>CM057453.1:1536611250-1537215000 GCA_016271365.2 Neoceratodus forsteri
CTTGTGTCTCTTACGCCCCTATGAGTACCAGATCACGAAGAGATTGGTATGGGGAAAGGGAAAAAGAGCTTCCAGGCATAATGCTGCAGTGCCTAAGTCCCACCCAACCATTGCCAGTGAGAGGAAGACAGGCAGACTACTTTGAAGAATGGGTAAACATTACTACAGACAAGTGGGTACTGGAAGTAGTGGGCTGGGTTATGTCTGCAGTTTAAACAACTTTCCAGACCTGCAGAAACACAAGACATTTTCCAGCTCACTCTCCCACAGAAAAAGTCTGCTAGAACTGGAAATGAAAAAACTGTTAATGTCAGAAGCTGTAGAAAAAGTTCCTGTCTCCCAGTGGGGCAGGGGCCTATTTTGAAGATACTTCTTGACCCACAAGGAAAAATGGGGAGTGGTGACCCATTTTAGACCTCAAGTTTCTGAACTAGCATTAAAAATTCAAGATGGTCACACTAAGGACACTGATACCATTTTTTGCAGAAAGTTCATTGGCTGAGATCTGTGGCTCTGAAAGATGCCCGTTTTCATATGCCAGTCAGACCATCTCACAGAAGATACCTCAGATTCAAGCTGGAGAACTGCAAATACCAGTTCACAGCCCTCCTATTTGGTCTCACCGTAGCTCCAAGAGTTTTCACAAATCATTTGTGTCATGTGACTGATGATGTAATAAACTTACGAGTATTTAAGGGTGCTTCCCACCCCAGAACAGCACCCGGTGAGCGAAGCACCAGGGTTTCTGGGATATCGGTAATCAGCTCTTTACTTTGCTGTTTGAGTGCTCTGTCAATTTTGCTGTTTTTGTGCTCAGTAAATTGATATTGGAACCTTATCCAGACATTTTTGGATTAGTTCCAGGTTTGAGCATTCACAACTGCTCCAGGAGTGCATGTGGTTTTCTTGTTTGTCTGATTGGATTTTGGGGCTTAGCACGGCCCTCCATCTGCACCCAGCCCTTCACTGGTGAGTGCTGTGAACTTTATTGTTTTGTGGATTTAAGTGCAGCACACAGTGATCTGGGCATCAGTTTTCTGGCGTTATTCGCCTTTTGGAGCACAAACACAAACTGAGTGGTTGTGTAGATATTATTGGAGTTCTCTGGAACTTTTGACCAAGAGATTCATCAAAGGGGAGAATGAACTTAATATTAGTGCAACAAGTGGAAATGGTGAAAGCGGTAGTGATTAATTTCCTGTGTGTTCTTAACCACTAGCAAAGATATTACAACACGCAAGGAGTTCCTCAAAACAAAATTAACACTGGCTGGTTCAGAGGATTCTGAAGTGAGCGGTGAGTTCAAATCACTACTCTCAGTGTTGGAAAAGCAATCATTTCAAGAATTAAACTTGAGTTACAATAATGTAACTCTCAAGCAGTATTTAGAGCTCAATATTATCCCCAGAGGCTTAAGGTTTACAGTGACACTATCAGGTGGTTTTGAGGGTTTTGACTTTACCACAGAGAGGGAAGCAGCTGCTGTGACTTGCGCCAAAACATTTGTGGAGTTACTGATTAAGAAAGATTCTACTTTATATAGTGAACTATCAATAGAAGTAACAGCTCCTAAGGAAGCGCTTAAACAATTTTCAAAAAATACAGAATCAGTAGCATTAAAGAATTGCAGGATAAACTTGAGAAACACACGCTAACACTAATTGAAAGAAAATGAAAAAACTTGAAAGGGACTTGACTGACTATAAAGAAGGGTAGATCTTCAAGTGGTCAGAGCTTAATAGATTTGGCAGTCACTCTGAATCAAGGGGAAGGTTTAAGAATCGTTCCAAGAAATTTCAAACAGCCTCCAAATTCACTAAACCTAGTGATTCACCTAATACCTCTACAGGACCAGATAAAGACACTAATGAGAACCCCACTCTGACCACATCAAAGGGGGTTTCTTTTTCTGAACAGGACCAAGGGAACCAATGAGGGATTGCTAGACATTCCCAGGGTCCATTTGAAGACATCTGGGGCCAGATCATTTAGTTTTATGGCCCCAACCCTGTGGAATTCTCTACCTCATCAGGTGCTTAGATTGCTGACCGTTCAAAGTTTTAAATCAGCATTAAAAACGACTTATTTAGCTCATGCATTTGATTTTTAAGTTTATTTTGCCAACTGATTTTATGATACTGTTTTAATTTTATGTATTTGATTTATTTATTGTAAAAGCACTCTGGTCTTGGAAAGGCGCTTTTTAAAAATAAAGAATTGATTGAGACAAAAAGACACCTACAGTAAAGCCAAAAAAAAAAAAAAAAACGAGATGCGGTGGGGAGCAGGAAAAGGCAACAAACCAGTAACATGCAGTGGAAAACCATAAATCTGTCCAGCGTTGTATCCACTGAACTACAATTGAGAATTTGACACGAGGGCTTTTCCTTTATACCAACTCGCTTTTGGATTAACATTGATTTGGAAAAACTTCCACAAGTTACGTTTTAAAAGATTTCTTTATTAAGAACCCTCAACAACAAAATATAATTGGAGGTTTCAACATTCTAGAAACTGAGGGAAATTTTGATTGCACCTGAGGATATGAATTTTGAGATCTTCTGAACTTAAAGTCTTCACCATTTATTCATACTTCTGGGTTCAAGCTGGAAGTGCTAGGACTTTTTCTCTCAGCCCTGCCATCGACGGAGTCGATCATGGACAGTCTTGGTGATGGTAGGGAGACTTCTCTGGAAAGCTGCTCTGGCAGTTTGGCTGTGTCTGGTCCGCCACCCTTTGCAGAGAGGGAGTTCTGACCATGGGCAGTCCGATGCTCAGGAGGAAAGACAGTCCTTGCACAAGCACAAAAAGAAACGGGCCTGTTTTTGGCCTCAGTCAGGGACCAGGCACCTATTTGACCTTGAGTTCTTCATCTTGGTGGAGGAAGAAATGGTACCACTCAAGGTTGCCCCTTGGTACATCTGTGAGGGAGTCTTCGATAGTTGAGATTGGCAGGCCCACCTCGACCCCTCCGGGGTCCCCGGTAGCCTCCGCTCTTAATGGCCGGGACTCTCAACATCGGAGCCCCTTCTGTCCTTCTCTTGCAGGGTTTCCAGTGAGCAGTTTCATCACTGGATCGCTCTTATGGAGCAGTGGGTACAGTGTCTGTCTCGTTTACCCCTTCTGGTGGACTCAGTTCTGGGGGCCTCGGAGTCACTGGGCCATGGTCGGGACCTTCAGGATGAAACGTGCATTCTATGTCAGTGGTGGACATTCCAGCCTCACCAATATCGGTGCCATTGACACCCGTTCCATGTGCCTCCCCCCCCCCACTCTGACTCCTCTGCAGGGGCTCCACACAGGGTACCACTTCCCTTTCCAGGTCTGGAGGTGGTTCTCAGACATCGGTTCCACACCAGGCAGTGGGTTCTTTGGTGCTGGGGGTGGAGCCAAAGTTTTCAACGCCTTTGGCAGTGCCAGTGTCTCCAGTCTACCCCTTGCCCAGGCCAGGCTTTGGCGTTTCAGGGCCTGATTCCTCCGGGGTCGAGGTGGAGAACGATGAGTTTGATCCTAACCTGATTTTATCTGACTACGGTGAGGATGACTCATGCCTGGGTTTGGACGAGAAACTTTCAGTCCCAGCTGAAACCCTAGTTGAAGATCTTTCCTTCCAGTCTCTTCTCAAAAACATGGGGACAACCCTGGCCCTGCAGACCTCCACTGTGGACCCGGGTAGGCTTTGGCACCTAGAGTTCCTTCATACTCCTAACGTCCGTATGAGCCTTATGCTCCTCTTCTTTGAGACCTTATCACAGGTGGTGTGGGAGAGGCCGGCTGTGATTCCTTCTGGGCCAAGTCTATAGACAAGCAATATCCCCCCGCCCCCGGACGGACAGACCCTTCTTGGCATCGCAGCATTTTGCAGGTGCTTTGGTTGTCCTTGCAGAGAATGATAAAGCTGTTCTCCCTCAGGAAGCATCAGCATGCCTTATCAATTAGGAATCTTGTGAAATTGACACCTTGGGAAAATGGGCTTTTGCAGCTGCAACTCTGGGTATGTGCATTGCCAGTTATCAGGGACATTTCTCTCAGTATGAATATGTGCTTTGGAACTCTCTTAAATCAATAGTTGAGAATTGCCTGGTGTCTGACTCTACCATGGAACTTTTGCAGACTGTTACCAGGGGCATGGAATCCAACAATCGTCAGCTAAAAGATTCTGTTAATGCCTATGACACTGCTGCTAGAGCTGCCATTGCTGGCATTTGTATCTGCCGGCACTCTTGGCTCAGAACATCAGGATTTTTTTCTAATGCTCTACAGGTTATGAATGTCCCTTTTGATGGTGCTTACCTGTTTGGCCATCAAGTTGAGCAAGCACTAGAGGCCGCTCAGAAGACCAGGACTGCCATTAAAACAGCCAGGCCATCTCCTTCTGTTCCGCAGAGGGGCGGGAACCATTGACAATTTCGTAACGGGCAGTCCTTTTGGGGTAGAGGCAGAGGAGCCTTTAACAAAAAAGTCTCCTCAGCCGCAAAAGAAAACACAGCACAAGGCACAGGGCCCGAAAGCGCCCAGTGCCACCCTCTAAAAATCTGGCCCCAGTTCACCTCAACTGCCCAAGGTGGACATCTCTGGGGCAGTGGGAGGTCGTCTGACTCAGTTTTATAACCAGTGGAACTCCCATCACCATGGACAAATGGGTCCTCGGGATTGTTCAAGAGAGTTACTCTCTTAATTTTGCTGAGATCCCTCCAGAGCTTCCAACCAAACAACAGCACAGTTACTCTGCCACTCAATCAGACATTCTCACTTCCGAGATACAGGGCCTTCTCAGAAACAGGGCAGTAGAAGTTGTTCCCTGGGCAGAAAGGAACATGGGTTTCTACTCCCATTACTTTGTGGTTCCAAAGAAGACAGGCGGCATGCACCCAGTTCTTGACCTCAGAAAGTTAAACAAGATCTTACTTCGAGATACAGCTCTTGCAGCACGTTACACCATTAGGACTGAAGCCGTCGGGCATCAGGACCCCACGGAAATTTTCTAGCTAGCAGTCTTCAGCGGGGACCGCCTCCAACGTCGGTCCCGCACCCGATGTCAGGCGTAGTACATAAGGAGGCGGTCCCGCCACAATCCCCAGTTCTTTTCCTGCCATCGACATCGCAGCATCGGCCTCTTGGTCATGTTCTAGCACGCGACAACTAGGAAACTTCAACGTTTTTTCTTTTGTTACTGGATTCGTCTGATGTCCTCTTCAAACACCTCTTTGGAGGGGCATCCATCGAAGTGTGCCTGCGGCAAGCAGATCCCCTTCAAGGATCCTCACTCCGCCAGTGTGCGCTGCCTGGGCCCAGACCACAACACCCAGGCCTGCTCCTTCTGCCAGGGCTTCAATAGTCGCACTAGGATCCGCCGCCAGAAGGCCCGTCAGGCTTTTCTTCTTGAGGAAAAACTCAAAGCCATGGATAGAGAACCTTCCTCCAAGGGGGAGTAATCTGGGAAGTCCCATAGACATCGCAAAAAGCACCGGGAGAAGGCAAGACCCAGATCTCCTTCCAAGGCCTTGGATTCCCGCAGCTCCGGCTCCAGGTCTGACCGCTGTCCCTCCAGGGCTCGCTCTCAGCCTCCCTCGGTTCAGGTTAGATCATCCAGCGGTTCCTCCTCTGCAGCCTGTCAAGACTTCCAGGCCTGTGACTTCATCCACTCCGTCCAAGACCTCGTCCAGGTCTGGCGACTGCCACAAGTCTTCCTACTGTCGTCCGGACTCCGGCGTCAGGTCAGTCTCCCAGCCGCCGCCACCCCAGCGCAAGACTAAGGAGCTGACTTCCCTGAAGCGGACGTCGGACCCGATGTCAGCCCACCCGACGTCGGCCAAACTCTATAGGCACTCCCAGGAACCGGCTACCATACGACACCCATCGCCAGTCAGGCGTTCGCCCCCGAGGACGTTGGCCGGGGGACCAGCGTTGGCTATTGCAGAGGGAAGGACCACACCACCGCCTACCGATGTCGGTCGGAAGGCGTCAGAGGAGGAGGACACTACCCAGCCCAAAGACCAGGCAGGTGACTCCTGAACCATCGAGCTCCCACAGGAACCCTCCCTAGAGTGGGAGACCCCCGGGGACCCAATGCCCGACCCCGGCGACAGACCACCTGTTCCCGGCCCGTCGTCGTCGGGCTTGAATCTGACAGAGGTGAAGGAGCTCTTCACCTTCTGGTGAGACACCATCAAGAAGGATGTGGTCACCGCACAACCTCCTCCTACGCCGGCTACCCCTTCAACGCCTGCGCCCTCACTCCCACCAAGGGGGTCAGCAGGACAGTCATCGACCTCCAAGGAGCCAGCATCTCCTCCTAGGGGCAGATCTTCGGACAGGAGAAGGCCTCCTTCAAGATCCACTTCAGTGTCCCCCAGCCCCAAGAGACCCAGATGGCGTCTGTATACCCCATCCGTGGAGGACTCCAGATCTGACACCTTTAGGTGCTCCAGATCTCCTTCTCCAATCAGCGTCCCTTCTCCAGACTCACGTGACCTTCCCAGGTCTCCTCCGGATGACCCCTCGTTCGCTGAGATCGTGAGGCATATCCAGGAGAATATGGAATGGAACGCTGAAGAGATAGACCCCGAGAGACAACGCCTTGCCCGCTACCTTCGGCAGAAAGACTCAAAGCCTGTGATAGTGCCACCCTTTTTGGACACCTTCCTGGACGTCACCAAGGCTGCGTGGAAGTATCCGCATTTGACTCCGGCAGTGTCGAAGAAGGCTGACCGCCTGTACAAGGCCGTAAGGGAGGACCAGTACCTGGCGAACCAACCTCTGGCCGATTCCCTGATTATTACGACCTCACATGACCGGTCTCAAAAACCGCAGCACTTGAGCACACAGCCACCAGACCCGGAGTCCAAACAGCTGGGTGTCCTGGCTAGGCGCACGTACGCAGCTGCGACTTGCGCCATCAGGTCATTAAATTACCTCACCCACATGGTTCAATTTTAGAACGCATTGTGGGAGCAGGGACAGGACCTGGTTGAAAAAATGCCAGACGGTGGTCAAAAGGAGGAGCTGTTAACCCTCCTCCGTATGGGTTCGGATGTGGGAACCCAGGTGCTTAGAGCCGCATACGACTCTGCGGACTCTTCGGCCAGAGCTGCAGTCTCAGGCGTGTGTCTCCGGAGATGCTCGTGGCTCCGTGTCTCCAGGTTTACCCCGGATGTCCAGAAGAATATCATGGACGTCCCTTACCATGGCGAAGTTTTGTTTGGCGAGGCCTCGGAGAAGGTGATCACCAAACTGCAGGATGCCGGGAAGGCGGTTAGATCTGTGCAGGCTATGTACAGGTCTCGACTCAGTTCCTTCGCAGGAACCAGAGTCGTTTCCACAGCCGACTCAAAGGCAACAACCATGTTCGGCCAGCAACAAAGGGCACCTTCACCCGAAAAGCCCAGGGCTAAGACATCCTCAGGCAGAGGCCAACGAGTTACAAAGTCGGCCCAACCTCGCGGGATCCAATGCTGCCACAGCATGACTCTTCCCGGCCCCCGCCTCCTCAGGATCAACGGGAAATGAAGGTCGGGGTCGGCTACATGCCACATGCCAGGGTGGCACTATCACCTCCGGCAGGTGGGTGCCACACGTAAAAAGTCCATTATATAGAATTCGTAGGCAACCCGCCCACTAAGGCCTCCTCTGCTTTCCGCTACTGGTCAGCATGCCCTGCTTATACAGCAGGAAGTGCTCGACATTTCTGAAAAGGAAGCTTTGAGCATGTTCCAGAGAACCAGAGAGGTTAGGATACTATTCACTACTTCCTGGTTCAAAGAAAACGACCTCCGTCCAATTTTGAACCTCAGCGACCTCAATCTGTCGGTCGCTCACAAATGCTTCCGATGGACCCTTCCAGGTCTAATCCCGCAGAAGGACGCCTTCTTGGCATCCCTGGACATGCAGGATGCTTTACCTGCACATCCCCTATTGCTCCAAGCATGGGAGGTTCCTGCGTTCAGTTCCAGGCGCGGCCATTATCAGTTCCAGCGCTTCCCTTCAGGCTGTCATCGGCACCCCGGTATTTACCAAGTGCATGGCAGTTGTGGCGCTCTCGAGGAGACAGGGCCACTATGTGTTCTCTGTATCTGGATGACTGGCTTCTCATGGCTCCCTCCAGGAAGCATTGTTGATGGCCATTCAGCGCCCAGGCCCTTTTTCAGTCTCTGGGCATCCTCATCAACTACTAGAAGTCTCTCCTGGTACCGTCCCCAGAAACTGCAGTTTATAGGGGAATTCTGGACACCGCTAGGGAAAAGCTCTCTCCAGAGGACAGAGCGGAATACATTTGTCCCTTAAGGACCTGTCAGCGAAGAAGACCGTCTCAGCCAACCTGGTCCTTCGCTTGCTCGACACATGGCTGCGCCATTCCAACAGTCCCGATGGCAAGACTCCACATGCGGTGTAACCCAGTGGATGTTAAGGGTGGGACCAAAGGCAGGACCATCTTATCAGCAGCCAGTCCCACTACAAAGGCCGTGATTCGGGACTGGCAATGGTGGCGACCTGAAACCTCCTGGGGGTTCCTTCACAGCTGCCTCCGACGGGTAACTTCCACAGACGCTCTAGGCCCGGGTGGGGAGCGACTTGAACGGGGTGAGGTCTCAGGGCACGTGGACATCCAGGGATCTCATCCCCACATCAATATACTGGAGATGAGGGCGGTCCTCTACACCCTGCAAGCCTTCCAGTCGGAGATCCCACTGAGTACTCTCCTGTTGCAAACAGACAATACTGCGGTGATGTATTACCTCAACAAACAAGGAGGCACACATCCCTACCCCCTTTGCAGGGAGGCCATGAGAGTGAGGAAGTGGGTAATATGACACGTCGCAAACCTTATTGCAGTTCACGCCCCCAGGGTGGACAATACTGTTGCAGACAGCCTGAGTCGTTCTCAGGCCAGAGTCCACGAGTGGGAGCTTCTACAGGAGGTGGCAGAGGATCTGTTCCACAGATGGGGCACTCCAGAATTAGACCTTTGCATCCCCATCCAATGCAAAACTGCCCAATTTTTGCTCGCTAGATCCAGGGCCTGGGTTTTCTGTCTGGTGACGCTGCTGTCCCTCTCCTGGGCGTGGGCGGATTCTATGCCTTCCTCCTTCCTGCTGATCCAGAGAGTTCTCCTCAAACTTCGCGAGGAAGCATGCGACGCTTATCTGATAGCCTTCTGGCCCAGGTAAAATCTGGTTCCCGGCCCTGCATCAGCTATCCCGGAACCTCTCCTTTGCCAATCAGCTCCATCTGTTGTCACAGGAGGAAGATTCACTAGTCCATCCGGACTTGCGCTCATTGAACCTGACATGCCTGGCTCCTAGAGACAGCAGCTATGATGTGACATGGGTTCTGCAGAAGTGGCGGAAGTACTTTCCGCCTAGAAAACCGCAACACACGCAATATAATGCCATGAAGTGGCGAGGTTTTGTTTCTGGGCTCAAACAAGGGTTTCTCGCCTTAGACTGTCCCGGTAGCTGGTTCTGAATACCTGCTTTCACTTTTCCAACCGACTAGCTTACTCGATTAAGGTGCATTTGTGCGCACTTTTGGCTTATCATGCCCCCATAGGCCATCGTATGGTGGCTCAATTGGACGCCACGTGCCTTTTAGGGGGGTACTCCACCCAGGCCACCTATCAAGAATCTGGTTCCTCCCTTGGGACTCTGCCTTTGTCCTGAGCAGCTTACGCTGCCACCTTTTGAACCAGCCGCTGACGTTTTGTTACATTTTCTGTCATGGAAAACGCTGTTTTAGCTGCAGTTACTCGCAAGAAGAATCTCCGAATTGCATGCACTCATGTGCAAAAAGCCCTATTTAATTTTCCACCAGGATAGGGTATCCCTGAAGACAAATCCTAAATTTCTGCCTACGGTGGTTTCAGCCCTTACCCTTAATCAGGATATTTACTTACCAGTGTACTTTCTCAAGTACACCAATCGAGGAGAAGCACTGCTTCACACCTTAGATGTTCACAGGTGTCTCAGATATTATCAAACCAAATATATTTTAAATATTACCAAACAGTACCGGAAAGCGGATCAGCTGTTTGTCTCCTTTGCTGAGAATATGAAAGGAGCTCCTGTTTCTAAACAATCCCTTTCGCATTGGCTCATTCAGTGTATCTCTTTCTGTTATGACAAGCGCAGCAAACCCTTGCCAGGCGTGGTCAAGGGTCATTCTACCAGAGGAGTGGCCACCTCCTTTGCAGCGCTGAAGAATGTTTCCACTTAAGCTATTTATGCTGCAGCTACCTGAGTTCGGTACATACTCTCATTAGCATTACAGCCTGACATCGCCTGCTTAAGGGGGTTTCAGCTCAGCCCTCCAGGGACTCCCTGTCCCAGGCTCCGAGCAGGCTGTAATCTCGCCTTCCGCCTCCCATGGCGAAGATTGTCGCTATTGTTGAGAATTGTCTCATCGGTGTTTTCAGTTGCAAGAGTTGTATCTCGAAGATAGATAGCATGTCACGTAAGCATCCTCACTGAACAGCAGGCAGATCTTACCGAGATACAGCTCTGCAGCAGGTTACACCCATTAGGACTGGAAGCCGGTGCGCCCAGGGACCCGAGATTTTTCTAGCTAGCTATTTCAGCGGGACCGCCTCGACGCCGGGCCCGCCTCCGGCTGTCAGGCGTAGAAGAGAGGGCGGTCCGCCCAGAATCCCTAGTTCTTTCCTCACCGCAAGTGCATGCACTGATCTACGGGTTAGTTCTTAGCGACGCTGGCGTGGTTTTTCAAATAGAGATTTGCTGTGGAAAGTTTTCTGCAATCAAGAGTTACTGTCTGATGTCCTCCCCGACCGGCCACTCTTCCTGCGCGGCGGCAAACAAATCTCCGCTCAAAGACTCAGACCAAGGCGTCCGTGCCTGGGCCTAGACCACGATATTAAGGGGCCTGCCCCCAGTGCCAGGGTTCAACAGCCGCACCAGGATCCGCCTGGCAGAAGGTCTTCAAGCCTACCTCCTGGAAGAGAAACTTCAGGCGATGTCCTCCAAAGGATTCGGCGCATCGGGCACGCCGAGAAGAAGAAGTAGTCCAGGATCCTGCCCGGCCCGGTTCGGGCCTCCGAGTCTCGAGTTCGGTCTCGGCCGGACTGCCGCCTTCCAGGGCCTCTTCGCCTCCCCCGGCTGTTCCTTATACTAAGCCCGGGCCAGGCCTTCTGCCGCCAGGTCAGCTTGCTTCTATCTGCCCAGAAGGCCTTGGCGGTCGGGGAACGCCACCACCACTACCACAAGTCGGGTTCCCGCCTCCTCAGCCCCCTCGACGCCCGGCCTTCCCTCTCTCCCTCCTGAAGACCTTGAGCTCACTCCGCTGAGGAAGCCGGTGGATCCGTGTCGCCAGACCGCCGTTGCCGCCACCGTCTCCTCCGAGCCGCCTGGGGACTGACGTCTGCCCGCCTGAGCCGAGGGGCTCCAAGGCCCGACGCCCGGGTCGGACAGGAGTCCTTCCACTGAGGAGGATCTTGCCCAGCTCCGGAAGGACTCAGGCGCGGGCGCTCCAGCCGCGAGGAGTCTCCCCCAGGGTCTCTCGCCACCGCCCAAGGCCCCCTGTGGAGCCGCTGTTGACCCGACATCCAGCCTCGACCTCAGAGCCGACGCCGGACTGTCCTGGCCGAGGTGAAGGACCTCTTTACATACTGGTGGGTTACTATCAGGAAGGATGTGGTACCCCCAGTCCTTCCTCCTCCACCTCCTCCTCTTCCTGTTGCTGCAGCTCCGGCCCCACCTTCACCTGTGAGGTCAGCTGGCCATTCTGTCCCCAGGGAGCCTGAGACTCCTCCCAGAGGCCAACACTCTAAAAGGAGACCTCCGTCTAAATCGTCGTCCTCCGGATCGCCCAGCCCCAAGAGGTCCAGGAGGCGACGTCGGTTGCCGCCAACAGAGGAAACGGATCATCTTGCTCATCGTCCAGATCCCTCATCTCCGGTCTCGCTTCCTCGCTGACCCACGGAGACTCCAAGGTCTCCTCCGGATGATCCATCCTTCATGGATATACTTTAGACATATCCAGGAGAATATGGGTTGGGAAGCAGAGGAACTTGACTCCTAAAGGCTACGCCACACAAGTACCTTCTTGGAAAGACCTAAGCCTGTGGTGGTGCCACCTTGGTAGACACTTTCGTGGACGCCACTAAGGCTGGCGTGGAAGCGTCCATATTCGCCTCCGGGCGGTGCCGAAGAAGGCTGACAGGCTGTACAGGGCCCCTAAGGGGGACCAGTACCTGTCACAGCACCTCTGGTTGACTCCTGGTGATTACTGCTCACATGATCGGTCCCAGAGACCGCAGCATTTGAGCACCCCTGCCACTGACCCAGAGTCCAAACAGCTGGATTCTTCTGGGAAGCGTGACTTACGCTCAGACTTGCTCTTAGGTCCCTGAACTACCTCACCCACATGGTGCAGTTTCAGAACGCCTGTGGGAGCAGGGCCTAGAGGTGGCCGAGAGGCTGCCTGAAGGTGAGCAGAAGGAGGAGATGCTTCAGCTTCCTCGGACCGGGTTCAGATCGTGGGAACCCAAGTTTGAGAGCCTGATATGATTCAGCGGACTCCATCAGCCAGGGCTGCTGCTTCAGGTGTTTGCCTCCGGAGGCACTCTTGGCTTCGTAGCCCGGCTTCACCCCAGACTTCCAGAAAATATTTTGGACGCTACTTTTGAAGGTGAGGTATTGTTTGCTAACCCGTCAGAGCGCATCATTACCAAACTCCAAGAGGCTGGAAAGGCGGTCCGGACAGTCCAGGCGATGTACCAGCCGAGGCTTGGCTCCTTTCGTTGGAGCCAAGGCCGTTTCCGTGGGCGGACTCAGAGGCAACAGCCCCGCTCTGTCACACAACACAGGGGCTCTGGCTTCCGGAGGACCCAGGGGAAGCAGCCCGCCAGCAGAGGTCAGCGCCTTCCAGGCCACCCAGCCGCGGGTCCTTCAGCCGCCACAGCATGATTCCTTCGCCCCCGCCTCAGGATCAACGGACTTTCGGTCGGGGGTCGATCATGAACTTCCCGTCGGGTTGGCAGGCAGTAACCACCGACAGGTGGGTTCTTCAGCTGGTCAGCATAGGCCACTTTTAGAGTTCTCGAGAACAGCCACCCCTTGAGGCCTCCTCTGCTTTCCGGTACTCGGGTCAGCACCACTACTTGATTTGGCAAGAGGTGACTGCTCTTTGGACAAGGGAGCACCAACCTGTCCCAGGAAACCAGAGAGGACTAGGGTATTATTCTCACTTCTTCCTGGTTCCCAAAAAGACAGGGGACCTCCATCCACCTCTGGACTTGTACCTCAACCTGTCGGTCGCTATAAAGGTTTTCGATGGTGACCCTTCCGGTCTCATTCCCATGCTAAAACAAGGCGCCTATTTAGCGCCCTTAGACATGCAAGATGCCTCACCTCACATCCCCATAGCTCAGGCGCATCAGAGGTTCCTGCGCTCGAGTTTTAGGCCACCATTTCCAATTCTGAGCTCTTCCCTTCGGACTGTCATCCGCTCCAAGGGTTTTCACCATGTCATGGCGGTCGTGGCAGCTGCTCTAAGGAGGAAGGGCCACTATGTGTTCCCGTACCTCGACGATTGGCTTCTCATGGCCGCCTCCAGAGAGGCGCTTCTGCAGGCGATCCAGGACACTCAGATCCTGTTCAGATCACTCAGGATTTTGATAAACCAGGAGAAGTCGGTCTTGGTACTGTCGCAGAACCTGCAGTTCATAGGCACAGTGCTGGACACGGTCCAGGGGAGGGCCTTCCTCCCAGGCGACAGGGTGGAACGCATCAGGTTCCTCATAGAGGACCTATCAGCGAATCAGACCACTCCGGCCAGGTTGGTCCTTCGCTTGCTCGGTCACATGGCTGCGGCCATTCCCACGGTCCCTCTCGCGCGGCTCCACATGCGTGTAACGCAGGGACGCCTGCTGCGCAGGGACCAGAGGCAAGACCATCTACAGCACCCGTCAGAATCACAAAACCAGTGATTCAGGACTGGCAATGGTGTAGCCAGCCTCGGTCGCTCTCCAGGGCGCCCTTTCGCAGCACTGCCCCCAGAGATTACCCTCACCACGGACGCCAGGTCTTGGGTGGGGAGCTCACCTGGATGGGGTGAAGTCTCAGGGCGTATGGAGTCCGCTGGAAGCTCATCTGCACATCAGTGTTCTGGAGATGAGAACGATACTCTACGCTCTCCAGGCTTTTCAGTCCATAATCCCACCGTGTACCATCCTGCTGCAGACGGACAACACGGCGGTGATGTACTACCTCAACAAACAAGGAGGCGCACACTCTTACCCCCTTTGCAGGGAGGCCATGAGAGTGTGGGATTGGGTAATCGGACACGGCGCGAGTCTAGTCGCGGTACACGTTCCCGGCGTGGACAACACGATCGCGGACGGCCTGAGTCGCTCCCAGGCCAGAGTCCACGAGTGGGAACTTCTTCAGGAGGTCGCAGAGGATCTGTTCCTTCGATGGGGAACTCCAGAGTTAGACTTATTCGCATCCCCATCCAACGCAAAACTGCCCAATTTCTGCTCGCTAGATCCAGGGCCTGGAGTTTTCTGGCGAGACGCGTTGTCCATCTCCTGGGAGAACAGGTTCCTCTACGCTTTCCCTCCTTTCCCGTTGATCCAGAGAGTTCTGCTCAAACGCGCGGGAGTGGGCGCGTTTGATTCTGGTGGCCCCATTCTGGCCCAGACAAATCTGGTTCCCATTGCTGGCGAGCTGTCTGGGAACCTCCACTCCCACTGCCGCCAGAGTTCTCACCTTCTGTCTCAGGAGCAAGGTTCGCTATTACATCCGGATCTGCGGTCTTTGAACCTGCACGCTTGGCTCCTAGAGACGTAGCCATCATGCGACACGGGGTCTTGCAGCAGGTTGCAGAGGTACTCTCTGCAGCCAGAAAGCCGGCTACCACGCTACTTACGCCATGAAATGGCGCCGATTCTGTCTTTGGTCACGGGCTCGTGACCTTTCTCCTTTAGGTTGCCCTGTGGGGCAGTCTTGACTACCTCTCCCTTTTCACCGGGTTAGCCTACTCCTCTATTAAAGTACACCTTTGTGCTATTTCGGCCTATCACCAGCCAGTGGCCACCGCCCATTGCTCAACTGGACGCTTCGGGAGTTCCTGAGAGGGGTGCTGCACCTTAGGCCTCCTATTAAAGATCCGATTCCTCCATGGGATCTCCTTTTTGTTTTGGAGCAACTCACGCTCCCTCCCTTTGAACCAGCCGCGGATTGCGAGCTACATTTTCTGTCTTGGAAGACGTTGTTTTTAGTTGCAGTTACTTCAGCCAGAAGGATTTCTGAGCTTCATGCCTTGATGTGTAAGGAGCCTTATTTGGTTTTTCACCGAGACAGAGTGTCTCTGAGAACGAATCCTAAGTTTTTGCCTAAGGTGGTTTCAGCTCTGACCTTAAATCAGGATATTGACCTTCCGGTCTACTTCCCGAACTATTCCAATAGAGGAGAGGCTTTGCTCCATACTCTTGATGTTCACCGCAGCCTGAGGTATTACCTCAATAGAACTAAGTCCTTTTGGGCTTCGGAGCAACTTTTTGTGTCCTTCGCACAGAGAATGAGAGGTCAGCCAGTGTCTAAGCAATCCTTATCCCGCTGGCTTGTGCAATGCATCTCTCATTGCTACCAATCCAAACAAAAGCCACTCCCGGTTCCGTCGGGGCCATTCTACTAGGGTGTAGCCACTTCTTTTGCAGCTCTCAAGAATGTCTCAACCTCAACTATTTGCGCTGCAGCTACTTGGAACTCTGTGCATACCTTTATCAGGCATTACAGTCTGGATATCGCCTCTAGGTGAAGGGCTGGTTTCGGCCAGGCCGTGCTGCAGGGCCTCCTGTCCTGAATCGAGGTTGGGCAGCTGCTCCTCAGTTTCTTCTTTTTCCTCCTCCCGATGTGAAGGGGTCAAGCTTTACTGCTTGGGAATCAGTCCTAATGGTGTAACCTGCTGCAGGAGCTGTATCTCGAAGTAAGATAGTACAGTTACGTAAGAACTTACCATAACAGTAGATCTTCGAGAACAGCTCTTGCAGCAGGTACCTTCCCGCCCACCGTATCCCCCTTGGAGGAGCTTCGTCACGCAGTTGCTCCTCTAGGACTGGAGGAGTGAGGGAAGAAAGGATGGTGAGTATTGCAGCCAGCCAGTCTGAATGATCAGACAGCAGGATGTTGCTTTCTTCTGCATGGCTGGGCGAGCACAGGAGTCAGTTTTTTCACTTGTAAGGGAAATTCCCTTTTTTCTACTCAGGGTTTTCGTACTCCTTTTTGCCTTCTGACGGTGGATCCTCGGTTTCCCCCGCTAGTGCAACCTCTGGCCGGGAGTCTCCAGCGGGAGAACTGGGGATTCTGGCGGGACCGCCCCCTCTTATACCACGCCTGACGTCGGAGGAGGGCCGACGTCGGGGGCAGTCCCGCTGAAGATGCTAGCTATAAAATCTCCGGGGTCCTGGCGCCTGCCGGCTTCAGTCCTAATGGTGTAACCTGCTGCAAGAGCTGTTCTAGAAGATCTACTGTTACGGTAAGTTCTTACGTAACTGTACTATCTTCGAGAACAGCTCTTGCAGCAGGTACCTTCCCGCCCACCATTCCCCCTTTTGAGGAGGTAGGTTATAGCCCAACATCCATCTTTCGGGATGGAACGATTTGTTTTTAGTCTTGGCCATCTGATGGCGGATCCTCGGTCTCCTCTTCTGATGTCATCCAGCGGCCGGGAGTCTCCGGCGGGAGAACTGGGATTGTGGTGGGACACGCCTCCTTATGTACTACATGCAAGTCGGGGTGGGACTGGCGTCGGGAGGCGGTCCTTCAGAAGACTGCTAGCTAGAAAAATTTCCGTGGGGTCCTGACGCCTGACGGCTTCAGTCCTAATGGTGTAACCTGCTGCAAGAGCTGTTCTCGAAGATCTACTGTTATGGCAAGTTCTTGCATAACTGTACTTTCTTATTCAGGGAGAAGTTCAAGATGGTCTTCCTAGGACTCTACTACCACTCCTTCATCAGTACAACTGGCTGGCATCCCTTTATATGCAGGATGCCTACCAGCATGTTCCAGTGCACCCAAGTCACCACAAGTAACTCTGTTTTGTAGCTTTGGGTCAACATTACCAATTCAGAGTCCTGCCCTTTGGGCTTTCCTCTACACCTCAAGTCTAAAAGTGTTTTGCAGTTCTCACTGCATACCTCTGAAAGTTCAGTGTTCAAGTCTTTCCATACTTGGACGATTGACCTTTGGCAGTTAGTCAAGACAAGAGAGAAAGAAGGCAGTTGCCATGTCCGTCTCAGTTCTTGACCTCCATGGGAGTTCTGCTGAACCTGGAGAAGTCGCAGCTTCAAGCCTCTCAGCAGTTCCTCTTCATAGGGGTGCTCCGTGATACTTCCAAAGTGAGAGCCTTTCTCCCAGAGCACAGAAGAAATGACATTCTCCAGATGGCTCACTTTATCAGGGAGAGCAACCCTGTGCGAGCTCACTCCATGCAACAGATTTTGGGTCTCATGGATGCGTCCTTTTTCACAGTGCCTCTGTCTCGCTTGCACATAAGAACCACCCAGTGGATGCTCAGCACGCAGTGGTCCCCAACAACACATCCACAGTCTTACCTCATAAAGGTGAAAGAACCTCTGAGGAGATCACTTGTATGGTGGATTCAGAAGGACAACCTTCATCAAGTTCTGCCCTTGCCCCGTCGGAGTCTCAGATTACCATCACCACGGATGCATCTCTGATCAGGTGGGGGACTCACTGCCAAGAGTTCCACACATACAGAGTGTGGACCCAAGAGAATTCTCATCTACACATCAATGTTCTGGAAATGAGTGGTCCTGTACGCTTTTCAACCCCTGAAGGATGTCCTCTGTCACAAAGTAATCTTTCTTCGGATGGACAACAAGGCATTAATGTATTACATCAACAAACAGGGGGGAGCCCACTCCTATTCCTTGTGCAGAGAAGCCATGTGAGTATGGGAATGGTGCCTCGAGCACAGCACTCTGATTCAGGCAGTTTATCTGCGAGGAATTCAGAACAATCTGGCGGATCACCTCAGCAGAACAGAGGTTGTTTGCACAAAACGTTGTGCAGTCGCTATTCGATGAGTGGGGCAGTCTCAGATTCTTTTAGCAGTGTGTAAGCCCTCCACCAGGAAGACTTACACGGCTAAATGGAAGCATTTCTTTTTATGATGTGCTAAGTTCCTTCTTGATTTGTTCCATTGCCCACCAAATAAGATCTTGGAGAACCTGTTAGACATTTTTAGATGCAGGGCTGCAATATTCTGTGGTCACACTACACTGACCTATACGCACTTTCCGCTATCATGAGCCAGTCCTGAATATGTCTCTGGCTCGGCTGCTTTTGTACAAGAGATTTCTCAAAGGCATTCTTCATACAAGGCCTCCAGTTAGGAAGCCAGTGACCACCTGGGATATTAATCTCATGCTGGATATGCTCACTCATAAACCTTTTGAGCCTCTAACCACGTGAGAGTTGAGGCACCCAACCTGAAAAACTGCTTTTCTGGTAGCCATCACCTCTGCTTGCAGGGTCTCTGAGATACATGTCCTAGTCACAAACCATCTTTCACAAAAACAAAGTGGTTCTCCATACTCACCCCAAGTTCCTAACCAAGGTGGTTTCGGAGTTCCACCTCAACCAGCCTTTAGTTCTGCCTACTAACTTCCAGAATTAAGGGGAATGCACCCTTCATTTCATGGATGTCAAGAGAGCCCTACAATTCTACTTAGATAGGACTGGGGACATCTGTCAAGTGAAGTAACTCTTCGTATCTTTCAATACTGCACGGCTGGGTCAGCCTGTATCCATCAGATGCATTTCTGCTTGGGTAGTGGCATGCCTTCATCGTTGCCATTCTGTGGTACAGGTCAAGTTGGAAAGCCAGGTACACGCCCACTCGACTATAGTGGTTGCTGCGTCCGTGGCGGAGAGTCGCTCGGTTCCCATACCTGAGATTTGCAAAGTGGCTACTTGGAGCTAAGTGCACACTTTTGTGAAGCACTATGCTCTGGATGTCCATGCCAGACAGCGTGCTTCTTTTGGCAGGACAATCCTTAATAGAATTCTGTCCTGAGTGAGCTCTGTCTCCTGCTGCTCTGCTCAGGGGATTAGTTTAGCTTGGTACTCTAACCCAGAAGTATGAATAAACAGTGAATACTTTAAGTCCAGGAAGATATGAAAATTACATACCTACCATAATTCTTTTATCTTCTTGGACAAGTCTTCACTGTTTATTCATATGCCCACCCACCATCCCCCTGGCTGAGTCCTTCTGTTACTGGTCTTCACTCCCTCATTGGTTGGGCTGTGAAGACATTGTTCTAAATTTACCTTTCTTTTATGGGTCAAAGGGGGCTATCTTATGCCCTTGTTAGGTTAGGTATTTATCTAGTTTTATTTATGATGCACCTCCCCTGTAAAAAAATATACTGAGGCAGTTGGAGGGTCAATGCCGAAATGGCCTACACAGGCGCAAGCTAATCTTGCGGTGCCATGCATGTACACAGTCCTATCACGGCACTGCCCCTCCTGGAGAATTTTGGCTCCCGCAGGGTCCTAACGCTTCCACCTTGAACCCAGAAGTATGAATGAATAGTGAAGACTTGTCCAAGAAGATTAAGAATTACGGTAGGCACGTAATTTTCATTTACTGAATTTCTCCACTATGACGTCAGAAGATACCAACAGCATGGAACTGGCTACTGCTTGGACGAACCACGATTGGGAGAACTTTTATAATCTAAACTCCTTTTTTGATGAGAACTGTGAGAAGATGGAATTTGTAGAGGATATTAACCTGAATATGGATCTACAAGATATTAATATAAACAACTTGAGTCTTCATAAAAAAAAAATGTTGTTCCCAAATCTCAGTTCTGTCCCAATACTTTCAATCCTGTTATTAGTACTTACAAGAAAACTGTCCTTAGAGAGGTTAATAACTTAAGTAGTGACAAAGGAGCTACTTTTTATAATTTGACAAGTGCTGAACACAAGGCATATAGAGAACTTGAGTAAATGGATGAGGTCGTTTTTAAGCAGTCTGACCTGGCGGGGGGGGGGGGGGTGTAACGCTGTTATGCCTAAGGATATGTATAAAAAAACAAGTACTAGAGCTGCTCGAAGACCCGAACAACTATAGTAAAATGCTGTCTAATCCTATCTTGACTTTTAAACAAGAGTTGCTTGTGTTGCTAGATCAAACGTTACAATGTCGTGAAATTACTGAAATGGAACAGAGATTCCTTTTTCCCTTATTCCTTATAACTCCAACAATTTGCATTCTGCCCCAAATCCACAAAACTGCAGTTGATCCACCTGGGAGACCGATAATTTCAGGAGTGGATTCGCTCACTGACAACTTGAGTCATTTCATTGATTTCTTTCTTAAAAGGAGCGTGGGCTGCCTAAAATCATATATCAGGGACATGATGGATGTGTTGGCTAAATTTTCTGATTTTATTTGGATGCTTGATTATAAATGGCTAACAGTCGACGTAGAATCTTTACCTTAGATTGACAAGTCCTTATTGAATATTCCTCTCTGCCGCACAAAAAAGGGCTCGGGAGCCTCCAGTTATGCTGCCCCAGGGACTAAGAAATGCTCCTTCTCACGATGCATTTAAGCACAATCTCAGAGCTTTCCTTACCTCGATGGACAAATGTGTTTGTTTTGATCCCTCTTGAATCCCATGCTCCTAACCTGTTCTCCTCCCTTCCCCTATTATGTATTATAGGCACTTGCGCTTTTTATTCTTGGTTGTTTTTGCTTTTATGTTTCATGTTTGTTGATACTGTATAACATTGTTGTTCTGATGCCAATTGTAAAGCTCTCTAATTACTGCCTAGTCACTTAGCTTGCCTCGCCTCCTGAGCTGTTTTCCCACCTTCATTCCTTATCCTGCACCTCTGTTCCTGTAACACTTACTTTCCCAGCCCTGCTCTCTTCCCTTCCCATAGCCATTTCTCCATTACCCCTCCCCTTTTCCTGCCCTCCTCTCCTGCTCTTTGCCGCCTCCACTCCTCTAACGCCCTCCACTCCCTCTCTGCCGTCTTTCGGTTCCACCGGCTCGGTAACAGGTTGCTACCTTGTACCGCTAATGCCGTAACATGCCGCCACCCTTCCTACCTTTCTTTCACCTTTCTGCCCCTCTCCCTGCCAGCTTTCCCCTCCTTCTTTTATTCTTCCCTCTTCTCCCTATGCTCAGTCCTCACCCCTTCCCCTCTCCTATTTTATCCCGCCTCCCACCAGTTTGCGTGACTCCCCTCTCTCTCCTGCCGTCTCGTAGTTCCACCGGCTCGGCCGCAGGTTACTACTCTACCCTGCCAATGCCGTTTTCACCGCCTCGCCTCTTGTCCTCCTCCCTTCTTCTGCTCCGCTGCGCTCTTACTAGGTGCACTCTATCTCCCTACCCCCACTCATTTCCCTATCTGTTCCGTGCCCTTCATCCCTTTTCCCCCTATACCCTGCCCTTCCCACCCTACCCTTCCCCATTCCTTTAGTTCAAATCCCCTCACCTTGCACCTAGTCCCCCACCGCCTCCCTGCACATCACCCTCTCTCCTCTCTATTTTTTGCACCCATAGCTTCACTGTCCTCTTCCCCGACCTCTCCGTCTCTCTTGCCGACTCCCGGTTCCACTGTCCCGGCCACAGGTGGTAACCTTCTCCTTCAATGCCGCTTGGCCTTAACCTCCCTCCTGTCCTCCCTTTTTGCTATTAGCTACCCCCTGTCTCCGTCTCTCCTGCCCTACCCTTACACCTGTCCCCTACCACCTCTCCCCCTAGTTCTCAACAACTGAATACATGTAATTTTATCCTTATTGCTATGCTTGACTACACTGTGTGACTTTGTCCTTTGCAAATGTATCCTGCTCTGTGTAATTTCTTATGTATCCTGCAAATGTATCCTGCTTTGTGTAATCTCTTATGTATCACTGTGTTCTGTAACTGTACCTCCCGGTTCGTGCCTGAAAATAGTCACTTGTTGGCTAGCACACTTACCCGGTCAACAAAAACTAAATAAATATATGTCAATCAGGTATAATGCTGGGGTGGCTGCATGTTCGTATGATCTATGAAAAGGCCCATTAAATGATATCATACCCAAAAATGTAATTATTAAAGGTTTAGATTTTATGTTTTAAAACATAATTATTTTGAATTCAACAATGAGTATTTTCTTCAAAATGTGGCATGACGATGGGGGCCTTTATGGCCTCGTCCTGTGTCAACCTATTTTTGGGGAAAATGGGAAGAGGACGTACTCTTTTCTACGTTAATCCTTCCAAAAATAATATTATCAGATGGCATTATTTTATTGACGATGCACTCTGTGTTTGGAAAGGTACAGAAGAGGATGTAATCTTTTCTACGTTAATCCTTTCAAAAATAACATTATCAGATGGCATCATTTTACTGACGATGCACTCTGCATTTGGAAAGGTACAGAAGAGGATGCAGGACGGGTTATTGCATGGATTAATGACAACCAGTTAAACTTCTAATTCACTCATAAGACAGGAGAAAAGGAGATTGGTTACCTTGATTTGACCCTCATGGCAAACAGTGGGGGTAAAGTGATGACCAAGGGATTTAGGGAAAACCACAGCAACTAATAATTTTCTTCAGTCCACTAGCTATCACTCATGGTCCCTTAAAGAAAGCATGCTGTACAGTCAGTCTCTTTGATTACAGAGAAACTGTTCAGAGACGAATGAGTTTCTTAAAAAAAAGCTGAGACTCTCAAATTGTTTGTAGAAAGAGGCTACAGTACTGGTTACACATTAAACAAGGTTAAAAACACTGAAAGACCCTTTTAAAACTAAGGGTAAGGGATTTTTTTGTAAATATATTTTTATTCAAGATTATTTCAAGGATAACATTTCAGGAAAAATAAAACTTAGAACTTATAACAGAAAACCTATGGCTATAAGCTTACAATGTAAGTAATATAATATGAAACAACTATGTTAAATAATGTATGGCAGCTAAAAGATTTTCACACAATACTATCTTGATCAACTTGAAAGAGACCCATAAAATAGTTACTCAATAAATTGATATATTCAGAATATAAAATCGGATCTTACCCTTAGATGAACAGTTCACTAAACGGCATTGAGGACTTCAAGAGGTGTCCAGTTGCAGAGGGTGAGTAAACCTGTATAGAACAGTATAGTTCTGTAAAATTCACAGGCTTGCCAGACTATATTTCTGAACCTGGCCATAAGATGGTGTAGAAATGAGAGAAGAGGAAGACAAGGAGTTGTCAGACTTCTTTTCATAAGATTAGTTGTAATACTTTTATTGATTGCTGAGAATAGGAATGTCAGGGATATACACCCTACCTTCATATCAAAGTCCCACACGCTGTGTTTATTTATGGAGAAGTAGTCAGGGCCTAGTATAACGTGCCCCATTTTTTTTTTTTTTTTTTATCAAACTTGACCGCTT
This sequence comes from Neoceratodus forsteri, assembly GCA_016271365.2. NCBI lineage: Eukaryota > Metazoa > Chordata > Ceratodontiformes > Ceratodontidae > Neoceratodus > Neoceratodus forsteri. The sequence goes on from CM057453.1 coordinate 1,536,634,685, forward strand.
GATCTTTCAAGGCCAAGTTGAGCTTTTCTGTTCTAAGAATCTCTAACATACTATGTCTCAATTCTTATATTGTAGGAACTTTATCTTCTAACCAGTATTTCAAGATTACCTGTCTGACCGTCACCCCAATTAGTATTAAAGTGTTTTTTTTGTTCATATGACCATGGGGAGGCACTGTCAGAGTGACCTAAGATACACATAGCTTGTTGAATATGGTTGGAAATCATGGGGTAATCCCTGAAAAAGTTCTCCACCTCCCTCCTAAGTGTTTGCACCAGGGGGCAGTCCCAGAACAGATGTAATAATGTACCAGTATCTGCTTTACATTTGTGACAATTTGGGGCTACAGAGAGTCCCATCTTGAACCTCTGGTGCAGGGTATAGTAAAGATTATGGATGGTTTTGAACTGAATGAGCCTCAAGTTTACTTTACTAAAAGGTCTGAAATAGCGAAGACCAGATTCTCTCCCAGTCCCATTCTTCAGTGTCCACCTCTAGGGCTTGTGACCATCATCTTATTGACTCAGAAGGTGACCCCTGACCAGTTTCACCATTAACCTGTACAACGAGGAAATGGAAGAAGACATAAGCATACAGCCCACTATAGATTTGTAATTGTCATTCACCTGGCTTGAGAAATCTTTTATTCTTAATTTCATCTTTTGAGACACATCAAACTCCCTGTCCAGGCTACAGATGTTAAATCTTGCTGGAATTTACCCAGGAATGGATGCCAAACAGAAATGGTCTGTCATTAAGAATGGTCCGATAGAGGCCAAGAACATGTGTGCCAAGTCTCAGAGTAAGCAGTCCTAGTTAAAAAAAAAAAAAAAAGAAAAGTAGCTGGCTCAGTAAGGAAGGGGTGGGAAAGGTGAGGGATAAGAGAGTGTCCTTCATCATGTACAAAGTCTGGGCAAGAGGAGGAAAAGGAAGTGTACTCGAAGAACTCTAGGGAAGTGAGTAGGGCAGTCAGGGCAGCTAAAGCAGCAAAGGAGCTGAGGTTGGCTCAGGGGATCAGAGAGGGAGATAAGGATCTCTTCGATTACATAAGGGAGAAGAGTTGTTGTAGGGACAAGATTGTCAGAGTCAAGAGGGAGGGGGGACGGGCGGAAAAGGGGAAGACCAGATGGAGGCACTAAACAAGTACTTTTGCTCTGTATTCATGAAAGAAAAGGATGTGCCAGTACCACAAGGGAAAGGGGGGGAGCAGAGTTAACGGATGGCATCATCCAGGAAGATAGGGTTCTAAAAGGCCTTAAAGCCTTGCGGGTGGACAGCACACTGGGACCTGATGGTGTACATCCAAGAATCCTAAAGGAGTTGGCAGAGATATTGGCAAGCCCTCTGGCATACCTGTTTAACACCTCCTTGGAGATAGGGAGTGTGCCCAGGGATTGGAGGATGGCTCACGTGATGCCCCTTCGTAAGAGTGGGCCCAAGGACAAACCAGGCAATTACAGACCAGTAAGCTTGACATCAATAGTGGGGAAACTGATGGAGACCATTCTGAAGGAGAGGTTGATAACCTTCCTGGACTCCAGGATGAGAGACAGCACTGGTTTGTCTTGGGAAGATAGTGCCAGACTAACTTGGTTGACTTCTTTGATTGGGTCACAAGAGCAGTTGACGAGGGCTGTGCTGTGGGGATGTCCTGTATCTGGACTTCAGCAAAGCTTTCAATTCGGTGCCATGTGGAAGGTTATTGGGCAAGCTGAGGGACCTGGGAGCAGGGTAGAAACTAGTGTGGTGGGTTAGGAGCTGGCTTCAGAGCAGACAGCAGAGGGTAGTTGTGAGGGGGAGACATCCAAGCCAAGACCCGTGACTAGTGGAGTACCGCAGGGCTCAGTGCTAGGCCTTGTGTTATTCAGTGTCTTAATAGAAGACATTGCAGAGGGGGTCAAGAGTAAGATCAGCCTGTTCACCAATGACACAAAGATATGTGCAAAAGTGGACAGTGAGGAAGGGAGGCAAGCACTCAGGGAGGATTTAGCTAATCTCGAGCACTGGTCAAATTTGTGTCAGCTGGGGTTTAATGTTAAGAAGTGCAAGGTCATGTACCTCGGAGCCAGAAATCCCAGGACCAGCTATTGGCTGGAGGGAGTGCAGGTGTCAACTTCAGAGAAGGAGAAGGACCTAGGGGTACTAGATACAGGGGATGTGAAGATATCAGCACAGTGCAGAAGGGTGGCAGCAAGGGCCAGTTGGATACTGGGGCGAATTGCCTGGGGCAGCTCTCCTCTCCAGGGGTGGTTGTTGCTCCCCCCATAGTTTCGCTGCCACCGGGTGGAGGTCCAGTGGCAGCATAGGCAGGAGCATGCATGTGCCTCCACATGAACGCATGCACACCTGCGGAAGGGGGCAGGTGAAAATGGGGCGCAAACCACATAAAAACATAAGTAAAAGAAAGAGGAGGTCATCCTGCCCTTGCATAGATCAATAGTGAGGCCGCACTTGGAGTACTGTGTACAGTACTAGTGCTCTTACATAAAAAAGGACGTGAGACTGCTGGAGGGGGTGCAGCGTAGGGTGACAAAGATGATCATGGGGCTAGGGGAGAAGTCATATGAGGAAAGATTGATGGAGCTCAACATATGCTCCCTAGAGGACGGAAGGGGAACATGATAAAGACGTTTAAATACTTAAAAGGCATAAACAAGGTCAGAATGGGAGGATTGTTCCGCCTAAAGGGCAGAAGGGTCATGAGGGGGGTACAGTCTGAAGTTGGAAGGGGGAAGATTCAGGAGGGAGATGAGGAGGCAGTACTTCACTGACAGGATGGTGGCTGGGTGGAATGCACTGCCAGAGGAGTTGATCGAGCTGAAAACAGTAGATAGTTTTAAGCAGGGATGGGATAGGGGCAGGGTAAGTACAGACAAGTACAAAAGGGGGAAAGTCCGGGGATGAGGGGAGGGGAATGGAGGGGCAGCTGCAGGAGTATTAAACTGCAAGTTGCACAATCCGGCAGACTTAGTAGACCCACAGTATGGGCCTTTTTCTGCCGGCCACTTCGTATGTTCGTATATCTATCTACTAAATCAGAAAACGCCATGGGTGCACCATTTTTAAGTATGTCTTTAACCGAGCGGATGCCTTTGTTTTCCCATACGATGTTACTAAATAACCTACTGTCGTGAGAGAAGTTGGGTTGTTCGATATTGGTTGTGCTCTGGACTGGTTCAGGATTAACTACAGTAAGACTGATCTGTTTTATTTGTCTGACAGTGTCAGACATTATTTTATTTTTTTGATTTAGGCGGTTTCGCATATAATGGGGATTTTAAATCTATGTCCTAACTACCCATGATCTCTCTTTCAATGACAGCCCAGTCAGGAGCATAATTGTATTCCGTATCTTCCTGAAACCACTTAGTTATCTGTGCTGCCCTGGCTACTAAGAAATATAGGTAGAAATCGGGAGCTTTAAGACCACCTTTATTCTTAGTTCTACACATCTTAGCATAAGCCATCCTATTTTTTATTCTCCCATATGTATTTTGCTACTTGTGATGATATTTCCCCAAATCCATCTTTTTTTAAAACAGCAGGGAATCATATAAATAGGTAGCGCATTTTTGGAAGGAGGTTCATTTTGATGGAATCTATCCCCCATAGGCCCAGAGGTAGTTGGTTCCATTAAGTGAGATCTTCACATACCCTACATTTAGTTTCAGCTGTGTTTTTGTTATAGTTTTATGTAAAGTGTTAAAAATGTTTATTTCTAGGTACACTATACATTCTTTTGCCCATGCAAACCCATGGGCAGTGATATTACCTTTGTTACAGAATTTGTTAAGGGGTAGGAAGCAGGTTTTATTCATGTTTAATTTGTAACCAGAAAACTCTCCAAATTTCTGCAGTATTTGTATAAGCTTTGGCATAGAGGCAGAGGGGTTGGAAACCATAAGCGGAATGTCATCTGCATACACTGCCAGAAGATGTTCCCTCTGTCCGACCTTAATCCCTCCCCCAGATATCTTTTGCCTGGATGAGCTTCTTTATTAGAGGGCCTATTGTATGATTACGCGGAAGGGGGGCGGGGACAGTGGGCAGCCTTGCCTGGTTCTTCTGCTAATACGAAAATACTGAGATATAACCCCATTGGTCACCACTGTGGAACTGGAGTTTTTATATAGAATATTTACCCAGCTGATGAAACTATCAGTGAACCCATGTAATCGCAGTGTATGTGAGACCAAGAAATCCGGTTCAGTGCCTTTCTGGCATCAAGAGAAAGTAGGCTACTTGATCTTATCTGTGTCGATCTTCACCATTCATCACAGATGGGTACTGGCCGGAGGTCAGGACCCCGTGGGAGCCTTTATTTATTTATTTTTTAAAAAAAAAAAGATAGGCGGAGCCGACGCAGCCTTGGCGCCGCCCTCGAGGCCGACGACACGTGCACCTTGAGGATTAGCCGTTAGGCCAGCCACTCCGCCTGCCTACCAGTTCTTCGCTCCCGCCATCAAGGTCGCTGCGGGAAGCCTGAAGAAGCGTTTATACTAAATTTTTAGGCCTTGAAGCATGCGCCTCTAGTCGTTGGTCTACTAGTTCTAGGTTTGCCTCACTCGACGTCGCCGTAAGATCTTTCCTTATTTTACTGTTTAAGCCGCCGAGTCTGTTTTGGTGTTTTTCTCTGTAGGTCATGTCACGGTCGGAGGGCAAGAAATCCGAAAGGCGGGCGGCCCCTATCGCGTCGGTGCCCGTGTAGCGCCATTACTCCGTCACCGACCAGCATGACCGGTGCCTTTGCATTGCCTTGGCCCGTTACGACATGGATTCGATGCGGCCTGCTTCTCGATGGACCGCAGGGTTTTAGAACAGCAGCGTCTCAAGGTCGGAGAGCTCGCCGACTTTCGGAGGTAGGTCGCAGACTGCTGGGCCGAGCAGCGCTCTCCGACCCTTTCTCCGGGTCCCTCCCGGTTCTACATGGACTCGAGGAGGAGGAGCCTCGGCCTTCTAGCCTCAGCCGCGGTCGAGGCTCCTTTCGCGGGCAGGAGGCCCATCCCGCTTTCCTCCCAGGAGCGGGCGGAGGCGCCGCCCGCAATCACCTTCGGGGTGAAGGCTCCCAGGTGACGCCCCGTGGTCCGCTGGGCCCGGTCGACGCCATCCTCGACGCCCGCTGCTCGCGCCGTCGAGTTTTGCGCCACTCGCGGGCCGCGACCTGTCGGTGTCGACGGCCAGCACCGACCTGACTGTCTGCGCCAGGCTTGTCGGGCGCCATTCTGCCGTGCTCGACCCTTGTCAGCGGGCGCCGTGAAACCGCCTTCGGCGTCGCCTTTCACTATGTCTCGGCGCCGAGGTTGAGCATGGCGCCGTGGGGCCTTCAGTGTCGTCCATCGGCGCCGTGGTCGGAGCAGAGTCCTTCGGAGTCGTTGACGCCGCCTTGGTCCTCGGTGCCGCTCGCGGCATCGAGCGGCCTAGCGGCATCGTCGGCTCCGAGGCTGGGGTTTCTGCTGGCGCCGTCTCTGTCCCGGGTGCCTTCCCTGGCGCCGGTGGACCTGATGATGCCGCAGCTAGCCTAGGACTTCTGGCCCGAGCTGCCCTGCCACCTTCTGCTGGCACCGCTCCTGGTGCCGTGGAGCGGGCGGGGATCGCTTTGGCTCTTGGGCCCCTCGGGAAGGTGTCCCTCCTACCCCTACTATTTGGCTTAGGGCCCGGACTCTACCTCTTCGAGTCGGGTCCAGCTCGAGTCGAATGGGCAGTCACACTTCGGGTTGTCTGCAAGGAGGACGAGCTGGTGGTTTCCTCTTCGGGTCTCAGCCAGCCCCCCTCCGAGGTGAGTCGGGTTCCCTCTAAGGCTAGAGTCAGTGGTACTGACCAGCGGGCTGTGGTGCGTGCCACCATCGCCTTGCAGCCTGGCCTTGGGGGGGTTCCTTGACCCCTCTGCGGTGGTACCCCCTACTGTAACGTCTCTCGGTTGCCCAGTTTTGGGGTCTATCGAGAGGCCCACGGGAGGGGAGGGTGCTGCTTCCGGGATTGCCCCTTCAGGGGTGGCCCTGGGTGCTGAGCTGCCTAGGCTGGCCACTTCGAGGGCTAGGACCCTTTCGGACTCCGAAGGGTCGAGGGGTGTGGGTTCGGCGTGCCGGCCCTTCTCTGTGACCCACCCGGGCCCTGGACGGAGCCGGAGTGCAGACTTCCGTCCTTCCCCTTCGGGTTCCTTGAGAGGGTCCCATTCTTTCGAGGCAGGGGACCGTCCTTCTGGACCTTCACAGCCCCGATCACCTTACTTGGGGGATTCTTCTGGGCGCAGTCTAGGCAATACCGGAGCGGTTGTGCAGCTGTCGACTGCGGAGTCTTCCAGGACTCCTCCCGTGGGAGTCCATGGTCCGCTCCTAGCCCTGGCAGAGGTCAGCCGATTTCTTCTCTCGGCTCTGTCCATCCCCTCTGCTCTTCTCTCATGCTCCCAGGTATCCTTGGTCCCAGCGGGCCTCTCACCTGGGAACAATTCAGAGCGGTGGCTGCTCGATTCCTGCCTACCTTAGGGTCTTGGACAGCCAGGTTTTCAACCTCCCCTGAGCAGCCATCCTCCAACCTATGGTGACCTCCAGCTCCTCATCCCCTCTTCCGGGAGAGGAAACCTTCTGTCCACAGTCTCCTCGCTGCTGATCTCTGAGTATCAGCGTTTCCTCGTGAGGATGATGGAGGACCTTCACCTTCCCCCCTTTCTGTTAGCAATCCGAGGATAGGGCTGCGCCTTACTAGGCGATTTTGGGACAGCCACCTCGTGGTGCCGCCTTGGCCCGCTCCCTTTCGGGAGGCGTCCATGCGTTTCTGGCAGAGACCCTTCTCCGGAGTCCCTGCCCCTAGGGACCTCTGCCAGAGGCATTGCGCTCCCCCGGAGTCTCCGGGCTCTTTGCCTCATCTGCAGTCCGGATTGACGCACCTGGACACTCCTGACGGGCTTCGCGCCCTCCGCCGTGACCGGCCCCCAGATCAGGACTCCTCGGATTTTGATTTCTGGGGGAGGAGGACTTTCTACTTGGCACGGTTGCTTCTCTCCATTTCTGCGCATCAGGCCCACTACGCTGCCTATAACAGGTACTTGTGGTCAGCGCTAGGTCAGTTCCTAGCCGCTCTGCCTGACTCGGAGCAAACCAGGCAAGCCATTGCTCTCTGCATGTGGCCTGGAGCTAGCAGGCACCAAGCAGGGGCATCTTCTGACCCCAATGAGGTAGCTACCAGGGTCAGTAGGGACAGCGATCTGCACCAGAAGATCGGCATGGCTTCGCCTCTCCGGTTGTCACCCTGGGCCGGCGTGGGGTGATTGCCCACCACCAGGGAACCCTATCTCTTTTCCTCGTAGGGCAAGACGGCGTTTGTCGGGAGCAAATTCCTTCCCTCGGGGACCCGTCTCGCTCCCCACTCTCGGGCCTCCTCAGGCCCAGAAGGTCCCCTTAGTGTGTCACCCACTGAGGGCTAAGGGACACTGTCCCTTAGGGTGCAATTAATCAGCTCTCTCGGGGGCTTGGTATCATTCATCTAGGATGAATGGTGAAGATTGACACAGATAAGATATTCAAATTACGTACTTACCGTAATTATGATCTTTCTGTGTATCTTCACCATTCATCACAATCCCTCCCACCATCCCCCTTGGTGCTCCAGTCTCTGGATCCTCCTCCCTCTGTGCCTCACCCTCTTCTGAGCAGGGTAAAGTTGGGACACACAAGGGGGGTTAGTTTTCGCCCTAAAGGGTACATTTTGTCTGGCACTCCTTCTCTACTCACATTTTCACCCTTATAGGGTGGGAGTTGCTGTTGCCCTATTTCTCCCTCAAAAAAAAAAAAAAAAAAGGAGGGTTCTCCTTCTTTCACCAAAACATCTTCGAGAGAGAGTACTAGGTCTTGTTTCCTGTCTTCTCCAGTACAGCCGACTCTGCTTTCAGGGTATTGGCAGTTATTCTGTGCCTTGAATTCTGGCAAGAGAGCTTTGCTACTCTGCAGTTCCTATAGTATCTGGTGACGGACAAGGGTCCTGGATCCTCTGTTACTCTCACTCACTCTCTCCTAAATTTCTCTTCCCCTTTCAGCTTCCAGAGATTGGGGCCCCTACCCAATCCCCTTAGTCTTACTTTTTCTATACTGTCCTCAGTCGTTATTTCTCTTTTAGTTCCGCTTTCTTCCTTTTTTCTGTCCCTTGACTTTCTTGTCCCACTCTCCATCCTTCTTCTACCTCTCCGCGACTCAGAACTGGTAGGCAGGCGGGTCCAGTCCTGCACCAGAAGATCGGCATGGCTTCGCCTCTCCGGTTGTCACCTTGGCCCGGCGTGGGGTGGTCTGCTCGCTCACCAGGGAACCCTATCTCTTTTCCCGTAGGGCAAGGCGGCGTTTGTCGGAGCAAATTCCTTCCCCTCCGGAGACCCGTCTCGCTCTCCACTCTCGGGCCTCCTCCGGCCCAGAAGGTCCCCCCCTTAGTGTGTCACCCGAGGGGCTAAGGGACACTGTCCTTAGGGTGCAATTAATCAGCCTCTTGGAGGCTTAGTATCACCATCTGTGATGAATGGTGAAGATTGGCACAGATAAGATATTCAAATTCGTACTTACCGTGAATTATGATCTTTCTGTGTCTTCACCATTCATCACAATCCCCCTCCACCATCCCCTTGGTGCTCTCAGTCTCTGATCTCTCCTCCTCTGTGCTCACCCTCTTCTGAGCAGGGTAAGTTGGGACACACAAGGGGTTAGTTTTCGCCCTAAAGGGTACATTTTGTCTGGCACTCCTTCTCTACTCACATTTCTCACCTTATAGGGTGGGAGTTGCTGTTGCCCTATTTCTCCCTCAAAAAAAAAAAAAAAAAAGGAGGGTCTTCTCCTTCTTTCACCAAAACATCTTCGAGAGAGAGTACTCAGGTCCTTGTTTCCTGTCTTCTCCAGTACAGCCAGACTCTGCTTTCAGGGGTATGGCAGTTATTCTGTGCTTGCTAGATTCTGGCAAGAGAGCTTTGCTACTCGCAGTTCCTATAGTATCTGGTGACGGACAAGGGTCCCTGGATCCTTGTTACTCTCACTCACTCTCTCTCTAAATTTCTCTTCCCCCTTCCAAGCTTCCAGAGATTGGGGCCCCAATCCAACCCCTTAGTCTTACTTTTTCTATACTGTCCTCAGTCGTTATTTCTCCTTTTAGTTCCGTTTCTTCCTTTTTCTGTCCCTTGACTTTCTTGTCCCACTCTCCATCCCTTCCTCTACCTCCGCGACTCAGAACTGGTAGGCAGGCGGAGTCGAGCACAACCTAACGGCTAATCCTCGACGCCACGTATTATATGAAGCCTCGAAGCGCAGGCGCTAACGTCGGCTCCGCCTATCTTTAAAAAAAAAAAAAAAAAAGGCTCCCTCGGGGTCCTGACCTCCGGCCAGTACCCATCTGTGATGAATGGTGAAGATACACAGAAAGATCATAATTACGGTAAGTACGTAATTTGAATATGTCTGACTCTTGTTTGCAACTTGCGTAACATGAAAGCGCTTCCTCATATTATCTGCTGATATCTAGCCTTTCATGGAGCCAGTCTGCTGTTTTGAAATAAGTAAATTAATCATTTTTTCTAGTCTATTAGGACTTTTGCCAGCATCTTGACATCAGAATTTATTAATGAAATCGACCTATAATTGCTGCAGGACAGAGGGTCTGAACCATAAATTAAAAAGATATTCAGATCTTATCTGTGTCAATCTTCACCATTCATCACAGATGGGTACTGGCCGGAGATCAGGACCCCGAGGGCGCTTTTATTTATTTATTTTTTTTTAAAGGGTAGGCGGAGCCGACACACCATTGGCGCCGCCCTCGAGGCCGGCGTATTGAGTGGCACTTGAGGGTTGGCCGTTAGGCTGTGTCGACTCCACCTGCCTACCAGTTCTTCGTCTCCCGCCATCGAGGTCGCCTCGTGGGAAGCTTCTCTCAAGATTTTAGGCCTTCAGCCTTTTCGAAATCGACGCTTTCAGTCTGTCGGTTGCCTGCCGGTTCTGTGTTCTGCCTCCACTCGACGTTGCCCGGTAAGATCTTTCCTTTTATTTGAATTCTGCGACGTCGAGTCTATTTTGATGGGTTTTTTTCCTCCGTAGGTCATGTCTCAGTCGGAGGGCAAAAAATCTTCGAAGAATCGGCCCCCCATGCGTCGGGTGCCCGTCTGGCCAAAGTTTTTCCGTCACCGACCAGCACGACCCGGTGTCTTGTGTGTCTTGGCCCGCTTCATGCGCATGGACTCATCGGCGCCTGCTTCTCCATGGACTGCGGGTCCTACAACAGACAGCGCGTTGAAAGTGGGGCGGAGCTCCGCCGACTTTAGGGTAGGATTCGCACTCTTCGGACCAAACCGCGCTCTAAGCCCTTCCTCGGGTCCCCTCCGGTTCTATGCGGACCGAGGGAGGAGCCTCGGCCCCAGCAGCCTGGTCGCCATGACTCCTCTCCCGTGGTGCGGGAGGCCCGTCCCGCTTCCTCCCGGAAGCGGGGCGGGGCGCGCCATGTATCGCCCTTTGGGGGGGGCTCCCCGGTGTCGCTCCGGCTCGGAAGGCCCGTCGGCACCCATCCTGGCGCCATCGGTCGGCACCGTCGGAGCCGCCGGTACCATTTGCGGTGCCGTGGGCCTATCAGCACCGACTCATCGCCCGTAGGCCCTGTCGGCGCCCGTTCCAGGCAGCGCCACTCGATGGTGCCATGGAACGGGATCCGGCATCCTCCTTTGCCACTGCTCTCGCCTCAGCGCCATCCTCGGCGCGAGGTTGGCTCACGTGCCGTGCCGTGGTTCAGCGCCGTGGGCCGCCGACTCCGACTGTCCGTGCCATCCTCCCGCGCCTCACGCTACGGTGCTGGCCAGCGGCGAGGCCAGCCATTGAGTGCCGTGTTGACTTCGGGTCTGCCTTCAGGACCGTCGTCGGTGCCGCAGGTCCCGAGTGCTGCTTTCATGGGCCGTGAGACCGCCGGTGTCATTATCAGCACGGAGGATGCTGGGGCGCTCTCAGCGCCGATCCCTGTCTAGTACACTTCCCGGTCCTGGTGGACTAGCGGTGATGTGTCTGGCCCTGGCTCTGGACGCTTAGCTCGAGCTGCCCCAGTGCCTCCTGCAGGTCCCGTTCAGCGAGTTGCAGAGGCACAGAGTGCCGTCTGGCCACAACTCTGGCTGCTGGGCCTGCTGGCAAAGGTTGGTTCTGCCCGCCCTCCTACTGTTTGGCTCAGAGCTTCGGACTCTACCTCGTCGGGTCGGGCTCCGAGTCAGGCGAGCAGTCACACCTCGGGGGTTGACTGCGGAGAGGAGGCACCCCTGTGGTCGTCCGATGAGTCGGAGGCCAGCCCCCTACTGAGGAGAGTCAGGTGGCCCCGAGACTAGGGGTCAGTGGTGCGGACCAGCAGGCAGTGGTCACGAGCCACCATTGCTCTGCAGCCTGGTATTGGGGTTTCATCGACCCCTCGGTGGTGGTACCCCTCCAGTGGTGTGTCTGTGATGCCCAACTTTGGGGCCCATCGAGAAGCCTACAGGAGGGAGGTACTGTTCCCTGGGTCCACAATTCAGGGGCTGCCCAGAGATGCCTAGTACCTATTGCTGGCCCTCTTGAGGAGGAGGACTCTCGGGACTCTGAGGGGTCGAGGGTGTGGGATGGGTCGTGGGCCCATTTCTGGGGTCCCTCGGGCCCTGACGCTGGTCAAAGTCGGATTTACACCCTTCCCCCTGGGTTCTTTGAGGGAGTCCCATTCTTTGAGGCAGGAACCGTCCTTCTGGACTTTACAACCCAGTGCAGCCTCACTGAGGGGATTCTTCTGGGGCAGCCAAGGCAGTACCAGCGTGGTTGTACAGCTGTCGGCTGTGGGGTCTTCGGGGCACCCTCCTCGGGTGCTCATGGTCTGCTTCCTAGCCCTGGCAGTCAGCCCGACTTCCTTTCTTGGCTCTGCCCCCATCCCTCTGCCACATTCTCCTGGCTCCCAGGCATTCTTGGTCCTAGCGGCCCTCTCACCTGGGAGCAGTTCAGAGCAGATGGCTGCCTGGTTCCTGCTTATGTTGGGGCTATGGACAGCCAGGTTTTCAACCTCCCCGAGCAGCCACCCTTGGAACATATGGTGACCTCCAGCTCCTCATCCCCTCTTCTGGGGAGAGGAACCTTCTGTCCACATCTCTTGGCTGCTGATCTCTGGGTATCAGCGTTTCCCTCGTGAGGATGTTGGAGGACTTACCTTTCACCCTCTACTATCAGCAATCCTGAGTATCACGAGTGCCACGCCTTTCTAGGCGATTTTGGCTAAGGCCACTCTTGTGGTGCCGCCCTGGCCTGCTCCCTTTCGGGAGACGTCCTTGCGTTTCTGGCAGAGGCCCTTCTCCAGAGTTCCTGCTCCTAGGGACCTCAGCCAGAGGTATTGCACTCCCCTGGAGTCTCCAGGTTCCACGCCTCATCCGCAGTCTGGCTTAACGCAGCTGGACACTCCTGATGGGCTTCGCACCCTCCACCGTGACTGGCCCCCAGATCAAGACTCCTCGGATTTTGATTTTTGGGGGGGGGAGGACCTTCTACTTGGCATGGTTGCTCCTTTCTATTTCTGCTCACCAGGCCCACTATGCAGCCTACAACAGGTTCTTGTGGTCCAGGCTAGGTCAGATCCTAGCTTCTTTGCCTGACTCGGAGCAAACCAGACAAGCCATCACGCTCTCTGCACTTGGCCTGGAGCTAACAAGGCACCAAGTGAGGGCATCTTATGATGCCAGCGAGGTAGCTACCAGGGTCGTAGGGACAGCGATCTGCACTAGGAGATCGGCGTGGCTACGTCTTTCCCGGTTGTCACCCTTGGCCCGCCATAGGGTGATTTGCTCCGCCCACCAGGGAACCTACCTTTTCTCCTGTAGAGCGAGACGGCGCTTGTCAGGGCAGCTTCCTTCCCACCCAGGGGACCCTGTCTCTCTCCTCACTCGGGCCTCCCAGGCCTGAAGGTCCCCCTTAGTGTGTCACCCACTGAGGGCCAAGGGACCCTGTCTCTAGGGTGTAATGAACACAGTGGGGCTTGAAATGATCACATCTGTGATGAATGGTGAAGATTGACACAGATAAGATATGAAAATTACGTACCTGCCGTAATTCTGATCTTTCTGTGTATCACCATTCATCACAACTCACCCACCATCCCCTGGGGCCTCAGTCTCTGGGTCCCTCCTCTCTGTGGCTCCCTCCTTTAGGAGCAGGGTAAAGTAGGGACACACGGGGGTATTCTTCTTTAAAGGGTACAGCTCGAGTGGCACTCCTTCTCTACTACATGTCTCCACCCCAATGGGGTGGGAGTTGGTGGTTGCCCTCCTCCTGTTCTCCTTCTGGTTTCCATCCAAATGTCTTAAAAAAAAAAAAAAAAAACCTTTTTTCACCAAACATTTTTCCTGAGAGAGTACTAAATCCCTGTACTCTGTCCTTCTTCCAGAATAGCCGACTCTGCTTCTGGGGTATTTGCCAGTTATTCTGTGCCTTGAATTCTGGCAGAGAGCTTTACTACTCCTTGCAGTTCCTATATAATCTGGTGACGGACAAGGGTCTCGGATACCTTGATACCTCTCACTCTCTCTCCTCAATTCTCTCCCCTCCCTACCCTCCCTTCTTCCGCTTCCAGAGATTGGGGCCCCTACCCAATCCCCTTAGTCTCATCTCTTCTTTGCTGTCCTCTCAGTCGTTATTTCTCCTTTTAGTTCAGTTATTCTTTCCTTTTTCTGTCCCTTGGACTCTCTTGTCCCACCCTCCATCCCTTCCTCTTACCTCTCCGGCAACTCAGAACTGGTAGGCAGGCAGAGTCGACACAGCCTAATGGCCAACCCTCGAGCGCCACGCAGTACGTCGGCCTCGTGTGCCGACTCCGTCTACCCTTTTAAAAAAAAAAAAAAGCTCCCACGGGGTCCTGATCTCCGTCCAGTACCCATCTGTGATGAATGGTGAAGATACACAGAAAGATCAGAATTACGGTAGGTACGTAATTTTCATTTCTCTGCCATCTAACAAAGCTGTACGTTTCAGTACCTTTCCTACAAGAAACCCACTTGAAAAAAGATCATTACTCATTAATGCAAAGAGAATGGGTAGGACAAGTTTTTAGAGTGGGCGATATCTCTAAGAAAGCCGGGGTTCTCATTGTAGTTAAAGAGGTCTGAACGTCCAACCGCACACAGTACGAGGTCTTATGGCACTACTATATCATTGTTAACCTTGGATTTAGAAATGTATAGGTTCTTAGGACATGTATACATGCCGGTGGCACAGCAAGGGTTAATGGTAAATTAGATGAAGAATACTTTACATTTATCAATGTTTATGGCCCCACCGCTCCATCCCATGACTTATTCTCTAAAATATTTGAACAAATTGAAGGTTTCCTGGATAGCACAATCCTACTGGCAAGGGATACTGATAGCATTCTAGATCCCCACGCTTGACAGGTCTTTTTATAGACCGCAAAGAAGTAAAGCAGAAAAAGACATAGCTGACCTCATAGATAACCTACAGCTGGTAGATGCCTGGTGGGTGTTATACCCCAACACCAAAGAATATACATGTTGGTCTCAATGTAACCAATCTGGCTCAAGGATAGATCAAATATACACCCCAAAAGACTTTATCAACCGAAGTATCAAAATTACAATTAAAAGTCAGGTAATTTCGGATCATAGCCCTGTGGCTATATTCTTTAACATGTTAGCAAATCCCAACAGAATCCATAGGTGGAAACCCAATAAGTTTCTTCTAGAAAATGCAGAAATTGCCAATAAAATCAAATGTAGTATAATGGAATGCCTTTCTCTTAATCACCCAGAGGACACATCCTAGGGCAACATGTGGGATTGCCTGAAGTGCTTTTTGAGGAGCCTAATAATCAGTGAAGCTTTGGCTTTAAAAAAAATGAAACCTCAAGAAACAGAAAGACACCCTCTCCAAACTAAAAGACCTGGAGAAAACATTGCTCACTTCTGACACCTTGGTAAATTTGAATAATTGGTCTTAATTAAAAACAGAGTATAATGAAACACTAAGACGTGAAGCTACCTTTGCCATAAGGAAGGCCAACATTAAGTATGTTGATTCTGACCCAAGAGCTGCTAAAATCTTATCTATTAGACTGAGACAAAATAAGGGGCCAACTAATATCACAGCCATTAAAAATCATGCCACAGGTAATATTACCTCAGTCAGGACACAGATAAGTGAAGAATTTCTGAAGTTCTGTAAAGAACTGTATTGTGAAGATGAGTGTCCTCTGGGGGATTCTTTGGGATCATTTTGTGAGACTTGACCATCCCAAGCATTCCATGTCCACTCCAGGGCCGGGGGGGGGGAAATCAGGTGAAATTTTGGAGGCGATAAAACAAAGAACCTGGACCTGATGTTTACTTGTCTAAGTTTTACAGTACATTTAACAACAAACTTGCTCAAGTATTAGCAGAGGTTTTTAATGAGGCTCTGCAGACAGGACACCTTTCTAACAACATGACTGAGGGATTAATTACTTTTATCCATAAGCAAATCAAGGGTAAGGGATAACAGCAAAAATTAATTGGTGTGTTTTTCAACTGTTTATAATCACTTATCAGGCCAAATGGGTAATATTTTAACAAATATTGTCCAATACTGCATAGGGATCAACAGCTAAGTAAAATAGTTGGTAACACAAACCTCTAGTCACATTTCGTTGTGGTAAGAATATTAAAGACAAATTGGTACATAGCCAATTCTACAGAAGCATACAAACATCCAGTACTTGGCTGCCAATGACTCCAGCAGGCATGTATAGATGTGGGAATTGTAGCATTTGTAATTCTTGTGTTCAGAGGTCTACTTTTTCAATGGTAAATCATGAGAAAAAGGTAACAATCCAACAATTTATTTCATGTATTACTATGTTTGTTGTATATGCCATTTGGTGCCCCTGTAACCAGTTATACATTGGCTGCACAGTAAGACATTTGAAACAATGGATACAGGAACATTTGAGACACATCAGAAATTTAAAATTTTAAAAACCAGTAGCAGAGCTTTTTTCTTTTTTAATTAAACTTTTTTCCTCCCCCCGAGCCACCAGCCGCCTGGTAGTTTCAGTGTGGTCACAGACCACAGACTTCCACCCCTCATATTGGCTGCGAGCCCTCCGACTACCCGTGCTTTACCCCACAGCAGGCTGCGCGCCCCTGGCTGACTGCAGTCTTCGGATAGGTTGGAGGCTGGCCTGAGGGCTAATTTGAAGCCATGGTGGGCTTCATTGAAGGCATCCGGCAGCTGTCTTTTTTCCGTTTTTCTAGGGGAGGCAGGGTCATGTAGTGACGTCCAGCATCCACCCTGCCTGCTGTGCGTGCTACTGCCGGTAGCTGTATGACTCCCAGCCTCCGCCAGGGGTCATCAATGCACCGGGCACTTCCCCACCGTCCCTCCTGAAGAAGGAGAGCAGTCCTTAGGACGCTGTATCCTTCTCCCCCGGCCGGCCCTCCAGTGACCCTGGTCCATTCCCGAAACCAGGTTGCCAGCGTCACAAGCGGAAATCCAACTGCTGCACTGATGGGCCGTCGCAAGCAGAACATTTTGTGATGATGCATGGAGGCAATATTAATTGTTTGAATGTAACTGGAATTGAGTAGGTCAATACATGTATTTTTTTTTATACTTTCTTTGTGCTCCGTCCTGGGCGGCCCTCCATGTCGCCGACCCCCCAGCCCTGTCCCCTGCTCACTGTGCACCTCCTTTTTTCTTCCATGGCTTACCCCCTGTGGTGGGGCAGTGGGGATCCCTCAACCCACTGAACACAGATCCAGTTCAGGAGGTGCCTGCCATTCACGGTAGCGGCGCCTGCGGGGGTCAGCATCATTCAGCCGTTCCCAGGAGAGTTTTCTCCTCCTGGTTTGCTCCCTCCCACCCCTGTGGAAGCAGAGCATATTAATTCCAGCAGTGGCCGAGCTGTGTGCGCTTCCGCCCACAGCACACCAGCCGACTACTCCGCCCCATCCCTATGTACGGGACCCAAGCACTCTGACACCTAGCCACTGCTAGATGTCAGAGATGCGTTGGCCTCTGTGTCCCTCCCTCCCTGGGAGACCTGGGAGAGGAGAGCTGTCCTCTCCCACCCCGGCCGATCCCCGGCGACCCACTCGCACCATGAACATGCGTCACCAGCATAGCAGGAGGTAAGGCATGATGCCTCAGCCCTCTATGCCACTGGGCCGGTGAGCAGGTCAGTACTGGCCACAGAGCGGGGTAATAGGCTACAGAAATTGCTCCAGCTTGAAACATATTGGATTTTTACTCTAAATGCCTTGTCACCAGATGACCTGAATCTGGAAATAGACTTTGAACCATATCTTTGAGTGTTTAGGGTTGTTTTTTTGAATCTTGACTGAACTGGATTTGTCTTTTTTTTACCAGCAGCATAAAAATACTCTTCCCCCCCCACCCATTTCTTACACAGCCAAAACTGTCCCTATATGTAGTCTAAAGGGAAAGCTAAAATTCACATATTATAAAATGGGTAAGCCAGCCTATACAAATTCTACTTTTTATGTACATAATACAGTACATTATTGACACTTATGTATGGTCTCCTCCCCCCCAAAATTCTACTTCTTTTGACCATCCTGTTTTTCCAGATGTCTACCTCTGTAATCCATAAATTTTATGTTTGGTGGTAACGACATGATTAACTTAATCACTGGTTAACATTGGTATTTTATGGGGGGAGTTTTCCCCAACAAGAGACCCTGTGAGCGCAGATTTAAGCCTGTGTAAATTTAATTGCCAAAGCTCCCGACTCTCTTCTCTAAAAATCCTTGAACTCCAGCTATGATTATTTGTATAAACATTTAAGTTCTCATTTGTGTTGTTATTTTCTTTTTGATGGGACTAATGTTCATACTTGGTTTATTCATATTTATAGCATACATATAATTTATTTTTTCAAAAAGTCCTTATTTTCCTAATTTGGCATCTATTAATATGAAGGAATAATGATAGCATGTATGTTGAAATTAATTGTTATTGTGATTTATATTATAATAATAATATATTTTATTTATATGGTGCCTTATCCAAGACCAAGGCACCTAATAATTTAAAAACAAAATCAAAGAACAATACATTATAAATAAGACAACAGTAAAATATCAGTAAAATATTCATAAAAAGGAAGATCAATCATTAAATGCTTGAAATAAATATTGAATTGAGAACCTTGAGAAAAGTGTTGAAGCCCTTGAATACAGTAAATGAATCATTTGTGTCATGTGACTGATGATGTAATAAACTTACGATTATTTAAGGGTGCTTCCCACCCCAGAACAGCAGCCCAGAGGAAGCTTTACTGAGCGAAGCACTGGGGTTTCTGGGATAGTGGTAATCAGCTCTTTACTTTGCTGTTTGAGTGCTCTGTCAATTTTGTTGTTTTTGTGCTCAATAAATTGATATTGGAACCTTATCCTGATGTCTTTGGATTAGTTCCAGGTTTAAGCATTCACAACTGCACCAGGAGTGCATGTGGCTTTCTTGTTTGATTGGATCTTGGGGTTTAGCATGGCCCTCCATCTGCACCCAGCCCTTCACTGGTGAGCGCTGTGAACTTAATAGTTTTGTGGTTTTCACTGAGTGCCTGGCTGCAGTGGCAACACGTCTGAGAAAACAAGGTGAGATGGGTCTTCCTGGACAGTCTCCACCACTCATTCACACTAATGGGATTACACCGGAGGTGCTAGGACCCAGCAGCAGCAAACTTTTTCTGAGATGGAGCCGTGAGGAAGCGGCACCACAAGCCAGGTGTGTGTGGTATAGACTATCTCGGCGTCAACCCTCCATCTACCTCTGTTCCTTTTTTTCCTGCTGAGGAGTGCACTTCAGTGACGACGTCGCTCGCTCACCAGGAGTCAAACTTCAAACTAGCAGCTTAGTTTTCAGTTTATTATTTTGTATTTTATCAACGATAAGTACCGATTGTATTTTAATAAATTCTTACTTGTACAAGAGACAAGTCTTCAGTCCTCCATTGATGGAGTCGACCATTAGTGGGGCAGGTGACAGTAGGGAGACTTCGTATGAAAGCTGTTCAGTCAGCCAGGATAGGTCTGGTACACTGACCTCCCCGGAGGGTCTGACAATGGATGATCCAATGCTCTGGGAGATGGGTGATCTCCCTGAAAGCATAAAAAGAAACTGTCTCATTCTCGGCACTGTTCATCCTCAAGTTCTTCTTTGGCACACAGGTCGAAGAAGAAACTGCATCACTCAAGGTCGCCCTCTGGTACATCTGCACGTAGACTGTCAGTTATTAAGGTCAAGTGCCGGTCTCCACCTCTGTCGGAGTCGCCGGTTTCTGTCTCTGGTAGCCGGCCTCTTCAACATCGGAGTTCCTCTCCGCCTATTGGAGGGGGCTTCCGATGAGCAGTTTCACCATTGGGCCACTCTTATGGAGCAGTGGGCTCTGAGGTTGTCCCAACTGCCCAAACTGGCCAGTTCGTCTTCAGGCCTATCGGTTTTGGAGCGGCAGGAGGGGCGGTTAGGACTTAGTCATGCAGCGCCTTCTTCGGTGCTGTCGACTCTGAGCTCCGGTGTCTATCGCCCTCACATGGCTGCGGCGCAGGGGTCTACAATGATGCCCTTATCTCCAGCCATTTTTCATCCTGAAACTTCAAATCGCAGTTCTCAGACTTCTGAGATGGTGCCGTCGTCTGCAGTGCTGACTTCTCCAGAGCTGAGGTCCTTTACAGAGCCGCGGGTGGTGTCTGCATCATTTGTGGTGCCGCATGCTCTGTTGGTGCCATCCTCGGCATTGGGGCTGGTGTCAGTGCCGCACACGGTGCCGCACTATTCGTCGGTGCCTCTAGCACCGGGAGTGGTGTCGGCGTCAGGTAAGACGCAGTTTTCTACGTTGGCACCTTCTTTGTTCTTGGTGCCGTTTTCTTCGGCACCAGGGATGTGTGTGGTGCTGTCTAGTTTCCAGAGGTTTTGACTCCAGTTCTTTCTCCTTCTCTTCTTCCTTCTGGTTTTCACTCCATTCCTGTCTATACAGTCCCCCTGGACTGTCAGGAGATAATTTTGAGCCCGATCCAGATCCTCTGGGTGATGATGTTGATGCTGATTCTGCCCTGGGGGCAGGGATCAATCATCCTGCAGAGCCTGTTGTTGAGGACCTTTCCTTTAAGTCTCTGCTCAAGAATTTAAATTCTGCTTTTTCTCTCCAGATGACAGAAATTGATCCTGGGAAGCTTCTGCATCTCCAATATCTTCATGTTCCAGAAATCCCTATGGATTTAACCCCTCCGGTACAGCCCTCTTTTGAGACTCTTTCCCAGATGGTGTGGAAGAATCCGGCTCTTATTCCTTCTGTGGCCAAGTCCATAGATAGGAAATAAGCCCCTCCCAAGGATCACCCCATCTTGGCCTCACTAGCCTTTGCTGATGCCATAGTGGTCCTGGCAGAGAATGATAAGGCTGTTCTCCCTCAAGAATCTACAGCCCATCCTATAAACAGAATCTCTCAAGATAGACACCTTGGGTAAGAGAGTCTTTGCTGTCTCAACCCTGGGCTTGCGTAGGGGTATTGAGTCCAATAACCAACAAGTTAAAGCTGCTGTGAATGCCTTCGATACCGCTTCCCTGGCGTCAGCAGCTGGCATCTGCACCCATCGCCACTCTTGGCTGCGTACTTTGGGCTTCACGAATGATGCCCAACAGCAAGTCATGGCCTTACCTTTCAACGGCATGTATCTGTTTGGACCTCAGGTGGAGCAAGCACTAGAGGCCACACGGAAGACTAGGTCTAAGATGGCCAGACCTCCACCCACTCCCTCTCGAGGGGGTGGGAACAAGTGTCAGTTTCACAACCATAAGTCCTTTCGGGGCAAAGGCAGAGGAAGTTGTAACAGAAACCAGAACCCTCAGCCGCAAAAGAAAATGCAGCAGAAGGCACAAGGCCCAAAAGCACCCAGTGCCACCTTCTGAGTTTTCGGCCCAGGTCCTACCTCAGCTGCCCGAGGGGGACTCCTTCTTGACAGTGGGAGGATGTCTGACTCAGCTCTGCAACCAGTGGAAATCTATGACATCAGACAAATGGGTCCTCAGGATAATCTATGAGGGGTGCTCTCTCAATCTGTTGGAAACCCCTCCGGATCATCCTCCCAAACGACCACCCTGGCTGTCTGCGGCACAGTCAGTCCTTCTTGCTTCCGAGGTACTAGGCCGTCTGAACAACAGGGCAGTAGAAGTAGTTCCACTGGATCAATGAAACACATGTTTCTGCTCCCATTACTTTCTGGTCCCAAAGAAAACCGCCGGCATGCGCCCCATTCTGGATCTCAGAAAGTTAAACAAGTTCCTACACAAGGAAAAGTTCAAGATGATATCACTCGGTACCCTACTGCCATTGATTCATCAGTACGATTGGCTAGCCTCCCTGGACATGCAGGACGTCTACCAGCACATTCTCATACACCAAACCACCACAGATACCTAAGGTTCGTGGCGTTGGGTCAACACTATCAGTTCAGAGCTCTACCCTTTGGGCTATCCTCGGCGCCTCGAGTTTTTACAAAGTGTTGTCCAGTTCTCACGGTGCATCTCAGGAAAATCGGAATACAAGTATTCCTGTATCTGGATGACTGGCTTCTAGCAAGGCCCTCCAGGTAAGAGACTCTGGAGGCCGTGGCCACAGCCTCAGACTTCATCATGTCCATGGGAGTCCTGCTGAACCTCAAGAAGTCACAGTTGCAGCCCTCCCAGAAGCTCCTTTTCATAGGAACTCTTCTCGCACCTCCTTTGCAAAAGCTTTGTCTTCCAAGGACAGAAGGAGCGATATCTTACAGATGGCATGATTCATCAGAGAACACAGCTCGGTTCGAGCTCTTTCGATGCAATGGATGCTGGGCTTCATGGCATCCTCGGTGTTCACTGTACCCTTGGCTCATCTTCACATGAGAACCTCTCAGTGGATGCTCAGTACTCAGTGGTCCCCAGCCACTCATCCTCAGTCCTTTCTCATCAAGGTGACAGTACCTCTGAAGAGGTCACTCACCTGGTGGTCTCAGGAGGACAACCTTCTGGAAGGATATCCCTTCGTTCCTGTGGATCATCG
Source organism: Neoceratodus forsteri (assembly GCA_016271365.2). Taxonomy (NCBI): domain Eukaryota; kingdom Metazoa; phylum Chordata; order Ceratodontiformes; family Ceratodontidae; genus Neoceratodus; species Neoceratodus forsteri. The sequence continues at coordinate 1,536,656,735 of CM057453.1, forward strand.
GATCTCTATTACCATGGATGCATCCCTGATGGGTTGGGGAGCTCACTGCTGGGATCAACTTCACATAAACATAGAAACATAGAATTTGACGGCAGATAAGGACCGCTTGGCCCACCCAGTCTGCCCATTTCTCTACCTATTGGATAAGCTGCAGATCCTAGTTAACCAGCAGCCTACTTCTTCCTACCCCAACCCCCCAGAATTGCCTTATGACTATCCCATGCATGCTTGAATTCCACCACTGATTTTGACTCCACAACCTCCTCCGGAAGGCTTTCCATGCATCCACACCCTCTCCGTGAAAAAATACTTCCTAATTACCTCTGAGCCGCCCCTCTATCTTCAAATTGTGCCCTCTTGTTCTTGCACACCTCTTTTTTTGAAAGATGCTACCCTCTTGGACTTTGTTGATTCCCTTGAGGTACTTGAAAGTTTCTAAGCCATCCTCTATGCAGTCCAAGCTTTGAAGGACATACTCTGTAACAGGAACATTCTCCTTCAAATGGACAACAAGACAGTGATGTATTACATCAACAAACAGGGCGGTGCACACTCTTACCCGTTACGTAGGGAAGCTATGAGAGTGTGGGAATGGTGCCTGGAGCACAAGGCTCTGATTCAGGCGGTTTACCTGCCAGGTGTACAAAATGACCTAGCAGACCGTCTCAGCAGAATGGAGGCAGATCTTCATGAGTGGTCACTCGACTCAGCTGTCATTCAGTCACTCTTCAAAGAGTGGGGGATCTCCTGACCTGGACCTTTTTGCATCCCCACTCAATGCGACACTGCCTCTCTTCTGCTCCAGAAATCCAGGACCTGTTTTTTTTTTTTTGTCAGGATGCATTCAGGCTGTGGTGGACAAAACACTTTCTATACACATTTCCTCCTCTTCTCCTAATTTAGAGGATACTGCTCAAGTTGGAGTCCCAGGGGGACAGAATGATTCTCATTGCCCCCTTCTGGCCTTGGCAGATATGGTCCCCGCTACGCAACAGACTATTGGAAATCTCCCCAAAACCGCTTCCCCTTCAGATGAACCTTCTGACCCAGGGTCCTGTGGTCCATCCCAACCTGAGGTCGTTTCACCTTCATGCTTGGCTCCTGAGGAGATAGAGGTGAATAGGTTTAATGTTTCTCGCAGAGTTTCAGATATTCTTTTGCCTGCATAGGCGGCCACCAGAAATCACCTTACACAGCTTAATGGAAGCGTTTCTCTTTCTGGTGTGCAAAATCCTCTTGGAATCCTTTTTCTAAGAACGTGGATATGTTGTTCATCCACACTTATTGGCATGTCCCCTTCCACTTTAAGATGAACCAGAAGTCTTCAAGCTGGCTCCTCCCACCCACCCAGGTGGTATATACCTCGGCTCCACCCCATGACGCCAGATCTTCCTTTCCGCTGGAAGATTCAGGTTGCCTCCCTCGTGCTCACGCATCTTGTAGGCCCTGGCTTTCAAACCTTCGGTTATTCCAAAAATTCTCATTGTTCATGTTAGCGATTGCAAGTTTGCTGCTTTGATTATGGAAGACAAGTCTTCCCCCTGATTTCGTCAGTACCCTTGTGGCCATAAAATGTTGTGCACCGATCCCCACACCGCGTGTGTCTATTGCTTCGGTATCGACCATGATACCTCGAAATGCGATATGTGTCTCACCTTTCATCCCAACGTCCTTGATGACCATCATGCCTGAAACTGGGGAGGCCGGAGAAGAGGAACCCTCCGGTGAAATCCAAGGAGGCTCGGTGGATGGTCTCCATGGCTGTGGGACCCGCCAAGCAATTGGAACGCATGCAAAGATTCGAGGAGGAAGCGGCTCATGCTGCAGAGACTTCTCGGGGCTTCTTCATTACGCTCAACCTGGGCTCCACCATCTCGGGTTCCTTCCGAAAGTTGTGCCAATCTCTCCCGACCAAGGGAGAGGCGCCTGTGGGCTCACACTCCTCTCGATCCCGTAAGCGGGAGAAGGATCCTTGATCGTCTTCGTCTCGACTGAGATATTCTTGGGAGCGGGAGTGATCTCAATCCTAGGAACATGCGTCTTGACTTCAGTCGAGATCGCTTGTTTGGCCTCTGGCTTTTCAGCTTTGCCGTTTGGTCAGTCGACAGAATTATCGATCGACGATGTTGAAATTGTGATCGAGTCGATCGATCTGATCTCGCCGACTCCGGTCGACAAGCCCCTCGATCAAACTCCTAATCTGGTCTTTCCAGATGACGAGACCCAGCCTGCTGGGACTCCCATCAAAGAAGTTGTCCCTGATCCCAGGAAATCACCAGTCTCGCCAGTGTCTCCCAAACAACCGAGTCGGCCCTTCCGATCTTGATTGAGGTCTCGGACCTTCTTGACCAACAGGCCAGGGAACAGCCGTAAATGCTCTAAAAAGAGGCGACACCCTCGGTCGTCCTCGTCCTCCTCGGATGAGGAGAGGCTGCGGCGGAAACTCCGGCGCTACGAGGACCTCATGTGGCAACAACTAATTTTGACCGGGCACAAGCCAATTCTGGCTTCTGCACCAGCCATTGCCTGGCTTTCGCCTCCTAGGCCGAAGCCGACTCCTTCGGAGCCAATTAAATCGGTTCCTCAGCCCGCAGAGCCAGAAAACCACCAGTTCGGCCCAAAACGGTCTCTCCACCAACTGTGGTGGAACCACTGCCCAAACAGCCTGTGGGAGGGGCTCCTTCCAAGGAAGATAGATCAGACACCGGGCTTACCCGGCGGTTGTTGGTCGTGGTCACCCCAGACCACCCTTGGTGGATCGAAGGTGACCTGGGTGGTCGGACATTATACCCAGATTCCTCGGATTCAGACATCACCAGCTTGCATTCTCATCCAGGTGATGATGAATCAACCATTAACTTAGAGATAGAGGAAGGTCCCTCATCTTTTCAAGGAATTCTTCACCTCATCTCTGAATCTACAGGGATGCCCCTGGAGCCAATCCAGAAAAAGGCAGAGTACCCTCTTATGGACATCCTTAAGAAAGGGGATACCCCGATGGAGACCTTTCCTGTGGCTGAGGCTATTGTTGGCCTGACTCTAGAACTTTGGCAGCACCCTGCCTCATGCCCAGTACCGTCTGCCCGCATGGCCTACAAGTATGCATGCCCATGGGGTCCCTTGCAGGGTTCACAGAGCACCCTTCGGCCGAGAGCCTGGTGACCGCCTGTGTGTTCAGGCATACTGGCAGTTCTGCCAACACTGACCAACCTCCTGATAAAGAGTCCAAGCTTTTGGACCATTCAGCCAGGAAGGTCTATGCGGCTTCCTCCTTGTGCTTTCATCAGGCAAGTTCAGCCGTCGTCATGGCACACTTCTCCCATGCCCTTTTAGGGCCATTGGATGAAGTCCTCCCACATCTCCCCGTGGACATGCAGACCATATTCAATCAGGTTCAGGATCAGGGCCAAGCTGTTGCCAAACAGCAGCTTCAGATGGCCCTGGACATTGGAGATTCTTGTGCCTGCTCGATCGCTGCTGCAGTTGCCTCTCATCGCAGGGCTTGGCTGAGGCTCTCCTTCCTGGTAGATACTCAGCACAACTAGGTGACATGCCCTTCCTCGGGACTGATTTGTTCGGCTCAGGAGTGGCCAGTCACCTTCAGCGCATTGAGCAGTCCAACGCCACCTTGGACACTACTTCTGCCAAGGGTTCTTCAAGCAAGAACCAGCAGAAGAAAAAGAAGAATCCTTTTCGACATTCTTCCCCTGTGGCTCAGCAGTCCTCCTTTCAAGGTGGACAGCAGCAGGCTCAAGCTTGGCACCTCTGGCCCAAGCCCGGACCCCAACAGGCCCGTAAAGGAGGCCGAGGTTCAGGTCCTGGAGCCTCCTCCTCCTCCAAGCCTGCTCACTGACAGGGCAGGGGCTGTCAACTCCTCTCCTGTCACCTCACCTTTGGGTCCTCCCATGGGGGGGCTGGCTCTGCCACTTCCTTTCCGCCTGGTCCATTGTCACTTCGGACAGGTAGGTTCTCGAAGTGGTCGGTCAGGGACTGCCTCTGGAGTTCGAGCAGTACCCTCCAAGCTGAGCCAATGCCCCTCAGGAGGAAATCATATCCGCTCAGACCCAGTCAGCTATCCGAGACTACATCGCTCAGCTCCTCCTCAAGGAGGCAGTAGCTCCAGTGGTGGATCCTCCAGCAGACCCAGGCTTTGTCTCCAGGTACTTCCTGGTGCCCAAGTGGACAAGGGGCTGGCGCCCCATTCTAGACCTGCATGACCTGAATCAGTATTTCGAGCCATGCACCTTCAGGATGGTAAATCAGTCCCAGATCATACCATCCCTGGAACAAAACATGTGGTTCTGCTCACTGGATCTCCAGGACACGTTCTTTCACGTCCCAATCCGTCCATCCCATGAGCGGTTCCTCCACTTCAGGGTCAAGGGGACCCTGTCCTTGCAGGTTCCACCCGACAGGAGGTGGAGAGGTCCAGGGATCTGGCCCTCCAAACCTGCTCCCATCTCTGCCTCCTGATCAACGAGGCCAAGTCAGAACTCGTGCCTTCTCAGGTGATGGGCTTCATCAGGGCAGAGCTCGACTCCTGTCAAGCTAGAGCTTGACTCCCAGTGGACAGGGCGGAGGTTCTTTCCTCCTTTGCCCAGTCATTTCTGGTTGGAAAATTGCACCCTGCCCGGGACTTTCTGTGCCTTCTGGGTTGTCAGTGTCAGTGGCTCAGTAGGTAGCACACTCGCCTCTGAGGCCGGGAGATCAGAGGGCTGTGGGTTCAGTTCCCCATATCTGGCACTTGCGTTAATATCCCACTACTGACACTGTAGTGCAGCATGAGGGGGTGCTGCACTTCTGAGGTGCCCTCTTTCGGATGAGACATTAAACCGAGGTCCCATCTGCCTGGATTGGTGGTAGTTCAGGTGGATGTTAAAGATCCCATGGTGCTTATCGAAAAGAGTAGGGGAATTTCCCTGGTGTCCTGGCCAAATTTCCCTCATTCACTAAAAATACCACCAACAGCTTAATCTGGTTCAAGATCAGTTGGTATTCATCTGTTTCCCCCTCCCCCAGGTCGTGCCTGAAAATAGGCAGGATTTGTCTAGTGCACTTACCCGGTCAACAAAAAAAAAAAACTAAACTAAACATGGCGCCATGCACCTCAGTGGTCCCTTGGCCCGGTTGCACATGCGTCCCCTCCAATGGGAGCTGGCTACCCAAGTGGACTCAGTGCCACGGTCATTTTGACCAGCTGATCACTGTAACCCAGAGATGTGGGACACTCTCCAATGGTGGACCGCCCCAGACCAGTTGCAGGAAGGGATCCCATTTGTCCACCCCGAGCCGACGGTCGTCCTCACAACCGATGCCTCTCTCATGGGCTGGGGAGCCCACTTGGGGGACAATAGGGCCCAAGGGCTCTGGACCCCTGAGGAGTCCTGATGCCATATCAACTTGTTGGAGCTCAGAGCAGTCAGACTGGCACTCCTCAGCTCCGGGGTCAAGTGGTTCAAGTCCAGACGGACAATACCACGATCATGTACTACCTCAACAAACAGGGCGGTGTAGCGGGGTCTAGTTCAGAATACAAATTTCAGGCAGACAACTTTATACAGTGGCGTGAAAAAGTATTTGCCCCCTTCCTGATTTTCTCTATTATTGCATATTTATCACACTGGATGTTTTCAGGTCTTTAGAGAAAATGTAATATTAGATAAAGGGAACCTGAGTGAACAAATAACACTTTTTTTTTTACTTATTTCATTTATTTAATGAAAAAAGTTAACCAACACCAACTGGCACTGTGTGAAAAAGTAATTGCCCCCTAGTTAAATCAACCCAATTAAAGGGATAATTAGAGTCAGCTGATTGAACACAGCCAGGCTTAATTACAGCCAGCCCTGCTCAATATAAACCTCACTTATTTTGAGCCTTACCATCAGAGTCACGTTGCCAGCACAAAGATTCAACAAGCACATGCCATGATCAAAGGAAGTTCCTGAAAGATCAGAAAAAATTTGTTGCCCTCTATCAGTCTGGAAAGGGTTACAAAGCTATTTCTAAGGCTCTGGGACTCCATGAACCACAGTGAGAGCCATAGTCTCCAAATGGAGAACACTTGGAACAGTAGTGAATCTTCCCAGGAGGCGGCCTGCCAAAATTACTTCAAGGGCACAGCGTAGAAATCATCCAGGAAGTCTCAAAGGATCCTAAAACAACATCTAAAGAACTGCAGGCTTCTCTTGCCTCAGCTAAGGTCAGTGTTCATGACTCCACAATCAGAAAGAGACTGGGCAAAAATGGCTTCATGTGAGAGTAGCAAGGCGGAAACCACTGCAACCAAGAAGAACATAAACCGTCTCTCATTTGCCAAGAAGCACCTGGATGATCCACAAGCCTTTGGGAAAATGCTCTATGGACAGATGAGTCCAAAGTGGAACTTTTGGACACATGGATCCCATAATGTCTCAAAAGCAAACACAGCATTCCACAGTAAGAACACCATACCAACAGTCAAACATGGTGGTGGTAGTGATGGTGTGGGATGCTTTGCTGCCTAAGGACCTGGATGACTTGCCATAATTAAAGGAACCATGAATTCTGCTCTGTACCAGAAAATTCTTAAGGGAATGTCCGGTCATCCTTCCATCAGCTGAAGCTGAAGCGCATTTGGGTCATGCAGCAAGACAATGATCCAAAACACAAAAGCAAGTCCACATCAGAATGGCTAAAAAGAAGTGAAATTAAAGTTTTGGAGTGGCATAGTCAAAGTCCAGACTTAAACCCAATAGAGATGCTGTGGCAGGACCTGAAACGAGCAGTTCATGCTCGAAAACCTACCAAATGTTACTGAATTAAAGCAGTTCTGCGAGGAAGAGTGGGTTAAAATTCCTCCACAGTGATGTGAAAGACTGATATTGAATTATAGGAAGTGTTTGGTTGCAGTCATTGCAGCTAAATGTGGCGAACCAGTTATTAAGTGTAAGGGCAATTACTTTTCACACAGTGCCAGTTGGTGTTGGTTAACTTTTTTTCATTAAATAAGTGAAATTAAAAAAAAAAGTGTTATTTGTTCACTCAGGTTCCCTTTATCTAATATTACATTTTCTCTAAAGACCTGAAAACATCCAGTGTGACAAATATGCAATAATAGAGAAAATCAGGAAGGGGGCAAATACTTTTTCACGCCACTGTACGTGCATAAAAATTGCCAGGTTAGCATTTATCATTTTATTATATTTGGCATAAAATGATCATAATCCGTAACAGAAAATAAGTGCTTTCTAGGGTGTAGACACATGCTTTCTCATCTTAAGGTCTTACACCTCGCACAGCCAGCTCTAGACTGACACCTTACCTATCTTTCAGTCACTAGTGGTTGGTTTTTTATATACTTTTACCAGTGACATCACTGTTATGTGACATCAATTTAAGTTGTACTTAATACTTTCAAAAGGTTCAGTGGCTCACAACCCATACATATACAACATCAAAAGGTTGTTTCTAAGCCGGGATAATGGAAACAAAGTTTCTAATGTACCCATAGCATTTATATACACAATCCTAGTCAAAAAACTGCTCTTTCTTACATAATTAGCTTTAATTGATTCAGACTCCTTCCTCTATCAATAATCAATGGAGCTAGGGTTTGTATAAATATAGGCCACTAGGGGCCACTGCTTCCCTATTGCAACAGATTCATTTCACTGAAGCCTTTCTACGGCACAGGTCAGACTGCATGAGTGTGCATTCTCATTTATTCACATAAAATAATTTAGTAAAACAAACATGTAAACCTCATGTATATCTCTGCTAAGTTATCTTAGTAAGCCTGAGCAGCATGGTAACCTATATGGAGCGGAAAGGCTAGCTCTCTCAGGGTCACAGCTGCGGGTTTCAAGCCACCGGCTTGACTTTTCATTTTTGCCCGTTTGAACATAAGGACTTAGCTATGCAGGGGTGTGCCTGTTGTTTTAACTTCTAAACATTTACAATATGCAACAGGACAGCATTTTATACAGATATCAGGCTGGTAATCCCAGTTACACAATTCTACTGCCTGTCATTTCATTGGGAAAGCATTTGCCTTTCAGAGCACTCAACGCTAGCTAATAATTGGCGTCTGAAAGTTTTCTAGTGCCCTGAATTGTAACTGGAACACAGCCGTTTATTGAGAGATGCAGCATGCATAGAAAACATGTTCATTCCTTATTTCACAGACTCCTTCTCACTTCTGCAGTTTCTCAGAGTTTTAGAAAAGGCAAAGCGCCTTTCTAATTATCAAACTGCCATACCAAATATTATTACATATCAGCATCTTGGGAGGGAGAGAGAGCGAGTAATGAGCAAGAGTGTAACTTCAGTTTAACAAAGAAAACTCTTTCTCTCTTGAAATATATATATATATATATATATATATATAAAGTCCCACAGGGTATTTGTCAGAAAGAGGCACTTTCATGCAATATAACTTGCATCCCCGAGGTGCTCTAAAGATCTAATGCTGGAAGCGGCAGAAATTGCAGCCTGATGGCTTTCTTCTTTATTGGACCCTCCTGACTTAAAGGGTTTACAGCCACCCTACCGCCACTGTAAACTGCCTGATTTGCTGCAAGACATTTAACTCTTTTTTTCTCTGGCTACCTTCCTGATTATGAATACTCTCGGGTGACTGACCTAAACACTGGCATCCTGCCATCCACCCGATTCACTCCACATACTGAAAAACAACCGAGATGCAGAGAGAGCTCCAGGTGCAAGTGCGCTCCTATTTTAAAACTATTCTGGTCTCTCTCTCCTCTCGCCAACATTTTTAATTAATTCCATTTCTTGCATGGGCACCCGCATGAATAGAGTGCCACCTGTGCTTTCTGTTCAGGCTCCAGCTCCAAGTGCTTACCCTCAGTGTGACATGCTCTGTTTCTCTCAAATCAGGGGCATATAAGTAATCAAATTAGCAAAAGCTGCTAAATGCTTTTCATAGTGGCTTTTGCTTCTTTTGTTATGTTTGCTTGCACGCATGTGCAAGAAACATAGTGCCATCATCCGAGTTTTCTAGAGGTGTGTCAGCCTCTTCCAATTCAGTCAGTGTGTTTGCAGGCGTGGTCACAGTGCGCCAATCACTGCTCCAGCTGTCTATGGCAGCAGTTGAAAATGCATTGGCATACAGTTGAAAGGGAGAGCTCCGTTTTAGTGAGCAGAGCCCCCCCCCCAACAGGCACGCATGCATATTGCATGCTGACGGGCTCCCCCTCCCCACTCACATACTGTAAAGCCGACGGGGTGCCCAATGCCCGTGGCTCCACAAGCGTGGCACACATCCTTATGGCGGCGGGGTGCCCATCCCCCATCTGCTCCAACTCCCCAAACAGCCTTACAGCTGCCACTAGAGCCCACCCCAGCGTGGCCAAGCCCCAGAGTGGCCGACGGGGTGCCCAACCTCGTCGGCTCCAGCCCCCAAACAGTTTTTTCACTTGCCACACTGGGAGCCCACCCCAGCGTGGCAAAGGTCCCACGTCATCTTAATAGTAAAAAAAACCTGTAAATTAAAAGCGGTCCCTCGCGGTCTCCCTGCCCCCACCCGCACCCACCGCTGCGACCCTGCCTCCCCACACACCCCTCACCCTCTATACTTGCTCTCCGGAGTCCGGCGCGACGATCTTCGGTGGACCGGGAACACGTCTGCACTCTTCAAAACCGATCGCGAACTGAGGAAATGCCGGTAAGCTGTATAATGTAATAGATAGGGTTTTTTTCAACTTTGCTGCATATCTCAGGCATTGTTTGGAATTTTTGCACCAAATTTTCAACATGGGGTTTTTGGGACGCCTTCTCATGCATGCTGTCACTGTCATGGCGTTAATCGGCCGGAAAGGTGATTTCGCAGTCACTGCCGCAAATCACCTTCGGGTTCGATTAATGAAATGACACTGCCAGTGTTCATAAGGTGGGCCTCAAAAGCCTATTTTGAAAATTTGCGGAAAATTCCTAAAATGACTGTTTTAATGAAAGGCGCTGTGCAGTTCCTGCATGACGCCGTAAGTTTGCAATTTTCAATCTTTTCACTCCAGATTTTCAACATTGCCATTTTACCACACCTTCTTATGAGCAGTGCAGCTGTCATTTTTCACATCTCACCCAAAACGTGTTTCTGCCCATGTAGCGCACAATGGCGCAGTCGGTGTGGGAAATCAATGTATGGGACACATTAAAAAAAATCACAGTGACACTGGTCATGAGTGGAGGTGTTAAAATGGCTATGATGAAAATTTGGTGAAAAAATTCCCAAAAATGACTGTTTTAGGAGCGCACATTGCGCAGTTCCTACGCATGCTGGCAAGTTTGCGAATTTGTAATATTTGCACACCAGATTTTCAACAGTGCCATTTTACTGCACTTCCTTATGAGAGTACAGCTACCATTTTTCACATCTCGCCCAAAATGTGTTTCCCACACGTAGCGCACAATGGTACAGTCGGTGTGCGAAAACAATGTTTGGGACAGATTAAGAAAATCACAGTGATACTGGTCATGAGCAGAGGTCTTAAAATGGCTATGTTGAAAATTTGGTGACAAAACTCCATAAAATGACTGTGTTACGAGTGAGCATTGCGCAGTTTCCACGCACCCTCGTAAGTTCATGAATTTGTAATATTTGCAGTCCAGATTTTCACCAGTGGCATTTTTCCACACTTCCTTATGAACAGTACAGCTGTCATTTTCCACAACATGGCTGAAATGTGTTTTCACACTTTCAGCACAGAAATGCGTGGTCGCTGTGGGAAATCATTGTTCGGGACAAATAAAGAAAATCACACTGACACTGTACATGATCGGAGGTCCCAAAATGCCTGTGTTAACAATCTGCCGTAAAAAAATCCCCAAACTAGTTACATTACGGGTGTGTGTTGCACATTTTCTTCGCACGCTCGTGACTTCACCAGTTTTTTTAAGATTTTCACAGCAGATTTTCAACATTGCCATTTTTTGCACCTCCCCATGAACAGTACCGCTGTCATTTTTCACATCCTGTTCAGAATGTGTTTTTGCACCTGTGGTGCCAAATGCAGTAGTCGCTGTGCAAATGCAGTTTTCGGCTAACAAACTGATATTGCCACTGTTGATGAGGTGGGGGGTCACAAAAAAACCATGTTGAAAATTTGGAGTGAAAATACCAACGAATGCCTGAGGCGTTAGGGTTTCCGACCATAACGCCCCACCCTGTAGAGAATGACAGGCATCAGGGGTGTGACTTGGGATTCTTGCCTGTAATGCTTATATCATTCCACCCCCACCCATACCCTGCAGCCAGTGAGAGGCATCAAGGTGTGCCTCGGACTCTTTGGGCCCAAACTTCACCCCATTCTCCTGTACTGCACCCATCTCACTGTATTTCCTGATGGAATGGGGTGCGCATAAGGGCCAAAGACCCCAAGGCACACTGTGACACTTGTCAGTGTCTACAGGGTAAGGTGTGTTGAAATGGTGTGGTTGTTATGCCTGACGACCCAAAGGCAAACCCCAATGCCTGTCACTCTCTGCAGGGTGGTGATGGGGTTGGCTTCAGTTCAATACTTCGCTGCCATTCCTATTATGCAGCTCTGTAACTTCTACACTACCAATGCCAATGCCAGCAAGCAAACGTTCGGCATTGACAAATGCTTGTTTTCCTTAGAGCCACTGGACAGAGAACAGCAGGAAAAGGGGCAGTAATAGAGAGATTACTATTTCTTCATTATATTGCCTTTACTTTTAACATGGCAGCAATTTTTACCTGCTGTGCATGCACTCTCGTGCCTTTTTCCCCAAGCCTATCAATACAGTCCAGATCTAATTGGGGGGGGTAGGAATATCAGAGCTCCTACTCATGACGGGGCACCCTGTCACAGGCGGCACACACTCCCGTCTGCTGTGCAGGGAGGCACTCCGCATCTGGACCCTCGTGAGCTGATTAAAGGCAGATCTCCTAGCCATCCATGTGGCAGCAGCCTCAAACCATCTGGCGGATGCTCTCAGCCGCTTAGGCCAGACATTCCACGAGTGGGGTCTCCATCCAGAGGTAGCTTACAGCCTGTTCTCTCACTGGGGTAAACCAATGGCAGATCTGTTTGCCTCCAGGGAAAACACCAAGCTGAGGCTGTTTCATGCCTGCCCCCCCTCAGCAGGGCTCACTGCAGGGGGATGCCTCCTTAAGGCCGTGGACCCCAGGCCTCCTCTACGCCTTCCCTCCATTTCCCTTGATCCACAAGATGCTCCTCAAGGTGAGGAGGGACAAGGCGAAGGTGATCCTGGTAGCCCCAGACTGGCTGCGCTGGTTCTGGTATCCAGATCTCCTCAGCCTCAGCTGCAGGCACCCGGAGCAGTTTCCAGCAGGCCTGGACCTGATATCACTCAATCAGGGGAAGGTATTCCATCCGGACCTTCAATCCCTGCACTTCACTGCCTGGTACTGGAGCGGTTAGATTTCCAGGCTTTGGGTCTGCCTGAAGATGTCTACACCATGGTGGAGGCATCCAGAAAGGAATCAACCAGGAAATGTTATGCCTTCAAATGGAAAAGGTTTTCCATTTGGTGTCAGGGCAAGAGCCTGGATGCTTTATCCTGTCCAGTGGCAAACATTCTTGACTACCTTTGGTCTCTCTCTCCAAAGGGGGTCTAAGGTCATTGACCCTTAAGGTGCACCTGGCAGCCATCTCTGCTTACCAGGTGCGGGCCGGTCAGCCGACTGTTCAGGAGACAGTGGTTGGGCGCCCTTTCAAAGGCCTGGATCACATATCACCTCCGGTGCATGAACCTCCACCTCCATGGGATCTACTGCTGGTACTGGCAAAGCTCATGGGCAAGCCATTCAAACTAATGCACAAGTGTGCCTTGTCACACTTGTCATGGAAGACTGCCTTCCTGGTGGCTATCACATCTGCCAGAAGGACAGGGGAGCTCCAGGTGCTTTCGGTGGACTCCCCTTATCTGGTCTTCCACAGGGACAAGGTTGTCCTGCGCCCCAACCCGAAATTCCTTCCGAAGATGGTGTCAGAGTTTCACCTTAGCCAGGTGTTAACTCTGCCGGTATACTACCCTAATTACACCTCAGAGGCTGAGTACTGGCTCCATACTTTGTACCTGAGACATGCAATCTCCTACAATAAGGAGAGGACGGTGGAAATTCGGGGAGAGGTTCACCAGCTCTTTGTCACCTATGCTGGAACCACTTCTGGCAGACTTGCAGCAAAATGGACCGTTGTAGAGTGGATTACATCATGCATAGGTCTGTGCTACGAGTTGGTGGGCAAGGAGCCTCCCAGAGGGATAAGAGCTCATTCTACCTGCCATACCGCTGCATCGGTGGCTGCTTCCAGGGACATTCATTACCCATTATCACATCGACCTTGAGTCATGCCAGGATGCTGGTTTTGGGGCCTCAGTTCTCCAATCTCTGTTCCCTAAGTAGGGGGTGTTCGTCTTGCCTCCCTCCTCCCGGAGAACTGCTAGGAGTCTGCCAATAAGTGTGGATGAACAACATGTCCACGCTCCTAGAAAAACAGGTTACTCACATGTAACAGTAGTTCTAGGAGTGGTATATGTTGTTCATCCACACGGACCCACCCAACTACCCTGGCTGCGGATGCACACAACCTGGCTTCCAGCTGGCTAAGATCTGGCGTCATGGGGCGAAGCCAAGGTATATACCACCTGGGTGGGTAGGAGGAGCCAGCTTGAAGACTTCCAGTTCATCTTAAAGTGGACGGGGACATGCCAATAAGTGTGTATGAACAACATATACCACTCCTAGAACTACTGTTACAGGTGAGTAACCTGCTTTTCCTGCCCACCAAGTAAAGTCTTGGAGTATCTCTTAGACCTCTCAAACACAGGTCTACAATACTGCACAGTCAGAGTTCATCTTTGTGCCATTTTGGCATATCATGAGCCAGTACTTTCCATGTCACTGGCTCAGCTGCCCATAGTTAAGAGGTTTCTTAAAGGTATTCTGCATACTAGACCTCCTATTAGATGTCCAGTTGCAGCCTGGGACATTAACCTTGTGCTAGACATGCTCACTCATAAACCTTTTAAGACTCTAGCTACTTGAGATTTGAAATTTCTCACTTGGAAAACGGCCTTCCTGGTGGCCATTACTTCTGCTCGTAAAGTTTCTGAAATACATGCCCTGGTCACAGAGCCCCCATATACTGTATTTCACAAAGTAGTTCTTAGGACTCATCCCAAGTTCCTGCCTAAAGTTGTCTCAGAATTTCATCTGAATCAACCTTTAGTCCTTCCTACTTACTTTGCAAACTTTCAGAATGAAGGGCAGTGTACCCTTCATTCACTGGACATAAAGAGAGCATTATGGTTCTGTCTAGATAGAACGAAGGAAATTTGTAAGGCTCAACAACTATTTGTTTCCTTCAGCACGACCCGGCTGGGTCAACCTGTTGCTATCAGGTGCATGTAAGCGTGGCTGGTGGCATGCCTTCGCCACTGCTATTCTGTGGCACTGGTCAAGCTGGAAGGCAGAGTGTACGCTCACTCTACCAGAGCAGTCGCAGCATCTCTGGCGGAAATCCATAATGTGCCCATTGCAGATATTTGCAGTGCAGCTACCAGGAGCTCCGTGCATACATTTGTTAAGCACTGTGCCTTGGATGTCCATGCCTGATGACATCAGTCATTTGGCAGGACAATTCTTAATGGACTTCTGTCCTAAGCAAGTGAGCTCCTTTCTCTTCTGTCGCCTGTCTCGGGGGATTATTTAGCTTGGTATTCTCCCATTAGTGTGAATGAGTGGTGGGGACTTTATGTCCAGGAAGATATGGAAATTACATACCTACCGTAATTCTTGATCTTCTTGAACAAAGTCTCCACCACTCATTCACAAGCCCACCCACCATCCCCCGAGCTCAATTCTCTGTTTCTGGTTTTCACTCCCTCAATGGCTGAGCTGTGAAGACTTTGTTGTTGACCCTTCTTACACAGGTCATTTGGACTATCTTACATCCGTTTTTTTGGTTAGTCCTCTCTAGGTTAGTTACACTGCATCTCCTTGGAAAAAAGGTTCTGAGGCAGTTGGAGGGTCAACACTGAGATAGTCTATACCACATGCACCGGCCGGGCTTGCGGCGCTGCTTCCTCGCGGCTCCATCTCAGGCACCGGCCCTTCTGAAAAAGTTTGCTCCCATTGGTTCCTAGCGCTTCCAACGTATTCCCATTAGTGTGAATGAGTGGTGAAGACTTCGTCCAAGAAGATCAAGAATTACGGTAGGTACGTAATTTCCATTTTTCTCGTACCTGGATGACTGGCTAGTCTCAGGGAAAACAAGAGGCAAGATGCTGAGATGCTCAGTTCAGTTGATAAAAAGCACCTTGGAGAACCTGAGATTCTTGATAAACCTGCAGAAGTCCCAGCTGGAGCCTGTTAGGGGACTTTATAGGAGCAGAACTAAAAACCCTGCAGGGGAAAGCTTTCCTCCTGCAGGCCAGAGTTACAGCTTTGATACAGTAGCAACAGGAGAGTCTTTCACAGCAGGTAAGCCAAGACCTGCAATAGGCATCCTACAGTTACTGTGGCACATGGCAACATCCACAGCTGTGATTCCATGGGCCAGGTTCCAAAAAAGAGATGGCAGTACCATTTAAAGAACGACGTCTCACAAATATGGGATCCACTTTCAATGCTCTTGCCAGTGACAAAAGCACTGAAGGAAGAAAGTAACCATAGAGAGGGTATTTCCTTCGTTCAGCAATCACCAACAAGTAGTCTTTCTGCCGATGCCTCTCTCCTGGGATGGGGTGCCCACTTACAGGACCTCACAGTGAGTGGCATATGGAACCCACAGGAGTCACCAGAACATATAAACCTTCTGAAGCTCAGAGCAGTACTGCTAGCAATGTAGTCTTTCTCCTCCCAGCTGCAAGGTTGGACTATCCAAATCAGGAAAGACTACAACACAACAGTACTACATAAACAAGCAGGGAGGAACAACATACTTAATACTGTGTATAGAGGCATTGAGGATCTTGGTCCTGGCATATTCCTTAGAAGCAAACATTCTGTATGTGCAGTGCATCTGCCAGGCAGATACAATGTCCTGGCAGTTTCCCTAAGCAGAGTCAGCCAGGGAAGTCACGAATAGACTTTTAAACCAGCAGGTTCTGGCCACAGTGTTCAGAAAGTGGGGCACTCCCATTATAAATCTTGTTTGCATCTTGGGAGAACTGTTAGCTCCCACAGTTTTGTTGCAGAACACCAGCTAGAGGAACAGTTCTGATGACTCTGTGGTGATGTAATGGACTGGACAGGGAAGGTTCTATATGCATTCCCACCATTTCCACTCATTCAGAAAGTTCTCCTGAAACTCAGGAAGGAACTTGCAACAATTATCATGATAACTCCAGACTGGGCTAGACAAGCCTGGTATTTGATGTTCTTGGTTCTGACAAGAATCCAATCAGCCTGCCACCCAGTCATAATCTGTTAACACTGTCCCAGGGCAGAAGAACATTTCTGAACCCCAGGACCCTATGCCTGAGGGCATGGTTCTTGAGGAGTTAGAATTTTCCAGATTGGATCTCTCAGAAGTCCTGAAAGTGCTTCAGGTTTCAAGGAAACCCACTACCAGGAAATCTTATTCCTCTAAATGGGATAGGTGTTCCCCAGAAAAATAAACCCATTAGAGGCAGGGTTGCAATACCCAGTACACCTACAGTTGTTAGGCCTACAGCCTTCAACTTTAAAGGTGCACTTAGCCGCAGTATTGGCATACATATCAGCTAGCAAGGAAAATTCTTTGATCTCACAACCCATTTGCAAAAGGTTTTTTTAAAGGCCTAAGCCATTTGTACCCACCAGTGAGGGACCATGTTCCATTGTAAAACCTCAATATATATATATATATATATATACATTGCCCCAGCTTATGGAGGCTCCATTTGAGCCTATTGAAACTGCTGGCCTCAAGTATGTCACATGGAGAACCATATTCCTGGTTGCAATCACCTCTGCTGGGAGGGTAAGTAAATTACAAGCTCTCTGCACTGAGCCAAATGCCATAATTCCCCACAGGGATAAAGTAATTCTTAGAACCAACAGAAAATTCCTTCCTAAGGTTGTATCTGAATTCCACCTGAATCAGTCAGTGACCCTCCCTGTACTCTGTCCAGAGCATTCCAGTCCAGGTGAGGAAAATGTTGCATTGCCTAGACCTAAAATGAGTCCTGACTGTCTACATGGACCGAATAAAAGAAGTCAGGTCCCACATCACCCAGCTTTTTGTTACCTATCTTGAGGTTGACAAAGGCAAACCAGCTACAAAGAGATCTGTCTCCCACTAGATAGTCTCTTGCATTCAGTTCTGGTTTGAAAAAGTTGGGAAAGTGCTACCAAAAAGCTCAAGGGCACACTCTATAAGGGGTATCTCAGCCTCTGTGGCCTCCTCAAGGGGAATCCCATTCTTAGATATTTGCAAATCAGCTACCTGGAAAACATTACTTACCTTCACAAAGCACTATTGTTTGGGCATTCAGTCTAGAAGAGATGCCAGCTGTGGGACTGCTGTCTTGCAGAACCTTTTTCCTAACTAGGTTCTGGACTCAGCCTCCCAAGGTACTGCTATTGAGTCTTCATAAACTGTAAATATTTAAGTGAGGGACTCCTTTCATTGGAAGTAATGTTGTTTCTTCTTAAGGGATCCCTCACTATGTTTAAACTCTCTACCCTGCCTCCCCTTCCAAAATCTGAAATAGGTTCACAGAAGAATTGGTTCTTTTTCATTGAAGTTGCTTGAGTATTACTATTGCAGTTTCTACAATTAAGTTTGTTGTTTTGGTTTATATGACAAATTTTCTCAAGTCTGCTTTCAATTTGTTTGATGTTTTTTAAATTGAAAAAAAAATTGAAAAATTTCTTGGTATCCTTTTAGCTAGCTCCACTCTGACTTGGAAACAGATCGGAGCAATGGGCAGAGTGGAGCACAGATGCAGAGTCTGAACCTACATTCCTAATTCTAAAATTTGCATAGGTTCTGTCTCTGGGGCATCACTGTTGGCTGAGATGACTACATAAAATGTTAACACAGTGAGGGATTCCTAAAGAAGAAACAACATTACCACAGTAAGTAATGCATTGGTGAGGCATCGAGCGAGTGCATCGTACGACACCAGCGACGTAGCTTTCAGGGTGGTGGCAAAGCAGTCTGCATTCAACAGACAGCATGGCTTCACCTTTACCAGTTGGTACCCCTGACTCAGCTCAAGGGTGCTCAGCTCACATTTCCAGAGCACTCACTTTTTCTCTCATAGAGTCAGGCATAAGTTGTCAGGTCGCCCTCCTGCTCCCAGGCCACTGGAGCCTCCGCCTGTCCCTGACCAGTCTTGGGTCCCACTGGACCTTCAAGGAGTACCTATCCACCAGTGGTCATACCCCACCAGAGGGCTGAGGGATAAGTATTTCCCTCAAGGTGAGCCAACTCCTCCCCTTTTGGGGGAAAGCTTGGAACTCTGAACAGTAAGTAGGAATGAATGTTGAAGATTGATTCTTGGAAGATATGAAAGTTAAGCTCTCCAAAACTCTTCCCCATTCATTCACACACTGGCCCACCATCCCCCAGTGAGGTTAGAGCCAGGGCCTCTGGGCAGCTCACCCTGTTGTGCCTTAGCACATGGCATCTTTTTGCCACTCCTAAGTGCTCCTCCACACCATAGCGTCAGCTTGTCACCTTCTGTGTTTTTTTATCATGTTTAAAAACAAAAATTGGACAAACAACATAAAACAGATGAGGGTTATCCAAATCCCCAAAAAAAGTATTTAAAAAAATTGTTGTATTTCCTCTTTTTTCCTGAGACAGTCCTACCTCTTCCTGCTGCGATGTCTCTGGACATATCTCAATGGCTGCACTGACTACTAGTCTCTGCTTGTCTTTGTATTGAACCCCCTGCTAGCTGGCAGTTATTAGCCTCGTGTCAAGGTGCAGCATCTTCCTCTGTTTCAGGGAAAGGCAGGTGCAATAGAGGTTTTCTGTGCCAAACTTTGCCTGCTAGCCAGGGTGCTGTTCCTGCACGTAAGTGCTATCTTTTGTTTCCTTCATGTTGCCTTTCTTACTGCCTTGGAGTGGCAAGACGAAAGTAAATGCGCAGTTGGACTCTGGCCATTCACACCTGCCATCTGTCTTTGGTTTTTGATTCTGATTCTTCTGCTCTTGTCCTCTTGGAGTAGAAGACCTTCTAAACCAGCATTCTGCCATCCTACCTCAGAGAATCCCTTGGGTCTGTCTTCTACCAACAAGAAGCAGCCCCGGGTGGGTTCCCGTCTATTTTTCCAACTTCTGTGTAATTTGGGTGCTGGATATGCAAACAGTCCAGTAACAAAAGCCTAGAGACCAGCCACACCACAATCCACTTTCTCGATTTCATCCTTTATTACAAATTTATGAAATGGCTTTTAATTTATAAGTAATTTGATTGGCCACTGACTGTGTGCTAAATTGTCTAATGCACAGGAATAAGACCTGGCAGTGCCCACTGGACATTGATATGGGTGTTGCTGCCCACCAAAAATTTTCAGAAAACAGCCGCCATTGTGTTTTCTGCCACAAGTGATGCTACCCTTACTGTCAGGCTAACCACCAAAAAAACAGTCAGTCACTTCACACTAAACAACAACCTTAACTCCAGCCTACCTACAAGCAGTATCAAAAAAAAACAACATTCCAGCTAAGTTTCTCCCCTCAAATGCTCTCTCACTGTCCCCCTAACTGACCGAGCTGATGGATGGCCACTACTTTTATTTCTCATGGCTCACTTGTCCCAGGCTTAACATGTTTAAATTAAATGCACAATCTACACGATTTAAAAAAAAAAAAAAAAGATAAACTGCCACAATCACAGTCCCCGCCCCCTCACTCTACGGCTGAACAGCTGACCTGCTGTCTGCCAGCCCACCCACCCGCTGGCTCTCTCTGTAACTCAGCACCGAGCAGGCAGGCACTCTGTACTTCCCTCCCTTAGCTCCTCACTGTTCAACACAATACTAAATGGTATTTTAACAGTATATTCCATGTACTTCTCGAGAAACCAGTATGAGCTGTACCTGAGACTAGAGCTTAATCTAGCAGTTACGCAAGACTTTCACTTTCACACTTTGCTTCTGTACCAGTATAACGGCTTTCTCCTGTGTCATCCAAACAAAACCAGTGTGTTCTCCATAACGCTGCCTGCTGCCATAACATACAGAAAAAAAAAAAAAAAAAAAAAGATACCATAATTTCTTGTTCAGGACTTTCAAAAGTAAAGTAGGAGAGCTGCTGGTTGGGGGGTGGGGGTGCCATGACAACTACATGAGGGGGAAAAATTACAAGTAAGGAAGCCTCACCAGGTCAAAAGTGCTCAAGTAAAAAAAAAAATAGTAGGTGGAGGAACTATTTTATTAAAAATTAAGACAAACTTTTAATTTTTTTACTATCATTTTAATTATCACATACATCTGTATTTTAGATAGCCATTTCATAAGAGCAATAAGCCACTCGGTGTGTGTGTGAGACGGTTCTAATACACACCTAGGGGGCTGGACACACTCAGCCTGTGGCCTCGTGCCTCACTACACCCCTTAGCCATGCATTAGAACTGTAACACACTGACCGTTGTGTCTTATTGCTTACATGTCCAGTGAGAGATCCCCATTAAAGAGCCCAACCTTTCGCCCTTCATGGGCTTCTTCAGGGATGAGGATTTACATGTGAACATATAACAATGTTAGAAATTGTGAAACATAAATTGTCCATGTACATTCTACAATACAGGATGCGTTAGGACCATCTGTTATATGTATCTGTTAGATGTGTTAGATGCATCTGTTGTGTATCAACTATTGAGCCTTGACCTCATCAGGTCCATCTTGTAAATGAGCCTTGCTCAATGATGTTCGCCTGAATAAATAAAGATTTGATGATGATGATGATGATGAACATTGTACTGTGCAACTATAAGGAGTATATAATGTAAGTATTACATAGCTTAGATATGAAAAGCAGTGAGTTACCCCAGTACACATGGTATACATCGTTACTGTTTCATATTTTTGTAAAAATTAATTTCACATCTGAATAATATGTAATTCAGTCTTTGCATCGCAACACAGTTGTCACATTGAAAGACTCTTCAATATTGTATACGGTGATGCATACCTAGAGGCCGGGTTTGGCTACTTTTTGCATTTCTGGTTCGGTTCGGGTTTATCTGGGACGGGTGGAGTTCGTGTTCGGATTGGTTTGTTTGGATTTAATGTATTGGGGGTTCAGGTTCAGCTCGGTCCGGGTTCTTCATGGGGTGCAAATTGCAGTGACACTGTTTACAATAGCTTCTAGATTTGGCATATATTTACTTTAGGGGACACACCTTGGAAGCGAGTGAGCCGAGTGAGAAATACGACCGCATGCGCATTGCAGTCACTGATATGTCACGCCCCCACAGAACAAACATAAGGCTATCGCAAAGTACTAAAGCCATCTAGAATGAAATGTGTAATTATTAAAATATTTTACTAGTAACAGCATCATTTACCGTGCTCAAAACAATATATTCCTGGACCTGGGGTGTGAAGAGCTCCCTTAAGAACAAAACATAAGGCTATCGTAAACTACTAAAGCCATCTAAAACGACATGTGGGGGGTACCAGTGCAGTTCAATAACGCTTTCAAACCATATCTACTAATATAGCCCTTTCCTTTGCATCAGAGCCTTGGCAGTGACGCTGTCCCACTACTTTCCCAAAGGTTGTAGTTGGTTTGCACAGAGAAAACTGTATTTTAATGACTGCTTTTGCAATTAAGTCAGTTAAATAACGCGTTCAAACCATAAAAAATAAATAAATACATTTAATGGGCGTGGAGATATCCGATTTGGCAGATTGCAAGAGATGTGTTTGGGGGGCGGGGAGAACTGATGTTTGAATGGGGGCGTGGCTAACTGCTGCCGTTTGGAGGACCAAGTACCGTAAGCCGCTGAATTCCAAAACCGGGGCACTATGTGTCCCCTAATATAAATAATCGCCCTAGATTTAACCACTGTGTCACGGTCAGAGCATAGAAAAGGAAAAATGCCTAACCTAAAGAGCAAGGTTTGTGAATCTAATCATTTTCTCCTGGCTAGCATGGTTAAGGGGAGTGAGTGGCAGTGTCATTTTCTCCTTGCTAGCGTTGTTACGGGGAGTGAGTGGTTGGGGCCGACGCCATACAGTTCTCATCAGAAGGCATCTTTCAGGTCCAGTGCTTGCAAATATATTATTTGTGTTGATATCTTAGAAATTTACTCATTTTTAATCCTGTGGCACCATCTAGCGGTATTTTTTTTTAAGAATTGCAAGTCATTTGCCCTCTTGCAATTTTCAGAACTTATGGAACGTGATAAATTGAAATGTTTAAGCACTACAGTTATTTCTTTTATTAATTTCCTATGTTATAAACATAGCCCATACATGGCAAACTGAGTTGTGTTGGAGGGGATGCGTTTTGTGGCCGTTTCACAGACGGATTGAGCCTGCAGTATGGCTTTGCAGGTACATGAATGGCAATGTTTGCAAGAACGGATCAAGAGGTGAGAGTTATTGAGGGAGTTCGGTGAACTCTAGAGATCGCAGTTCGTGTTAGGTTCAGATTCATTGTATTTATGTTTTTCTAGGTTCTGGTTTGGTTCGATTCAGATATACAAAAAAAAATGGAAGTTTGCGTTCTGTTTGGGTTCGGTTCAGTGACAAACCTGGGCTCTATGCATACCTATGCTCTCCAATGCTTAGATTCCCCTTAAGTCTTGAAGGGGCTTTCATAAATTTCTAAATGAAATAATAACCAAACCTTAATATCAATTACACCAGGGCACAGGGGCCTTTCGATGAATTAGAACAGGAAATATATCAAGCTCCCCGAGGAGGAAGGGGAGTTGGGGCCAGTTACAGAGGGAGGAGAAAGTAGTTGTTTTCAGTCTCAGCAGCAGGACTTTAAATGAAGAACAAATGTCTGTCCTCAGTAAAGGCTTATCATTCATACCGTATAAACTTCCAAATAAATTTCAACTGATGGCAGATCTGCAGTTTCTTTGGGTCTTTAAGACTGAAGGAACAATTTCACACTGAACTACCACAGGATCCTACAATTAGGGAGATAAAGGCAGTACATTATGCATCTGCCTACAGTCCTTCCAAAGTGGAGGAATCATAACATTGAAGCTTTCGCCACACAAATTCTTGTGAAGTAGAATCGTTTTTTAACAACCCCACACAGTCAGCCCTGTGATACAGTCTAACAAGGGCAGAAAGTCAAGCATTGAGGAATTTGGAGAACCATATAAGTATAGATCTTCTTCAAGGATATCTCTTGCAGCAGGTCACACAAGTAGGAACATCCAGCCACAGGTGTCGATTCCAGCTGGAGGATTTAACCAGCAGTTGACCAGGGACTGCCCACAACAACATCACATGCTGTGCCATAGGGTATATAAGCATGGGCGGTCCCAGATCTTCCTCAGTTCTTTTCCCACCACCGACCTGCATGCTACACTTTCAGTACGGAGTATAGCCACAATCAGAAGAAGTCAGGTTTTCCTTTGCCTTGACAGGTGCATCATGCAGTTGCGTTGTGTCTTTTCTACCAGTGTCTTTGGACTCACTTTTTAGGCAGTGTGCCTGTGGTCAAAAAATCACTACGGAAGATCTCCACAAGCTCTGCGTCTGTTGCTTGGGCCCTGCACGACACCCATGCCCGCACACTCTGCAAATGCTTTAACAAAGCTACTAAATAACGACAGCTACAACAACTGAGGGAGCACTTGATGTAACAAAAAATCACCCTCCCAGAGTGGGAGCCTCAAGCAAAACCACCACGCACTTCGTTGATGTCCTCTGGTTCCCACAATTCTAAAAGGGAACACTCAACAACAGAGAAAGCTGAGAAAAGGAAGAAGCACAAGCACTCCCACAAATGAAGAAAACACATTCTCCGAAGCCAACCTCTGTGTTGACAACTGCACTGCCAACCACGGCGTCACAGGTAATCTTGAATACCAGGGGTGTTTTATCTGCCGTTAGCGGGCCTCACACAGTTGTCTTGTTTCTTCGTCAATGAGCATTTTCTCATTGGTGATACATGCTCTCGACTCATAATCGCAGCCTTTGTGTACTCCCTCGTCAACGAGCCTTCTAGTGCCACAGCCAGCACCAATCTTTTCTGTTATTCCAATAGAGCCTATTCATAGCACCCATTCATCTACAGGGTCTCCTTAACTAGCTATAATTGATGTCCAGGCCTTGGTCAGCACAATACTGGTTTTGACACAGAAGGCCACCAGCACCACCAGTGGAAGCCCTTCTGCTCCTGTCTCTGTGCCTCGCCATAGCACTTCCACTTCCCTTATAGCCAGTGCTTGGTCAGTTTCTCCGACTCCTTTCCAGGACATGGAAATGGAAGGAAATCTATATGAACAGGACTGGGAACAAGAAGACCAGGAGGAAGATGATGATCTGGAGGATCTATCTCCATCCTCAGCTTCCACTGCTTCCTCAGTTGGGGAAGATACAACCCCATACCTGCCTTGCTCTCCTCCACATGATCCAAGTTTCTCAGATATAATGCAGCATCAGCAAAAGACATTTGGTTTTGATGAAACGGAGCAAGATGCATCCAGGCGTAAACTGGCTCACTATTTAGGGTTACCGGAAACCCCTTCTTTGGTGGTACCACCATTAGTGGAAGCTTACGAGGATGCCATCCTCGCAGTATGGCAACAGCCCTTTATTATACCTATGGCACCTAGGAAAGTCGATAGGACCTACAAAGCACCAGCAGGACACCCTTATTTCACCACGCCACCACAGGCGGATTCAGTGGTGATAAATGTAGCTCATGATAGGTCCGTCTGACCAAAACACTTGAGCACTGTTCCCCCGGACAAGGAGTCCAGGAAGTTGGACGCCATGGGAGTACAAATGTTTTCTCCACTACCCTGACACTGAGAATCCTGAATTACATGGGACACCTATTGAAGTATCAGGAGGAGCTGTGGAAGGTAGCTAAAGCCTCCACCCAGGCCTTGCCAGATACTGCACCCAAGTAGGAATTAACAAACACCCTAAAGATTGCCTCAGCGGTTGGATGGCACCTTCTATGGGCCACCTGTGATGCCATAGATTCTACAGCTAATGCATCTATGACGGGCATCTGCCTGAGAAGGCATTCATGGCTCAGGGTCTCTGGATTTGCACCAGATGGCCAGCAATCTATATTAAATAGACATTTTAAGGGCCACAAATTGTTTGGTACCCCACACCCAGGACATCTTAACATCCCTGCAACTGTCGGCACGTACTTTGTAGTCAGTATACTCTCTGTACCACACTCAACCAAAATCTTTTTATAAAGGGTCATTTCACAAGTCCAACACCAAGCAGAGACCCACCACCAAGCAGCCTGCCAAATGAAAGGCCACTGTCTTCCTGCCAGGATCTACCCCAGCTACTGAATTCACCCTTCCTGCCCAGCAGTCCCCCTCCAGAGCCCTCCCACAGCATGAGGAGCCCCTTGAGCCCATAGTCCTAGGACCTCAACCCAGGAAGGTAGGGGGTAGATTTTCCCTGTATTAAAAGGGCCGGCAGTCGATACCGACAGACGCATGGGTACTTTAAGTAATTCAATCTGGTCACACCTTGGACCTGACAGCGTTTCCTCCCAGTATGCTACCCAGGCATTCGACTTATCCTCCCGACCACAAGGCAATGTTAGATGCAGAGATACAGGCACTTGTTAGCAGAAAAGCCATAGAACTGGTCCCACCCTCACCAAGAGGGTCGTGGGTTCTACTCCCATTTCTTTCTCATGCCGAAAGTAATGGGAGATCTCAGATAGTTAAATCACTTCATACAATACAAAAAATTCAGAATAGTCACCCTGCCAACTCTCTACCCCTGTTGAACAAAGGAGACTGACTCTGCTCACTAGATATGGAGGATGCATACCTACAGGTAATGATCCATCCAGCTCACAGAAAATACCTTCACTTCGTTTCAGCTGTCACCACCACTACCATTTTCTTGTACTCCCATTCGGCCTGTCCTAATTCCCAAAGGTGTTAACGAAGTGCCTCACAGTGGTGTTGGCAGCTTTACGAAGAGCAGGCCACTACGTCTTCCCCTTCTTGGATGACTGGCTCCTCAAGGCCTCATCCAAACGCCAGTTAGCAACAACTCTCTCTCAGACACTTGCCCTAGTTTGCTTATTGGGAATAGCAATCAGCATCCCAAAATCCAAAATGGACTACACCCAATGTCTTCAGTACACTGGGGCCACACTGGACATCACTGTAGGCTCTGTGTTCCTGCCTTGATCACGCAGAAAAGATGCTCAACCTGGTGTCATAAATCAGCAACAGCAGACACATCTCAGCCCATTGCTACTGTCGGTTACTGAGACACATGGCTGCCGCAGTACCCACAGTTACCTATGCCCACTTACACATGCGTGTCCTGCAATGGACTCTACAAGTACAGTGGGACCAAAAAACAGATGACCTAGATGCAGAGGTCATGGTGTTGACCCTAATGACACTTGCCTTCCAGTGGTGGATGACCCTGGACAGCGTGCTGCGGGTTTGGCGACTTTCTGCGGTTCTGGTTCAGTTTGGGTTCATCTGGGTGCAGTTAGCATTCTTATTGGTTCATTTGGATTTACTGTTTTGGGGGTTCGGGTTTGACTTGGTTTGGGTTCTTCGTCGGGTGCAAATTGCACTGTCACTGTTAACAGTAGCTTCCAGATTTAACTACTGTGTCCCGGTCAGAGCACAGAAAAGGAAGAATGCCTAACCTAAAAAGCAAGGTTTGTGAAATGGGTCATTTCCTCCTGGCTAGCACGGTTACGGGGGGGAGCGAGTGGCAGGGGCCGACGCCATACAGTTCTCATCAGAAGCCACCTTTCTGGTCCGCTGCTCGCAAACATATTTGTATTGAGAGCTTAGAAGTTTACTCATTTTTAATCCTCTGGCTCCATCTAGTGGTATTTTCCAAGAACTGCAAGCCGTTTGCCCTCTTGCAATTTTCAGAACTTATGGAACCTGTTTAATTGAATACCTTAAGCACTACAGTTATTTCTTTATTAATTTCCTGTTTTATAAACATAGCCCATACATGGCAAACTGAGCTGTGTTGGAGGGGATGCGTTTTGTGGCCATTTTGCAAATGGATTGAGCCTGCAGTGTGGCTTTGCAGGTGCATGAACGTCAATGTTGGCAAGAACGGAACAAGAGGTGAGAATTTGGTGAAATCTAGAGATCGTGGTTTGTGTTCGGTTCGGGTTCATTGCATTATTTTTTTGGGGTCCTGGTTCAGTTCGGATATACAAAAAAAAAAAAAGGGAAGTTCGCATTCTGTTCGGGTTCAGTTCGGTGACGAACGTGGGCTCTAGCTGCAGGGCGTCCCCTTCCATCTCCCCATTCCAGACCACACCCTCACTACAGATGCATCCTCTTAGCGCTTGGGAGCTCATCTGGACCACCTACAGACCTAGGGTACGTGGCACCAGGCAGAGGCCCATCTACACATCAATAACTTGGAGATGCAGACGGTTCTTTATGCATTACAAGCCTTTCAACAACTAATAACACCTGGCAACCTCCAAGTACAGACGGACAACTCCATGATAGTTCACTACCTGAACAAGCAAGGGGGCTCACATTCCTACCCTCTATGCAGGGAAGCCATGAGAGTTTGGAATTGGGCATGAACATGGACTGCATCTGATTGCAGTGCACGGTCTTCCCTGTATCAGTCTTCACCATTCTTCACTGGTGGGTCTAGCTAGAGGTGCTAGGATCCTGCAGGAAGCTAAAACTTTAAGCTTTTTCAGCTTCCTAAGGAGGAGGGGCTGATGTCAGGAATGTCACTGCCCTCAAGGCCAGTGTATTATGTGGTGCGTGCGGGTTGGCCAGTAACCGACACCATTCCCTCCACCACCTCATTTCTTCTTTTCCCGCTGTTGAGGTGCTTCCCCCTGTGGGAGCTGAGCCACCATTTTGTACTGTGTACATTAGGAAGCCCAAGTTCTACTGAAGTTCTGCTGTTGCCACTACTACTCGTTGCCGTAAAGTCACCAGAAGCTGGTAAAAACTTATTTTTTATTTATCTGTTTTAGTTATTTTCTACATCACCGAGTCTGTTCTTTAGTTAGTTATTTTGTTAGCGTGATTATGTCTGGTTCGGGGCCTAGTTCAGAATCTAAGGTGGGGCATGCCCCTCTGTGTTGGTGCCCCTGCCCCTGTGGCAAGCCTATGACCCTGAGGTACCGACAAAGTCGGCCTCTCCTTCCTGGGTCCACAACACGACATGGACAACTGCCATGCCTGCTTCTCCATGGACAGCCAGGTCCTCAAGGTGTACACAATGAAGGTGGGTCAGGATCCTCCCAACTTTGGAGGGCAGCATCTGTTCTGAGACGCCAAGGTCAGGACCTTGGACCCTTCCCCCGGGTCTCACTCTAGTACTATGTGTACTGAGGGGGAGCAGGCCACCACTAGTTCTTGCCTCACTGAGATGGGAGGCCTGCGTGAGGGGTTGGGTGGACTGTCGTCCTACTCCAGGGCGGTTGACTGAGCACCCCACACAGTCTGCTGCCTCCTCGAAGGTACGGATGAGCCCGGTGTTGTGGTCACAGCTATATGCTCAGCCTGAGCCGGTGGAGTCCTCAGTACTGCTTGCTGGTACTGCTTTGGCTCTTGACACCTCCCTTGGTGCTGGTGAGTGAGGTGGTGCTGGGTTCCCTTCCAGTGCCTTTTGCAGTATGGGGGGGTTCAGGGGGTAGCCTATTTGGTGGTCTCCCTGATGATCTGCTCAGAGGAGGAGGAGGAGGAAGATCGGGATGATCCAGATTGGCTGCCTGACTCTCAGGAGTCCCATGGTTCTCCTATGTCTAGCTGTTTGGTCTCCAGTACAGAGGGATCAGTTGCTACTCTTTGCGGGCCTGCCCTTGGGGCCAGCTTCTCCGTGACCTCCAGTGCTGCTTGTGGCACTGGAGAAGGGGTCAGCACAGAGGGCAGTGCTGGGTTGGAGTCTGGCGCCAGGTCTGGTTTCGGTGCCAGGTTGGATCCAGGCGCTGACTCCATTGCCAGGTCCGGTTCCTTGCCAAGTTAAATTCTGGAGCCAGGGTGGGTTCTGAGATAGATCCTGACATGATCTCTGGTGCCAGGGTTGTTTCAGAGTCCCTATTGTCCGGTACTAGGGGCCAACCATGGAGCAGGTCCCTATCTGGGGAAGTGGGCATGGGGAGGTCGAGGTTGGCACGTAGACACTCTTCCAGAGCAGCTGGTGGCTCTGGAAGGAGCTGCAGTGCAGACACTTCACTCCTCGCCTCACCAGACCAAGTAAGGTCTGCAACAGGTGGGGCTAGGGGCTGCCCGCAAGGGACAGATTGGCTGTGATCACCCCATTGTGTGGTCCTTGCCCATGGGCACCACTTTAGCCACACCTGTCTGGTTGGGCGACCTGCAGTGGGTGAGTTGCACAGCTCCCCTCCTCGAGATGGGTCTTCTATGCGTTCTCGTAGCCCTAGCAGCGGTCCTGCTCTGGCTCGCCAGACTTCCCCTCCACCATCAGATCCTTTTCATCCTCCCCTTCTCTACCAGGCCTCTGGGACCCTTCGGGGCCAATGATCTGGGAGCAGTTCAGGGCGTCGGCAGCTGCTTCCCCCGGTACCTCAGATCCCTGGACAAGGTCATCTTTAGACCTGAGCCTCCAGTCGCCCCTGACTCTGAACCAGGATCTTCTGCCTCCTTGTCTTCCTCCCTCAAGGAAGATGATGCCTCTGTCCACCTGTCCTCAGACACTGATATCACCAGCTATCAGCGATTCCTGTCAGGGATGCTAGGGGAGCGCCGCATCTCCAACTTTGAAAGCCGCAATCCTGACCATGCGACGCATGCTTTCCATGAGGAGTTTGATGCCAAAAACATTGTTATCCCTCCATGGCCTATCCCTTTTCATGGAGGCATCACATCAGGTCTGGGAGCGTCCCTCTGTCCCTTCTCCAGCCACAATGGACTGTCCGTGCAGGTATTTGTGGAACCCTGGCGTCTCCAGGTGCTATGCCCCACCCCTCTTCAGGAGTGGAGCTCCTGGATACCCCTTCTGGGCATCGTCGCCCTAGGCATGACCCCCCCCCAGACTCCGATTCAGCTGAGTCTGACCGCTGGGGTAGAAGGGTTTTCTCAGTAGTGCACCTACGTTAGGCACCTGTGGATGGTGCTGGGACAACTACTAGCAACCTTTCCTGACACAGACAGGTGACCAGGCAAGCCATTAGCCTTTCTACGAAGGGTCTGTAGCTAGCAAGACAACAGGCAGGGAAGTCCTGTGACTGATGCTCTCCAACATATCACCTCCACAAACCACATAAAAACTACAAACAGGTATCTGCCTCTATCTCCGAAATCAATCAAAGGGGCAGAGGACACTGCAGCACAGGAGCTAGCACAACAAAACTCGCTCAAAACAGGAACCAAAACAAAAAAAAGAAAAAAGGAAATCCAAAAAACTTTTGATCATAGGAGACTCCATGATTCGGGGAGTTGATACTTATCTCCAGCCAGGGGTAATGGTCAGATGTCTCCCAGGTATATCAGCATGGTGAGACACTGACCGCATTGCTAAAATTGTTCAGGAAGCAGGGGAAAACATTGACACAGAGGGACTAACGATCTCGCCAGCTGGTCAGTTGTGGAGACCAAGGAACACCTGACCAGGCTGGGTGACAAACTATCGTCCATTTCATCTGGCATCCCCTTCTCTGAGATCCTGCAAGGCTAGGAGAGGGGGGCAGATGGACAGAAGGTCAGAGAAGAGGAGATAGGGGAGCTCAACATGTGGCTCAAGGGCTGGTGCTGGGAAAAAGGACACAAATTTGTAGGGCACTGGCAACAGTTTTGGGAGCGAAAGTTCTTTAAATTTGATGGACTGCATCTGACTAAGGAGGGAGTCAGTGCATTGGGACAGAAGTTTGATGTCTTTGCAGAATATTTAAACTAGCAAATGGGAAGAGGAGTGCAGCACCCCATACGTCGAATGGGAAGAACACCCCTCCCCCCTCAGCTAGTGGTCAAACAGAAGTTCAGCATGTTTGTATTCATTTCCATCACCAGGTAAGGAAAAAGGTCCGGCTCCCCATATGACGCACAGGGGAAATGCCAGACCTTGCCCAGCTACTAACACACTGGAATCTGGCCAATGGAAAATCATGTACACACATGCTCACAGTCTGGGAAACAGGATCCCAGACCTGCAGGCAATAATGACAGAGGCTAAACTGGACATAGTAGCCATTAGCGAGACATGGTTTACCAGTAACCACACTTGGGAGACTTCAGTACCTGGTTATGTACTGTTCAGAAGAGACCGAAGTGCAAAAATGGGGGGTGGGGGTGGAGCGGCCCTTTTTGTCAATGAAATTATCAAAGCTACAGAAATTCAGAATACACATAAGGAGCCAGAAGAACTGTGGGACACCCTAGAAACAGGAAATGGGACAGCCATATGAACTGGGGTTGTGTACAGGCCTCCAGACCAGGGGACAGGCATAGACACATTACTGTTAGAAGATATACAAAACATGACAGCTAAAGGGGAGGTTCTGATAATGGGAGACTTCAACATGCCAGATACAGATTGGTCAATACTGGCAGGAACATCTGCCAGAACTAGACACAAGGTGGATTCCCTGCAGGGGGAGGGACTCAAACAACTGGTACAACAACCCTCAAGAGACGGGGCTATCATACCTCTCAACTGTCCCTGATTTTCAGGGATGTCCCTGATTTTGCCTCAGAATTTTCCTCTGTCCCTCGTAAAATTTGTGTTTTTGTGACAGAACAGTGGGGATTAAAAGCACAAAATGATGTCAAACATTAAAGTTGCAGACTTGTTCTTCTTCAGAAAATGCATCTTAACACAAATCCTTTCATTCTGTCAGCTTTCTGAGTGAATAGTATCAATTTTTAGGATGTGTCCCTCATTTTGGGTCTTTGTCCCTGATTTTTTTAAGCCTTGTCCCTGATTCATGAGGCAAGAGGTTGAGAGGTATGGGGGCTATCCTAGATTTAGTACTGACTAACAGGGAAAGGATTACAGATCTCCAGGTAGAAGGTCACCTGGGGGCCAGTGACCATCACATGGTATGGTTCAATTTGACCACTAGAACTAAATCATCCCATTCCAAGGCAAAAATATGGGACTTCAGAGGAGCTGACTTTGATAAGATGGCCAACAGAGTTAAGCTAGCCCTGGCAAAAAGAAATACAGGTGACGGGGTACAGGCAAAGTGGGCAGGCATTAAAGATGCAATACTTGAAGCAACATCCCATTGTGTTAGAGAGAAAAGAAAGTGCAAAAGAAGAAGGAAACCACTTTGGTTCTCAAAAACAGTAGCAGAAAAGGTCAGAGCCAAAAAGCTGGCCTTCAGGAAATATAAGGGAATGCAGCGGGATGAAGATAGGGAGGCATACCAAACTTCCCTAGGGGAAGCAAGTAAGGCAGTAAGGCAGGCAAAGGCCCAAACTGAGGAAACACTAGCATAAACGGTAAAAGAAGGTGACAAGACTTTCTATAGATACATTAGTGAAAGGAGAAAGTCCGAAGGGGGTATTGCTAAGATCAAAGGGGATAAGGGTGTGTGTGTGGAGGAGGACCATGTAAAAGCATCTATCCTAAATACTTCTGCTCAGTATTTACTGAAGAGAAGGTAGGGCAGGGCCCACAGCTCAGCACCATGGACACAGGGGAGGGAGGTGTGCACTAGTCCCTTCACAAAAGAAAGGGTCCTACAAGAGCTCAATAAGCTCAGGGTGGACAAGGCAATGGGACCTGATGGCATACATCCCAGGGTACTAAAGGAGCTAAGGGTGGAACTAGCAGAGCCATTATCAGAACTGTTTAGTGAGTCTCTCAGCACGGGAGAGGTCCCAGAAGACTGGAGAAGAGCTCATGTGATCCCGCTCCACAAGAGTGGTAGCAGGGAGGAGGCATGGAGCTACAGACCAGTCAGTTTTATCTCAGTAGTGGGCAAGATTATGGAGGCACTCCTTAATAAAAGGATAGTGCAACACCTGGAATCCATAGAAGCACAGGATCCAAGACAGCATGGGTTTACAAAAGGAAGGTCCTGTCAAACTAATCTCATAGATTTCTTTGACTGGGTAACCAGAGTGGTGGACCAAGGGGGAGCAGTTGATGTTGCCTACCTTGACTTCAGCAAAGCTTTCGATAATGTTCCACATAGAAGATTGATTAATAAGCTGGGTAGGCTTGGGGTGGGTCAGAAGTTGGTCAACTGGGTGGCAAACTGGTTGACGGGCAGAAAACAGAGAGTAGTGGTAAACAGTATACAGTCAGAAGAGATGCAAGTCACAAGTGGGGTACCTCAGGGATCAGTCCTGGGGCCAGTCCTCTTCAATATCTTCATCAGTGACATTACAGAAGGACTGGAGGGTAAGGTTTGTCTGTTTGCAGATGACACCAAGATCTGCAACAGAGGAGATGATTCAGATGGGGTGGGCAGAATGAGAAGAGATCTGGATAAACTAGCAAAATGGTTGGAAGAGTGGCAACTGGGGTTTAACGCAAAGAAGCGCAAGATCATGCACATAGGGAAGAGAAATCCTGAAGCCACGTATAGGCTGGGAGGGGAGTTACTGGCAGTCACAAGGGAAGAAAAAGACTTGGGAGTCATCATTACAGATGACCTGAAATCATTCACGCAGACCACTAAAGCAGTAGGTAAGGCTAGCGGGAGGTTGGGGTGTATTAGTAGGGGTATCACAAGTCAGAAGAGGGAGGTAATAATCCTTCTTTACAAGACACTGGTTAGGCCCCATCTGGAGTACTGCATGCAGTACCGGAGGCCACATCTTTACAAGGACATTAACCAAATTGAGGCAGTCCAGAGAAAGGCAACCAAAATGGTGCAGGGACTGCATCAGAAAACATATGAGGACAGATTAATGGAGTGCAATATGTATACCCTAGAGCAAAGGAGGGAGAGAGGTGATGTGATCAAAACATTCAAACACCTTACGGGCATTAACAAGGTGAAAGAGTCTGACATGTTTCAATATAAGAAAAATAGCAGGACAAGAGGACATGGCACGAGATTAGAGGGAGGCCGATTAAGGGGTAATGTGAGGAAGTTCTTTTTCACAGAAAGAGTGGTGGATGCATGGAACAGCTTTCCTCAGGAAGTGGTAGATATGAATGCAGTGCAGGGCTTCAAACAGGCATGGGATAGGCATAAGTGTGCAATACAGATGAGTATGAATAGATAGGTCATTGACAGAGCAAAGGTCGAATTCACATTCATAAGGCAGAAAAATAAATGGGCAGACTGGATGGGCCTTACGGTCCTTATCTGCCGTTAACTTCTATGTTTCTATGGAGTCCTGTGACCCCAATGAGGTAGCTTCCAGGCTGGCAGGAACTGCAGTCTGCATTAGGTGGACGGGTGTAGCATCGCCTTTCCAGATTATCACCCCAGGCCCAGTGTAGGGTGATTTCCTCTCTCCTCCAGGGGGCCCATTTTTTCTCCCGTGGGGTGAGGTGCGAGTTGTCGCAGCACGGTCCTTCTCCCGGGCAGTGGGAGTCTCTGCCTCGCCCTGACCAGTCTCAGGTCTAGCCAGGCCCGTAAGGGGCCCCTTCCTTTCTGT
The DNA here is from genome assembly GCA_016271365.2 of Neoceratodus forsteri. Taxonomy (NCBI): domain Eukaryota; kingdom Metazoa; phylum Chordata; order Ceratodontiformes; family Ceratodontidae; genus Neoceratodus; species Neoceratodus forsteri. Next base: position 1,536,691,391 of record CM057453.1, read on the forward strand.
GTTTCTCCACCACAGAAGGCTGAGGGAAGATTCAGCCCTCAGGGAGATACCAGCAGTGAAGAATGGTGAAGATTGATATAGGAAAGATGTGAAAATTATGTACCTACCATAATTTTTGATCTTTCTGTATATTTTCACCATTCATCTCTGCTTCCCACCCACCATCCCCTCTTGGGCCCCAGTCCTCCTGGGCAGTGCTCCTTCCTGCTTGCCTTCTCCCTAATTGAGGCCAATTGCAGGTGTAATCCTACTGGCACCACCCTTCGCCTGAAGCACCAGGGAGCCACCTCTGGAGAGAGGACAAGCATGAGCTCTTTCCCTCTTGGTACTAGGGGCTTCTTGGGGCCCCCTCACTACTTTGATGGAGACTCTTTGTGGAGGCCGCCCTAAGCCAAGGGTTCCTTTGTTTTTTTTTATGGACTCCATTGCTTTTTCTTCCTAGGCAGGAAGTTCAAGCTTGCCCTCATTCTTGGGTCCCCGTCTTCATCGCAGGGGCTCCGGGGACCTTCTATCCACTTCTTGGAGCCTTAGCTTGCTCCACTTTTCTTGTCTTCTGGTAACCCACTCCTGGGTTCCCATGGGGAAGGGTCCCCTCAGATCTCCCTTGAGATCCCTAGCCACTTCTAGAGGTTTAAGTCCTCCGCCTTCGCCGTTCCTGGTGGTTCTAGGTGCAAGGTTATCAGTGTCCTTCTCAGGCTCCGTGACCTAATCCTAATTAGGTGGCCCCCTTCCGAGGGGACCTTGTCCTTGGGTGGGTCCTTTCCCCACCTCTTTTTGCAATAGGGGAGAGAGAGAGAGTGAGAGATCTAATGGCACCTTCTCTTTCTCTGGTGGACCAGGAGGGTCGTCCCTTGTGTGGCAATGACACCGGCATCCTGAGAGGTTTCAGTAATCCACTATGTCTTGCTGGTATCCTGTGGTGCCTCTCTCTTTTTTTTTTTTGTGTACTTTCTGTTTATTGTTTTAAAGATAAAACAATACAGCATAATACTCATGTAAGAAAACGAGAACAGACAGAGCCAATAACTAGCTAAAGATAAAAAACAGTGGGGTAACACAAATGTTTTCTTACATTCTGGTACAATAGGAGTGGGGGGAAATAACAGTTGAAAACCATCAGTCCCAAAATATCCAAGCAATGCCAGCTGCTTCAGTGGCTAAGGTTAGTGTCCACAGGAAGAGTTGACAAGAAGAACTGCATTAAACCAGTAGTCCATCAACAAACCTTGAGGAAAGAGTAATAAGTTTTCCCAAAACCCCATCTCCCAGCTCTGTTAGGAAGTAGAAAAAGAAGAGTACCCCAAGCATTTAGCAACATTTCAAACAAAACCCTAAGTATTCCAATATAAACTTACCACCTATCAGAGAACTAAGACTGAGGACATAAGGATGAGGAAGAGACATTAGTATTACTGTGTACAAAATGTATGCAGAACCCCTGTATATGCCCACTCCCACAGGCAAAACAACAAAGGTCCCAAACTGAAGTCCTCAGAGTTCAATAACTGGTAGCTAACATAGAATATCCCAGCTCAGTCTCTTGGTGTGCAGGAACAAAAGTAAACATGAACTATATCTCAGTACTCATCCTTCATCCGATAAGTCCTCAGCTCCAGTCCATGGAACCATCCAAGCCTGAAATTCAGACTTAGTCTTTTCTTGCCATCTGCCTGCATCCGTCAGATCAGCAAATTGCCAACTTTTCCCACCATAGGTAATGCGCAATCTGGCTGGAAACTAAAAGGAGTGAACTATACCCAAAGCTCTCAACTTCTGACGAATGGCATCAAATTGTTTTCTCCTAGCTCTTGTTTGGAAGGATAAATCAGGAAACATCTTTACATCTTTCCCTTGGATAGTAAAAAGGTACATCACTCGGGCAGCCGCCAGAACAGCATCTCGCACCTCTGATCTCACAGTCTTCAACAGGACAGTCCGCGGCTGAGTTAAAGCAACCGGCCGCACCCTCGGATTCACATGATAAGCTTGGTGAAGGGCAGACCATTCAAAATCATCAGGCAGGGTGAGGGTCTCAGCTAACCAAGTTTTCAAAAAGTTGAGCAGATGAATACCCTCCTCTCCTTCCGGTATCCCAACCAAACGAACATTGCCAGAATGCACATCATTTTCAATAATCTCCAGCCACCCTCTCAGTTGCGCATTTTCTTTGATCAGGGTAGCCACGGTAGCCTGAGCTGCCACTGATCTTTTGTCTGCGTCGGTGACAGTAGCTTTCAAGGAATTAATAGCCGCTTCATGCGTCTCCAACTTTAGCAGAGTTCTCTCAATTTTAGCATCCATGGTTTTTACAGATTTCAGGATGGCATTCCAGGGAGGTTCTTGCAGCGAACCCACAACTGAAGGCCCTGATGACTCCGCAGTTGATCAGAGCAGTATTGGTGGCGCAGCAGGCCTCGGGGCTCCTGATACTTGTTGCTGAGTATTCTGGGTGTGACCCATGGCAAGTTTAATATCAATCCGCAACTGAGAGCTCACAGAATTCGGCAAATAGGCAGTATATGTTGCTCGATGATTTTAATTACAGATATTATACTTTTAACAGCTGTAGAGACACAGCTGTAGGGAAATGCATCCTGCCTGGAAGCTGGCTCTCTGTTGCCCCCCCCCCCCCCATGGTGCCTCTGTTAAGCCTGGGAGGCTTGTCCTGTGGACTCTTCTTTCTTGCTTTCGGGGTTTTCCCCCTAGAAAGAAAGAGAGAGGAGGTGGGTTCCCTTTTTGGTCCACTAGAAGAGCTTCTTTAGGTCCTTCCTTTTGGGGTGCAAGTTCTCTCTCCCCCACTTTTCTCACTACTTTCTTTGCTTTTCTCTTTGTCCCTCCCATCTTAATAACTTTGGCCTGTCTGTTGGTTTTGTACCCTCTCCCATACCTTCTAGAGTCCTACCCCTCCTCTTGTGGCTAGCTTATTCCTTTTTCAGTTTATATCCTTTCCTTTTACTATCCCTTAGGCTGCTTTGCCCCACCCTCCTCTCTTTTTCCTCTGCCTCCAATTTTCCTCTCCAGCGAGCAGAAATGAGGTGGTAGCGGGGCCAGTGTCAGTTATTGACCAACCCATGAGCACCACGTAATACGTCGGCCTCAAGGGCAGCACCATCCCCACATCGGCCCCTCCTCCTTAGGAAGCTGAAAAAGCTTAAAGCTATAGCTTCCTGCAGGGTCCTAGTGCCTCCGGGTAGACTCACCAGTGATGAATGGTTAAGATGTACAAGAAGATCAAGAATTACAGGTAGGCATGTAATTTTCATTTTCAAGCAACAGGAACACATGGCAGATGCTCTGTCACTCCAAAGCCCTAACACATGAATGGGAGCTCCTTCAGGACATTATTAAAGACCTCTTCCACCGATGGGGTTGACCCAAACTGGACCTCTATACCTCTCCTCACAACATCAAACTGCCACAATGCTTCTTGCTAGAGCCCGGACCTGGAGTTGTGTGGCTAGATGCGTTATTACTTTCCTGGACAGGAACATTTCTTTATGCTTTCCGTCCATTCCCTTCCACACAGAGAGTGCTAAGCAAACTTCTCCAGGATGATGCTAGCATGATCCTCATAGCACCTCTCTGGCCTCAACAGGTGTGGTTTCCTCTGCTTTAGCAGTTGGCAGTCCAGGATCCCATTCCCCTCCCCATATGCCCTACACTTCTCACACAAGCTCGGGAAGACCTACTACATCCTAGCCTCTACTCACTGCATCTTCATACATGGCTTGTGAAGACATAGCTCTAGCCAGATTCCACGTCTCACCCCAGGTTACTGAGGTCCTACGAGCAGCTTGAAAACCTTCAACCAGAGCAACGTACTCCATGAAGTGGAAGCATTTTGCTTTGTGGCTAGCTGACCAAGGATTAGACCCATACACCTGCCCTCCACAACGTGTCTTTGACTATCTGCTGTCGCTGTCAGACACCAGACTGAAGTACTCCTCCTTGAAAGTGTACCTGTCGGCGATATCAGCCTTTCATGTCCCTGTGCCTGACCGCTCCCTGACCCAGTTAGAAGTCATGAAGACCTTCTTAAGGGGCATGCTGCACCTCAAGCTACCAGTGAGAAACCCCCCTACCTCCATGGGACCTAAGCTTCATCCTAGAAAAATTCACCTTAACCCCATGCAAGCTGCGGTATCTCTCCTGGAAAACCCTATTTTTAGTGGCTATATGACGTTGGCTAGGCGCATTTCTGAATTACAAGTGCTAATGTATCAGGAACCTGAATTCTCCACAAAGACAGGGTTTCCTTACAAACAAACTCCACATTTTTTCCTAAGGTGGTATCTGAGTTCACGCTGAACCAATCAATCCACCTGACACTGTGTTATGTGGACCCTGCCAATCCAGGGGGGAGCATTACTCCACACGTTAGACGTACATAGACTACTGAGATACTGTCTGTCTCGTACAAAGGATACGTGCAAGACAGCTCAACTTTTTTTTTATTCATCCCAGGTAAACAGGGCAGTCCTATTTCTAAGCAGTGCTTGTCCAGATGGCTGGCCAACTGCATTATCTTTAGTTACAACAAATATGGCAAACAGCTCCTCTGGTTCATTAAACTTCACTCCACACACGGTATGGCCGTCTCGGTCGCATACTTTAAAGGCATCTCGGCCACGGAGATCTGTGAGGTGGCTTCCTGGTTGAAGGTCCATACCTTCACCAAACATTACAGTTTGGACTTAACATTCAAAAGGCGTGCCGATTTTGGCTGCATGATTCTACAGGGCCTGTTATCATAATCACTCTACTGCCCTACTCATCCCAACTGCTAGGGACTCATTCCTACTTGTGTGATCTGCTGCAAGATATATCCTCGAAGAAGATAGTACAGTTACATAGGTACTCACCAGCCCGATGATGTAGAGGGTTGAGGCACTAGCACCTTACCTCTTACCATGACAACAACCCAGGGTCGGGAGCAACCTCTGGTTTCGGTGGGTCAGCCGGGGGGGGGAGGAAGATTGCACATCCCAGGGATGGCTGTACTCCAGGAGAGTGGGAGGGGGATGACCGCTGAGCTACTGGCTCCTGGTGGCGGCCGGGGGCTGGTGCAGGCTCAGGGGGGCACAAGTATGTGTCGGCGTGGGCCAAGGTCAGATGTGCAGCATGCAGAAGCGTGCACGGCATCGTCCCTGATGCCATTGCACACCTCCGCCATGGGGAATCATGTGGTCCAAGAAAAAGAATCTTCCAGCATGCACGTGAAGGCCAATCCTGGTGGTGCTACAGCAGACGCACTCAAGTCAACGCTCCTCAAGCCCAGCCTCCAGGTCTTCTGCAGCATGTGGGGTAAGTACCTGCTGTGAAGTGGCCTGGGGTGGGTAGGGCAAGGGGGTTAGAGCTCTGACTGTGGCAAATGAGGGTGCCAAAGAGACGAGCGCTGGACAGGGGGTACCAAAGGTAACCCCCCACCAAGGAGGTAGCATGAAGAAATTCAGAAAAAAAAATAACCAGTTACGTAGGTACTCACCGTAACAGTAGATCCTTGAGAGAATCTCTTGCAACAGGTCATGCTTCCCCTCCCTCCTTTCCCCTCGCTTCAAGCATAACACTCCCTCTCTAGGATGGAGATTTGTTTCTGTTCCTTTAAATGCTCGACACTGCCACCTCCTTTTTGGTTTCCCTCATAGGCCTGACACAGACTCCAAGCGACATCCAGTCGCCCACGGGAAAAGATCCGAGGAGGATCTGGGACCACCCATGCTTATATACCCTATGGGACAGCACATGACTTCATTGTGGGTGGTTCCAGGTCAACTGCTGGTGAAATCCTCTGGCTGGAATCAGTGCCTGTGGCTGGATGTTCCTACTTGTGTGACCTGCTGCAAGAGATTCTCTCGATCTACTGTTACGGTGAGTACCTACGTAACTGTACTTTTTAAAACCTGCTGACAAAGGTGGCGATATTGTGATTATGCAGAGGGAGAAGTATGTAGAGATGTGCAAAGAACTTTTGGTTATCAAGGATATTATGAAAAATTAGAGGGAAATCCAACCCAGAGAATTAAAGACAGCATTAAACAAGTACTGGACATAGAAACAGAACTTGGTCACTTACAGACTTGGCAGAAGGAGTTACTAATGGTTTTGTGTCCTAAAATACTCATATTTTATGGGTTACCCAAGATACACAAAGATCTTATCAATCGCCCAGCACGTCCCATACTTTCTGGGAATTATTCTATCCTTGAGGCAATTTCCAGCTTTAACTTTTATGGCCAACCAGCATGTATACCTGCTGTGTAGTTACATTCAAGACAACAATGATGTTTTGAAACAACTGAATGATCTTAACACATCCATGTGTTTTGACAACACAGTACTTGTAGTATGGATGTAAAAGATTTATACACTTCTATACCGCATGAAGATGAACTGTTTAGCCTGGAGGCAGGGTTAAGAAAGAGCCCTAATGAACATATGCCACTGATCAGTACCGCTCTAGAATTGGCGAGACTTGTACTCTATAAGAACAATTTTGGATTCAGGGCATGGCATTACAGGCAAAATCAGGGCACTGCAATGGGCAGTGCTATGGTGCCAATGTACACCAATTTATACATGGATCTTTTTAAGATGCAGTTCATTCTAGATGCGATGTACAATCCTTTCAACAGATTTTATGTTACAAAAGGTACTTTGACAATTTGCTAATCTTACAGCAGTGTACAATGAATGACAGACATTCCTTTTTTGACCTCTTAAACTCTTTGACAGATAATCTTAAATTCACAATGATGTTGCGTGACCAATCAGTTCCTTTTTATACTTATTGATTTGTAAATGTGAGGGTAGATTGGAACATACACTTTATAGAAAAATAGATAGGAACACACTACAGCATGCAGCACATAGTTATCACCCAAAACTCCTGAAGGATGGTATCCCGTATTCCCAGATGCTATAGGTTGATAGAAATTGTAGTGCTGAGCATGAAAAAGAGCAGGAATTTCATAACATGTCTGAGAGATTTGTCTCCAGAGGATACAATAATAACATGGTACAACAGACTGTGGCTAGGATCAAGAGGGGGGCCAGGGAATAGAACAAGAGATGGGATAAGACCAACCTGTTGGCACTATTTATCACTTGAATTCTCAGAATTCACTCAGCCTATAAGGAACATGGAATATTTTAGGATTACTAGATATACCAGAATTCAAGAACATGCCTATCATAGCTTCCAAGGGTCAGTACATTAAAAGGCAGACTGGTACATTTAGAGCAGAAAGGCCAAGAACCTACATGGAGACAATTATTGTTAGGGTCTTTGGAGTCAGGAATGTATCTTTGTGGAAGGTGCAGCCATTGTGGCAACACTTTCAAGAAGAAGGAGGTTATGCATCCAAATGGGAACAATAAGTTCCCAATTAAATAGGTTCTTAACTGTGATTCTGATCATGTAGTTTACATCTTAACCTGCCTATGCTCAATATTTTCTGCAGGTAAAACTGAGACCTCTGAAGTTTAGAATCAGTGAGCACAAAAATTCAATACGTACTGAATATGCAACTTCCCCAGTGGCACAACACTTTTTCCAGGTGAGTCATTTTGTATCGTTGCTTCTGGGCGATTGAAAAAGTGGACCCCCATGGTGGGGTGGGGGTGGGGGGGTGGAACAAAGCCTAAGAAAAGAGAAATATTTTGGATGTGTACATTTAAGTTCAAGTTCAAGTTTATTGCAGGAAAACTCCCTACAAAACAGGGTACTAAATGAGAAAAAGACAGAGGTAGAACGGTCAGTGGGGGATGCTGCACTGGAAGGTAAAGCCATCAAAAAATGGAGAGCAATGAGTACTAATGCCCGTAGTCTGGGTAACAAGCTTCCTGAATTAGTGGCCTTGATGGAGGAAGAACATCTGGATATCGTGGCAGTCACAGAAACATGGTACACACAAAACCATGACTGGGACATAAACATACCAGGATACACTGTGTACAGGAGGGACAGGGAGGAGTAAAGAGGAGGAGGAGTAGTTCTTTATATAAGGGAAGGAATAAAAGCAACAGAACAAAAAGGTACACAGGGAGGAGAAGAAGCACTGTGGGTAAATTTGGAGACAGGCAATGGCACCACAATACGCACAGGGGTTGTATACAGACCTCTTCTCAGGGGAGGAAATGGACAGGAAATGATAGAAAGTATACTTAGAATGGCAGAAAAGGGCAGATATTGCTGATGGGTGATCTGAATATGCCAGATGTTAACTGGAGGCAGTTGCAGCTGCCACTTCAAGAGTGGGTTATTCTAGATGCCCACAGGGGCATGCCTTAGACAACTAGTACTGGAGCCCACTCGAGAGGGAGCAATATTAGACTTGATTCTCTCAAATGGAGATGGTGAGAGGATTACAGATGTAGAAGTGGGTAGCCATCTGGGAACTAGCGACCATCGAACAGTATGGTTCACAATAAACACAGCAATAGAGTCAAGCCATACAAAGACTAAAAGTACTGGACTTTAGGAGGCTGACTTTGCCAAAATGGGTGAGTGCCTAAGGAACACACTAGCAAATGGGCAGGAAGGAGGGGTGGAAGAACAATGGGGAATAATAAAAACTGCCATCACAGAGGTAACGAGCCTTTGTGTGAAGCAAATAAACAAAACAAGACGATGTAAGAAACCACTATGGTTCTCAAAGGAAGTGGCAGTGAAGGTTCAAGAGAAAAAGAAAGCATTCAGGAAGTACAAGGAATCGCAGAAGGAGCAGGACAGAGAACTGTATCAGTTAAAGCAAAAGGAGGCTGGGAAGGCAGTCAGAACAGCAAAGGCCCAAACCGAGGAAAAGATAGCCAACTCAGTTAAGAAGGGGGATAAAACCTTTTATAGGTACATCAGGGGCGAAGGAAGACCAAGGGAGGATAGTGAGGCTTAATAAAGGGGAGGGAGGGTGGGCAGAGGAGACTGTGAAAAGGCAGAGATACTAAACAAATATTTTTGCTCAATATTTACAAAGGAAGAGGGGAGGTACATAAAACAAACAGTAGTAACACTCTGGATACAGAAGTTGATACCGGCCTATTTACAGAACAAAGGGTTCTGAAAGAACTCTTAAAACTGAAGGTGGACAAAGCAATGGGGCTGATGGGATTCATCCCAGAATTCTAAAAGAACTAAGGGTAGAACTAGTGACACCACTGACTACCCTTTTAACAAATCATGGGAGGATGGAGTGGTACCCGAGGACTGGAGGAGGGCAGATGTGATTCTTTCACAAAGTGGGAGCAAGGCAGAAGCAGGAAACTATAGACCTGTTAGTTTAACCTCAGTGATAGGGAAAATGATGGAATCACTTCTAAAGGAAAGAATTGTCAGTATCTAGAGGCCAGAGGGGCACAGGACCCTAGGCAGCATGGATTCACAGCGGGAAGGTCATGCCAGACTAATCTGATAGATTTCTTTGACTGGGTGACCAAAGTAGTAGATCAGGGAGGGGCTGTGGACATGGCCTACCTAGACTTTAGCAAGGCATTTGACACAGTCCCACACAAAAGATTAATATACAAGTTAGCCAGCCTGGGAGTGGGTCCCAAGATGACAGCCTGGGTAAAGAACTGGCTGGAGAATAGGACACAGAGAGTAATAGTAAATGGAGTCCACTCAGAAGAAAGGGGGGTTACTAGTGGGGTACCGCAGGGTTCAGTATTAGGACCGGTCCTCTTCAATGTCTTTATAAGCGACATTGCAGAAGGACTGGAAGGAAAAGTATGTCTCTTTGCAGATGACACAAAGATCTGCAACAGAGTTGATGCACAGGGTGGGGTGGAAAGGATGAGAAGGGTTTGGCAAGGTAGAGGAATGGTCAAATGTATGGCAGCTTAGATTCAATGCTAAGAAGTGCAAGGTAATGCACCTGGGAAACAAAACCCAGGGAAGAGTACACAATGGGGGTGAGATACTAACAACAACAAAATGGAAAGGGACCTGGGGTAGTCATTATCAGATGACCTAAAGACAGGCAAGCAATGTGAGAGGGCAGCAAGGAGGGCTGGGGGATACTGGGATGCATAGGGAGGCATCACCAGTAGAAAACAGGAAGTTATTATCCCTCTGTACAGACAGCTGGTGAGACCCCATCTGGAGTACTGTGCAGTTCTGGAGACCCAATCTCCATAAAGACATAGACAGGATGGAAGCTGTCCAGAGGAGGGCAACTAAAATGGTGCAGGGTCTGCACTGGAAGACATATGAAGAGAGACTTAAGGAGCTTAATATGTATAGCCTCGAGGAAAGAAGGGAGAGGGACATGATAAAGCGTTCAAGTACCTCAAGGGAATCAACAAAGTCCAAGAGGGTAGCATCTTTCAAAAAGAGGTGTGCAAGAACAAGAGGCACAATTTGAAGATAGGAGGCGGCTCAGAGGTAATTTAGAAGTATTTTTTACAGAGAGGTTGTGGATGCATGGAGCGGCCTTCCGGAGAAGGTTGTGGAGTCAAAATCAGTGGTGGAATTCAAGCATGCATGGGATAGTCATAAGGCAGTTCTGGGGGTGGGGTAGGAAGAAGTAGGCTGCTGGTTAACTAGGATCTGCAGCTTATCCAGTAGGTAGGGAAATGGGCAGACTGGGTGGGCCAAGCGGTCCTTATCTGCCGTCAAATTCTATGTTTCTATGTAACTCCATTGAGCAAGCTCATTCACAAGGAGGTCCTGTGGCATAAACACTTAAAGTACAAACACAGATAGGTAATAACAGTATATACATGAAATGCACGTTACATGATACAGGCTGGATATACATACAAGGGTACCACATAGGGTGACCGCAGGTGGTAAACATTGATGTGAGACAGGGAAGCGACTTACAGGTTGCATACTGATAAATGAAACATGATGAGTGGTGTGTGCAGTACATATACAGTATTTTGGCAGCTAGAACAAACAGTCTACAACTGATATGGGGGTGATTTGATAGAGTAGCAGTGGAGCGTAAGCAAAGATAAAGCCAGGAGTAGAAGGGGAAGGGAAAGCAGTTAATATGACAAATCAATTATACCTTACTAGTGGATAAATATGGCACACATGGGGAAGGAAGAGACTTAATGACAGTTACAGGTGTCTTATTTTGGCTAAACTTAGCGATTTGTAGAAGTTTATTGAAACTGCTAGTTAGTTTCAATGCGGTTTGTAATTGGTTCCAAATGGAGGAAGGGCATATGCAATACATACGTTTACCAAAGGAAGTCCGCGTCCTTAGTATGTCAAGCATAATAAAGTCAGATTTTCTTAACGAGTATGCACTATGTAAGATACTAATAAGGGAAGAGAGATAGCTTGGCAATTTCTGCAGGAGCAGTTTGAGTCCATAGCCCAGCATGGAGCAGGCGTCTAGTAGTAAGGGATGTCCAACCAACAGCTGCATATAAGTCACAGTGGTGCAAACGGTAAGGGAGTTGGTAATGAACCGTAATGCATGGTGATAAAGGATGTCCAGTTTACTTAGATTTGCAAAGTGGTGGAGGAATAGATTACATCGCCATAGTCAGTGGGGGAGAAAAGTGGCCTGTACAAGCTTGTTTCGAGTTTCAAGGGGGGAAAGAGGCCTATTTCTGTAGAAGAAACCTAACCTTGCTTTTAACCTTCTAGAGACGTCTTCGACGTGGTCACTGAAAGATAATTTATTGTTGATCCAGATACCTAGATATTTAAATTTGGTTACAACTTCCAGGGGCTCGTTTAGCGTGGTGACAGTGAAGTCTTGGGCAAGGGTATTGGGGGGGCCTGAGACAACACTGCGGGAGAATATCATTGCTTTAGTCTTCTTAGCATTGAGCAGAAGCTTTGCCTTTATTAGATTATGCTCAAGTTGTGCGAAGTCCGCTTGAAGCACTCCCTTGACTTCAGATAACGATGAGCCAGAAGTATACAACACAACATTTAAGCTCATTGGTGATAGAGGGGGCATGAATCAAGAGGAAAACTGGTCAACCTGTTGGTGATATTGAACACTATAATGCCCCTCTCTGTGGGGAACTGCCTTTCCCTCTGGATCCTATCTGATATGTATTGTTATGCATCATTTGGATCCATATTATAAAAATCTTCCGTGGACACAGAGGCAAACTGTCTTATTAGGTAATCAAAATTTAAGTAAAGACTGCACGGTGTGGATGAAGGTCAGAAGCCAAGATTGGTGGGACCTTATTGTTCTGCATAAATTCGCAGACACAGACTGGCGTGAAGATTTTCACGTCTCATAGAACATTTGTCAAGCTTTCTGATATGGCACGTGCTTTCTTGGCACCTGATGAAGCATACGTAAGGAAACCTATCCCCATGAAGATGAGATTAGCCATCATTTTATACAAGATGTGCAGAATACCATGTGGTTGCTAATCAGTTTGGCATCCACAAAGCGACTGTTCATAAATTCATGTATTCTTTGTGCAAGGTATTTGTGAAACATATTCTTCCACAGACTATCAGGATTCCTTGCAATGAAAAAACAGCCATAATATCAGAAAATTTTGAGAAACTACATAGTCTGCCACAAATTTTAGGATGTGTTGATGGATCACATATTCCTGTTCTTGCACCATTTGATGGGTACCAGGACTTTGTAAATAGGAAGGGGTGGACCTTATATGTACTTCAGGCAGTTGTCGATCACAAGTACTGGTACACAGTTTTGTAATATGCCCTTAAGTACCTTACATTGGCGTTGCCAGTTTTTGGTTTTACTGCCAGTAATTTAATATTATTGTATAATTTTTACTTGTTTTAACCCTGACCTCAGTTTTTGAAACATCAATATCGGAATGCCTGGTAGCATGCATGGTGCTAGTGTGTTAAAGAACTGCTCACTTTGCATCCTTGCCAACACTCGTCCAAAAGTAAGTACTGTCACAAACGTGCTCCGCAGGTCAGGCCCTCTGCTCCCACAGTGCCAACCTCAAAGTGCAATAGTGTGAACAGGAGACAGACAGGATAACCCTCCTGTCTGTTTTGGGTCCAAATCACCTACCAGCCTTGAGTTCTGGGGGTCAAAATGTGAACCTTATGCTAGCATACCCAATTAACAGGCTCAGATATATATTCTCTTTGGTGAAATGCAATATAATTCTTAGCCCAGGGGGCACCCAGCCAGGTTTTCAAAATGTACCCTTATAACTCAATATGAGACCTAGGTATATTCTTACATTTAGCAAGATTAGTAACACATTCATGCCCTTAACAGCTGTCAGAATTAACCACGGGTTCAGCATCCACATGCAAAAGAAAACTGAGAAACACAGGCAGTATTTCAAGGAAAATATTGTTTACTAAAAATTTTAAAATAGGTAAAATATCAAACATAAAACAAATATATCAGTAACTTACAGTCACATAAAATAAATGGGAAGTTACAGAACACAAATACGCCTACCACAAATACTTAAAAGTTCCAGATGAATTACGTCTAAAGTGCCTAGTTACCAGTCCACAGACTGTGTGTCTTTGATTTTCAGGGAGTCCTTCTGCACCAACTTCTCTTGCAAGCAATATTCAAAAGTTAGTTTTCTCCACCTCCTGGTGATGTCACCCATGAGGTCACTGTTAGATCTGTGAAAAATCTGTAATCTGAGTAGAGATAACCAAAAAGGATGATATTCTTCTTCGGGCTGGAATCAGTAGTTACCAATAAAAAAAAATATGTGACAGTCTTTGCAAGCAGGTTCCTTTGATGGTTCATAAACCCACATCCTGTCACTAGTACCCTTCTAGGTGAGAAAAACAAGAGGAATCGGCCAAATTACTTCCCTTCCTGCGATATCATAAAATGCATACATGGGAACCAACTTCAAAAGCAGGAGCAGGTTATAATGGGTAATAAACTGTCCCTCTGGAAGGAAGGCATTTAATTAGGTTTCACTGGTCAGTTTCAAGACATCCTCACTGAAACCTTGAAGGTCAAATGTCAAGTCTCTCACACTCTGGCTGCTTGTCCTAGGCAGACAATCACATACCATATATTTATATTACACTATCATACATGTAACCATAAGCAGATGGCAATCACAGTCCTCTCCACCTAGACTGAATTTGGGGGCTCTATTCCCTGCATGGGGTGAGCTCTCTAGTTAATTGCTCAAACTAATACGACAATCCATCTGCGTTTTCATTGGCTGCTCCGGCCCTGTGTGAGACAGTCATGTCATTCCCTTGCAAGGCAAGACTCCATCTTAGTAGTCTATCATTCGTTTTACCCATTTGTGCCAGCTAAACCAGGGGGTTGTGGTCAGTTTGTACCTCAAAATGCTGCCCGTATAGGTATGGCTCTAACTTCTTAAGGGCCCACACCATGGCAAGACACTCTTTTTCCATAGTAGAGTAAGCCTGCTCCCTGGGAAGTAACTTTTTACTGAGGTACACAATGGGGTGATCTTTTCCTTGGTTGGAATTCTGACTTAGCACTGCCCCAATACCCACATCTGAGGCATCAGTCTGGACTACAAAGGGTCTGCTATAGTCTGGACTTGTCAATACAGGAGCACTGCACAGTGCCTCCTTCAGTCTAGCAAAGGCTTGTTCACAGGCTGGTTCCCAGGTAATTTTCTTAGGCATCCTTTTCTTTAACAGGCCAGATAGGGGAGCGGCTAGGGCACTGTAATTTGGTACAAATTTCCTATAGTACCCTGCTGTCCCTAGAAAACTACGGACCTGCTTCTGTGTTTCCGGTCTGGGCCATGCCTTGATTGCCCCTCTTTTCACTTGGTTAGGACGGAGCTGTTCCCAGCCTACAACGTGCCCGAGGTATGCCACCTCAGCCATGGCCACCTGGCACTTCTCAGCTTTGATAGTGAGCCAGGCCCTCCGTATCCTGCCCAGCACTTCCCTAAGGTGGGACAGGTGTTCCTCCTAGCTGGCACTAAAGATGGCAGTGTCATACAGGTACGCCATGGCATACTCCTCAGCACCATTTAACACATGGTTCACCAACCTTTGGAAAGTGGCCGGGGCATTCTTCATTCCAAAAGGCATTACTTGAAATTCAAATAACCCTATTGGAGTGATGAAAGCTGACCTCTCCCTAGTTCTGGCAGTTCACTCTACCTGCCACTACCCCTTTGTCAAGTCAATAGTTGTAAGGTATGTTGCCCTTCCCAACTTGTTCAGGAGTTCGTCCATCCAAGGCATCGGGTGGGCATCTGACTTCTGGACTGCATTGAGTCCATGATAGTGCACACAAAAACGAGTAGAGCCATCTGGCTTGGGAATAAGGAACACGGGTGAGGCCCAGGGGCAGTAGGATTTCTGGATTACCCCTAAATCCAGCATTTCCTCCACCTCCCACCTAATGTCCTTTTGGACAGCCTCTGACACCCAATATGCTGTTCGCTGTATGGGCACCTGCGTCCCTGTCTCCATATTGTGCGTTGCTAAGGGGGTTAGTCCAAGCTTGACGCTAAACAGTGGGGCAAAGTCTGCTAAAACCTTCATTACTTCCTGGATCTGGTCCAGGGTCAACTGGGGTGACATTTTAATTGCCTCCACAGAGGACTCCCACTTGCTTTCTTCCAGCAAGTCCAGAAGGGGGTCTCCTTCATCTGTCCCCTCCCCAGTACTACACACTGCAAACACCATGTCAGCCCTGTTAGCATATGGCTTCATCATGTTGACATGGTACATTCTTTGTGTATGTCTTCTGTCAGGTAACACTATAGTATGGTTTACATCATTTACCCATTTGACTACTTGGTATGGTCCTGCCCACTCGACCTGCAGCTTGTCTTTCTGGACCAGGATTAGGACCATGACTTTCTGACCCACAGTATACGAGCGAGCCCTGTCTCTGCGGTCATACCACATCTTTTATTTTTGTTGGGCAGCTGCCAGGTAGCTCTGGGCTGTCCCCATAAGCTCCTTCAGCCTTTCCCTAAACCTAAGGACATAATCCACTATGGGAGTTCCCTGGGTGGCATGCTTGCCTTCCCAGTCCTCCCAGATCAAGTCTAGGGGCCCACGTACCCTGTGTCCATATAAGAGCTTGAAGGGGGAAAACCCTGTTGACTCTGGGGCACCTCCCTGTATGCAAACAACAGGTGGGAAAGGTATTTCTCCCAGTCCCTCCCATGCTGTTCAACCAACGCTTGGAGCATTGACTTAAGGGTACCATTAAATCTTTCCACTAGCCTATTGGCTTGCAGGTGATAAGGTGTTTTGCATCTCTGCACCACCCCACACTTCTCCCACAAACATTTCATCAGGTCCAATATGAAGGAACCCCCTTGATTGGGGATAACCTTCTGTGGAAATCCAACATGGGAGAAAATCCCGAGAAAGGCATCTGCCACTTTGTCTGTCCTCAGAGAGGATAGGGCGACTGCCTCTGGGTACCGGGTGTCATAATCCACCACAGTTAGGATGAACCTCTTCCCAGAGGAGCTGGGATATTTAAAGGCCCCACAATATCCATTCCCACCCTCTGGAATGGCTCCTCCACAATGGGTAAGGGAATTAGGGCAGCTTGGGTTTTCTTACCTGCCTTCCCTATTTCTTGGCACCGGTGACAAGACCTACAGTACTCCTTCACCTGCTGGGTGAAGTTGGGCCAATAGAAATTCTGGGCCAACCACTGCATAGTGTGTGTGATTCCCAGATGGCCAGACATGGGAATATCATGTGCAATCTTGAGCAACTGCTCACGGTACCCCTGGGGAACGACAAGCTGCCTGCCCATCGCCCCTCTCTCTGTCTTGGCATCCTGCGTATACATCAGTCCATTGTCCCAATAAACTTTATGTTTCCAGTCACCTCCCTGTGCTCCGTCAAAGTCTGCCCAAACTCTCAGCTTCTGTAGACTTGGGTCACTTTTTTGAGCAGCTGCAAACTCCTTACACATTCCCAAGGCATTGGACAGGTCCCCTTCAGTGTCTACACTAGGGTCCATAGCTCTAGCATCAGAGCATTCAGGATCACTGCCATCCCTAACCCTCTGACTATGGGTCACTCTTCTTTCCTCACAGTAACCCTCCATAGCTGTTCTGTTAACTGCTACCTGGGGAATTTCTTCACCCCTTTCATTATTCTCCATATCAGGAGACACAGGCTTGAGAACCAGCATCCCAGTGGTTTCCACAGGGGCTTCTATGGGGTCCAGGGAACTACAATTTTCCCTTGCTGCTTGGCTGTGGGTAACTGCACACACCATCCCCTGTTTGAGATTGTTGCCAATAATTACATCGCTAGCCAAAGTCTTGGCTACGGCAACCTTTTGCACAGTCCCCCCATCTCACTCCAGTCTAGGAGGACATTAGCAAGTGGCAATATTTTCTCCTCCCCAGTGAGTCCCCGTACAGTCACAAATTGATTGGGTATAAGCTAACCAGGGTCTACCAAATCCCCTTTTACCAAAGTCAGGGATGCCCCAGTCTCCCTTAACCCATGTGTCTGTACACCATTCAGAGTGACTGGGTGTATGTGTTCCCTCTTGTTTACTGGCATGCTTTCAGGGACACACAAACAACCCACTTCTTTTCTAGCACCACTTTGTGCACTGCTTGTCCTTTTGAAACACTGCCTTGCAATATGTCCAGTTTCTTTGCAAACCCAACATTCATTTCTTTTCTCAGGTACATTTTTTCTTTGTAACCTGGGGCTACCTGGTTTCGGTTTAGGCAGGGAGGGTTTTAGCTGCCCTGAAGGCGCGTTTTTCCCTTTCTGCACTGCCACGCCCGCCCCACTCGCTCTCAGAGCAGGTCTGCTCCTGGCATAGCGGTCTGAGAGTTCAGCAGCCTCTTGCACTGTTTTTGGATCTCTTCTTCCAGCCAGGTCTTCAGCTCTGCTGGGCATGCCCAAAAAAACTGCTCTAACAGTGCAGCATTTTCAATTTTTTCTACAGAGTCTGCTTCAATTCCTTCCCACCAATGTTTTAAAAACTGACGTTGTTTAGTGGCTAGCTCCTCATAGCTCATGTCAGGACCTCTCCTGAGCTTATGGAATTTAACTCTGTGTGCCTCTGCTGTTAGCTCATATTTTTTTTAAAGTGCAGCTTTAACTTTACTGTAATCATTACTGTCCTCATTTTCCATTTGACACAATGCATCCCGAGCTTTTCCGGTAAGTAGCAGGGATAGCTGGAAGCTCCAGGACCCTCTAGGAATATTTGCCTGAATGCATACTTTTTCAAAGGAATTTAAAAAGGCATCCATATCTTCCCCCTCTTTAAATTCAGCTAGCAATTTAGAATTTAATTTGTAACCCAGTCCTGGAGTCCCAATTAACCCAGACCACTTACTTGCTTTGGTGCTGGTGTTTAGAGTTGTAGCTTCTCCAGTTCATGTTGCCTCTGGCGCTCACGCTCTTCTTGCTCAGCCTCTTGCTGAAGTTGTTGCTCTCTTTCTTGTGCCTCTCACTGAAGCTGTCACTCTTTTTCCTCAACCTCTCTCTGAAGCTGCTCTCGCTTCTCTCTTTCCATCTCCAGCTTCCTCTGCTCAAGCTCCCTTTGCTGCTGGGCTTTTCTAACCTTTTCTGTTCAAACTCCAGCTCCATTCTCCATGACTCCATCCACAGCCTGATCTCTTCTGGCTCCAGAATGTTGGTGACCTTCCTCTGCTGCTGTGGCCCTTGGGTTACACTGGCCCTGCTCTGTCCTCCTCACTGAATCTGGACACTGCACTGGACCCTGGCCCCTCCACACCCAAGGTTCGGTCCTTTTCAGTCACAGACTGTGACTCGAGGTCTTGGGCATCGGCTGCCACCAGAGCCTCCATGTGGTTCTGCTTGTTGGCTCTCCCCTCGTGCTGGACTCCTCTCTCCTGGCACAACTGTCTCAGGTAGTCTGCAGTGTACGCGCTGTAGTTGGAAGCCATCTTCTTCCCTAACTTCAGCTATACTAACTTGCACACAAGAAAAAAATATAAAATGGGTAGGGAACTCAGACTGTAAGCACAATGATATAATTCTGTTTACTTTTTAAAAATTACTGCCTTATTTTGCATGTGAGCTGCACAGTATTATCTGACACACTGAACTGTTAATGTTCATATTACCAAATATGTTTAAATCGCACCACTGCCAACCAAATCTGTCACAAATGTGCTCCGCAGGTCAGGCCCTCTGCTTCCACAGTGCCAACCTTGAAGTGCAATAGTGTGAACAGGAGACAGACAGGGTAACCCTCCTGTCTGTTTTGGGTCTGAATCACCTATCAGCCTCGAGTCCTGGGGGTCAAAACATGAACCTTATGCTAGCATACCCAAGTAACAGGCTTAGATATATATTGTCTTTGGGAGAATGCTATATAATCCTTCGCCTAGGGGCACCCTGCCAGGTTTTCAAAATGTACCCTTATGACTCAATATGAGACCGAGGTATATTCTTACCTTTAGCAAGATTAGTAACACATTCAAGCACTTAACAGCTGTCAGAATTAACCATGGGTTCAGCATCCACATGCAAAAGAAAACTGAGAAACACAGGCAGTATTTCAATGAAAATATTGTTTACTACAAAATTGTAAAATATCAAACACAGAACAAATATATCAATAGCTTACAGTCACATAAAATAAATGGGAAGTTACGGAACACAAATATGCCTACCACAAATACTTAAATGTTCCAGATGAATTACGTCTAAAGTGCCTAGTTACCAGTCCACAGACTGTGTCTTTGATTTTCAGAGTCTCCTTCTGCACGAACTTCTCTTGCAAGCAATATTTAAAAGTCAGTTTTCTCCACCTCCTGTTGATGTCACCCATGAGGTCACTGTTAGATCTGTGATAAATCTGTAATCTGAGTAGGGATATCCAAAAAGGATATTATTCTTCTGCCGGCTGGAATCAGTAGTTACCAATATAAAAAAAAATATATGTGACAGTCTTTGCAAGCAGGTTCCTTTGATGGCTCATAAACCCACATCCTGTCACTAGTCCCCTTCTAGGTGAGAAAACCAAGAGAAATCGGCCACATTACTTCCTTCCTGCGATGTCATAAAATGCATACATGGGAACCAACTTCAAAAGCAGGAGCAGGTCATAAGGGGTAATAAACTGTCCCTCTGGAAGGAAAGCATTTAATTAGGTTTTACTGGTCAGTTTCATGACATCCTCACTGACACCTTGAAGGTCAAAGGTCAAGTCTCTCACACTCTGGCTGCTTGTCCTAGGCAGACGATCACATACCATATATTTATATTACAATATCATACATATAACCATAAGCAGATGGCAGAGCATCACAAGTACTAGCGAAAATTACGATCCTGTAACTTTTCAAAAATGTCTACTCTTTATTATGCATAAATAAAGAATTGAAATTGATATTCTTAAGTTTGTGTGGGCACTATTGGGTCTTTGCCCTTGCAATCCGGGGTTAGCGCTAAATCCCCATATTCAAAAGGGTCTGTTGCATGGGCAAAGATGGTTAGCGCCCCGTACAAAACACAGTAATGTATGCGTGCATGCAGGCAAGGGGAGGAGCAAGGCCATGAATAGCCACACTAGCCGATATTTGGTGGCTTTGTGCTGCACAAAATGGTTTAGTGTGGGCCTTTTGCACAGTGTGAATACTGCTGAACACAACCCCAACTGGCAGCTGCCGTAGATAATGAAGCCACCTATCTGGTTGGCCACGGGAGGGGAGCACAACCACCCGTTGTGATCTCTGGCACCCCCCAACTGATTGCCAGCCCATAAAGTACAACTAACATTCCCTAATGCTAGTGGTCCCCCCCCCCCAAACACACCAATCGTTGGCCCATACTGTAAAATAAAAATGTCCCTGAGGGTAGTGGTCCCCCGATCGCTGGCCCGCACTGTTATACTGACATCCCTTGTGCTAGTGGTCCCATCCCTCTCACTGATTGCTGGCCTATACTGCAATACACTGACATCCCTTGTGCTAGTGGCCTCCCCCCACACTGATTGCCAACCCATACTGTGACAACAGGAAATCCCTTGTGTCTAGCGGTTCACCCCTACTGCAGCACCAAAAACCCACCCCCCCAGTCACATTCCTAGTCCCCTCAATGCTGTGGGTGCATATGGCGATGTTTGCAGCCATCCTCATACCTCCTCGTCTGGCCATTGTATGTCCAGGCAGGGAGCGCTCCACCTATTTATAGGAATGGGCACGTCACTCCAACCTATAACTAAGAGGCACGCACCCTGCCTGGACATAGAGCAGCCAGCTGAGGAGGTGTGAGGAGGGCTGTGCAGGTCACCGTATGTACCCGCGGCACTGAGGGGACTGGGTAGGTGATAGGGGGGTTCGGTGCCACAGTAGGGGTGGGCCACTAGACACAAAGGATTTCCTGTTATCACAGTATGGGCTGGTGATCGTTGTGGTGGGGGACCACTTGCAACAGGGATGTCAATCTATTACAGTATGTGCCGGTGATCAGAGGAAGGGGAGAGGACCACTGCCACCAGGGACATTTACATGTCTGGACCCGAGCAATTGTGGTGGCATAGCTACGCTCACCTGCCCAGCTACCAGTACAAATGAGCACATAATGGGCATGCAAATGGCCCCTTTGAGCCTTGTATGCCCAATGGGCTCATTTGAATGGGTCCTTCTGAATATTGCAGATAGCACTCTGGTGCTAGCCATTCTAGTGGTATTCTTTGGGAACCCTTTTGGAGCAGCAATAATTGGTTTAGCACTGTGCAGACATGGCCTTATACAGTATTCAGTCAAATAGCACAAATGCACTATTCAATAGAATACAGCATCTTTGGGCACCCAGGCATTTGCAAGGTACGGCGCAAATGTTTGCCCTTCGCTTTGCATGATTTTGAATATCAGGACCCCTAAATGTGACAAATTGCTTCATGTAAATAAAACTGGTCAAAATTTGCAGATCATGCGTATAATCTGGAAGAAAAAAAAACAAAGGTTCTCAACATTACTGAGATGTAACAGTATGCCAGTGTACCCAACATTAATATTATGTAAGTTTCATTTTAATGTGTTACAGGTTCCAAAACTTATTAATGGGGATGGCATTACTTTATATATTGTTGGAGATCCTGCATACCCACTGCTAAACTGGCTAATTAAAGGTTACACCAACTGTACTAGGATAACGGCAGAACAGGAGTCATTCATTGTATACCCAAGTATGGTTAGGGTCTCAGTTGAGATCTCTCTTGGATGGTTGAAAGCTAGGTGGAGAGTTTTACAAAAATGCAGCGAGTTTTGTTTTGCATTTTCCCTTATGTTATAGCTACCTGTTGTGGATTACACAACTATTGTGAAGTTGAGAAGGATGCAATTCACACTGGCTGAAGAGGCAAAAGTGCAGGATATTATAAACATACAACCAGTTTAAATGCCTTCTACCGAGTCAGTATGCACAGCTAAGCACAGAAGAGACATATTAATGCATTATATGGCTAGCAAATGTCCGCTATCAAAACAGTTCAGTAGTTAAGTTCCAGTAAATTACTCATACAATTTACCTCTGTTAATATGTTATTTTATTATATCTAACTGTAAGTAGTAGTAGTAAAAAGTTTATTTCTGATATCAGAAACAGGATAAAACCCAGTTTAGCATCAGCTAATTTACAATGGGGTCCTACTGTACAAAAATATCAGTTTCATTCTAATATTAATGGGGAAGGCATTACTTTATATATTGTTGGAGATCCTGCATACCCACTGCTAAACTGTAACCGGACCTAGTGATTTACAACTGCATCCCAGATGCGGAGCCGGAAGCCCCTGTGCACAGCTCTCTGCATGGTCGTGCATGCTGAGGAGTGCTGGCTCTCCCCACCCGCCCCCGTCCCATCCCAGCGTGGAGCTCTGCAATTGGCTGGGCGATTGGGTGCGTGGGGGCATATCCCCTTCATGCATTGGGTGGAGGGGGCACAGTGGGCATTGCCACCGCATCCATTTGTGAATAGGCCCCAGTATGCTTAACCATTTTCATTTATTGCATGAAAAATGCTGTGTATGTAAAAATCACTCTTAAGCTACTCCATTCTAAGTTCTTATACCACTGTACACTATATTTTCGGAGTAGACATACAAACTAACTTGATAACAATTTTAAAATACATATGTAAGTTGTTGTCAGTTGCAAGTAATCAAACATTAAATATTTGAGTAATCATTACTGTCTAATAAAGTGTTCATTGTTACATAAGAATTTTGCAGTTTAATAGTATCATTGCATCAAATTGCAAGTTATTTTGCAGTGTTACTTACTGAGTCAAATTATTCACCTAAAAAATTGTACATGTGGCATGTTACTTCATAAACAACATAACCCATCAGTGAAATTGAACCTGTTGCTTTTTCTGCTGCTTCTAGCTGTGTGTGTGGATGAACATACATTTATTTATTTATTTATTTAAACATCAGTTTACAACCTTTGAGCCAGAGGCTCATTTTCAAAAGTACCTCGTCACAAAGAGGACAAATACAGTACAACAATTTTGTTACATAATTGTGGTTACAACAATTGGTAGTACATGCTGTCGTATCTTGGTTGCAGTTTTAAGGTTACAGGATTGGTTAACATAGACTGGTACAGATATTTAGTGCATCTTAGACATACAATGGTATGAGCATACATGCCGTAGAGTGCAGAGACAGAAGGAGGTGATAATTCATTGGGCTATGGGATGTGGTCAGTAGTAGGTTGGGTGCAGCCACTCAGGGAGCTTTGTCAGAGCATTGTGAGCAAGAACAACTTAGTGACAGACACAGCTACGCGTGTTAAATAGGTGATTTCAAAGTGAAGTTTTGAAACTGGAGATCATGGGGGTATCAGAGATGGAGGTGGGGAGTGTGTTGTACCAGGATGGAGCTCTGTAACAATATGCCCTTTGACCTTGTGTGGTCCTTGCCCTAGGGACTAAAAGTGTGGCTTTGTTTTACTTGCAACTGACAACATAGGTTGAGAGATTGTGGGCTGGTTTGGGGGAGGGGGACAGGTGGGTGAAGTAAAAGTGAGAGTAACATTCATTATTAACAAAGCAAGATGCACAATTTATCAGTAAAGTAAAATGCTCATAACCATTGTAATATTAAACTGTCATCATCATTAGTCAGTTGTTGATCTTGATAACTATACGTTTGTGCATTGACTGGTTGATACTGTTGTGCTTGAGTACGTCTTGCATTGTGGTAGTACTGTGTTCTAGATCCATATGAAGGATATTGTGTGGATGGATCAAAAAGAGAGCATGATGGTTTGTCTGTCAGGCCTGTAAGAAAAAGAAGATAAAGGGCCCACTTCTCAAAACTTTACGTCTGGCATAACTTGACTTGCGACAAAAAGAAAATGGTGCAAGTAGCAAGTTACGTCAGGAGTTGTGACATTCAGTATTTTGCAAAGCAGCCTGTGACATGTTGCAGGCTGCTTGTGCCAAAGTGGACTTACCCCACCAGTTATGCCCTAAGCCCACTGCGACATGGCGCTAGGGGGTTTACGACAGATGTTGCGCCCTATTCTGGAAGGGCAGCAACAAAGTCCCCAGTGTCGCTATTCTAAAAGACCCCCGGTGGACTTTCGCCAATCTAAAGTTACACCAGCAAATAGCTGGTGTAACTTGCGTCCGCCAGGGTTGTGTGCCGACGGCCCTGATCCACCAGTATGTGGCACCCCCCTGGCCCCATCCATGCCCTGTGTTAAACAGTTTATTTTTCTGTAATGGACTAATTCTTATTACTGAAGCAATAAGGCATGGCAGTGAGTTATGTTAATGATCAGTTAATCACCATTTAGGAATGTAGTGTGGCACAAGCCATAGCCGAGTGCCATATGCCCACAGAGGGTGATTAACTGAACAGTAACGTAACCACTGACCATGCCATATTGCTATTATGGTAATAATAATAAAAAAAAAAAAAACAGTGTTTAACATTGTTCAACATATGCAAAGGCTTTACATGTATATGTTAATATGTCCCCTGGTGCCACTTCTTGCTGTATAAGAGTGGTTTTGCGCACGTTCGGCTGGCGCAAGAACAGCAAAGCAAAGCTGGACTGTTCTAGCTCAAGCTGAACACAAGTGAAACCACTCTTATACAGCAATGATTGGTGACGGGAGACATATTAATATATTATTGATCGAGCTGAATCAATAATATATTATTTAAAAAAAAATCTGTCCCATAATGTGCCCATTACCAAGGCATCTGTGTGTGAGACATACTTCGTGGAATAAGATTGTTTCACATGCAGAAGAAAGGAGCACTCTGACTGGTCAGGAGCACTCCCTCGAGCTATAATAATAAAAAGATTACCGTAAGGCTGCAATCAGAAGCTCTATCTCTCAGACCCCTTTTTAGTATGTCGATTTCTCTGTCTCTTCCTACTAATTTTATAACCAAATTTTCACTTCAGAGTGTCTATTATGGTCTCATTTGCACAGTGAGTGGACTCTCTTCTGTATTAATCCTCTGTGCGCATGCTACGCTACACAAGTTATTTACTGCTCCCCCCCACAACTAAATACCCATCCTGTGTAGGTCGACTTCGCCCTGAATCGCATAGCTCCCCTCTCACCTCCTTGTATGGACACTGCTTGAGATGACAGTGTGCATGCTTACATTATGAGTGGAGTCATGGGTGCGGTCAAAAGTGTGTGTGTGTGTGGGGGGGGGGAGAGCAGTGGCAATCAGTGTTTTTCACTCCGCTCAATAAAAGACACTGGAGGAGTTGGGATCATTGAGTACCACTGAACAATAGTGAGGATTATCAGGGAGATTGCCACACCTTTTGGAATGGATATTTGGAAAAGGGGGGTGGGGATGGGGGGTGAGGGGTTGTATCAGTATACACCAGAACCTGGCCATAAACACAGATTGCACAATCACATGTGGCTTCAGATACATGCCAGTTGTGATTGATGGAAATGTACTGTCCATGATACAATGTTCACTTACATAACATAGTGCAATAGATGCATTACTAATCTTACCTAGTTGTATGAAACATAGAAACATAGAATTTGACGGCAGATAAGGACCGCTTGGCCCACCCAGTCTGCCCATTTCCCTACCTACTGGATAAGCTGCAGATCCTAGTTAACCAGCAGCCTACTTCTTTCTACCCCAACCCCCCAGAATTGCCTTATGACTATCCCATGCATGTTGAATTCCACCACTGATTTTGACTCACACCTTCCTCCGAAGGCCATTCCATGCATCCACAACCTCTCTGTGAAAAATACTTCCAAATTACCTCTGAGCCGCCCCCTCTATCTTCAACCAGCCTCTTGTTCTGCACACCCTTTTTGAAAGATGCTACCCTCTTGGACTTTGTTGATTCCCTTGAGGTACTTGAAAGTTTCTATCATGTCCCCCTCTCCTCCTTTCCTCGAGGCTATACATATTAAGCTCCTTAAGTCTCTCTTCATATAGTCCACCGTGCAGACCCTGCACCATTTTAGTTGCCCTCCTCTGACAGCTTCCATTCTGTCTATGTCTCTATGGAGATTGGGTCTCCAGAACTGCACACAGTACCCAGATGGGGTCTCACCAGCTGTCTGTACAGAGGGATAATAACTTCCTGTTTTCTACTGGTGATGCCTCTCCCTATGCATCCCAGTATCCCCCAGCCCTCCTTGCTGCCTTCTCACATTGCTTGCCCACCTTTAGGTCATCTGATATGACTACCCCCAGGTCCCTTTCCATTTTTGTTGTTGTTAGTATCTCACCCCCATTGTGTACTCTTCCCTGGTTTTGTTTCCCAGGTGCATTACTTGCACTTCTTAGCATTGAATCTAAGCTGCCATATTTGACCATTCCTCTAACCTTGCCAAGTCCCTTCTCATCCTTTCCACCCTCACCCTGTGCATCAACTCTGTTGCAGATCTTAGTGTCATCTGCAAGAGACATACTTTTCCTTCCAGTCCTTCTGCAATGTAAACATAAAGACATTGAAGAGGACTGGTCCTAAACTGAACCTCTGGGTACCCGCTAGTAACCTCCTTTCTTCTGAGTGGACTCCATTTACTATTACTCTCTGTGTCCTATTCTCCAGCCAATTCTTTACCCAGGCTGTCATCTTGGGACCCACTCCCAGGCTGGCTAACTTATATATTAATCTTTGTGTGGGACTGTGTCAAATGCCTTGCTAAAGTCTAGGTAGGCCATGTCCACAGCCCCTCCCTGATCTACTACTTTGGTCACCCAGTCAAAGAAATCTATCAGATTCGTCTGGCATGACCTTCCGCTGTGAATCCATGCTGCCTAGGGTCTTGTGCCCTCTGGCCTCTAGATACTCGACAGTTCTTTCCTTTAGAAGTGATTCCATCATTTCCCTATCACTGAGGTTAAACTAACAGGTCTATAGTTTCCTGCTTCTGCCTTGCTCCCACTTTTGTGAAGGGAATCACATCTGCCCTCCTCCAGTCCTCGGGTACCACCCTCCTCCCATGATTTGTTAAAGAGGGTAGTCAGTGGTGTCACTAGTTCTACCCTTAGTTCTTTAGAATTCTGGGATGAATCCCATCAGGCCCCATTGCTTTGTCCACCTTCAGTTTAAGAGTTCTTTCAGAACCCTTTCTTCTGTAAATGGGCTGGTATCAACTTCTGTATCCAGAGTGTTACTACTGTTTGTTTTATGTACCTCCCCTCTTCCTTTGTAAATACTGAGCAAAAATATTTGTTTAGTATCTCTGCCTTTTCACATTCTCCCTCTGCCCACCCTCCTCCCTTTATTAAGCCTCACTATCCCTCCCTTGGTCTTCCTTTGCTCCTGATGTACCTATAAAGGTTTTATTCCCTTCTTAACTGAGTTGGCTATCTTTTCCTCAGTTTGGGCCTTTGCTGTTCTGACTGCCTTCCCAGCCTCCTTTTGCTTTAACTGATACAGTTCTCTGTCCTGCTCCTGCTGCGATTCCTTGTACTTCCTGAATGCTTTCTTATTCTCTTGAACCTTCACTGCCACTTCCTTTGAGAACCATAGTGGTTTCTTACATCGTCTTGTTTTGTTTATTTGCTTCACACAAAGGCTCGTTACCTCTGTGATGGCAGTTTTTATTATTCCCCATTGTTCTTCCACCCCTCCTTCCCACCCATTTGCTAGTGCATTCCTTAGGCACTCACCCATTTTGGCAAAGTCAGCCCTCCTAAAGTCCACTAAAGTGGGCTGCACTTGGTAAAAACGGTTGCATCAGCCTTTGCATCCTTGTAAAGAACTGTGATAAAAGTTCTTTAGTTGTTCTTGCAGACTCTTCACTGAAGTTCATAAATAGCTTCTCCTCCCATTCTTGCTTCTTTAATCTCTGTTCCTCTCTATTGCTATAATAAAAGCATTTTGTTGCTCAAAGATAAATTGTAGAATTTGAGCAGTCTTATTTTTTTCCTGTGTGAGCTAACATCTGAATATAAATGGGAACTAAACATACTAAAAATCACATCTCATTATAAATTTTAATTATATTGGATACTCCAGCACACGGTAGGCATACAAACCATGCCCGAGCACATATTTGCATGCTGATGCCCTAGTCTGACATAAAAATGTAGTGTAAGATGGCATATTGAAAACGCCTGAGTAACAGTCTGCTCACTATCTTCTGTTTATGTCACTGCTCTATCACTAAAATGCTTGCTTTCACAACTCATCAAACTTCAATACCACTGGCAGGACACTGTGTATAGAACACCATACAAAGTCATTCTGCTGCAGTACTGACGTGGCTCCTGAGCCATGTGGCACCCTGCTGGTCACCTTTGTGATCAACCCTCAGCACCATCGCCACCCGTCCGCCCTTTCATTTCAGGGCGGTGGTGGTGCAAGAGGTCCGGAGACTGCTCTTGAGACTCTCCCCTTCTTGAGTGCTGGCCAAGATGACTTGGAACCAAAGCTCCTCAGTCTTGGTGCCCCTTGGCTTGCCCCTCTGGTGGCACACATCTTCAATTTGTCCCTGTCAACTGGTGTTATTCCAGACATATGGAAGGTTGCCAGGGTGGTCCCAATCCTTAAACAGGGGAACCCTAAACTAATAGAGAACTACCACCCAATATCCATTTTATCCACAGCCAGCAAACTCCTGGAGAAAGTTGTGGCAGGGAACTCTCTGAGTACTTACATTCACATGATATACTGTCTCCTGTGCAGCATGGATTCAGGAATGGGCACAGCACATCCTCAGCCTTTGTCACTGTCTCATCTTGGATTAAGGAGGCCATGGACCAAGGCAAACTCTCGGGGGCTATCTTTATAGATCTCTCTAAGACCTTCGACCTGGTTGATCATGCCATGCTCACAACTCAGCTAAGATCCATTGGCCTATCCTCCGCTGTTCTCAGTTGGTTCTCTAACTATCTACACAGTAGAATGTAGTGGGTTAAATATGGCAAAGAGCTCTCGGGCTGTATCCCTGTAACAATGGGGGTCCCTCAAGGCTCCGTCCTTGGGCCCCTGCTCTTCTCCATTTTTGTTAATAATCTCCCCGCAGCCGCTGCTCACTGTAAACCAATCCTCTACACAGATGATCTGGTCATCCTGTCTCACTCCCCAGAGATGGGGGTCATTAACTGCCACCTGAGTGATGACCTAAGAAATATACAGACATGGATCTCGACCCATAAGCTGGTCCTTAATCTAAAAAAAAACCAGGCCATGCTCTTTGGGTCCCTGGCCAAGATTAAGGCCTCCCCTGTGCCGTTCTGTGTCTCCGGTATCGGTGGTGTCCCGATCCCAATCACGGACAACTTCAAGTACCTTGGGGTGACACTGGACCTGCAACTTGACCTTGGCCGCCATATCCAGAATACATGCAAGACTGTCAACTGTAAACTGGGTCTGGCCTATAGAGCAAAAAATAACCTCATTCCGGCTGCACATATTGCTCTTGCCAGAGGTGTGCTCCTCCCCTCGCTATGTTATGGGCTCCTTCTGTTTGCCCACAGCACCAAAGCCAGTCTCTCTAGATGGTCTACTGCCTACAACAATGTCTGCCACTTTGCTCTGGTGGTCCCTCGTCTCACTCACCATTGTGATCTCTATAGCGAGCTAAACTGGCTCTCCCCCTCAAAGCACATTGACTTTGTCCTTGGGTGCTTCACGGGAAAGGTCCTTAGCACTGGCACCCCCGCCCGGGGTTAGTGAGTTTGCTTGTCCTGACTGCCCCCTCTTCCTACCACCTCAGGTCTCAGGGGCCTGCCACATTCAAGGTACCCGTGACTTGGACTCAAATGGGTGGAAGGGATTTTGCAGCGTGTGCCCCCAAACTATGGAACACCTTCCCCACCCAGGTCCGTGTTGCCCCATCACAGGGCTGTCTGCGTTCCTCCCTGTGGAACCACCTCAAACTCTCATTGGCCTGTGGTTGCCCAAAACCCCCGTGACATAATTATTGCACTCAGCCCTTATGGATAATCTTTGGCTCAGGCCACTGGCTCCACAGTAACCCCATCTGGCCTGTTGGCTGAGTTGCTGGTCAGTCTTTCAGCTGAGATTTTTCTTGAGCCGGTCGAACAGTTGTTGACTGAGGAGGCTAAAACTTTGCTCTCCAGGACTCTGGTCCTGACTCAGACTGTCGGAGGGACGAATCAGTCCACTTGATCCACCGCCTCTGGTCATCAACGTAGACCCGGAGGTGCCTCGACTTTTGCCGACACCCTCAGATGCCTGCCGCAAGTACCCCCCAGTGGTTGCAGTTGATGTCTTGGTCACACACCCGGGGGTCGAGAGGTTCCAGCCGATGTCGGTGCTCCCGCTTTCAACACTCTCTTCATCTTTGTCCTCCTTGGGTGAGGAGAGGCTTCGGCTCAAGTTACGTTGATACTACAAGCATCTCACTTGGCAACAGCTGGTGTTCTCCAGTATGAAGCCTATTCCGGCTCCTACATCGGCCATCACTTGGCTTTCACCTCAATGGTCGATGCCTTCTCTGCCTCAGGAGCCGACCAAAATGGTCCCAGTTTGGCTAACCCCCAGCATTTCCACTGATTCCCATGGAGCTGCCACCTAAACCACTGACTACCAGTGCTCTGACCAAGGAGACCTCGGCTGGCCACGGGGCTTCCCCATCAGCTGTCAGTCATCATCACTCCTGACTGTCCGTGGACGGTCAGTGGGGATTCTGGTGGTTGAACTCTCTTCAATGACTCCTCGGAGTCAGAGAGTTACTCCTTGCACTCCCATCCAGTCGACCTGGAGTCAGTAGGGATTTCTCAATGGACGAAGGCCCGACTTCCTTTATAGGCCTTCTCTGCCTGATCTTGGAGTCCACAGGCTTGAAAATGGAGGCTGTCCAGAAATGGGCTCCATACCCATTAATTGAAATTCTGGACCAGGGCGATACCTCTGGGGATGCCTTCCCAGTGCAGAGGCCATCCTTGGCCCAGCCTTGTAGCTTTGGCAGCACCCTGCTTCATAGCTTTGGTAGCACCGTGCTTCCTGCTCAGCACTGTCTGCCAGGATGGCCTGCAAATACGTGGGCCCTACTGGTTCCCTGTTAGGATTCACAGAACAGCCCTCAGCTGAGGACTTGGTGGCTGATTCTGTGCTCAGGCACTCTGGCAACATGAGGGATGTTGATAAGTCACCTAACAAAGAGTCCAAGAAGCTGGACCATTCGGCTAAAAAGGTCTATGCTGCCTCTTTGCTTGACCTTTTTCATGGCCCACTTCTGCCATGACCTGTTGGGCACCCTGGAAGAGGTGCTTCCTCATCTACCAGTGGACCTCCAGACAATGGTAAAACAGGTCCGGGATCAGGGCCTGACTGTAACAAAGCAACAGCTTCAGACAGCCATGGACACTGAAGACTCCTGTGCCCACTCTGTGGTGGCCGCGCAGTGGCCATGTGCCGTAGGGCTTAGCTGTGGATCTTTACTTTCATGGCAGACACTCAACACAAGCTTGCAGATGTCCCCTAC
This sequence comes from Neoceratodus forsteri, assembly GCA_016271365.2. Lineage (NCBI taxonomy): Eukaryota > Metazoa > Chordata > Ceratodontiformes > Ceratodontidae > Neoceratodus > Neoceratodus forsteri. The sequence continues at coordinate 1,536,723,180 of CM057453.1, forward strand.
CTAAGCATTGACTTGTTCAGAGCCAGGGACAAGGGCCACCTCACCCACATTAAGAAGTCCAATACCACCTTGAACTAGGCGACATCCACTCAGAAGGACCCCAAGGGCTCTAAGCAGCAGAAAAAGAAGCCCTTTTGGTTCACCTCTACTCCTGCAGCAAAACCAGCCCAGCCCCAATCTGGTCAACAGGCCTAGGCCTGGCGACCTAGGCCGAAGTCTGTGGCCTCGGTCATCCATAAGCCTGGTGGGAGAGGCCCTGGTGTCTCCTCAGCCAGGTCCTCCTCCTCCTCAAAGCCTACTCAGAGATGGGATAAGGGGTGCCTCCCTCATGCCTATCACACCTTCCCTGGGTCCTCCCATGGGGGGCTGGCTCTGCCACTTCCTTTCTGCCTGGTCAACTGTCACCATGGACAGGTGGGTTCTTGAGGTAGTAAGTCAGGGTCTGCCTCTGGAATTTGAGCAGTACCCTCCTTGCCCAGCCCATGCCCCATGGGAGGACTTGGTATCCACGGACATTCTGTTGGCTCTAAGGGACGACATAGCCCAGCTCCTCCGCAAGGAGATTGTGTTCCTGTTGCAGATCTTCTGGAACACCCAGGGTTTGTTTCCAGGCACTTCCTAGTGCCAAAACATATGGGGGGGCTGGTGTCCCATTCTAGATCTGCATGACCTGAATAAGTTTCTCAAGTCATGCACCTTCAGGATGGTAACTCTGTCCCAGATCATACCATCTCTAGAGCAAAACATGTGGTTTTGCACCCTGGATCTTCAGGATGCATTCTTTCACATCCTGATCCGTTCATCTCACTGAAAGTTCCTCTGCTTCTGAGCAGAGGGAGCCCTCTATGAATTCCAGACCATGCCATTCGCCTGTCCCCAGCCCCCAGAGTCTTCACCAAGTGCATTGCAGTGGTTTCAGCCTACTTGAGGTGCCGAGGGGTCCAGTTTACCCCTACCTGGATGACTGGCTGATTGCAGGTCCCTCCAGACAGGAGGTGGAGTGGTCCAGGGACCTGGCCCTCCAGACCTGTGTCTCTCTTGGCCTACTGGTCAACAAGGGCAAGTCAGAACATGTGCCTTCACAGGTGATAAAGTTTATCTGGTGGAGCTCAACTCTTGCAGAGCCAGAGTCAGAGCCTGGCTCCAGGCAGACAGGGCAGAGGCTCTCTCCTCATTTGCCCGATCATTTCTGGTTGAGCAACTGCACCCCACCCGGGACTTCCTGCACGTACTGGGTTACATGGCAACCTGCACAATGTGGTCCATTGAGCCCACTAGGGAAAGCGGTCTCTGCAGTGGAAGCTGGGCAGCCAGTGATCTCAGCACAGGGGTCACTTCAACTAGCTGGTCACTGTGACCCAGTGGATGTGGGACACTATCCAGTGGTGATTAGCCCCAGAACATCTACAGGAAGGGATCCCTTTCATCCACCCAGAGCCGACAGTCATCTTGACAACCAATGCCTCTCTCATGGGCTGGGGTGTCCACCTGGGGGAACACAGAGTCCATGGGCTCTGGACCCTTGTAGTGTAACATTTTACTGAAATGTAATTTTATTTAGTTGTGTAACCTTTTACAATATAATCAAATGGCTTGTAATAACCTTAATAATTTCAAGAACACTTTATATTTCACAACATTTAACATCAAATGTCCTATAATAAACTTATCAGGATGGTATACACCTGTTTAAGGAAGGTGTGCAACAGAGAAGTTTGCAGAATATTGTGCAAGAAACGTAGTAAACACCTTTGATGTTGTGTAAGAAATTAAGTCATACATATGTTTTGACACAAATTCACCACACCCTAAGATTAATATGTTACTTTGTTATATGATTGGCTTATAATAGGGTGTTGGTATTATTTAAGATAATAAATCTTCATATAAGCACTGTATGTAAATTGAATAAGCTAGTGCCAAAGAAGAAAGAATATACATGTATATGAACTGATGAACTCACAAGAAAATAAACGAAGGGAAACATCCACTCTGTGTGGCTTGACTTATTTGAAGATAGAAAATGCAACGCAACCTTACAGTTGGTGCCATGACTCGGATCCTTACTGAACCTAATCTGATCACTCAAGTAAGGAAGGGAGTCGAAAGAGGGACTCAAGGAAACAGACTGGTGTGAAGTCCGATGTGATTTGCCAGCTAGATAACTGACGTAAGTATGGACACCATATTATGTAAATTTTTAGAGACGCACCTTAAAGAAGGTCTGTATCACTCTCCTGAAGAAAAGGAAGATGCATACTTATGTTGATCCACTCAATGCCTAGAAAGAAATGAGAAAGTAAAGGCAGGGAAAAGCAAATTAGCCAATATTTGTCAGATGTATGTACAGTATCAGTGTGAGATAGCAACTAGAACCTGTCTATTAAAGAAGCAGTTACTTGACAATGAAGAAAATAATTTTCTAGGTGTAGCTAAGTATGTTACTGAAGCTAAAGATGGTGAATATAAGATAAATATCTCTCAGGGAGAGGTATGTGGCTAAAGATTAAGAACAACCAATTGTAAGAAAATATTAAATTTATTAACAAACAAAGTCAAACTCAAATTAATGAACTATCTCAGCAGTTACAACCAACAAGCCATAGAGAGATTAGATCACGCCAACCAAGAGCATGCTCAGGACCTGGCATATAAAGAACAAACTTTGTACACTATGCAAACAGAAGCACAGTTGCAATGCTAGATCTCTTTAGAGTTACGTCATCAAGTACAAAAGTACAAAATGACACCTATCCATAGAACTGATGGGTATGCACCCCCTCATCCAGGGTGTGCTATAACAGACTCTTTGGCATCTAGTACCTCAGAAAGTGACGAAGAGCCCCCTAGAAGGTGAAAGACAAAAATGGCTCCTTTCATCACTAAAATGAAAGGGGAAGGAGTTACAGTAAAGCAAGCTAGAGGAAAGAAGTGCTTAAAGAAAATAGCCTGGAGAAAGAAAGAGACTAAGGAACAGGAGGATGAGAAGTTACATCAAACCATTAAAGAAACTGAGGAAAAATTTAAGGAAGAAGAAAAAACCTTAAGTGAGAGAGACAAAAAATATTGGGAAGAACAGGCTAGGATGAAACGAGATAAGCTAGCCCTAAATAAAAAAAAAGCTTTTGAGGAAGATGAAGAAGCTAGAAGGCAAATAAAAGAGTTTGAAGAAGCTATGGAAAATGTGGAAGTACACACGGAATTGTCACAACATGACCTTTCCAATCAGGAATCCATGCAGTTAGTGGATCAGTTAGGAAAATGGGAGCCAGGACAAAATCCGGTGCCCTATTGTAGCACACTGAAAACATTAGTTGCAAATTTTAATTTGACTAATAAAGATGCCTGTAAAATAGTAACTTTGTCCCTTCAAGCAGTTCTTTTACAAAGCTTGCCTGCAAAAATGACAGGAACACAGGCTAAACCAGAAATTGATAATAACTGGGCAACCGTTGATGAGATCCAAACCACATTGCAGTCAATGCATGGTGTATCTCATACGGACTGGAGTAAGATCTATGAGATCACTGTACAGTCCAGGGAGTCCCCAATTATGTTAATCAATCGTCTGTATGCTGCTTACACAACATATGGAGGCGTAGCAGACCCAAGTAAAGATACAGAACCCTTACTGAGTTTGATTGACCGGCAGGCTACTATTGTACCTGCGTCCATACGTATGGTATGTAAAAGAGAGAATTGGGCTGCAGGAAAGGAGGAATTGCTCACCGACTGGTGGCGTATGCAACAGGATGATACTCCAGAGAAAGGAAAGGATAAAAGGAGAGTAGCCGCTATTGTCAAAACAGAAGGCAAGAGTAGGTTAACCTGCAACAATTGCAATAAAGAAGACCACTTTAAACGTGATTGTTGGGCTAAAGGTGGAGATATGGAAGGAAAACAGAAGCAAGTCTTAGAGAGGAGATGAGCTCAAAATCCAGGTAATAATGCTAAACCTGGTGGTAAGGCAGACTTACAAAAATGTATTGAAGTGCTTAGTAATTTGTTTAATACTAAGACAGTTGCAGCGGTTCGACAGGAACCTACTGCCCCTAGTGATAGTGAACAAAAAGATGAGGAAGAGCTTCTCACCAAAAAAGAGAAGAAAAAGAAATGACAGGATGAAGCCCCCACTTGGTCAATTACAAGAGGATCGGGAAGGGCGTCCAAGAATATCAGCAATGGTCAGGGGCTGCCAGACTGTGATATTAGTTGATACTGATGCTACTGTTAGTATAACAGATAATGATATGCCTTTAACAACTCATGGAAAATGACAAATTAATTTGCAAGGTTTCTCAGGGGGTGTGTTAACAGCATATTTGACCAAACCAGTATCAGTTCAGATAGGTGAACAACAGTTGAAATGTATGTTTTGGAAATGTAATATGCATGAATGAACCATCATGGGTATGGACATTCTGGCACAACATGGTTTAATAGTAGATCTTAGTAATATGATTTTATGGCAAGGAAGCACTACTAATCCAAGACCGAATGTGGATAACTCACATAGTGTGTACACAATGAAGTCATTAAAGATTTATCACATGAGTGATTTATGGAAACAAGTGCCACAATGGATAAAATCTGTTGTACAAAGGCACGAATCAATTTGGACTAAAAATGCTACAGAGTTCGGACGCGTGTCTAATATGGAGGTCCAAACTAAGGGGCCAGACCCACCACCACAAAAGCAATATGCATTTCCAAAGGAAGCACAGGAAGAGGTAGGAATTATTTTGAAACAGTTACAATCACAAAAGGTAATTCGCCCGATATGTTCAACTGTTAATTCCCCTCTTTGACCGGTTCACAAATTGAACGGTACTTGGAGATTGACTATAGACTATAGACTATAGACTATAGGGTCTTGAATAAAGTAATGCCTCTAGTAACTCCAGTGGTATCTAGACTTCCGGACTTAATATCTTGGTTGTCTCCCACTGCAACTATCTATACTGTACTAGATGTATCAAACAGAATTTGGTCCATCCTGGTACATCCAGATAGTCAGTATAAGTTTGCTTTTTCCTTTCAGGATAAGCAATACACATTCCAATGTTTGCCACAAGGCTTTCACTCATTGCCCACTTTATTTCATCAATGTTTGGCAGAAATATTATTGAGTTTTCAGTTCCAGAAGCAATAATACAATATGTTGATGACATATTATTGCAGACTGATACATACCAAGAGCATGTTAGTTTATTGAATGAGTTGCTAGCAATCTTAGGTAAAGGAGGGTTAAAAATGAACCCTAGCAAAGCACAAATTGGACAGTCACAAGTTACCTTTTTGGGAATATGTATTAACAAAGAAGGTAGAACTGTAGATCCTGATAAAAATCAGGTGATACAACAACTACCAAGACCTAAGACAAAGACTGCATTACGACAGTTCTTGGGCATGGTAGGATTGTGCAGAGATTTTGTTGAAGCCTTGTCTAGTATGGCAAAACCTCTGTGTAATCTACTGAAGGGAGGAAAATAGACTGATCTTCTCAAATGGGAACCAGAACATCAGATAGCTTTCCTGGCTCTAAATCAAGCACTAATGACAGCTCCGGCTCTCATTAGTCCTTCTGAATCCTCTGATTTTGTAATATAGGTACATGTGACAGATCAGGTAATTAATGCAGCACTGTTACAAAAGAGAGCGGGGACTTTACGTCCTGTGGGATATTTTTCTTGCGTATTAACACCTGTGGAAGAAACATATGAAGAATGTGTAAAACATTTGTTAGCTGTATATTGGGCTATACAAGCTACAGAACATATTGTGGGGTTTAATAGAATTATCCTGCAAACATCTCACACCCCAGTGAAATTTCTATTGGAAAGGGATGCGAGGGATGTGTCTTCACAGTGATTGGTTAAATGGGCTTTAGCTCTACAGGGGAAAAATATCACTGTAGAAAAATGTACCTCACCTATGTTAGTTGAATTAATGGCGTGGGAGGGAGAGGCACATGATTGTGGAACCGTAATGGGAATTGATTATAAACCCATATTTGCTGCAGAGCCAAATACTGAAGCAAGAGATGTTTTATGTAGATGGCTCTCACTTTTGGGAGGATGGACATTTCCACACAGGATATGCCATATGGACATCGAGTACTAATCAAGAAATAGTAGTGCCCATCATCATTTTCTACCCCTAGAGCAGAATTGGAGGCAGTCCATGGAGTTATTATGGCTCACCCTCAGGAGGCTATTAGTATCTTCTCGGATTGTGCTTTTGTAGTGAATTTCTTATTGGACATTTTGCCAATATGGACTAAACGAGGAATGTGGGCAGCATCTAGAGAACCTGTGTTGCTCCCATATTACAACATATATGGGACATAGGAGCTCAAACACCTTTGAGGATAGCAATCTGGAAAGTAAGAGCTCACCAAAAGAATCCAAAGGATATCCATGAGTTAAATAATAACTTAGTGGAAAATCTGGCTCAAGTTGTAGCCAAACAAACAAACTTGTGGGTAGACCCTTTAGGAGGTGATTCTACACAATTGTGGGAGATGGACAAATTGACAAACACCATATTATTAAATGGATAGCTGCCGTCTCACAAGTCCCAAGTTTGGGGCAGATCCAGGATACAGATGCTTGGACAGTGGGTTGTCAGAACCAATGGAAAGACACTGGACAGTGTGCAACCAAATATGTTACCATATGGGAAGATATGGTAGTATGGGAATGACAACCTGGGTTAAGGAAGTGGATACCACCCATTTCATTTAGAAAATATATTATCATGGATAATCATCGCATTAGGGGTCATTGTGGATTCCACAAAACATGTAAAATGTTGGCACAAAAATATTTGGTGGCCAAAAATGGGAAAATATGTCAAACAATGCCTGGAAGCTTGTCTCATCTGTGCATAGATGAATCCTCCAGTGCCTGGTAAGAAGGTTCCGTTAGGGTGTATACCCCTGGTGGATGGTCCTTGGTCCAGCTTACAAATTGATTATGTGGGGCCCTTGCCTACTGCAAAAGGGGGGGCTCCGATATTTGCTAGTCATTGTTGATATATTTTCCAAATGGGTAGAAGCACAACCAGTATGCAATGATAGTGCACAAGCTACTGCAAAGGCATTGTGGGAACAGGTGTTCTCATGATGGGGTTTTCCCAGAATACTTGAAAATGACAGAGGAACTCACTTTACAGCGAAAATAATGACAGCTTTGTGTCATATTTTGGGTATCACTCAACGTTTGCATTTACCCTACCATCCACAGTCATCTCAGGGATGGTAGAAAGGTTAAATCACACTCTGAAAAATGCACTGAAAAAGGCAGTGTTAGATACTGGTAAAGGGTGGGTGATGCACTTACCAGGAATCTTAATGGGTATTAAAGGTACGGAAGACAAGAGTACTGGCTATAGCCCATATCAATTGAAGACTGGACGGGATATGCGGCTGTATTATCCATCAGATCCAGATTTGTCAACACCTGTGTTAGACCGTATCAAAACTGATGTGTTTTTGCAACAGTTGCAGAAACAATAAAATTTGTATTTACTCCATGCTGCCAGAAATGTAAACATAGAAACATAGAATTTGACGGCAGATAAGGACCACCTGGCCCACCTAGTCTGCCCATTTTCCTACCTAACAGATAAGCTGCAGAAAGACTCATTGGAAAAACAAACAGAGACATGATGAAAAAGTGATACCGCCCATAGAACAGGGTCATCACGTCATGGTGAAAAGTTTTGGTCAAAAGGGACCATGGGATGCTAATTGGATGGGGCCCTATACCGTCATTGATGTTTTGGGGCCATGGGTCATTCAGGTCTGTCGAATCTGACAAGGGTCTACAGAGATCAAATGGGTCCATGTGGACCATTGTAAATTGTATCGGCCTTTAAATGATGACAACTGATACTGCTGTGTTTCTCCCAATAAGTGAAGTACAGTGATGTTTCCTGTACTTATACTGGGTAGTACTTTACTGATCCTAGTAACTTCCAACATAAATAGGTGTTTGGGGCATATTTGGAACAGTTTATATAACAAAACATATGCCAAAGATCGTACCGTGTGGGGTATCCCTTTACTATTAGGAGAATGCCATGAACACACCTGATATCTTCTTATCAAATGGTACTTTATTTGCTATGGACAATGTCAAAATGCGACATGGGGATGCTCACCAGAAGTCTGGCCCGGCACGGTGATGTGTGTGGTGAACACAACAGCTCCACCTTGGGGGATACTACAAATCTGACAAGGAAAGAACAAGACGTGTTGCGAATAAAATTAAAGGACATGTTACAATACCCATCTGATATAAAGTTGGTAAATGTATCATCTTATCCTGGTACAAGTGGATCAAGACGTAATATGTGGCATTTTTTATATAATACATCTATTGCAGCAAATTATACAGTAGGGTTAAAGCAATGTTTCATAATATTGCCATTAACAAATGAATATCCTTTGTTAACATTAAGATATACTGCCACTGCACGATGGCCAGGAATGACTTGTAAAGTTAGCCGAACAGTATGGCGTACTTTTGAAGCATGGAATGTAGTATATCAAAAACAAGGTATATCAGGGCAAGAATTCTTGCCTCCATCAGATGGTATTATCTTGACACAAAATGTATATCCATTATATTATCCTTGCAAATTGGAGTATTATAATATTTTGCTACATTTGCCTTTTCTACGATTACCGCTTCAATGTAAGGATTGGGCATCGGTAGTATTGTGGCAACAGTATTATAATAATACTTTAAATCAATACCATGATAGACACAGATCGTGGTCATTTAAAATTCCTGCAGAAGCATCACCAGGCTTATTTTATCGTAAAAGAGACGTGTGGGGCTGGTTAGGCTGAGGATTAGGAATTACTAATGGTATTGATTCTACGGTTTTAAATGGTCATATTCGTTCTTTAGAAACGACTTTGAAAAATCTGGCTATTGGACCATTGTCAACTACTGTGAAATTAGCAGCTGATAATGAAGAAATTGATTGGTTTGCATTTAGAGAAACCTTATAGAATTTTAAAATTATTGCTCAGATAGCAGTCCGTTTTTATAACTTGCTTTCTAATATGTCTAGAGAAAGCTATACAGAACTGACTTGCTCTCAATTAGCTGCTGAAGCACATGCTTATCTAGTTAATGAATTGAATAGAATTGAAACAAATAGGTTACCTTTAGGAATAGGTGAGACCAATGTGACTAGATTATTGGATCATCCCACTGTATTCCTACCACCCTTAGCTATGGTAAAGGTATGGAATGCACAAAATCAATATGCACATGTGCTGCGACATGTGATTCCCATACTAGTGATAATACCTGTTATGTTTTTCACCACCAAAAATATTGTGGCAAATCATTAATTTGGCAGTATTAATACATGACCAGATCATGAGACTTCAAATACCAGGTGATACTATCACAGTACATAATGAATATGTTGTCTTACCCAAGCAACAGTGTGTACAAGAACATGAAACCTTAATATGTGGGGAAGAGACATCAACAGCCCCATGGTTTCCTGAACAATGTAAATTTAACCTAACGTCTGCAAATGAATACCACCAAGCTATGAGATGGAACCAATCATGGTGTGTAATCGCAGGTCAACCTTGGAATGTATAGGGGTGTAGTGACAAGACCTGGTGGGTTGCAAACTGGACCCTCCGGGAACGTCCTGCCTATAGCCGAACAAATGTTACCCATATTGATGGTTCCAGGATGTCCTTGGATTTACTCACTGATTTGGCAACTCCACCTCATTCTGAATTACCCAAAATTAATAAAATGACACTTGGTGCCTTGTTGTATCGTCAACAAACAGAAGGACTTATTTTTGCACAAAAGGCCTCTGCTAAAGAGGTAAAGAAACAGTCTTCATATATCCTTTTTATATCCTGGTGGGATTGGGGCTCAGCTGTTTTGGGTACTAGTCCAACCCTAATAGTGGTAGTTTGAGGTATTGCAGTAATCTGTGTTCTTGTTATTATGCAATTACTATTGTATCGTAAGGTGAAACACATGATTCGACAAATACAAATGTTACAATGGCAACACTGTATTGTGTGATCTCCAATTCTAGAGAGTCACAAAGGGGGGATTGTAGTATAACATTTTACTGAAGTGTAATTTTATTTAGGTGTAACCTTTTTCAATATAATCAAATGTCTTGTAATAACCTTAAATATTTCACAACGTTTAACATCAAATGTCCTATAATAAACTTATCAGGATGGTGTGCCCTTATTAGGATGGTATACACCTGTTTAAGGAAGGTGTGCAACAGAGAAGTTTGCAGAATATTGTGCAAGAAATGTAGTAAACACCTTTGATGTTGTGTAAGAAATGAAGTCATACCTATGTTTTGACACAAATTCACCACACCCTAAGATTAATATGTTACTTTGTTATATGATTGGCTTATAATGGAGTGTTGGTATTATTTAAGATATCTATATAAGCACTGTATGTAAATTGAGCTAGCACCAAAGAAGAAAGAATATACAAGTATATGAATTGATGAACTCGTAAGAAAATAAACGAAGAGAAACATCCACTCTGTGTGGCTTGACTTATTTGACGATAGAAAACACAACGCAGCCTCACAACCTTCAAGGAGTCCCGATGCCACATTGACCTGCTGGAGCTCTGAACAGTTCAGCTGGCACTGACTGCCTTTGCTCCTCACATTCAGGGTCAGGTGGCCCAGGTCCAGATGGACAACACCACAACCATGTACAACCTCAATAAACAGGGCAGGATATACTCCATGCCACTGTGCAAGAAAGCTCTCCATTTGTGGGCCCTCCTGCGCAGCCTGGGGGCCGATCTCCTAGCCATCCATGTGGCAGGGGCCTCCAACCAACTGGCGGATGCTCTCAGTCATGTGGGCGAGGTGTCTCACAAGTGGTCTCTCCACTCAGAGCTAGTACACAGTCTGTTCTCCCAGTATGACACCTCTCAGGTGAATCTGTTCACCTGCAGGGAGAATGCAAAGCTGAGGCTGTTTTGTGCCCACCCCGCTCGGCAGGGAATGCTGCAGGGGGATGACTTCGCAAGGCCCTGTACCACAGGCCTCTTCTATGCCTTCCCTTGATTCACAAGGTGCTTCTCAAGGCCAGGAGGGACAAGACAGAGGTGATACTGGTGGCTGTGGACTGTCTGCGCCAGTTTTGGTATCCCAATCTCCTCAGCCTCAACAGTAGGCTCCCAAGGCATCTTCCACTTTGTCCAGACCTGCTCTCCATCAATCAGGGCAAGTTCTCCATCCGGACCTTCAATCCCTACACTTAATACTTAAGGAAGAAGAAAAAAACTTAAGTGAGAGAAACAAAAAATATTGGGAAGAACAGGCTAGGATAAAACGAGATAAGCTAGCCCTACATAAAAAAGCTTATGACGGCCTGGTTCCTGAGCGGCTAGAGTTCCAACATCATATACCACTCCTAGAACTACTGTACAGGTGAGTAACCTGTTTTTATTTACAGGATAGCCACCTGAAAACACTGTACAAACATTCTCAGGTTAAACATTTATGGACTGCAGGTTGTGCTTACTGGTCACAGGTGTAAGAGTTGTGTGTCGGTGTGGGCATACTATTCGGAGGCCCAGAATTTAATGTACAAAAGGTTATTGATATTATGCCTAGTCATGCTCTTTTACTAGAAGTTACATTCTTACATCATGATATTGGGCTTATAAACAGATTATATGCCCCCACAGACTCTGGCTGCTAGAATGTCTTTGTTTAAGTTGATCCAGCTGTACTTTTTTTATTAACAAGCTAGTTATGCTGGGAGGAGATTTCAGCTGCGGGTTGGCCAAATCTGATAAGGATTGTACAGCTGAAAAGCTATTTAGTGATGCTCATTTTTTAAATAAAATGATAGCAACTGTTGGACTTTTAGATGGGTATAAGGCTGTGAATGTAGACAGGGGGAGAACCCACCATGAGGCACATTAGGTACTAGAATTTATCTCTTCCTATCCTCTCTACTCACTATACAAAACACAGAAACCATTGTTATAGAATCATCAGATCATATGACCTTAACCTGTCATTGTAGCATAGGGCCAAATAACCACTAAAAGCCACCTATCTGGAAGTTAAATTGTGCCCTCCTTGAGGATCCTACAGTCTGCCGGGGTTGGCATAACTTGTTAAAGGCACGGCTTCCAATCATGTGCACATATGACAGCATACTTGATTGGTGAGAAGATTCCAAGGCAGACTTGAGAAAATGTTTTCAGGCCAAGGATAGGAAAAAAAAAAAGATGCCTGTTTTAAATTTCTTACTTCTAGAGCACATCTTCTATATTTAATCTCTCAAGCTGTGAAACATAAAAAATTTACGTAGTGGACCAACTTGCTAGACTAAAACAAGAAATGTGCATATATCAATATGATCAGGCTCTTTCGCTTAAGCACAAAATGCAGTTTGGCACCCAGGGCTGCCAACAGCACTGCCAAGACAGAATAACAAAACAGGTTATGGTTGCCTTAACTGCCACCTCTGATGGCCCTCCTTGCACAGCTCTGCAAGATATTTCAAGAATAGTGCAAAAACAGCAGAAGATTTGTTAGGAAGATCAGCTAATAGAGGTTAGGTACCATATCCCCTTATGGAGTATGCTGTCCCCACTGCCTGAAAACATACTACAGTCTATGCTACCATCAGTTTCTGTATCTGAAATACAGGAGGCTATTTCCACATTAACCCCCAAACTGCCCTGGGTACTAATCAGCTACCACCTGAATTTTATAAAAAGTTTTCTGATCACTTAGCTCTTGTACTAGTGTCAGTATTTAACCATGGCCTACAAATGGGAGTACTAGCAGATTATTTGTACAATGCCATATTAATCTACTTATTTAAAAAGGGAGATAGACATTATATTCTCAACTGGAGACTTAAGTCTTTTAACCAAGGACATGAAAATTTATCTTGTATCCTTACCCAACATAAGACAAAGGCTGTGGAAATTGTTATATCTCCTCCACAGACATGTACAATCTCTAACAGATCCATTTTTTATAACTTTATATATCTTTTTGAGCTGGTGGAATGTGGGGCAGGGCGAGGGTTTTCTCCTGGCATTAAACCAGAAGACTTATGACAAGGTAGTACAGGAGTACCTAGTCAGTGTCCTTTGGCATTATGGTATACCGGAGGCCTTTTTGCCAGGTCACACCTGGATAGAGCCTCAGCTCAATGTGCCTTTCCTGGTTACCACATTTTAAATAAATAAGGTATTAAGGTACAAATTAAGGTATTAATGTTATCTTTGCTGGCAGTTATACATGTATGGGGAAATTATATATGTGCTATATCACCCCCATACATGTATAATTGCCAGCAAATATAACGTTAGTACATTTAGACAGCCCCCTTCCCCCGATCCTATTCCTGTCCTATTACTTACTATATAGAGCGCCTGCAGCCCTGACCCATACCTAATATCATCAAAAAGCTGGTTTTTGGGGTGAGGCTTCAGCACTGAGACAGCTGCTCGGCTCATACATAGAAGGTACAAGGCATTATAAGTTAAAATGTTAGCATTTATTCTGAAAAAAAAAAGGCAATTCAAGATTATTTAGCTAATTCGGCAGACAACTTCTAAATGAGTTGCCTTCCCAAATCGTGTCACTAGCTCTTTAAAGCTATCTTGACATCTAGGATATGTAGCCTGCATTCACCTGAACTAGAATGCTTAGTGAAAAAGACTGGTAGAGTAATTAACTGATTCAAATAAAAGTTAGAGACTGCCTTTGGAAGGAACTTTCTGTTAGTTCTAAGCACCAGCTTGTCCCTATGGAATGAGATGTAATTCTGCTCTGTACACAGGGCCTGGAGCTCAGTAATCCTTCTGGCCGAAGTGATGGCTACCAGGAAAACTGTTTTCCAGGTCACATATTTCAGATGTGCTGCAGCCATATGCTCTAATAGAGGCTTCCATAAGCCTGGCAATGCAGATGTTAGGGTCCCATGCTGGCACCGGTTCCCTGTGATGGGGGTGCAGATGGGCTAAGCCTTTGAAAAACTTTTTGAAAATGGGATTGGATGCCATGGAGAAGACACTTTTGCCAGCTGAAATGTAAGCTGATACTGAAGCCAGCTGGACCTTGAGAGTAGTGGGCTGTAAGCCCAAGGAATGTAAATGGGTAATGTAGTTCAGCAAGGCTGGCAACTCTGCCTGTGAAGGTACCACATCGCTGGTAGAACACCATATAGAAAACCTCTTCCATTTGGAAGCATAAGTCCTCACAGTCGAGGGCTTCCTGGATCCCCTCAAGACATTAAGGACACTCTCTGAGAGGCACAATAAGTCCTCAAAAGCCAGGCCTTGAGCCTGAGGGACTTGAGGTTTGGGTACATAATCCTCCCCTGTGAGGAGGTCAGGAGATTATGCTCCAAGGGAGGTGTACTGATGAGGCTACTGACAGGGAGAGCAGCAATAAGTACCATGGCTGTCTCGCCCAGTCTGGGGCTATCAGAATCCTCATAGCTGGCTGGGATCTGAGCTTGATCAGGACCCTGAGCAGCAATGGAAAAGGGGGAAATGCATACAGTTTCCTCCCTGACCAATCCAGCACTAGGACATCCAGGGGAACTGTGCCTTTCAATGGTGGCCTGCAACAGAAGTTTGGCAACTGTTGGTTGTCATGGGATGCAAAGAGATCTGTCTCTGGGGTGTCCCATCTTTTGAACACTACTTCCAACACTTCTATTCAGAGACCATTTGTGGTGGTCCTGGTTGATTTTGCTTAGGGCATCTGCTAGGGTGTTGTCCTTCCCTGGCAGATGAAAGGCTAGCAATGAAGCTTGAAGTGAGTAGACCAGACTCCACACCTTCATTGCCTCTGTGTACAGAGGGATGGACCTTGTTTCTCCCTGCTTGTTTATGTAGTACATTGTAGTGGTATTGTCTGTTCTGACCTGCAGCACCTTGCCTTGTATCAGAGATGCAAAGGCTTGCAGGGCTAGAAACACTGCTCTGAGTTCCAACAAAATTATGTGCTGGAGTGAGTCTGCGCTTGGCCAGGTGCCATGCATGGTATATGCCTCCAAGTGTGCTCCTCAGCCTAGGAGGGAAGCGTCTGTTGCGAGGACTATGGAGGGAGACTCCTGCTGAAAAGGGACTCCTTCCATGAGGTTGTCCCTGACCTGCTACTATTGAAGGGCTTGCAGTGATGTCTTGGTTACTGGTACAAATTTTGAAAGAGGGTCCCTTCTTTGAAACCAATGTGCCCTAAGGTGGAATTGGATGTCCCTCATCTAGAACCTGCAGCCTATGACTGTGCATGTTGCTGCAGTCATTTGCCAGAGGAGCTGTAGGAAGTGCCTTGCTGGCCTTGGTTTGTTGAGTCTCAAGGTCCCAGCAATCTGCAGAATGTTGCTCACCCTTTTCTGAGGTAGTAATGCCCTCTTCTTTAGTGTGTCTAGCTCTGCTCCTATGAAGTTTAGCACCTACACTGGTTGCAGTACAGATTTTTTGGTGTTGACCAGAAACCCTAGGACTTCCAGAAAGTCCTGGGTTGACTTCAGAGAATATGTTACCTGTTGTGGTGATCTTTCCAGCACTAACCAGTCATCTAAATAAGGGAACACTGTGATGCCCTGCCTTCTTAGGTATGCCACCACCACTGCCAAGTACTTTGTGAATGCTCTTGGAGCTGAAGTGAAGCTGAATGGCAGTACTGAGAACTAGTAATTACCTGATGGGAATTTGAACCTGAGGTGCTTTCTGTGAGACTCCCTCATGGGATGTGGAAGTATGCATATTTTAGGTCCAAAGATGCCTACCAGTCTCCCTTCTGGAGGGTTGGCAGAATCACAGCCAAGGTTACCATTCTGAACTTTGGCTTTGCCAAATGCTTGTTCAGTAATCTTAGGTCTAGAATGGATCACCACTCCCCATTTTTCTTCTGGGTAAAGAAGTACCTTGACTAGAATCACTTTCCCCTTTGTTGCAGAGGGACTGGTTCTACTGCATTTGACAACAACAGATTTTCTACTTTCCTCTCTAATAGTTTCTTTTCTGAGGTGGAAGCTGGCTGGACGATTCATGCACTTAATGTTGGGAAGAATTTGAAACTAAGGGACAAAACCTAACTCATTACTTCCAAGACTCACTTGTCTGTGGTGATGTTCTTCCATGCCTGGAAGTAGTGAGCCAGCCTGCCCCTTACTGGTACAGGGGAGGCGACCCTGGCAACCATGTCAGGGGTTCTCTTTAGGCTGGGGTTGAGCCTGGTTAGCTTGGTTCCCCCAGCTAGATCTCCTTCTGCCCCTTCCTCTGAGGGATCCTGCCTGCTGAGGATACTACTGGTACTGCTGTGAAGCTTGGGCCTGAAAAAAGGGTCTACCATAAGTGGACCTACCTCTACCTCCCCTTCCATAGGGCCTATAGGAGAGTGAAGGTTTTTCTTTGGCTAAGTTGCTCTTGTATGTGGTCTTGTATTCGTCCACCTTCTTTATGTAGGCTTCTGTCTTATCCCCGAAAAGTGAGTTGTTCTCACAGGGAAAGTCCATGGCCTTTGTTTGTGTGTCTTGGGATAAATTAGTAGCTCTCAGACAAGCAAATCTTCTTAAAGCAATTGTAAGGGCCATCCACCTGGCAGCAGTGTCATTAGCATCTACTGCCATTTGGAACTGGTACTTAGAAGCTTCCAGGCCGAACCTGACTGTATCAGTCAGGTTGGATGCCAATCCAGTGGGCGCCTTGTCTGCCTTGGCCATGACAAACTGCCACAGGGACTTCTGATATTTGGCCACACAGGCCATATAATTTGCCTGTCTAATGGACAAATAAGACTGACAGGTAACCTTTTTTGGCCATACTGTCTATTTTCTGAGAATCTTTATCAGGGGAATGGGATGCCAAGGGCACCCTGGTCCTATCACAGGCTGCAGTCTGTACCACCCCATCATGGTCAGGGTGAGAGAATAAAAATTCTGCCCCTGACCTGTCCAGTTGATATTTTCTATCTGCTCTCTTATCGAAAGGTGGAATGGAGTTGGGAGTCTGTAGTATCTTGAGGATATGATTTTTGAGAAAGTTATTGATTGGCAACAGTAGTTTCTTGGTGGGAGTTGGAGGACAAAGCTGAAAGATGCTATAGCATCAGTCACAGTGCTATGCACTAAACAAACCAGCAAGTCCAAAAGAGCAAGGAACCCCCTCTGGTTCTCCAAGAGGTAGCTACTATAGTTAGGGAAATGAGAAAAGCTTTTCGGAAGTACAAGGAGACCAAGTCTGAAAAGGATAGAGAAGCCTACAGAGATAACTCAAGGAAGCCAGGAATGCTATTAGGGTGGCAAAGGCACAGACCAAAGAAAAACTAGCTCAAGAAGTGAAAAGGGGGAACAAAACATTTTAATGATACACCTGAGAAAAAAGAAAGAGCAAAGGAGGAATAACACGGCTGGCAAACAAGGAAGGACACATGGTGGAAAACAACAAAGACAAGGCAGAAGTTCTCAATGAATTCTTCTGCTCGGTCTTCACACAGGAAGACACTGGTAATGGTCCAGCACCAGCCAGGACACTTCCCCATACCAGGGGAGCTGACATATCCCTCTTTACGAAAGAAAGGGTAATTGAGGAGTTGTCTAAAATAAGGGTGGACAAGGCCATGAGCCCCGAAAGAATACACTCAAGAATTCTAAAAGAGACTTCCAGTGACATCACCCTACTGAATGGAAGCCTAATGAGTAAGCTCCTGGGCCGCCCCATTAATAAAAAGCTAAAATAAGGCGATTTGCACGGAAAGGGAAAGGAAATACCCATCAGAGACAAGCAAGGATGCCAAAGAAAGGAGAAACTGCGATCCCTAAACCTGGGGAAGAGCGAGATGGAACAGGATTTTCAGAAGGAGACTCGGAAAGCGAAGGTTCTCAGGCATCGGGGACCTCTCGACGCAGAAGAGCGAGATCACAACAACCTCCCCTGTCAGCGATACAGAAGCAGATGTCAGCAATGCTCTCCGAAATAAGGGACTTTCGTAAAGAAATGAGGGTGACGGTAACAGCCCTCCGCACGGATCTCACAAAATTGGAAAAGCGGCAGGATGAGTTAGAGGAGCAAGCCACAACAATGGACCGCAGGGTGGATAATATGGAGCGCGCAGTAGCACAGCTATCTAAGGAGGAGCAGAACCTGCAACCGAGAGCGGAAGACGCGGAAAGCCTCAACCGACGGAATAATATTCGTATCACGGGAATCCCGGAGGGAGTAGAAAGTCCAGATATAATTTTGTTTATGAAGCAGCTGTTAAGGGAGGCTATAAAGATACCAGAGAACTTAACCCTTGAATTTGAGAGAGTGCATCGCACCCTGGGCCCAAAGCCGGCTACGGGAGCACGCCCGAGAGCTATTTTAGTGAGATTTCTCCGGTTTCAAGAAAAAGAAGCGGTGCTGCACTCGGCATGGAAACAAGGTGAGGTACTCTTCCAATCCCACAGAATATTTCTAGAAAACGACTATGCTCCTGAGATAATGATTAGAAGAAGGCAGTATATCCCAATCATGCGTATCCTAAAAGCAGCAGGCCTCCGATTCCGTACCCGGACCCCGCAAAACTGGTAATAAGATTTCCAGAGGGCTCCCACACCTTCGATTCTGCAGGGGAAGCAATTGCTGAGCTAAAAAGGAGAGGTTTTGAGACCCCGAAGACCCCCACTAACCAAAGACTCTCCCTGGCGTCTAAACTTTCGCAGCAAGTATGGAACAAAGGAAATAGAGGGGCACGCAGACAGCAAGGCAGAGAAGCCATTCAGCAGATTGTCATAACTCTACAGCAACCATCACAGAGCAGCAGCACGGACAAACTCACCAAGAGGAAGCAGAGTGATAGCCCTCCTAGATGAACTCCAACGGAATGCGGCCTGAGGGCGGGCTACTGATTGCATAATAACTCTTGCAGGACAGATAATCCTAGAATCAGATCACGGGGGAAAAGGCAGGGTTCGACCTGAGCCCTCCGGTCTGAGAGTTTCACTTATCAAACATTAAAAAATTCAACAGAAAACTTACGATCTGCTCCAGATAAGTAACAGATTAGCCTATACGCATAACTTTCCTTATGTATAAAGAACTTTAGTGGGTAACCAGCACAAAGGAAAATACTTAATCGCAAAGCTTGGGGATCTGCCACCCCCTTCCCGGTTATATAGGGGACCGCTCATGCGGCAATAAGGGGTTCTCGGGTGGGTTGGGGGTAGACCCTTAGTCATCTCTACTCACCCCTAGCCCTGGTCTTCCGGCCCTCTCTTCCACTATACCCCAGTACCGAGGGTGGAGGGGAAGGGAAGCTGTTCGATCTCTGATCGCTGGGATTAGTTACACCTAGTGGGAGGGGGGAGAGAAGGGTGGGTTCTCTCCCACCTCTACACTTATTCATGACTACAGACAGGAAAATCTGGGGAGATTACCCCTGAAGGCAGAGCGTGATTATATGCTTTCCCCCAATTCTAACTAAACAAAATAAGGGAAGGCCTTTTTACTAAAGCAGATCCCCCATGTGTAAAAATGGCAATGAGATATAAGGGGTGGCCCAAGAGAGTAGAGGGACGTCCCAACCCATTTACTTTCCTAACTGCCACTAGCCCATAGTCTTATTACACAGGCTTGTCCTAGCGCCCCAAAAAACCAGACACGACAAGTGTCTAGAACTCTCAAAACACCGAGAGTTCAGGTGTGTAACCGGACAACACACCATGATCCCAGAGTGGGATCACAATGATGGAAGATCCGCAACTCGATGGTCTACCAAGTTATCGAAATTGGCCCAATTGGCCCCCTTTCACCATAGGCACCATCGAATTAAGGAGGGATATTTCCTCCTAAGTTTATGTTTACTTATATTGGTTAGTTACCAAGTTGGTGGTTTAAGTTTAGTTATAGTTAAAATTCACAGAATACAGTACCCGCCGAGTATGGACTATGATAAAGTCAGGCATGGTATCTTGCAGAATTATATTATGTTACAACCCTTTGAGAGAACAAACAAAGGCTTAGATGGAGGAGGTTTCCACTTCCGATCTGGACCGAGAGGAAAGGGAATTAATTGGAAATGGATAGACATGTAACATTATATTCCCTAAACATTAATGGCTTAGGGAACCCTATTAAAAGGACTAGAATATTAACACTACTAAAGAAGTCTGGCTCAGATATAGCATTCCTACAGGAAACACACATGTCACCAAAGGAACATGAGAAACTGAAAAGGGGAGGATTTTCCCAGGTGTTTGCTTCAGCAATGGGAGGAGTGGGAAGAAGACGAGGGGTGGCCATATTGATTCCCTCGAGCACTCCTTTTCCAGAGATAAAGAGGTGGGAGGATCCAGAAGGCAGACTAGTAATAGTACAGGGCTGGCTATGGGATAAGGAGGTAGCCCTGGCAAATATATATATATTCCCCCGGGCTCAAATATACTCACTATTCGGACCCTATTAGATAGCGTGGTTTCCCTAACTAAGGGAATGCTGTTGTTGGGAGGAGACGTCAATGCCACACTGAACCCTGCATTAGACTCCACCAAGCTAATTAAGAATAAACAACCCACCCCGCATAGATTTTTCCGACGCTTCATACGGGAGGTGGGATGGCTAGACACTTGGAGATCACTACACCCGAGAACAAGGGGATATTCATTCTTTTCAGCACCACATGGCACCTACTCTGGAATAGATTACTGTTTTACACAAAAAGAAAACTTAGATAAACTGATAGAAGCAAAAATGGGAGCCATTGCACACGCGGATCAGGCCCCAATAGTAACCATCTGGGCAATGGGAGAGGTGAGAAGAACTACTAGGTGGAGGTTTAACCCTGCGCACCTTAAGAGTGAGCTGTTTAAGGAGTTCCTGAAGGCAAAAATAGAAGAAATAAAGAGGGACAATGCCGACCCGAACATCTCGGCGGCGATTAGATGGGACACTCTAAAAGTAGTCCTTAGAGGCCACTTGATAAAGCACACAGCCACACTGGCTAAAGCCAGAGAGCAGAGGAGGAATCACCTTGAGCAGACCCTGCTGGATCTCCAACAGAAACATCAGCAGGGAGATGCCTCGGTACTGCCGCAGCTCCAAAGGGCAAAAAGAGAGCTGGAAGACCTATGCATGCAGCAAGCAGAAGTTGCGTTAGCTTACCTAAAGCAGAGGTATGGTGAAGTAGGCCCGAGGGCCTCCCACCTATTAGCATATAGACTACGCAAACAGTGTAAGATGTTCACAATAGCCATAATTAAAAACCTAAAAACAGGAGTGCAGCAATCCAAGCTAGAGGATATTACCGGGGTTTTTTTACAATATTTCCAAGAATTCTATACTCCAGAACAACAGACTCCTCCGGAGCAAGTGGAAGCTTTCCTCAAGGACTTGGTCCTGCCCAAACTTACTGAGGAACAGCAAGCAATATTAGTGGCCCCTATAACTCTGCAGGAACTGACCACAGCAATTGCCAGATCAAAGCCGCAAAAATCTCCAGGCCCGGATGGGTATGGAGCCGAATTTTATAAAAACATGGCCCACTCAGTTTGCCCTACCCTAGTAGAAGCCATGAATGAAATAATGCAGGGTGATACCCCCCCCCCACCTAGTTGGTCATATGCTACAATCTCCCTTATTCTTAAACCCGAAAAGGACCCCCTGCAATGCAGCTCGTACAGACCAGTGTCAGTCCTTAATGTAGATTATAAATATTACACTGCCATTTTGGCTAAAAGATTAGATTCAGTGCTCCTGAATCTGATTAATTTGGATCAAACAGGCTTTGTAGGAGGCAGATCTACTACCGACAATACTCATCGGGCATTACATCTGATACAGAAAATGCAGGCCAGCAAGACGCAGTGTGTCCTTCTCAGCTTGGATGCCGAGAAGGCATTCAATTGAGTGTCCTGGCCTTTCCTTTTCACTACAATGAGGGGGATGGGCTTCCCTCCTCTTTTTATCACACTCCTCACAGAATTATATTCCTCACCACAAGCATGTATTAAGGTTTCAGGTCACCACTCTCAGTATTTCCCCTTAGGCAGAGGCATAAGGCAGGGCTGTCCGCTATCACCGGGCCTCTGTGGTATATTTATAGAACCCCTGGCCCAGGCTATACAACAATCCACAGAAGTAGAGGGAATTAGGATAGATGATTCAGAGCATCGGATAGCGCTATATGCAGACGATGTCCTGCTCTTCCTTTCAGATCCAACTAGGTCAATTCCCAAGGTTTTCGAAATTCTAGAGGAATACGGCAGATGTTCGGGCTATCGACTGAATACTAACAAAACAGAGGCAATGGTCTTTCACTTTGACCCGCCAGAATGGTTAAGAGATAGATACCCTTTCCGCTGGAAGTTAAATAAACTTAAATATTTGGAAATTTTCCTATCCCACAAATCAGAAGACGCACTGCGTTTTAATTATAGCCCTTTTCAGCCCAGATGGCGACCTGGAAAAATGGGATATCCTCCGCTGAATCTGAAACAGAGTTAGTCGAGGTGATACGAATGGTGATCTTACCAAGAGCACTTTATTTATTTCAAAACATACCCCTTCATTTACCGCCAACTTTATTTCGGGACTGGAATAGAATAATCTCTAAGTTTCTGTGGTCAGGAAAGAAGCCTAGAGTGGGATTGAACACTCTAATGCTTCCAAAAGACAAAGGAGGATTGGCCCTCCCTAATCTTAAATTATACAACTGGGCCTCACACATCTCATTCGTGACTAGGAGAGCAGCACCCGATAATACTGCTAGATGGAAGGAGATAGAGGAGTATTTACTCACAGACACAGAGTGGGAAAGAGCCTTGTTCTACTCTGCCCCCCCTCCTAACCAGGGGAAGCCATGTTCGGACCCCTGGACCAACCACCAGGTAAGAGCCTGGAATAGGATTTGTAAATCCCTGAAAATCTCCTCATACCTGACCTGGTTGCTCCCCATTGGGCGCTTGGAAAACTTCCCCCCCCCCGGGCGTTTAGATCATACCTTCAGAAACTGGGAACACCAACACTTTACTAGCCTAACTCAATTGGTGACAGGCTCACAGGTGAGGACCTTCACCTCCCTTCAACAAGAGTTCAAACTGAGACCCTCGGACTTTTTTTAGGTACTTGCAAATTCGGCACTTCTTTAACAACTTACCCCCAGAGGTACGATGTCAGGAGGAGCACCCTCCTTTGATAAAAATGCTTCTTCAGAACCACCGTATCAGAAACTTACCACATGCAATTTCATGCATATATAAAGCATTAATGCAGACAATAGGGGGAGACACCTATCGGGTCAGGCAGAAGTGGGAAGGGGAACTAGACACGCAGATCTCCAAAGAGACATGGAAAGTAGCCTGTAACCTGACTTTTAAACTTACTAACTCTCAGGTGTGGCGTCTGTTTTCTTGGCAACTTTTTGTAAGGTACTTCCGCACACCAGTAATAACATCACACTATGATAGGGGCAGAATTGCCTCCTGCTGGCGGGACTGCGGAGAAACAACAGCTCACCATACACATATCTTCTGGACATGCCCAAAATTACAGCCCTTTTTAAGATCCCTGCTAGAAGAATTAGAGGTGATCTGGGGTCCAGGTCTCCCATGGTCGGGAGAATTTTTTCTATTACATATTTTCCCCAGACATTTAAGAGGTCCATCTACTGGTCCCCTATTGGGAACTATGCTCCTTGCTGCCAAGAAGGCAATAACGAAATGCTGGTTAACTGTTAGGATTCCCACATTAGAGACTTGGAGGACTATTGTAACAGTATTTATAAAGCAGAAAGGATTACATACTCCTTAAATAATAAAACAGCACTTTGTACAGAGAGATGGAGTAGATGGATACTGTACATTATGCCTAGAGAACCGAACTTTGTACCCTAGGGGAGCGATGGTAGGCTGATGAGCAGTACCCACAGGACATCTGAAGGTTTCAGGACTGACCCGAGATGGGTCGGAGAAACTCTCTTTGTTCTACCTTAGGAGAAGGGGAGGATCATCCAAAATATAATGGTAACGGTAAAGGAAAAAGAGAGACAGACTGGGACGGGGGAGTAGAAGTCATACTGAAATAATGTAATAAGATCGGAAGTGGAAGATTAAGACCTCGGATTTGAGTTTGAGATTTATTTTAATTGAAGATGTACACATATGAATTAGCCTGATAAGGTAGAGATATATCGAATGAGTTAAAGATATAATAACAAACGACTGTATTCCATGTCTGGAGTTACCCGAGACTATGCATTATACTGTAAAAAGTCAAATGGTACTGTATAGAAGTGAATAATGAAAATGACTAATAAAAAATACAATTTCAAAAAAAAAAAAAAAATGTTCTAAAAGAACTTAGGGATGAACTTGCCGCCCCACTTGCTGAACTGTTTAACAGTTCGCTGGAACAGGGGCTAGTGCCACAGGACTGGAAAAGGGCCACAGTTGTGTCATTGCACAAGAGTGGTAGCAGGGAGGTAACAGGAAACTACCACCCAGTAAGCCTGACCTCAGTGGTGGGTAAAATAATGGAGACATTGCTTAAGGAAGGGGTAATGAACTTCCTGAAAGCAAGTGGGCAACCAGACCCAAAGCAGCATGGCTCCACATCAGGATGCCCATGTTAAACAAATCTGACAGAATTCTTCGACTGGGTTACAAGAGAAGTAGACCAGAGGGCAGCAGTGGATGTGGTGTATCTGGACTTTAATAAAGCCTTTGATACAGTCCCACACAGAAAGCTAACCAACCAACTGCAGCAAGCTGGCATCAGTCACAAAGTAGTTAAATGGATCACAAGCTGGCTACAAGGCAGGACACAGAGGGTTATGGTAAATGGCACCTTGTCCCAGGAGGGGAAGTTGTCAAGTGGTGAGCCGGAGGGGTCAGTACTAGGTCCCATCCTTTTCAACATATTCATCAGCAACATCGCTGAAGAACTGAAAGGGAAAATCTACCTCTTTGCAGATGATATGAAGCTCTGCAACAGGGTGGACATACAGGAAGGGATTGCATAAATGGAGGCAGATCTCAGGATGCTAGAGGAATGGTCCAGGAACTGGCAGTTGAGATTCAATGTCAAAAAATTTAAAGTCATGCACTTGGGTAGAAGGAACTCATACATGAAGTATGTCCTGGAGGGCAGCTACTAGAAGAAACAAAGCTGGAATGGGATCTTGGTGTCATGATCTCAAATGATTTAAAGGTAGGGAAGCAATCCAAAAAAGTTGCACTAAAGGCAAGCAGCATCCTCGGATGTATTGGCAGTGGTATTACCAGTAGGAAGCATGATGTTATCCTCCCACTGTACAGGTCCCTGGTGAGACCTCACTTATTGTACTGTGTGCAGTTCTGGAGACCTCACCTAAAAAAGGACACAGACCATCTGAAAACCGTGCAGACATACCACCAAAATGGTGCAGGGTCTGCACCATGAAATGTACGAAGTTAGGGTCAGCCAGCCAAATTTATTCTCCGTCGAGCGGAGGAGACATGATTGAGACCTTTAAATTTGTTAAAGGGATCTATACAGTACATACCAGGAACCTCTTGCGGGAAAACGGCTGCACATACTAGAGGACACAACATGTGCCTGGTGGGAGGTAAATTCAAAATAAATGTTAGAAAGTACGTTTTCATGGAGAGGGTGGTGAACCCTTGGAACAGTCAGGTAGTGGCAGCCAAGATGGTCAGTGAATTCAAACAGGCATGGGATAGACAGTATAGTCACCTTAGCAAGACAAATTCATAGTGGGGGGGGTAGAAACCTGGGCAGACTAGATGGACCACACGGTCTTCTTCTGCCGGCAAATTCTTATGTTCTTAAAAAGACCGCGATCCGAGTGGGAACTATGAAAATCACGGTTCAGACAATAGAAACAAAAGTAAAAATATATATAAAATTAAAAGAGAAATAATAAAAACTAATGTAAACACTGGTTCCTTGACGGTTTTTCGTAACCAAAGAGGAACCGCGAAGGTAAGTTAACGACAAACTAACTCAGCGCTAATAAAAGAGTAAGTAAAGGCAGCAGATGAAATAAAATTAAAAGTTACTTGTTTTTTTTCACATGAAAAACAACAAATTTCACGACTTGTGAGGAGAGATCTCCGAGGCGTCTTGACTGGCAGGTGGAGAATGAAATCTGAGCATTATAGAATGCAACAATTAGTAAGGGCAGCAGTTTGAATAGTGGCAGATCCCAATGAGTGTTCTATCATTTGCATATGTTCCATTCTTCAGGCAGTTCAACACTAGAGGCTGACTATAAGAGTTAAGCATATTGAAGAATTCCTGGGGTTAGAACCAGTGTTTTACCCACATAGGCAGTTTTGCCCCAACCCTCAAGTCCTCCTGCTTCCTAATCATACTCCAGCAGGGAACAGAATCAAAGGCCTTACTGAAATCCACATTGAGTATATCCACTGCTTAGCCTTTGTCCACTGTTCATGTTACCAAATCAAAGAAATCAATTAGGTTGGTCTAGTAGAACTGCCGTGACATGAGCCCATGCTGCCTATCATCATGGAGTCCATTATCGTCCAGAAAGTTTACCAGTCTTTCCTTCAGAATGGTCTCTGAGTTTCCCCAGTATTGAGGTCAGACTAATGGGCCAGTAATTACCAGGGTCGTCCCTTGGCTGACTGTTATGTAGCAGCACTTTATGTGCTGTTCTCCAGTCAAGGGGAACCACTTTTGTTTCAAGAGAGGTGTTAAACAGGTCCGCCAGGGGACCTGCCAGCACCTCCGCTAATTCCTTCAGAACCCTTGGGGTATATCATCTGATCCTGGGCACTTGTCTGCCTTCAGGGCTTTTAAATCCTTCCTTACCCTACCAATGTCTGTCACCCCATCTGTGGCTCCTCCCCAGTTACCCCCTTACCCTAAGGGACTGGTCGTTTTTCTCCTTTGTGCAAACTGAACAGAGGAACTCATCAAATACCTCTGCCTTTTCCATACTACTATCCACCCTCTCCTCCTCTTTCTTCAGCCTGACTATCCCATCCTTGATAGCCCTTTTCTTCCTAATGTACTGGAAGAAGGCCTTTTCACCCATTTTCACCCCCTCAGTCAGCTGCATGTCCTTCTTGGTCTTGGCTAATCGGACTACCCTGCTCACCCTTTTTGCCTTGTTGTTGTATTCCTCCTAGAGCCTTTGTACCTTTTGTAGGCAGCCCTTTTGCTCTTAATCACCTGAGCAACCTCTCTGTCAAAGAAGCTGGGCTTCTTGGCTCTGACGTTTTTGCTTTTCACTTTGGTACACACATTAGTGGCTGGCGATATCCCTTTCTTTTCATTTTTTTTTTTTTTTAAACTTGGAAGTTTATTCAAGCTTTCATGACATTGCATACTTCTTGCTGACATACATTTCTATGAACATTTGAAGCCTTTGTCAAAATGGTCACAGTGTCAGTCAGCTCAACACTTCATGCATTTTGTGACCCAGGTAATCCTGGTGGGAAAGCCTGCACTACCATATTCCAAGATATTTAAAAGCAACTAACATAACACTATATAATTCAATTTCTCATAGCATACAACTTCCTGCAGTAAACTTCGGAAGGGAAAGAGGACCAGACCCCTTTCCCATGGTGCAGGCATCTTTAACTAAAAAGAAAAGAAAAAACAAAGGGTCACAAAGCCCTTCACCCAAACTCAAATCCTAATACAAGCCTTCTCGAGATGGCAGTATGTTCCAAATGTACAGTCCATATCCCAACTCCGGTGTAGCGGGTATGTTAGTCCTTAGATTCTTGATTTCAGGTGGCACTTGAAGCTTCAGGCCCTCGGACTGCGAAGCAGTAGTTGTTCTAAGGCCTCTAAAAGCCCAGGAAGGTCTTCCTACACAGACTCAAGTCTGCAGTGATGTTCTCCATTTCCCCTCACAGTTTACATTCTTTTTTTTCCATTCTGATACCCAAGTAGTAACATCTGTTAACCAGTGCACTGTTATATCTTTCAGGGCCACTGTTCTCATGATCTGCAGTAACCACCGTTTTTGTTAAGGTACCCCAAGGGGATTCCCAACACCATATACTGAAAGGTACACTGTGCCTCCACCTAGAACTGCCTGTGTTGCTGGATGAACTTCCTGCCAATACTTCTGGATCTGAGGCAGCCCCAAAAAATGTGAAAGTGTGAGCCCATGTCCCCACAGTGTCTCCAGCAGGCGTCAGACCTCATACTGTCTGTTCAAGGAGTCCTGGTTGCCCTTCCTCTATAAAGAGGAACTCTCAGTTTGGTCTAGGGTCATTCAAGGATGGCTCAAGTCAGTACTTTTCAAAAAAATGGATGAATACCACACCATTGCAAATCTGTTTTCAAAGATTCAGTCTCCTTACTTCACACAAAATGCTGGGGATATTTTGTGACTGGCATTATTTCATCAGCCCGCTATGTTCAAAACCCTTTTAGTATTAGTCCCTTTAACCCAACCGGCTCTGCAGTGAGTGGTGCAGAACAACTAGAATGTTACCTTGATGTCCGTGGAAAGCTGCTCTGCACCGCATTAAAGGGGTGCATTCATCGTCCTGATGTACCCTGTTTTCCTGGGTTTGTCGTTATGGTTTTCCGTTTTACACCACATCAGGCTGCTGTGTAATCACACTGCAGCCCTCACATCGATGCAGCCCCACAGTAAGCCTTGTGCTCTCAGCTGGCCAGAAACATAGCAAAAACACTGGAAGAACCACGAGACTGCTGCAGGCCTGCTATGTGTAAATGGGAATGGCAGCGGTGTAGAGGGAGCAGATCAAGCGGTTGTAAACTGCATCACTACTGAGTGGGGCTACGCGTAAAAGGGCCTATAGTTTCACTATACTTTAATAGTAGCTCAGTTTTATTTCTGTTTTCTGCCTTATACTCTTTGGGAGATGGTTGGCCATGAGGAGAGTTCCCTCACATCACAATGAAAAAGAGATAGTCGAGTCAGACTCCAAGGCTCAAAGGAATTTGAAGCAATAAGGGACGGCACCCTCCAGCTGGGCAAAGTGCCCAAACTTTCAGGAAAATGGAGACAGAACTGAACTACTATTGAAGTATAGTGTAGCCATAATAAAAAACTTTGAACACGGTGGGCTGACGAAGTGACACCAGTCGCAAAATGTCCCCAACATTTTGTGTGAAGTAAGGAAAATAAATCTTTGAAAATTAATTTCCAATGTGTGATGCTCATCCATTTATTTTTGAAGAGAACTGGTTGGACTTCGTACTCCCATAATACTTGGCTACAGTTGAGGCCCAAAAAAACTGAACTGTGACTTTCCATAGGATCTCTTCATAGTGGTGAGGATGTAGTTTTCCACCCCCTCTGCAGTCTTTTTCTCACGCTTTTTCATCTGTATCCCAGTCTAGCTCTCCCAACTTGGTCTAGTGGTCTGCCCATCAGTATTTTGTAAAACTCTGAACTGTAACTAAATTTAGTTTTTAGGGTCACACCCTAATAAAAAAAATCTTCTAATTTTGTGTGGTCTCTTGTGAGTATTTATATATTGTTGACTGAAGTAATAAATTGTCTAATTTGCAGGTATGTAAAAAAATCAGGCTGCTAGAGTGAGTACATTTGTCTCAGTTCCTGAAAACTTACCATCTGTCCTTGAGAAATACACTAAATGAAGCGTGTGTGTCCCCTCACCCCCACATCTGAGATATCCTGCATCTGTTCTAGGTTGAGGAAATGTGTCCCACTGTTGAATCAACACTAGAGGGCCTGGTCCTTGCTTGGTGCATTTCAGTTTACACAGGGTTTGCAGAACCACCAATGAATGTTTGACCCAAGTATTTGTTATCCTATTCCTGACATCTTCGTTTAGTGACATGGCAGACCAGAGAAAACAGTGGGCCCACCGCACCCATATTGTTCACCATTCTGTATCACCGTGAGTCTTTCCTCTGCTTTGCCCATGTCATCAAGACTGCTACCTGTGCTGCCCAGTAGGTCCAGCATTACTAAC
Organism: Neoceratodus forsteri; assembly: GCA_016271365.2. Lineage (NCBI taxonomy): Eukaryota > Metazoa > Chordata > Ceratodontiformes > Ceratodontidae > Neoceratodus > Neoceratodus forsteri. Next base: position 1,536,753,139 of record CM057453.1, read on the forward strand.
CCCCCAATTCCCGTGGAGCTGTCAGTAAAGCTCTTTGCACCCATGGTGCTGCACCCTGTCATTGAGGCACAGGTCAGGAAGCATAGGAAAACCAGGAGCAGTTGTAAAATTCACAAATAACATTTTATTATTAACAGCATAATAAAAAATAAAAATTGTTCAGTATAACTATTTACAATGGCAGTACAAATGTAGAAAGCAGAGTCCTTCTGAATTTTTCTTCTCAATTTCCAATCTCAGTCTCTTGGTCTCTCATGCTTGCAAAACATTGCAGTTCTTTTTATAACAAGTCTTTGCAGGGAGCTCGTTAGGAGAACATTCTGCTTCTCACACAGTGTTCTTGTCAGTTTCAGCAGGTGCAGCAAAAAGAACATAATGACCCAGAACTGACGTCTTGTTGCCAGCATCTCAGAGAGTTTGCACACCAGCTTCTCAGGTTATTTCCTTGAATTCCAAATAGTTTTTTGCAATTATTTCTACAGTATAACTAATACAGTTTTAAACAAAGGGATCCCAGTATCAGTGACATTTCCACATAAGGATTCACATATATTGTATACCTGGAGATATGCAAGGGGGAAGAAAAGACAGAAATAGCATGAGAAGGCAGAGAGATAGCTAGAGGCAGAGAATTGCGAAACTGTCAGAGCGATCAGTCCCTAGGTCTTACAAGAAAATCTGGTTGTGCAACCAGACAGACAAGAGACAGAAAAGGAGAGGATAGAACAGATCCTTGTGTTTAAACTCTTTATGCATACAAAATAGGGCAGGGCCTTATTCAACCCTGTCATCCCCTCAAGACAAAATGCCCATCCTTGATGATGACCCATTTGTGGTCCACCCCCATTTCTTCCTTGATTCCAGTGAGGTGCCATTCCAGAATATCCCTCAACTTTCCATAGTCTGCCTTCCTGAAGTCCAGCACCCTTGTCTTCTCTTTGCCCATGCCCAGATGAAACCACACCATGCTGTGTTTTATTTCCTGCCAGTGATGCTTTCACCCTTACCTCCTGGACATGCACTCTACTTGTCAGAACTAGGTCCAGTATAGCCCTCTCTCTGTTGGGTTCTTGGACACATTGTGACAGAAATCCACTCTGGAATGCCTCCAACAGCACCAGAGTCCTGGTGCAGGTTGTAGTAGGGATCGCCCAATCCACCTCAGGTAGATTGAAGTCCCCCATGATCACTACCTCCACTTTGCTGACGATCTCCACAGTTCTGGACCCCAGCTCCCTGTCCAACTTCTCCTTCTGGTTCAGTGACCTGTTCACAACTCCAGTCCTTAGTAGCAATTCTGTCTGTCCTACTGTCTCCTCCTCCCAAGTGAAGGTGATACCTTCCCTTATGTACAGAAATACTCCCCCCCACTACCTGCCCCCTAGCTCTTCTAAATAGCATGTATCCTAGAACAGAGAGATCCCAGTCATGGTTAGTCATGGCCAATGCCTCTGTGATGGCAGCCATGTCCACATCTCCCCCCCCCTCCCGCTATCAATGAATGCAGCTCGGCCATTTTGTTTTCCAAGCTCTTTGCATTTAGAGACACCGCCCTCAACAATGACTCAGGCACCCCTCCACCTTGGGACTGCCTGCACCTCCCATAGCTGGTCCCACCTCCTGCCTGTCCTATCATGGCCCTGTCCACTCTTTCATCCTTTTGCCCGATTTGGGGAGAGGTCTAATGGCCTCCTCCTCCAGGTAACAATGGGTATTTTGTCCCCGCTGCTCCCCCAATAAGTTTAAATTTAGTTCCCTGCTAATATACCTATCTAATCTGGCCTTTAGCCCCCTCACTCCTTCCTCGTTGAGGTGTTGTGTCTACCCATCTCACTCCTTTAAAGGTTTAAAGATAAACATCCACTTGCAAACGCCCTACACCATAGTTTGTAGGCTTTTTACCAAAACTAAAAGTTTTGCCTTCTGGCATGTTTTAATTTTTTAAGTTTATCTGGTTGATCCTGCCATCCCTCCTGCCAGCATTTTGTGACAAGTGCCACTCATGGTGCATCTCAGAACCTCCTGCAGCTGACATCAGAGTCGGAGATCAGCCACAGGAGTGTGTATAGGTTTTATCAATGTACAGAGCTATTATTAGCTCTGGTTTGGTTATTCGCATTCCCCTTGTCACACCGAAACCAAGTACAGACTGTCCAGCCGCTGGACAGTCTGTACTTGCTTTTTGTGTGACATGGGGAATGTGAATGACCAAATCAGAGCTAATAATAGCTCCATACATTGGTAAAACCTATGCTTTCTCCCACAGCTGATCCCTGACTGACGTCAGCTGTGGAAGGTTCTGGGATAAGCCCCCAGTGGCAACTGTCACAAAATGCTGGTGGGAGGGACGGCAGGATCAACCAGATAAACTTAAAACACTACAACATTCCAGAAGGTACAGTTTTTTTTAGGCAGAAAGTCTAATCGGGGGCTGACCCACACTATGGTATGGGGCATTTGCAAGTGGACATTTCCCTTTAACTATGGAGTCCCCAAGGATCACAACCCTCCATTCCCTACCTGTTACCAGAGTTCTCAGCCCCCTCTGCCTTTACTTGTCCCTCTGTTGCTGACACTTCCCCCTTCCTCCTGTTTGCCCCCATTCTGACCACCTGCACTCCCTTGTCTTGCCCCATTCCCACTCTGCCCTCCTCCACTAAGCCCTTTCCCTGCTTGCCCATCCTGTTTTTGTACTGACAGCTGGAAATTCAGAATTTAATGTTTTAAGACAATTAAAAGGACAGGGGCAACTAGGGATGGGCGGACCGGCTCTGCTGTACTTCCAAATCTTCGCAGACCTGGCCGACTCGACTCAGCTCAAGAATACCAAGCCTTTCAGAGCTCAACCTGAGTTTGCCTGGTTCAGAAGTGTGGTCCGATTGGACTAGAGGGAGTGGGACGGGAAGATGGATTACAGGCAGCAGCCTGTTCCACGGAGATATGTGTGGCGTGGAGGGGAACAGGGACATGCCTCAGGGGTATGGGGAGGGTATCAGAACCTGGAAGAACTACTAGTAAGGTCAGCAAGCAGCAACACGTTACAGGTAGGCAGCAGCAATAAAAAAAAAAAAATAACACTCACCACCACTACTGCAATGCAAGTCACTGAACAAAAAGTTCAGGGCAGGGTACAGAAAAAAAAAAGAAAATCTTTTTTTTCCTGATCTCTACCGAATACTGCCGAGTCCCTAGACCCTCACATGACCAACAAAGGCAACACTCGTGATACTAGGGGAACTGAAGGGAGCCAATCAATTAAGGTCTTTCTTGTGTGATTGACTCATGTTCTTGCCAATCCTGTGTGTCAGCCACCACAGAACATACATAGGAAACAGTGTAGCAGCTCATTTGGGGCTTTGCATTGAAAGAAGGCAGCTATATGTGTGTGTGTGCTGACTCCACAGTAAAAAAAAAAAAAGTTTTGTAACTGTTTCATTTTTTATTAGAAAGAGAAGGACGGGGGAGAGACCAACAAATTCAACAGCAGAGTGAAGATGTTTTTTCTTAGTTTTAGAAAAACTAAAGGAAAGGGATTTTAGTGGTACTACAAAAAGCATGGCCTGCAGTCTGTAGTACCATGAGGCAGGTGCAGTTCTCATGAAATCATCCAGCAACAAAATAATTGATAGCAGTGACAGGTCTGGTTAAGTAATGTAAATCAGTCTGTTTTTCTTGCAAAATCAACAAAATTAAAAAAAAGTTTATAAATATCACATGCATCCAACAACTTAATAGTTTTTTTCCTTTTTTAAATTAATATATATATATTTTTTTAAATTAAGATAGTATGAACTAATGAGGGAAGCAGATGGGACAGGAGGACTCTGAAGGTCATAGTGCATCATTAATTTTGAGGGGGGGCTTCACAACTCAGACTTTGTGTTGCCCATCTCTGTGCCTGAACTACTACTAAGTCATAGTGCCATACAGATTTTGAAGGGGGGGTTGTCATGCACATCTCAAATTCTGTTTTGCCCATCACTGTGCCTCAAGTACTACTAGGTAATACTGCCATAGACTCTGTGTTGCCCATCTCTGTGCCTCAACTACTACTTGGCCATAATGCCATTCAGATTTTGAAAGGGGGTGTCACTAACATCTCAGATTCTGTGTTGCCCATCTCTGTGCCTGAACTACTGCTAGGTCATACTGCCACGGACCCTGTGTTGCCCATCTCTGTGCCTAAACTACTGCTAGGAAGGTCATAATGTTGTACAGATTTTGAAGGGGAGGTATCACTTCTCAGACTCTGTGTTGCCCATCTCTATGCCTCAACTACTGCTAGGTCAAAGTGCCATACAGATTTTGAAGGGGAGGTATCACGTCTCAGACTCTGTGTTGCCCATCTCTGTGCCTGAACTACTATTGGGTCATACTGCCATACTAATTTTGAAGGAGGGTGTCGCATCTTAGACTTTGTTTTGTCCATCCCTGTGACTGAGCCACTACTAGGTCATAGTGCCTCATGTATTTTGAGAGGGGGTGTCACATTTCAGACTCTGCTGCCCATCTCTGAATACAAACTACTACTACTAATCAAGACCCAAACAATGGATTCAGAATCAGAATCTGTTATGGAACATGTGGCCAACACCAGCAGTGTGGCTGAAATTGGTACACGTAACAATAAAAATATTTCCTGAAAAGATATTCAGAAAAAAAGGCAAATTCACTGCTGCAGATATAATTAATACAACTGATGAAAATGATACAACACAACCAGAAAAAGAAAAGAATGTTGGTGAATCCCCTGATCAAAGTAGTGCAGCACTGCAAGAAAAATCAGATAAAACAAAAACATGTAGCTAAAACAGTTAGACCTAGAAAGTCAATGATTGCGTAAAAGGCTTTGTCTAGTACCACTAGACGTGGCACTCCACGATATGCTACTCATGCATATTGACTCCATCAGAAAGCAGTGCCTCTGATGAAGATGTCGTAAATGTACAAGAACAAGATCACAATCACGATGATGTATCACAGTTATGCTCTTCCAAAGGTGATGAATCAGAATGATATACCGATGAGGTAGAGGATGCCACCTAGGTTCCTGAACCCAAAAAGTAAAAACAAAGACACATACAGCCAGCACCACCACTAGCCATAGCCAGTAGTGAAAGAAAAATCAATAGCAATCATAATTGCTCTTCTGGGGACAGCCATAGTGTGCATGAATCAGGGTCGGAAACACCAGCCACCACAAATACTGCAGTTCCTGGCATGATGACAAAATGTTCCACCTCAGTTGTGTGGAGCTATTTTCATAGAAGTCCCAAAAATGAATGTTTTGCTGTCTGCACCTTTTGTTATCAGGAAGTTAGCAGGAGAAAAGTGAGGGGCCAGTTCGGGACAACATCACTAAAAAGGCATTTGCAAAGAGCACATCCAACCATTCAGCTGGGCAGCAGTCCTTAGCAAGGGGAAAAATACCTAGAAACACAGAATCTGATGGCAGATAAGGACCGCTTGGCCCACCTAGTCTGCCCATTTCCCTACCTAACGGATAAGCAGAAGATCCTAGTTAACCAACAGCCTACTTCCTCCAACCCCCTACTAGAATTGCCTTATGTCTGTCCCATGCATTCTTGAATTCCCCCACTGTTTTTAACTCTATGACCTCCTCATGAAGGCTGTTCCATGCATCCACAACCCTCTCTGTGAAGAAATACTTCCTCACATTACCTCTGAGCTATCCCCCCTCTATCTTCAAATTGTGTCCCTTTGTTCTTGCACATCTCTTTTTCTGAAAGATGCTACCCTCTTGGACTTTTTTGATTCCCTTGAGGTAGTTGAAAGTTTCTATGATGTCCCCCCTCTCCCTCCTTTCCTTGAGGCTATACATCTTAAGCTCCTTTAGTCTTTCTGGATATGTCTTCTGGTGCAAACCCTGTACCATTTTCGTTGCCCTCATCTGGACAGCCTCCTCCCCGTCTATGTCTTTGCAAAGATTGGGTCTCCAGAACTGTACACAGTACTCCAGATGTGATCTTACCAACTGTCTGTACAGAGGGACAACAACTTCCTGTTTTCTACTGGTGATGCCTCTCCCTATGCATCCCAGTGTCCCCCCAGACCTCCTTACTGCCTTCTCACATTGCTGGCCCACCCTTAGGTCATCTACTATGACTACCCCCAGGTCCCTTTCCATTTTTGTTGTTGTCAGTATCTCACCCCCCACTGTGTACTCTTCCCCTGGGTTTTTGTTTCCCAGGTGCATTACTTTGCACTTCTTTGCATTGAATCTAAGCTGCCATACATTTGACCATTCCTCCAACCTTGCCAAGTCCCTTTCCATCCTCACACCCCACCTTATGCGATCAACCCTGTTGCAGATCTTTGTGTCATCTGCAAAGAGATATATTTTTCCTTCCAGTCCTTCTGCAATGTCACTTATAAAGACATTAAAAAGGACTGGCCCCAGTACTGAACCCTGAGGTACCCCACTAGTAACCCCCTTTCTTCACTGTGGACTCCATTTACTATTACCCTCTGTTTCCTGTTATCCAGTCAGTGTTTTACCCAGGCTACCATCCTGGGACCCACTCCCAGGCTGGCTAATTTGTTTATTAATCTTTTGTGTGGGACTGTGTCAAATGCCTTGCTAAAGTCTAGGTAGGCCATGTCCACAGCCCCTCCCTGGTCTACTACTTTGGTCACCCAGTTAAATAAATCAATTAGATTTGTCTGACATGACCTTCCTGCTGTGAATCCATACTGCCTTGGGTCCTGTGTCCCACTGGCCTCTAGTTACTCAACAATTCTTTCCTTCAGAAGTGATTCCATCATTTTCCCCACCACTGAGGTCAAACTGACAGGTCTGTAGTTTCCTGCCTCTGTCTTGCTCCCACTTTTGTGAAGGGGAATCACATCCACCCTCCTCCAGTCCTCAGGTACCACACCATCCTCCCATGATTTATTAAAAAGGGTAGTCAGTGGTGTTACTAGTTCTTCCCTTAGTTCTTTTAGAATTCTGGGGTGAATACCATCAGGCCCCATTGCTTTCAGAACTCCTCCTTCTGTGAATGGACTGATATTGACCCCCCTATCCAGAGAGGAGCTGTGATATAAATAATCCTACAGACAATAGTGATGGTGAAGAGACTGAGAGGGCAGAAAAAAACACATGTTCGACTTCACTGACAAAAGTATTTGGACTTGCTACAGCTTTGCCACTGCAATCCTATGGTTTTGGCCCCCATGCATGAACTAAACAGCAGACCATTACTGCAATGCTTGAACAAAAAACTGCTTACAGTAGAGCACATCAAGTAACATTAATAATTAATCCGTTAATAGCTGAATTTATTGCCAAGGACCTGCAACCATTTTCTGTGGTGGAGAATGAAGGTTTTAGAGCCCTTTTAAATGATTTTGTTCTCGTTACAACATACCAAGCCATAAATATTTTGCAACTGTCACTGTTCTCAAAATGTATGAATGTATGCAAAGTAAAATACAATTGACTCTTAAAGAGAATGATTCACTTCATTTACATGCTGGCTCGAATCTGGTTGGAATCGGAAACCTTTCTATTCAGATTCAGGAAGCAGATTCAAGTCGGAAATCCCATCGCATGTAAACAGGAGAAATCCACAAAACAATGATTTCCCATTACCTTGTGGAATCTGTTTGCGAGGGCTGGGTTTTCCTTTTCCAAGCTAGAATTCCTCTGCGTGCAAACATGCAAGCCACGAGTCCGATTTCGTGTACTGAAATGTGCATGCTCACCAGTGCGAGCATTTGACGGTCCCATACGCTGTCTGTCATTCTGTGTTTAGCTGTATCGCACCGTTCAATATCTAGTCTGTCTGACTGAAAGTATCAGATAAAAATAAAAGAAATACAGCATAAAGTGTGCGTGTTTGTTTTCTTTTCTGTATCAGTTTATTCCTCATTTACTGCACCATACCTTACATTTTTTTCACAAGTAGTCTACTTCATACAGTGGTAGGTGGTAGATAATTATTTATTTATGGCTTTGATAACCGGGTGAGTGCACTGATCCCAGGGACTGTTTTCAGGCATGACCCAGGCCATAACACGTGTAAATTAATTACCATCATTTCATTTGTTGAAGTGGGACTTTTTTTTGTGGGGTGGGTGCAGTGTTTTATGAAAATGAAAAAATAAAATACAACCAGTATTTAACTGTCTCTATCCCCCCAAGCAGTTGTGTAGAATGCATGTTTGTTAGATTTTCTTTTTTTTAGATGTCTTAGAGCTATGTAGGTGCCTGGCCGTACAAGTGGGTATATGTTGCGCAATGCTCCCATGTTACAGTATAGTGCTGCTTTCATTTCTTTAAAAAACTGTATGTATCACAACTTCACAAGAGTGATCTTGTCACAAAATTCTAACTGTAAACATGAAGTATTGTGGATTTAATCTGTTGTCCCTTGGTTACCTACTAGTACATTTAATTACTACTGTCCCATGTTAAACGTGTGCAGATGGATATTTTAGTGTTATTTCCTGTACCAATCTGTTTAGCACTGGTTGGCTTTGGCACTATTCTCTGTGTTTGTACCCACTGCAGGGCGGTCCATAACTGTCATGCTGCAACGTGCATGTGAATGGGGTCCCCTAAGTCATACCAGTGCTGCAGCATATTTAAGCATTAACTCATGACATGGGTGAATTCACTTGGGGGAGTGGATAAGGGCAGCAGGAGCAGCTGGAGCCTTTGCAGGAATGACTCCTTCAAATATATGCTGGCAAGCTTCAGGTGCCAAACATTAAAGTTACAGACTTGTTCTTCTTCAGAAAATGCATCTTAACACAAATCATTTCATTCTGTCAGCTTTCTGAGTGAATAGTACCAATTTTTAAGATGTGTCCCTCATTTTGGGTCTTTGTCCCTGATTTTTTTTAAGCCTTGTCCCTGATTCATGAGGCAAGAGGTTGAGAGGTATGCTTCAGGCAGTTAGCTCTTACCATGTAGATTCCTGCCATATGACCTTTTGGATATATTAAATTTACATTTTGATCCACGGAATGTGATGACATTACTGTAATGGCAATGAAAAATCTAGAATTGTCATTGAAGACATGTCACATGGGGCCCAATATTCAAAAATATGCAAAGTGGAGCAAAAAAAATTTTGTGCTCTGCTTTGCAATAACCCAGGTGCCTGATGATGCTATATTGTTGGCCCTGCGGTAAGCCACTTAGTGCTGCACTGACATGACTCCCGAAACAGGGCTCCTCAATGGATAGCACCCGAGCACAATTTCCGACATTCAAACGGACTCATGGAAATGTGCCCATTGGACATGCAATGACCTAAGAGGCCATTTGCATGCCCATTATGGGCTAATTTGCATAGGTAGTGAGGCTAGTTTGTGCGGTGCCCCCCCCCAATTGCCCAGTTCCCAGAGCGCTATCCCTGGTGCTAGTGGTTCCCACTCCCTCCTATCCCATTGCCATATAGAACATATGTCCCTGAGGTCTAGTGGTGCTCCCCTCCCTCTGATCATACCCCCGTATTTATTTATTTAAAAGTTTTACCAGGAAGGCATACTGAGCGACAACTGCTCATTTCAGAAGCGTCCGGGGGCATGGGAGAAAGGAGACATCTGTATACAAACATTTTGTACAAAGTAAAACGTGCAGCAAATTTTATATAAAATATAATACAAAATATAGTACAGCATACATACAGCGATAAAGGACAATAATATAGCATACACACATCAGTTAAAAGGACTCGAGATGCTCCTCCGGTAGCTGCAGAGGCATCAACAGAGCCGGGCAGCCAGTCTAAACAGGTATGCAAGACGCAGAACATGACACAGTAGCAGATGGATTAGGAGCAGCAACAGGTAGTGCAGAAGTGGTCTTTGAGGAGAGCGAGGAGATAATGTGGGGATGGGGCATGGCAGATGGCAGCGGGGAGAGAATTCCGCAGTTTTGGCAAGCAATAGGAGAAGGCAGCCTAGCCTGCAGAGGTGGACATATGTGGGACTGACAGGAGCGGGAGTCATAATTTCTGAGGGAGTGGAAGGGGGGGGGGAAGGTGTGGCAGAGAGAAAAGAGGGCAGAGTCTGTGTCCAGTATTTAGCCATGAGACTAGTGCAGTGGGCCTGCCTCCTGTCCTGTAGGGCTGGGATGGACAGGGCTTGGTATAGGACACAGTGGTGGGTTCTGGGAGGACAGTCAAGGGCAAAATTACATAAGGAGTGGAAGAGGGTATCCAGTCTGGTTAGGGAAGTTTTGGGAGTGGCACTGTAGACTACATCCCCACAGTCGAAAAGAAAAAAATACTCACCATAGTAATCTTGTTTCTTCAAAGGGATCACTCATTATGATTAAACTGATGCAGTCAGCCTCCTGTGTTGGACTGCCTGGAGAGATGGAATTATATGCAAATGATGGAACTCTCAACTGGCTTATGCCAATTTCAAACTGCTGCCCTAGCAACTGCTGCACTCTGAGTGCTTCAGATTCTTACGTAGCCTAAACTGGGTATAAGACCCACTATCTAGAATAATATTTCTATAAAATAATTTTTTGTCCTCTCAGGTCAAAAAAACATCACAAGAAGTAAACCTAAAATACTTGAGACCACAAGGGAACCAACTGGTTAACAAAAGGTGAGTCTCTAACCTGACCTATATGGAAAAAACATCCTAAAAGAAGGATGCAGAACAACTTTCATAGGTTTTAGTAAGGGAGGCAGGGTGGGAGCTTTAATCATAATGAGTGATCCCTTTGAAGAAACAAGATTACTATGGTGAGTCATTTTTAATTCTAACCCCAGGAATCACTCATTATGATTAAACTGATGCAGACTACCAAGCAGTACCTTGGGAGGTTGGGCAGAAAACCTATTTAGAAAACAGGTTCTGCAGCACTGCTGTACCAAACCTGGCATCACTTCTGGATTGCAGATCCAGGCTGTAATGCTTTGTAAAGGTGAGTACTGTTTTCCATGTAGCTGCTTTGCAGATTTCCAATAGTGGAATCTCTCTTGAAACTGCCACTGAAGCAGCTGTGCCCCTGGTGGAATGTGCTCTCAGGCCCAGGGGAGCCTGTTTACCCACTTTACTATAACAAAATGGTATACATGCCACTATCCAGTGAGCAATTGTATGTTCTGTGGCATGTCTGCCCTTACCTACCTCTCCATAGGTAAGAAAGAGCTGTGTCTGACCTGGTCTGTAAGATTTAGTTCTGTCAATATAGTGGCTAAGTGCCCTTTTGACATCAAGGGAGTGAAGCTTCCTTTCTGGAGAACTGGAGTTCTCTGTAAAAAAGACAGGTAAAGTGATGGACTGATTTAAATGGAAATCAGACACCACTTTGGGAAGGAATTTTCTATTGGTCCTGAGGACCACTTTATCCCTGTGGAATGAGATGTAGTCTACATCTATGCACAGGGCCTGTAACTCGGTAATTCTTCTGGCTGAAGTAATAGCAACCAGAAACATAGGTTTTCCAAGTGATATACTTCAAATTCTGCTGTTGCTATCTGTTCAAATGGGGCATCCATGAGCTTGGCAATGCAGATATTCAGATTCCATACCGAAACTGGTTCCCTCAAAGGAGGGTACAAGAGGTTAAGGCCTTTAAAATATTTCCTGAAAACTGGATGAGAGGCCATCTATCTCTCTTTACCAGCTGAAAAATAAGCTGAAAGTGAAGCCAAGTGGACCTTGAGTGTCGAAGGCTTCAGACCTAAAGAATGCAAAGGTGTTGGGTAATCCAGGAGAATGGCTAGATCAGCCCTGAATGGGTCAACACCCTTACCTGTACACCATATGAAAAACCTCTTCCACTTAGCAGAGTATGTCTTTTTAGTGGAAGGTTTCCTGGAACCCCTAAGTACTGTCAGCACCTGTTCTGACAGTTTAAGATTAGCATACTCTAAGTCCTCAAGAGCCAGGCCTTGAGCCTTAGCGATTTGAGGCTGGGGTACAGTATCCTGCCTGAGAGGATGTCAGCAGGTTGTGCCTCCTGGGCAGATGAACTGGAGGTGCTACTGATAGAGCCAACAGAAGTGAATACCAGTGTTGCCTCACCCAACCTGGTGCCACCAGTATCATTGTTGCCGATTGGCACCTCAATTTCAGCAGGGTCCTGAATATCAGAGGAAAAGGAGGGAAGGCATACAGAAACTTCCCCGTCCAATCCAATGCCAATGCATCCAGGGGTAGTGTGTCCCTGAGAGGATGCCTGCAACAGTATACTGGTAATGGGTGATTTTCTACAGAGCTGAAGAGATCTATCTCTGGAGTGCCCCATTGTCTGAAAATCGAATTGAGTATTTGAGGATTCAGGCACCACTCATGGTGGTCGTGACTTATCCTGCTGAGGGAGTCTGCCAGCACGTTGTCCTTTCCTGGTAGATGTATGGCTGATGGGGATACCTTCATGGAGTAAGCCATTGACACCACCACCACCAGTGGGGAATGTCGAGGTGAAATCAGACAGATCAGAGAAATAATGGTTAAAGGTGTTGGCAATGGTTTCCAAGTTGTTGCAGCTGGTACCATCAATTGTCATGTCAGTGGTCTCAGCACTCTGGGTACCACTCACTATGTGTTTAATGTTCCTCCAGAACCTCCTTGGGTCCCTAGCTGAGTTCAGCAATGCAGATTTGCAAAACTCACTTTTGGCTGCCCTTATGTTCTTTTTGCACTCGTTTCTGAGTTTCCAGTATGTCTGAAAATTAGCCTGGTCAGCCATGGCCTTAAAGTTGGCCCAGCACTTATCTCTAGTTTTCAGGAGAGCTAGGAGGCTGCCATGAAGCCATTTTGTGGCCATTCCCCTGACCCTCTGTCTGATGAGGTGGGCATGCTTATCCTGCAGGGCCCTTAGAGAGATGAGGAAGTGACTGACAACAGATGTGGAGTCCTGAGCATTCCATACTGCCGACCAGTCAGTGTACTTAATATCATTATGGAAGGAGGTCAGATCAAACCTAGAGTAGTCTCTGATCTGAATGATTTTATGTGGTATTTTCAGGAGTGGGATCCTCCAAACACTGTACACCGGGGAGTGATCAGAGATTGAGTCAGGCAGGATACCAGACGAGCTGATCCTATCTGGTCTGTCTGTCAGGATCCAGTCCAGGAGGGAGTGAACACCTGGTAGGATCCTTGACGAGCTGCGTCAGAGAGAGACCTGCAAGTAGAGGCTCAAAGGCTTTGGTGTTACCACCCTGCCAATTAAGGTTAAGATCACCCAGGATGATTAGTTCATTATGCCGTGTTACAGTGCCAACTGTGTCGAGGAGGACAGACAGTCCCTCTAGGCCTCCCTTGGGAGGATTGTAGGTGTAAACAATATGTATCTTTTTGGACATCCTTAGTAACAGCACCGTGTGCAGTGTTTCACAGGGGGACTGCACTGTCTGTTATTAGTATTACACCATATAGAAAGCCTCTTCCATTTAGAAGCATAGATTTTCTTGGTTGAAGGCTTCCTGTAGCCCCTGAGAACCCTAAAGACACCTTCAGAGAGATGTAAGTCAGCATATTCTAGGTCCTCAAGAGCCATGCTCTGAGTCTGAGAGACCTGAGGTTCAGGTACAGGATCCTCCCTTGTGAGGAAGTCAGGAGATTGTGCCTCTGAGGGAGGTGTATGGGTTGGGCTACTGACAAGAAGAGCAGTAGTGAGTACCACAGCTGCCTGGCCTAATCAGGAGCTGTCAGAATCATTGTAGCCAGTTGGGACCTGAGTTTGATCAGGACCCTGAGCAACAAAGGGAATGGAGGAAATGCATATAGGCTCCTCCCTGACCGGTCCAGCACCAGAGCATCCATGGGCACAGTGCCCTTTGTTGGTGGCCTGAAGCAGAATTGGGACAACTGATGGTTCTCTTCTGATGCAATTAGGTCAATCTCTGGGGTGCCCCACCTTTGAAACATCACCTCCAGTACATGTCTGTTGAGAGACCATTCATCGTGGTTTTGGTTGACTCTGCTGAGTACATCTGACAGGGTATTGTCCTTCCCTGGGGGGTGAATGGCTAACAGGGACACCTGTAAGGAGTATGCTAGGCTCCATACGTTCATTGCTTCTGTACACAGCAAGTTGGACCTTGTCCCTCCTTGCTTGTTGATGTAGTACATTGTGGTGATATTGCCTGCCCTGACCTGTACCACTTTGTCCCTTTCCAACGATGTGAAGGATTGCAGGGCCAGAAACACTGCCCTGAGCTCTAACAGTGGTTATGTGCAAGAGTGACTCTGCAGGGGACCAAGTGCTGTGCACTATATGCTCTGCCAGGTGTGCCCCCAGTCTAGGAGGAAGGCATCTGTTGTGAGTACCAATGTGGGAGATTCCTTCTTGAATGAAACCCTCCCTCTGAGGTTGCTTCTGTCTTGCCACCATTGCAGAGCCTGAAACAGGGTCCTTGACACTATCACCAGCTTTGCGAGATCATCCCTCCTTTGGCACCAACGTGCACTGAGGTGGAACTGAATGTCCCTCATCTGAAATCTGCAGCCTTGGACTGTTCCTGTTGCTGCAGCCTTGTGTCCCAGCAACTGTAGGAAATGCCTTGCTGGCCTTGACATGTTGAGACTGAATGTTCCCGCAGGTTGCAGGATACTGTCTACTCTGTTCTGAGGGAAGAAGGCCTTCCCCTGTAGGGTATTCAACTCTGCGCCAATGAAATGTAGTACCTGAACAGGCTAAAGTACTGATTTCTGGGCATTTGATCGAGTACCCCCAATGACTCTAAAGTGTCCTGGGTGAACTTGAGAGCATCTTTTACCTGTTGTGGTGACTGTCCTATGACTAACCAGCCATCCAGGTAGGGGAATACTGTGATGCCCTGCCATCTCAGGTGTGCCACCACCACTGCCAAGTGTCACAACCCCACTCAGCAGGTCAGCCCTCTACTCCCAAAGTGCCAACCTCTGAACATAGTATTTTGAACAGTTAACAGATCAGGATAACCCTCCTGTCTGTTTTGTGGGTTTGAATCAAACTTTGTTCACAAGTTCTGGAGGGATTCAAACTGTTAACATCTTGCTAGCGTACCCAATGTACAGGCTCAGATAATTCTGCTGTTCTGGGAAATTCCAGATATCTTTTGCCATGGGCACCCGATCAGGTACTACAAAAGGAACCCTTAAAATTATATGCAAGACTTTAGAGAAACTCTTACCTGTTTCCCAATTTGGTATCCCATTAAGCTTAAGCACAGTGTCAACTTTAACCATCTAAGCTTCACTTACAAAAAAAAGAAGTTTCAAGGCGCACCAGGCAGTTTCTGTTTTCAAATATATATCTTTACTTCAAGATAGATAAAAATAGGTAAACAGTAAATACAGAACAAGGTATCCCAACACATACAATCTTAAAAACAAAACAGGTTTAAGAGTGCACAATTCCTACCAATCATTAGACTTATTTATCTAAGGTATTTCTTATAATCTTTCAGTGCTCCTAGATGTTCCTTCTCTCAGTCCAAGTATATGAATGTTTATCAATGGAAAACAGACTACAGTTTAAAAATGCTGTGTTTCATCCCTCTTCATGATGTCATCATCTAGCTCCTCCCTTTCAGGATATATAAAATACATACATATATATATATATATATATATTTATAAAATGGTGTGGTAAAATCATAAAAATCCCAGTAATACAATTGGCCAAAACACGTCACATGACCGTGCATTATTTCCCAATGACCGCACACCTTCCACTACGACCTGCAGCCTGAACTACTTTCCAGTCCTCAAAACCTTTTCACCAGCAGACAAGACTACTCCACACCTGGTGCAGCTAGACACCCACACTAACACACAGTATGACACCCACACCCATAAGTAAATATACCAGTAGTAGCCCCACACTGTAGAAACAGATCTCTTCATTCTACCATTAATGTTTACTGAAAATTTAATTTAAAATCAAATCCTGCCATGTTCACAGTGTCACAGTGTACAACCACTTTTATTACTGTAACCACTGTGACCAGTCTGATTAACAGAAACCTAACTGTATATATAAAACTATAACATACATTCTTTTGTAGTCTTCTCTTCATTTCTTTAAAAAAGATGCCTTTCCACTGACAATACCGCGATCCTGCAGACAGTACTTTCACTTTCAATAGCGAAATGTAGCGTGACCGAGCGGTGCTCATTTTAGAAAGTGAGAAGCTGTTACGAGGTCAAAGTAAGACGTGCTCTGTTTAAAAAATCAGAAAAGTGACTGCCTTTTTATTAGTTTCTCTTCGTTTTCCGTAATAGTAGCTCCATATGCAATGCGGGCAGTAGCGGCGATAAGCGGCGGTCGGTAATTTTAGAAGCGTGAAGGCCGGAAGCCAGGCGAGGTGTTGCCATGCAGCACTGTCGCTTTCATCGTCGTTTCTAAAATTACCGACTCACTAAATCTGTCCCTAGCTGCTGCGACACAATATGGAACTCACTATTAAGGAAAACCGAGAGAAACTAATAAAAGGCAGTCACTTTTCTGATTTTTAAACACAGCACGCCTTACTTTCACCACGTAACAGCTTCTCACTTTCAAAATGATCACCGCCGGGTCACGCTACATTTGGGCAATTAAAGTGACAGTCCTTTACAGACATACTTTTTTCACACCAAAAGGACTACTAAAAGTTAAATTCATTTACAAATACAGTTTTCACACCAAAAGTGTCACCTCTGCCAACATATCATTTAATTACCAACTACACAGAAGGACTACTTCCCCAAAAAAATCTATAGCCATTTTTATAGAATAGATATACCACTCTGAGGTGTGCGGTCGGCGCTCTGATATCACGCGCGCCTTGTGCGGTTGGCGCGACTCGGCCTGCCGCGCCCTGCGGCGCACACGCACACCAAGGCGCGATATCAGAGCGCAATCAAGACACCCAGAGTGGTATATCTATTATATATATATATATATATATATATATATATATACACTATATATATATATATATATATATATTATACTATATATATATATATATATACACACACACACACACACATACAAGACAGGAAGTCCCATCAAGCTATTGAATTCTGGCAAGACCCATTGTCCAAATGATGACACTCTTAATTAAGACTGTAATTTCTCAGTCCTTTTGATCCATGAGCAGTTCCCTTTCTCAAACACATCAAATGACTTTTTATGACACCAGGTGCAATCAATTGACTTTCCTGAGGACGTCATAAAATGGATTTACCACTTCCTTATGACACCAGGTGCAATTAAATGACTTTCCTGATGATGTTATAAAATAGATATATTAGTTCCTGGCTTCAAAGCAAACTGCCAAGTTAATTGCATTCAGAGATCTGCTGGTTTAACATATATCCTGTCTTTTGAACTGATACCTGGCGGGGTGGGGTTTGTCTTCCCAGGCCCAGGATTTTTCCTGACAGACAATCCCACTACCTTTTTTATATTACAAAAATCATAGAGTTATTTGAACCAGCTGTCTAAGTGTCACACCAAGCACTTTCTGAATGCCCTGAGAGTGGAGGTTAGGCCGAATGGCAGGGCTGTGAACTGATGATGTCCTGAAGGTAGTCTGAACCTGAAGTATTTTCTGTGGGATTCCCTGACGGGAATGTGAAAGTAGGCATTCTTCAGATTCAGTGATGCCAGCCAGTCGTCTCCTTACTGAAGAGTGGGAAGGATCATTGCCAAGGTCACCAATCTGAACTTTGACTTTGCAAAGTGCTTGTTCAGAGCTTTTAGATCTTAAATGGGTCACCACTCCTCATTTTTCTTAAAGGTTAGGAAGTATCTTTAGTAGAACCCTTCCCTCTTTGGGCGAAGGGTACTGGCTCCACTGCCTTTGCTAACACTAGGTTGGATACTTCTTTTTCCAGAAGTGCCCTTTCTGTAGGGGATGCTGGTCTGAAAAGCTTCGACCTTAGCTTGGGGAAAGATATGAAGCTGAGGGCTAGGCCCTGAATCACTACTTTCAGAACCCACTTGTCTGTGGTAATGGTTTCCAAAGCCTAGAAGTAGTGAGTCAGCCTTCCCCCTACTAGCAGTGGGGAGGAAATCCTGGCTAGCATATATGGGAGTCTGCTTTGGTTGGGCTTTAGCCTATGGGGTTTGATCCTCATGCCTAGATCCCCTTCTGCATCTGCCCCTGAAGTATCCACTCTCTTTGCTGATATACAGGGGTGGCTTGGGCCTGGAAAAAAGGTCTGCTATAACCTGACCTACCTCTACAGTACTTCCCCTTTCCTGTAGCCTATAGGAGGTGGAAGCTTTCTCCTTTGTGGCATTGCTCTTGTAAGTGGTTTTGTACTCATCCACTTTCTTCATGTATGCCTCTGTTTTATCACCAAACATGGAATTATTTTCACATGGAAAGTTCATGGCTTTAGCTTTGGTATCCTGAGAAAGGTTTGTGGTTCTAAGCCAGGCAAACCTTCTCAGTGCCACTGTCAAAGTCATGCATCTGGCCGCAGAGTCACTGGCATCCACTGTCATGTGAAACTGGTATTTCCTTGCCTCCACCATCACCATCACAGAGTTCTTGAGTGTTTTCTGGTACTGGGCAGCCTAGGCCATTTAATTTGACTGTCTAATGGCTAGAAAGGCAGCTAAGTACCCTTTCGTAGCCATGCTGTCCATCCTCCTGGAGTCCTTCTCAGGTGGATGGGATGCCAGTGGGACTCTGGCCTGTCACATGCTGCAGCTTGGACTACACCTTCATAATCTGGGTGAGAGAAAAGGAACTCTGCCCCATATCTGTCCAACTGATATTTCTTGTCAGCCTTCTTATTTATTGGAGGAACAGAATTTGTTGTTTCCAACACCTTCATGACTTGCTTCCTTAAAGATTTGTTAATAGGGAGCAATAATCTTTTGGTGGGTGCCAGGCCCACCATGTCTAGGAATTCTGCCTCCTCCTCATCTTCCACAGTTTCATTTGTGGAAAGGTTGAGGGCTTCCACCATCTGCTTAATGAAGGTGTAATGTGAGGGAATAATCCTCTGGTAACTTAGGAGGGGAATCAAACACCTGATCTGAAGAAACCTCAATTTCTGTCAGTTCATCCACCTCCCCTCCTCATGTTCTTCATATGAGGGATCCTGGGCTTGTGAAACCAAGCATGGAATCATTGAAAGAACCATGGTTGGAACGGACATTGGAACCTAAGGGTTTACCGGTACTGAACAGACCCTGGGAAGCTGCAGTCTGTAAGGCTTGTAGCACTTGCAAAGCCTGAGCAACTGCCTTGGCTGTGGGCATGGCCAGTTTGTTCACTGGGAGCTCCTTTACTTTTTCAGCAGGAGGTTCGGTGTGTTTTTGTTTTTTCTTCGCTGGGACCAGGTCACCAGCCGGTTCCCTAGATCGCTTAGGCTTAGAAGACTCACCCTTTGGTAGAAGTGAGTAGTTCCGGTTCTTTAGGTTTCTCCTTTTTATTGGAAGAAGGGATCGGTTGATCCGCTATCTGATCACCCAGAACAGGAAGGAGCGGTCATCTTCTTTTTAAAATGTTCTAAATGTTTTTCTATGGTTTTAGTTGGGAAGGTCTTGGAAATCTCACAACCTGACTGAAAATGTGAAGCACCTAAACAAAATAAGCACAAGTTGTACTTATCAACTTTTGCAAATACCTCCCCACACTTAAGGCAATTTTTAAACCCAGTAGGCCCTGTTTTCTTTTTCGATCTATCGGACATAACCACTACAATTCAAATACAGAAATATGCGAACTTAAGCTTGGTTGCTGAACTGAATTTTGTGGATTTTAAAAGAGGCAACTTCCATTCCTGTTAACCCACAGAGTGGAGCGGTCGGTTCCCAGCCGGGAAAAAAACCGCAAGTCTGACAGAAATAAACCGGGACCACAGAAATTACAGAAGGGGTCTGGCTTAAGTTCTTTTTACTCTAAAAGTAAATAAAGTTAAAAGAAACAAAGAGAAATCAACAGTTCCTTGACAGTTACGCGGAGGAACCGTGAACTAAAGAAAATTACACTAAAACTAGTGCCAAACTATGTAAAACCTAAAATAAGAGCAGCAGATAAAGTATAAATAAAATGGTTTAGCATGAAAAATAAATGTAAATTCAATCATGCTGAGGGGCAGTCTCGGAGGCAGGTGGAGAATGAAATCTGAGCATTATAGAATGCAGTAGTTAATAAGGGCAGCAGTTTAAATGGTGGCATGAGCCAATGGATGTTCCATCATTTGCATAAGTTCCATTTCTCTCTGAGGCAGTTCAACACAGGAGGCTGCTTTGGTTAATCATGCTGAAGAATTCCTGTGGTTAGGAATAAATAGTCTCTTTTTAACTAAACACTTTACAGAGGAGCTCTCCTAATTCTGCTTTAACTAATGTTGATGGAGTACAGGACAAAAGCCCTAAAAGCTCCTTGTAGTATGAATTAGGCATTTTTTCAATATTTTGTGGTACTTGATGCCCCCAAACTTCCGAATCATAAAGTAATTGACTTTTAAGATTTGTGTTAATAACCCATAAACATCTTTTAACAGAACTGCCCCTATCTGTATGAAAAACTAGACATTGGCTGGAGGAATTTCTTAGATTTCCGGTGTGGTGTGGTGTGTGTGGATTGTGTTTGTTATATATGTTGTGTGTTGTGGTTCTGTGGAGTGTGCAGGGGTGTGTGTGTGGGGGGGGTGGTGGTGTGGTGTATGTACACACATATGTGTGGGGGGAGCGTGGCATGGGACAATTGTTATGAGGCTAGGACACTTAGTTTTCACATATAGTGTACATTTACTTCCTTCTACTAGTTGTCAGTGGTTGGATTACACACTGTCACATTTTTAAATCTGCTCATATTAAGATGCATATCTCATTTACTTGGGGGTTCATAAAAGGTGTAATTCCTTTGGGTTTTCATTTAGATTCCTTAGATTGATTCTGTGCATTTTTGTTATATACGGACTCTGTGTTGAAATCTGCACTTATCAGGCTCATGGTCTCATTTTCTTGGGGGTCCTTGACAAGTATTTTTGTATCTTTTTATTTGGCACTTACACTTATGTAGCCCCCCTGTTACCCGGGGTTACTAGAATCCCAGTAAGACCTAGTGGTAGGCAGGGAAGGCAGCTTGTGAAACTCCAGTTAAATGGATTTCACACTCTCACTCTGTTCTCAGTCTCAGCTGAGACTGAGGGATGACATCACCATATAACTATCGCAGCTGCATGAACCACATTGGAATCCGCAGAAGGGAGTTAGATTAGAATGTTGGGAGTTTTGAACAGTCAGTGAGTTCAGTCTGTAGTTGGAGATTGTTGTGAGAGGAGCACAGCAGTTCTGTGCACAGGCTCTTGGAGCCTCAGCTCTGAAACAGAGCTACATTTTAGGGAAAAGTGTGTGTTTCCGCCTAAAGAGGAACACAGTAAGCTATCTTTAAAGAGGTGGAGACCGCTGATATGGGTCTCTGTGCCCCATCCCTCAGGGGATGGGGCAGAAAAGTTTGCCTGCTATTTCAGGGGCAACCCCCTGGCTACTACTAGAGAAGAAGCTGCCTTATTTTCCCAAGTGTGTGGGGTACAAGAAGATTTTGAGATTCGCCTGTGGGGCACCTGCAACTGAAGGGTGAGTTCTGCTCTTGCTAAAGGGCCCATGTTTCATCCTGAACTGTGTTAAAGTGGGGATTGGACTGCTGAAGTAGTGGGAGGCCTAGAGTAATAGGCTTAGCCAAAAGTAAAAGTATGTTCAAGTCCAGCACAAAGGGAAAGTCAAGACATGCAGAGGAGATGTGACATACGTCTACCTGTAATCTACATTGCCAAACTTTCAAAAAGAATTGTTTAGTGTCCCGAGAAATGGCTAGGTATGGATTGTGGGAGCTGGAGGTGGGAGACCCCCCCATCTTTAGTAACCAGGTCCACCTCTACGGATTTGCTCTGTGGATTTCTACTTTGCCTCATGCACTTGGCCAGTGATGAGGTAAGTACCCAGACATGGGATTGGAAGAAAATTTCCCTTTAGGAGTCGAAGGCTCTAAGGTGGTTTGGGGAGCTACCAACAGGAAAACTGGTTCATTCCCATATGGACCGTGATCAAGTGGCCGGCGGGGGAGCCGGGCCCTGGGAAAAACCCAAGTAGTGTACAAGTCGGGCTGTGTACCCAAAGCTGCGTGCAAGTCCAGGCTGTGCATCTGGTGGGTTCAGAGCCTGAGGGCTGGAATAGTGAAGAAGTGTTCTGTTGCTCTAATCTGCATTACCAGGAGTGTAGCCCTGTGGGGGTCCGTCTATGCTTTGTTTGTTCAGTTTGGATGTGAATAAAAGCCACACTTTAGAATCCCATTCCTGGTTTTGGACATTACAGTTATTGCTTCCTGTGTTCGGATTTACTTGGGTGCCCCTGTGCAGAGTAGCCAAACCTAGGCCCCCTGTGCCGAGTAACCTAGTCCTCCCCGAACCCAGTCCCCACCAGGTACTGCTGTCAGCTTCAACAGCATGCCACCTGTTGTTTTGCAAAAAGACAGGGGTGTAGGGCCTTACAAAATGGAGGCACCGCTTTGGATTTTTATTTTGGGAGGAAAGGTGCTCGGGCAAAGGGCTAGCATTTTGGCTATCTGGCAGTGGGTAGCCCAACAAGATGAAGCAAGTTAACTAGTGTGTCGCTGTGTGCTGTGGATCTTATGCTGCTGTTAAAATGCCAACTGTTTACCAAGGAGCAGTAAAGCTAAAAGAGTGTGCCCTTGTCCTGCATCAATTGTTTACAGCGTTTTTGCCTGTTTTTTAAAAGAACTGTGTGTGATAAAGAAAAGTATGGAAGACTAGGGGTAGCAACAGAAAAATTTGCCCTGGACATTGGAAATGCTTTTTTTAAAAAAAAAAGAACTGTGGTGATAAAGAAAAGTGTGGAAGACTAGGGGTAGCAACCGGAAAATTGTGCCCTGGACGTTGGAAATGCTTTTGAGTGAACTGAGAAACTTGCTGTGTGAATGGCCATGCTAAATGGCTAAAATGGGCTCCCGCCGTGGAGTCAGTTGGAGAAAAAAAAAAGTGGTTTCAGCAGTTTAAATTTGCCTGCTCAATGATCGCCATGAAGAGAAGAGCACTTGCAAGGAAGAAGAGCCTCATTTGCATGGCATCGTGTGATTGGCGAGGCTGCAATCAGTCCCGCCCCTCAGCCAGCTCTACAGTGACTGCCCAGCATTCGAGAGGGAATGTGAGTGGAGTGCGTGTTCTGGCTAGTGGAGGAGCGTCGCGGTGATTAGAAAGCGCTGTAAAACGTTTAAAAATAGACTTTGCTGTTTTTAAATCGGGCTCAACCCGCATCTCGATCGACTGAATTGTGAGTGTGGTGATCGGGGAGACGATCGGCAGGACTGCCCACCCGTTTTCTTTCTGAGGCCTCTAAGACTGGCTGCAGGCCATTTTTCCATCGCAGCAAACAGCTACTGATAACAGTGAGTACCAACAGTAAAAGTTGCTCAAACAGTGATTTTCTGCCAAAAGCCAGCTGAATATGTGTGTAGCAGTGTAGTCGCTTTGCCAGTAAAGACTGTGTCAAGTTTTACCAGCAAGTGCAAGTCTGCTAGGTCATTGACTGTGTGCATCGTTAAGAGTTCAGCATCTGTTTAAAGTTTTAAAGCCAGAGAGAGACTGTGAGTTGTAGCCTAATGTGCAGCACTAGTCTGCAGGCAATCCTGTGCTTGAAATCCTGAGGCTTTAAGGGACTGTGAACAAAAGAAATGTTTTCAGCAAGTGAAGAGTCCTTGGCAAATCATGTAAATGTGTTAGAAAAAGAACAGTGCAAGTTTGTGCAGTTTGAGCAAAAGTTATCAGTAGTGTGTGTAAATCGGATGCACAGTGGCTTGACCCAATTTATGAATGTTGATGTGCAGGAGTGCTGCCGCCGCCACTACAGGGTGGGGTAGTAAAGTAAACACAGCAGCAGAGGAGCCATTTTAAAAGTAAAGAAAGTATTCAGTGAAGTGGGACTTTCAGTAACAGTGAGCTTTTGTTTGTTTTCCCTGCAGTTATGGCCTGAGGACCAGCTCGCTACCTGGATCATGCCCGGGCTGCAGTAACAGCAGCAGTAAATAGATTAAGGGACATTGAAAGGTGTCATTATGGAGAACAACTGCCTTCTCAGGTGGTGATTCCTGGATATTCAGTGCAAGTGTGTCAAATATGCTTAAATGCTGGAAGGGACGTCTTCATAGTACCTCACTGTTTGGGGTGCCTAGAGAAATATGGCTTGTATAAAGTGCCCCAGATTCGTTTGGCTCCCACATGGACAAAAGTTCAGGAATCTGTAGTTGGCAGCACACAGCACCAGGCGAAGCCTGTTGAAGAAGGCCCCTCGGGGGAGTATGGCACAAAGCTAGAAGGTGCAGATTTAGAGATAGAACCAGATGTTGAAGTTTCGGATGCTGGATCTCAGAAGGAAAATTCAGACAAAGCATCAGTAGACCCCTGGGGTGGAGGCCTAGCCCAAGTCTCATAGGAGAAGATGAGATGCGGGAGGCCTTTGAGTGGGAGGTGTCGACCTCTGCGCCTAGTGATGAGTGGATAGTCTCAGGAGTAAGGACAACTGCTTACTCCTGAGCTCAGATTCTCAGTGAGGAAGAAGATGAGGGGGAACCTATGTGGCCTTGTGAAAAAGGAATGGGTACACAGCTTCAAGCTCTTGCCTCAGAAGAATGCATGGAACAGAGTGGTGATGCCACTGCCCTGGCTGTGCAAGAAGAAGTCAGGGATCCGTTTTTCATCTCGTTGAGGATGCGTAGCTGGCAGAACCAGGACTGGCCACCCCCAAGCCAGGCCAGCGGTCTCAGGTTGACCAAAGCTGGTAAAGAGGAGAGACTATTTCGTAGGAAGGCGAATGAAATCTATGGACTGTCCTTTCCTACCTTTCCTCGGAAAGTCTGGGAGGAGATTGAGAACAGCAGGAAATCCTGGATCTGGGCCAAAGCAATGAAATGTGTGCATCCTGGTGCAAACAAGCACGTCAGGAACAGACTGTTTCATGAAAAATACACTCAGTGGAAGAGAGGCAGGACACTGTTTATGGACAGAGTGCGAATAGTGGATGGAGAGGGACGTGAAACCTTTCACTGTGTGAATTATGTGCACCCAGACAGGGTAATAATTCAAGCTCCTGACCCCCGGTACTATTGGCCTCAATGCAAGGACCTCTCGGCAAATGTGCCCGTGCCTGCTAGATGGGAAGCCAAGCAGTGGTAGTCAATACTGCCACACCAGCCTTTGTAGTGCCTTTATTGATCCACCAGTATGGACATCCAGGACTCAGGTGCCCCACATTCATCAGTTCTACAGTGTACTGGCCTTTCCAGAATCCATCGACTGGCCCACCAGATGACTTCAGATCCAGAGAGGACACCAGCCCAGCTGTATCCTGTTCATCACCTGGTAATCGGATGACGTCAGACCAGCTGTTTTCCTTTTTGTTCCTGTTCAAGGTTCCATCTCCAGAGATGACATTATCCCAGATGTGCCCTCCTGTAGTTCCCGGAAGATGTCCGCCCAGCTGTATCGGAAGAAATGCTGCCAGGGAGAGTCTTCGGCAAAGGAGCAGGTCGGTTCCTTTAATCCTTCTACAAGGGGCTGGTAAGTCCGAACTTTTCTATCCTTATGACATTGCAGTACACACCCTACACTAGCAGACTCCAGAATGTGTGAACTGTCCTCAAAGACTCTCCCCTTTGGGACTTTGGCCTGCTAGAACTGTGCTTCACCGGGCTCCGGCCCAGGAGAGACTCTTTAATGGACTAGCCTTCGGGCACTGTAGTCACTAGTTGGGACTTTTAGGGCACTCCATCCCCCAAATGTGTATTGTAAATAATGCATTGTTTTTCTACTGTTTTCTAGTGTGCATACTGTTTTTCTGCCTTTTCTAAAAAAAAATCTTTTTGGGATTCTCCAGTGTTTTGATCGTAGGGGTTTAGGTAGACTGTGTATGCAGATTAGGAGTGTGTGTTGTCTTTCTTTTTCTTGCAGATGTTCCTGAAGAAGATAGAAGAGAAGACAAGAAGAGGAGGAGGAGGGGCTCATCGGAGTTCCTAAATAGTACTTTAGTGTGTAGTATTTAAAGTACTGTTGTTGTTATTGTTATTGTTACTGTAGTAACCCTTTTCCTTCCACAGGTGTGGTTGTGGGGGTAGGGAGGCAGTAATGTAATGTAATAGATGGTATTAGTTTTTGGGGGTGTGTTTGCAGGTTGCCCAAGGTCGGGGAGGTCCCCGAGTTGTTTTTTTGGGGTGTTAAGTTAGACGCAGATAGGTTTTCCCTAGAGGGCTTGGGGGGATAGACAGGCTGTGGCCCTGACCTGCAGTAGGGGTTGCAGTGCTGATCTATTAGGGCTATGCTCTGGACAGTTCTACCAGAACCACTAGGCATCCATAGTAAGTGGGTAGAGTAGAGGCTGATATGTCAGCTAAAGGTCTCTAGGCCCTTAGTGTTGCCTGCCTGTGCTCGCACATGGTAGGAGGGGGCCTGATCACCCCCCTCCGCAGGTAGCACATAGGGTGAGATGGCCTAAGCCGGGTAAACAATGACCATGACAGTCATTTTCCTGGTCAAGGGTGAGTGTAACCCTCTGTTACCCGGGGTTACTAGAATCCCAGTAAGACCTAGTGGTAGGCAGGGAAGGCAGCTTGTGAAACTCCAGTTAAATGGATTTCACACTGTCTCACTCTGTTCTCAGTCTCAGCTGAGACTGAGGGATGACATCACCATAGAACTATCGCAGCTGCATGAGCCACATTAGAATCTGCAGAAGGGAGTTAGATTAGAATGTTGGGAGTTTTGAACAGTCAGTGTTCCGTCTGTAGTTGGGGATTGTCGTGAGAGGAGCACAGCAGTTCTGTGCACAGGTTCTTGGAGCCTCAGCTCTGAAATAGAGCTACATTTTAGGGAAAAGTGTGTGTTTCCGCCTAAAGAGGGACACAGTAAGCTATCTTTAAAGTGGTGGAGACCGCTGATACAGGTCTCTATGCCCCATCCCTCAGGGGATGGGGTAGAAAGGTTTGCCTGCTATTCCAGAGACAACCCCCTGGCTACTGCTAGAGAAGAAGCTACCTTATTTTCCCAAGTGTGTGGGGTACAAGAAGATTCCGAGATTTGCCTGTGGGGCACCTTCAACCGAAGGGTGAGTTCTGCTCTTGCTAAAGGGCCCATGTTTCATCCTGAACTGTGTCAAAGTGGGGATTGGACTGCTGAAGTAGCGGGAGGCCTAGAGTAATAGGCTTAGCCAAAAGTAAAAGTATGTTCAAGTCCAGCACAAAGGGAAAGTCAAGACATGCAGAGGAGATGTGACATACGTCTACCTGTAATCTACATCGCCAAGCTTTCAAAAAGAATTGTTTAGTGTCCCGAGAAATGGCTAGGTATGGATTGTGGGAGCTGGAGTTGGGAGACCCCCCCATCTTTAGTAACCAGGTCCACCTCTACGGATTTGCTCTGTGGATTTCTACTTTGCCTCATGCACTTGGCCAGTGATGAGGGAAGTACCCAGACGTGGGATTGGAAGAAAATTTCCCTTTAGGAGTCGAAGGCTCTAAGGTGGTTTGGGGAGCCACCAACAAGAAAACTGGTTCATTCCCATATGGACCGCAATCAAGTGGGCGCCGGGGGAGCCGGACCAGGGGAAAAACCCAAGTAGTGTACAAGTCGGGCTGTGTACCCAAAGCTGCGTGCAAGTCCAGGCTGTGTGTCTGGTGGGTTCAGAGCCTGAGGACTGGAATAGTGAAGAAGTGTTCTGTTGCTCTAATCTGCATTACCAGGAATGTAGCCCGTAGGGGTCCGTCTATGCTTTGTTTGTTCAGTTTGGATGTGAATAAAAGCCACACTTTAGAATCCCATTCCTGGTTTTGGACATTACAGTTGTTGCTTCCTGTGTTCGGATTTACTTGGGTGCCCCTGTGCAGAGTAGCCAAACCTAGGCCCCCTGTGCCGAGTAACCTAGTCCTCCCCGAACCCAGTCCCCATGAGGTACTGCTGTCAGCTTCAACAGCATGCCACCTGTCGTTTTGCAAAAAGGCAGGGGTCGGGGCCTTACACTTACAAGTGATACTATCATGCATCACGTATATATGTGTATGTTAATTTGAGGCTTGTTTTCAACTTGCAGTTATACCTAATTTCAGGATTTTATCTCTCATGATCTGTTCTTTAATATACCTGGACAATTGGAATGTAAGGTGTAAGCTCATCTTACATGTATTAGAGAGAATGCCACCCCAAGGTTTTTTTTATCACTAGAATGCTTCCTTGGCATACTGAGACATTTTAAAATTTATGAGACAAGAACTGTCTGGCTGTAGAGAATTCTTGATAACCTTTGCCCTTCTGAGGCTCCTCAGTTAAAGGCATACTGGTGTTAATTAGCTTCTCTGATGTAATCTTCTATTATGTTTTAAATGTATACGTTAAACCAATGAGAATTATTTCTGTTTTTTCAACATAATCTGGTGTTAATAGTATGGGATATTTGAAATAACTGCCACAAAGCTTCTGAAGAAGGACCTGGTTGGTTTGAAAGCTAGAGCACTTTGTTCTTTTCTGTAACATCCATGTTGGTCCTATAAAAGGTATCAAATCATTTGTTTCTGGATCTTTAGATTTCCTTCCACATTCTTCCAAGTGCTTATTCCACATTAGGGTTACTGAAAAAAAAATCTCAAGTAACAAAATGCTTTTGCTAATTCCAAATTATGTTTATTTATGATGTATTTGTATATTTTCTTTTATTTCCTGCACATACCATAACTTTTGTTTTATTTAATTAATTAGAAGTTCTGCCTTTTTACATTCCAGGGAAAATTTCTCTAGCATCCCTTTAATACCAAAGTAACTAGTAGATATAAGCACTGTATCATCTGCCTATACCAAGTATGAAAGTTTTAATGTACAGTGACTGGTGAAAAAGGTCGCTATATCCTGCATAGCGAGTGTAGCAAGGAGTTACGCTCACCAGAGCAGGTTATAGGACCATGTTTGGCTAAGCCCTGCCAAGCTGACCATTTAGTGAGCAGACTGATTGTGCATATGGTTGCTGGGGTTCTGAGGGAGTACATGAACTCGCTGACTTGGTGTGGTGAGATCTAAAAAGCTTGGAATCTGTTTTTGCTTGTTTTCGTCGTGGGAACTGTTTGTCCTGATTTTGGTCTTGGATGCTTTGAGACAGCGGGTTTCTGGGGAGTTGCCTGGGGTGGTTGCTATTGGCTGGGTTCAGGGCGAGCGACGCCGGCCTTGGGCCAGCTGAAGGGCAGGCGCGAGTTGCCGGTATTTCCTAGACTCACCGGAGGGGTCTACCAGTGGGTGGACACTATTCCGGGGCTCGTTGCTCTGGATCCAGCCTGATTAGCGGACGCTTTCAGGGTTCTTCCCTTATGTTGGATTTCTGAGCCCTCAGTCCCACTGATTTCGGACCTGCTCCTTTAACTTTCTGCCCATGGATTACGGTCAAGACTCTAATCCTGTGATTTACACTCCTTCGGTTTAAGGCAGTTAGATTGCCTGTTTTTTCTTTGATCCCCCGGGTTGTGAGATGGTCTGGGGATCTGAAGATTTAAAGACATTGGCTGCTTTAAGACTTATTATCGTTTTATTTTATATTTTGTCATCTGAATATATCATCTTTCTCCAGGTGGTGAGAGTGTCTGGGGACTGAGAGACTTTGGCTTTATTGCACTTACTCTCGCTTTTGTGAGAGTCTGTGCTTGGAAATGATTTCATTTACTGGTTTTATTTACAGCTTTTAAGACTTGTTATCCACTTCCCTATGACTTATGTTCTGCAGACTTATTTGATTTGGACTCTGACGTTAGGTTTATGATTTACATTTTTAGTTTTATTCTGCATTTGTTGGGGTGGGTTAGAGTAAGCTATTACTTATTAATTTGTGTATTTATTATTTCTCTCATAGACTTGGTTTGCTGGCCAAGGCACCTAGCTTCACCTGAGCTCTTTCCTTCTAAGACTGCTTGAAAGGCAGAGTAGAGAAACTTACCAGAGCAAGGGAGAAGGATTAAGACTTAGTTTGGCTAAGCAGATTTACTGTGTGGTGGTGTTTTTATTTTTTACTCACAGGGATTGCTACTGTTTGTTGCTAACATTTCATTGCTTTATTTTTTCTCTGATTCAAATTGTTGTTGCTGGTATACCTTCTTCTGCATTATTACAAGGTGTGCCTACAGGTGTGTGCTAACAGATTACTGCTGTAATCTTCTGAGTCAAATTGTCTTTTGCAAGGTATATCTTCTGTTACTGCTTTATTTTTCTCTGGAGCAAAGTGTTTCTTACAGGGTATATCTTCTCTGAAATTACTGTATTACAGGTGGAGCTTACATTTTTGTGACTTTTTTATCATTGGGCTAAGCAAAATTATTGTTTGACACTGTGTTTTATTTTATTCTTGTTTGTTGAAAAGGTTTGTTGTCTCAGAGGTGTTTCAGTCTCCTTCTCACATTGAAGGAGCAAATTGCTTTTCCTCCCACAGCTCTTCCAAAGGATTAGGTGTGTATGTGGGGTGGAGCTGGCAAACTGTCAGTAATTTCCAACAGAAAGAAGGGTTAAAAAGTCAGGTTAGTTGATATCTTGGAGGTAGAAGACTTGGTTTGCTGGCCAAGGCACCTAGCTTCACCTGAGCTCTTTCCTTCTAAGACTGCTTGAAAGGCAGAGTAGAGAAACTTACCAGAGCAAGGGAGAAGGATTAAGACTTAGTTTGGCTAAGCAGATTTACTGTGTGGTGGTGTTTTTATTTTTACTCACAGGGATTGCTACTGTTTGTTGCTAACATTTCATTGCTTTATTTTTCTCTGATTCAAATTGTTGTTGCTGGTATACCTTCTTCTGCATTATTACAAGGTGTGCCTACAGGTGTGTGCTAACAGATTACTGCTGTAATCTTCTGAGTCAAATTGTCTTTTGCAAGGTATATCTTCTGTTACTGCTTTATTTTTTCTGGAGCAAAGTGTTTTTACAGGGTATATCTTCTGAAATTACTGTATTACAGGTGGAGCTTACATTTTGTGACTTTTTATCATTGGGCTAAGCAAAATTACTGTTTGACACTGTGTTTTATTTTATTCTTGTTTGTTGAAAAGGTTTGTTGTCTCAGAGGTGTTTCAGTCTCCTTCTCACATTGAAGGAGCTAATTGCTTTTCCTCCCACAGCTCTTCCAAAGGATTAGGTGTGTATGTGGGGTGGAGCTGGCAAACTGTCAGTAATTTCCAACAGAAAGAAGGGTTAAAAGTCAGGTTAGTTGATATCTTGGAGGTAGAAGACTTGGTTTGCTGGCCAAGGCACCTAGCTTCACCTGAGCTCTTTCCTTCTAAGACTGCTTGAAAGGCAGAGTAGAGAAACTTACCAGAGCAAGGAGAAGGATTAAGACTTAGTTTGGCTAGCAGATTTACTGTGGTGGTGTTTTATTTTTTACTCACAGGGATTGCTACTGTTTGTTGCTAACATTTCATTGCTTTATTTTTCTCTGATTCAAATTGTTGTTGCTGGTATACCTTCTTCTGCATTATTACAAGGTGTGCCTACAGGTGTGTGCTAACAGATTACTGCTGTAATCTTCTGAGTCAAATTGTCTTTTGCAAGGTATATCTTCTGTTACTGCTTTATTTTTCTCTGGAGCAAAGTGTTTCTTACAGGTATATCTTCTCTGAAATTATTACAGGTGGTGCTTTACAGGTTTTACAGTTTTATCTAACATTAGGATAAGCTTTCAGGGTTACTGCATTTGTTGTTGACTGATTGTTTCTGCTCTTACCTCCTTGTTCTTTCGTCCGTGGTTCTTCTTTTTAGGCAGGGGAAGGGCCCAGCCACCCACCCCCATCCCCAACCACCCCACGCTACACTCCTTTTATAGGGTACCACAGTTGTGACATTTCCTGTGGCAGAGCAGGAAGGGGTGGATCAGTGGGGCCTCCACAAGGTGATCTCATTTACAGGGCACTAGTAATTTAACTTGTTATAACAAGTTAAACAAAGCACAATTAAACCATTACTTGCATTTTTTTTTCCTTCTAATTACTCTGACTAGGTTACAAACCCAGCAACTTATTTGGAATGGATTTCATTAACTGCAGGTACTGTGGAACAATTTTCAGAAGGACAGTCTTACAAGATTTAGGACACTGTCCCACATGCTGGGCCTTTGGAGATCTTAGGTCTCAGCTCCAGGCAGCATGGGCAGAGATTGCACGCCTCAAATTTCATATTGAAGAGGAATACATTATAAGAACCACCCGCCATTTCCCCAGCAACCAACAGAAAAACCTCGACCGCAGAGGGTAGTTGGTCCAGGAGGTTGGCAGGTGGTTAGGAGGAGCAAATCAGGTGCCCCATCACTCTCTACTCTCCAACACATTACCTCCAAAAACCATATAAACACTACAAACAGGTATCTGCCTCTATCTCTGAAATCAAATAAAGAGGCAGAAGACACTGCAGAGCAGGACACTGTGGCACAGGAGCTAGCACAACAATACTCACCCAAATCAGGAACCAAAACTAAACAAGCACAAAGGAAATCCAAAAAACTTCTGATCATAGGAGACTCCATGATTCGGGGAGTTGATACCCATCTCCAGCCAGGGGTGATGGTCAGATGTCTCCCAGGTACATCAGCATGGAGAGACACTGACCGCATTGCTAAAATTGTTCACAAAGCAGGAGAAAACATTGATGTCCTAGTACACATAGGGACTAATGATCTCGCCAACCGGTCAGTTGTGGAGACAAGGAACACCTGACTAGGCTGGGTGACAAACTATCATCTATTTCGTCGGCATCTCCTTCTCTGAGATCCACGTCTGGGAGAAGGGAGCAGATGGACGGAAGGTCAGAGAAGGGGAGATAGGGGAGCTAAACACGTGGCTCAAGGACTGGTGCCAGGAAAAAGGACACAGATTTGTAGGGAACTGGCAACAGTTCTGGGAGCGAAAGTTCTTTAAATTTGATGGACTGCATCTGACTAAAGAGGAGTCAGTGCATTGGGGCAGAAGTTTGACGTCTTTGCAGAATATTTAAACTAGCAAATGGGGAGAGGGGTGCAGCACCCCATACGTCGAATGGGAAGAACACCCTCCCCTCAGCTAGTGGTCAAACAGGAATTCAGCGTGTTTGCCGTTCATTTGCATCACCAGGTAAGAAAAAGGTTTGTCTCCCCATACGATGCACAGGGTAATGCCAAACTTCACCCAACAACTAACACACCAAAATCTGGCCAATGGAAAATCATGTACACAAATGCTCACAGCCTGGGAAATAAGATCCCAGACCTGCAGGCAATTATGTCAGAGGCTAAACTGGACATAGTAGCAATTAGTGAGCGTGGTTTACCAGTAACCACACTAGGGAGACTTCAGTACCTGGCTATGTATTGTTCAGAAGAGACCGAGGTGCAAAAAGGGGAGGGGTGGCCTTGTTAATGAAAATATCAAAGCTACAGAAATTCAGAATACACATAAGGAGCCAGAACAACTGTGGGTCACCCTGAAACAGGAAATGGGACAGCCATAAGAACTGGGGTTGTCTACAGGCCCCCAGACCAGAGGAGGACATAGACACATTACTGTTAGAAGATATACAAAACATGACAGCTAAAGGGAGGTTCTGATAATGGGAGACTTCAACATGCCAGATACAGATTGGTCAATACCAGCAGGAACATCTGCCAGAACTAGACTCATAGTGGATTCCTGCAGGGGAGGCCTCAAACAACTGGTACAGCAACCCACAAGAGACAGGGCTATCCTAGATCTAGTACTGATTGACAAAGAAGGGATCACAGATCTCCAGGTAGAAGGTCACCTGGGGGCCAGTGACCATCACATGGTATGGTTCAATTTGGCTACTACATCTAAATCATCCCATTCCAAAGCAAAATATGGGACTTCAGAGGAGCTGACTTTGATAAGATGGCCAACAGAGTTAAGCTAGCCCTGGCAAAAAGAAACACAGGTGAGGAGGTACAGGCAAAGTGGGCAAGCATTAAGGATACAATACTTGAAGCAACATCCCATTGTGTTAGACAGAAAAGGAAGTGCAAAGAAGAAGGAAACCACTTTGGTTCTCAAATACAGTAGCAGAAAGGTCAGAGCCAAAGGCTGGCCTTCAGAAAATATAAGGGAACACAAGCGGGATGAAGATAGGGAGGCATGCAAACTGGCCTAAGGGAAGCAGGTAAGGCAGTAAGGCAGGCAAAGTCCCAAACTGAGGAAACACTAGCACGAACAGTAAAAGAAGGTGACAAGACTTTCTATAGATACATTAGTGAAAGGAGAAAGTCCAGAGGGGTATTGCTAAGCTTAATGGAGAAAGGAGCATGTGAGAGGAGGACCCTGTAAGGCATCTATCCTAAATAGATACTTTTGCTCAGTATTTACTGAAGAGAAGGTAGGGCAGGGCCCACAGCTCAGCATCATGGACACAGGGGAGGGAGGTGAGCACTACTCCCTTCACAAAAGAAAGGGTCCTACAAGAGCTTCTAAGCTCAGGGTGGATAAGGCAATGGGACCTGATGGCATACATCCCAGGGTACTTAAGGAGCTAAAGGAGGAACTAGCAGAGCCATTAGCAGAATTGTTTAGTGAGTCTCTGAGCACAGGAGAGGTCCCAGAAGACTGGAGAAGGGTCATGTGATCCCACTCCACAAGAGTGGTAGCAGGAGGAGGCGGGAACTACAGACCGGTCAGTCTTACCTCAGTAGTGGGCAAGATTATGGAGGCACTCCTAAGGAAAGGATAGTGCAACACCTGGAATCCATAGGGCACAGGATCCAAGACAGCATGGGTTTACAAAGGAAGGTCCTGTCAAACTAATCTCATAGATTTCTTTGACTGGGTAACCAGAGTGGTGGACCAAGGGGAGCAGTTGATGTCGCCTACCTTGACTTCAGCAAAGCTTTGACACTGTTCCACATAGAAGATTGATAAATAAGCTAGGTAGGCTCGGGTGGGTCAGAAGTTGGTCAACTGGGTGGCAAACTGGTTGACTGGCAGAAAACAGAGTGGTGGTAAATGGTATACAGTCAGAAGAGATGCAAGTCACAAGTGGGGTACCTCAGGATCAGTCCTGGGGCCAGTCTATTCAACATCTTCATTAGTGACCTGCATGAATGGACTAGAGGGTGAAGCTTGTCTGTTTGCAGATGACACCAAGATCTGCCAACAGAGTAGATGATCAGATGGGGTGGGCAGAATGAGAAGAGATCTGGATAAACTAGCAGAATGGTCAGAAGAGTGGCAACTGGGATTTAATGCAAAGAAGTGCAAAATCATGCACATAGGGAAGAGAAACCCTGAAGCCACTTATAGGCTGGGAGGAGTTGCTAGCAGTCACAAAGGAAGAAAGAGACTTGGGCATCATCATCACTGATGACCTAAAATCATCAAGCAGACCTCTAAAGCAGTAGGTAAGGCTGAGGGGATGTTAGGGTGTATTAGTAGGGTATCACAAGTCGTAGAGGAGGTAATAATCCCTCTGTACAAGACATTGGTTAAGCCCCATCTGGAGTACTGCGTGCAGTATTGGAGACCACCTTCACAAGGACATTAACAAATTGAGGCAGTCCAGAGAAGGCAACCAAATGGTGCAGGGACTGCATCAGAAGACATATGAGGACAGATTAATGGAGCTCAATATGTATACCCTTGAGCAAAGGCGGAGAGAGGTGATATGATCGAGACATTTAAACACCTTAAGGGCATAAACAAGGTGAAAGAGTCTAACATGTTTAAATATAAGAAAATAGCAGGACAGAGGACACAGCATGAGATTAGAGAGGCGATTAAGGGGAATGTGAGGAAATTCTTTTCACAGAAAGGTGGTAGATGCATGGAATGGCTTACCACAAGAAGTGGTGCTATGAATACAGTGCAGGGCTTCAAACAGGCATGGGATAGGCATAAGGGAGCAATACAAATGACTATGAATAGATAGGTCACTGACAGAGCAAAGGCCGATGGCACATTTATAAGGTAGAAAAAGAAATGGGCAGACTGGATGGGCCTTGCGGTCCTTATCTGCCGTCAACTTCTATGTTTCTATGTTTCTATGTTTTCTAATTATTATTATTACTTATTTGTTATGTGAGGGTTATTTATTTTGGGGTTGGGTTGAAGGTGAGATAGTTTGTTTGTTGGGTTTTATTGATTGTTTTTAAGATGTGTTGGGAGGGCTTTATGATGGTCAGGCACTATTCTCCCGCTCTGCTCCGGAGCCTCCACCCTTTTCACTGTCCCCGTTTACCTGCCGATGTTTCCACTAAGTGTCGTGCATTGAGAATAGTGAGAAGGCATTTGAGGGGTGGATGGACTGGTCTGAGTGGGAGAATGGAAAGGAGCGGGCAGATAGGGATAGTTGGGACTAGGAGATGCCCTGGGGTGAAATGGGATCAGGAGAGAGGTCCTCCCTGCCTGATTCCCATACCCAAGGGCTCCACAGATTGTGGGCAGGTACTGCGCTCCTCCCTGAAAACCCATCCAACCCAGGCGGTGTTATGTAATGCCAGGTCTATTAGGAACAAGACTGCAATTATTGCAGATCTTATTGCAACATCTGACCTGGCATGTATCACTGAGACCTGGCTTGATGAGAATGCAGGTCCAATACTAGCCTCTGCTGCTCCGGCTGGGTTCTCGGTGATACACCGCCTGAGATTGGATCATAGAGGCGGGGGAGTAGCCATCTTTTTTTAAATGGAGCTGAGTCTTGTGGATGTGCCAGTGGATAGCACTCGATCCTTTGAGTGTATCCTGGGAGCAGGTGTGGGGTTCATGATTTTCCTCATCTATCATCCACCCAGTGACGGTGGAGAATTCCTGAAGGAGTTCGTGGACTTCATTGTCGACATGGTAATGGAGTCGCCCAGATGGTTAATACTGGGTGACTTCAATGCCTGGGTTGACGATGAACTCTCGCACTTTGGAAAGAATCTCTTCCAACTTATGACTATGTTGGGCCTCTCACAGATAGTTACCTCTGCTGCCCATATGGGGGGGGGGTCACTCATTGGATCTAGTGTTTCTACTGGATTTGGAGGTCATGCATTTGGGGGTGGAACCGAATGCGTGGATGGACCATCATACCATAGGATTCAGCTTTGGGGCACCCCCAAATAGGCCTGCCTCTACGGAGATGGTCCAGTATCACCCTTTAAGGGGAGTTACCCCAGAGGGTCTACTGGTGGTACTGGCAGAGGGTTGTCACTGGAATTTATTCCTCTGACGCCATCTCCCTGTCCTGTCAGGTGCTGCAGGGCTCCATTTTGGCACCCATGTTTTTAGTCGTGTATATGCTGCCATTGGGAGACATTATTAGGCGATACGATCTGGGTTTTCACTGCTATGCAGATGATACCCAGTTGTATCTGTCCTTCAGTCCCGGACAGGAAGATGCGATCTCTATGCTTAACAACTATCTATCCGAAATCAAAGATTGGATGAGTACTAGCTGGCTGAAGTTAAACCCGGATAAGACTGAGGTGCTGGCTGTGGACCCTGGTCGCCTTGAGGCGGGATGTAGGGTTGGGATTACATCGGGCATATGGCTCGATGGTATCCAACTCTCAACCTCAGACCAGGTACGTAATCTGGGCGTTATCATAGACGATGGCCTGACCCTAAAATCTCAGGTGTCGGCCGTTGTCAAATCCTCATTTTACCATCTTAAGAATATCACTTGGGTGAAACACCTGGTTCCTCTGGCTGACCTTCCTACCTTGGTCCACGCCTTTGTGACCTCTCGCCTTGATTACTGCAATACCTTGTACCTAGGGCTACCAGGGGTTGATATCTGCCGCTTACAGCTGGTGCAAAATGCAGCAGCCAAGCTTTTGACTGGGACATCTAGAAATAGTCATATTACGCCTGTGCTGCGCGGACTGCACTGGCTGCCAGTTCAGTGGCGGATCACCTTTAAGGTCGGGTTACTGACCTATAAAGCCCTTCACGAACAGGGATCATGGTATCTGCAAGATCTCTTTACTCCCTACTGTCCCTCTCGCTCACTCCGATCCGCTGTCGAGGGATTGCTAGAGATTCCCAGGGTTCGTTTAAAGACACCTGGGGCATGTGCATTTTCTTACGCTGCCCCAACCCTGTGGAATTCTCTACCTCGCCGGATACGAGGCTGCCTGACCGTCGAGAGTTTCAAATCTGAGCTTAAAACCTTTTGTTTTTAAAAGTATTTAAAAAATGATTTTATTGTTATTATTATTATTGTTAATATTATGCTTATTATTTAATGTTGCTGTTGTACAGCACTTTGGTTTTTGAAAAGCACTTATAAATAAACTTTTACTTACTTACTTAGTGTAGCGGTATATGCTGCTGCTTCTGAAGCCAATGACCAGGGTTCGGGTCTAGCGCCCGGCAGTAGAAATTTGTTTTGTTTTTTTCCCCTAAGTCTGTGCCCCCATGGAGTTGATTATAATTAGTTTGGGGGCGCGCGGGGGACTTGCCTCCCCCCTGCAGAGGAGGGTGCAGGGACATAGCCCCCTGCATAAAAATACATATGATAAGTTTTTTGTTCTTGCACTATTTGTGACAGCCAGTGTAATGTGTTATCACCCTGTTCTGTTGGGCGTTGTTCTGTGTGTTCGGTGACTATTAGTAGTCGCTCTTATCACATAAAACCAATATGAACAGCTATGATTTCCTATACAATTTCTGCAATAATATGTTCAAGTACAGATCAAATAATAATGGGTAAAAGGCACAACCTTGTTTAACTCTCGTATTAGTGATGAATTCCTTGCTTCCGTTTCTCAACATGTCATATCTTATCTGTGTAATGTTTCCCGAACATAAAACTTTAATCATATTCAATAATGAGTTATCTACTCTCAGTTTCTCCTGCGATTTCCATAAAAGTATCTGTTAATCCAATCAAAAGTCCCCTTTAAATCTGCAAAAACACAACATAATTTTTGTTTGATAACCAAATATTTGGAGGCTAAATGAGAAACTGTAAAACGTTAATCTATCCATGAGCGATTAAAATGAAACCCTACCTGCACTTTATCTAAAACCTTATCTTTTGCCCATGATAATAATCTGTTTAAAATTTTGGAATGTATCTTTTGAGTACAATCAATGAGGCTAATAGGTCTGTAGCAACTGGGATCTCTTTTATTGTCTTTTTTTTTTAGTTTATTAAATTTTGCAAGCAAAACTTACGAACATTGAATCCACAGGAGGGTAGCATATGTGGTACAGATTAAACATTGTAACCCTACAAAAGAAACAGTAAATTACACCCCCTCATTAGATACACCATTTGGGGGAACACCTAGAGGCTATAGGCTCAATACATACCCAAGAAATCTCACAAATGCTTACAGCCAAGGAAGTACCTGGGGTAATCTACATAGGAAGGTTAGCTATTACGCTATTACCACCATGACCAATAAGGTCTATTGATTCCCCTGTTCAACTGAATACAGAGTAATCAGATTAGTATAGGTACCCCATCTCCCAGGAAAACATTATATAATACAACTGGCAACTAAGAGCTTTGAAAAAATAAACCACCAGTTTAAAGCCTAAAAAACAGGAGAAACTTAGTGGTGTTGCGATACTCGCTAAACATAACATTTCATGTTCCAAACTCTTGTGGGTACAGATAGTAAGCAATTGTTGCTGTCCACATGTTAAACTCAAACCTGAGAGAAACCTTTTTTAAAAAAAAAAAAAAAGGGAAGACCAGCAAAGAGACAGCAATACCATATATTTATATTACTACAAAGATGTAGCCGAATATATATCAGTAGCAAGTTAACATCACAGCCCTCATAAAAAGTCCCCAACCTGCAAGTTAATCAAACAGTAAACTGAGCAGGAATAACCAAAGTCACTTTTAAGTTCAGGCAACCAAGCAGAGTGAGTAACATAGTCCAGGATTCGAAAGAAAATGGGTAGAATGAAAATGGGTAGAAAACAAACCTGCAGAGTAATATTACAACTCAAACACCATGCTGTTTAGTCTGCGCTGGGGTGCGACACTTTGTAGAGCAGGTCACTAAGAAAAAGAAATGGCGGGAACTGAATTTAGTGTAAGCACCCAACTTACCCAAGAGCCCAATTAAATTAAAAAACATTGTGTCCCTGCAATACAGTCACAACTATGTCCACATCAAATAAGCCAAAAGTTTTACTGGATGGTTGTGTAGAGTGGAATAAACCAGCATGTAAGTCTTAATCCCCTTCAGAAGACTCCGCTCCCTCTGCTAGTTTATCTTCCACACACAGCACCAGCTTTTCCACTTTCTTTGGGTCATTTAAATGATACTGGTGCCCATTCCAGATCTGGCAAAGTTTTGCTGCTGCAGCTACAAATGCCATAGTTGACTTTGGACTCCATCAAAAGCTTTTTGTCATTGATGGGTACTATAAGATAGGTCAGGAAAAAGCTAAAGTGCGTTGCCACCATATTGTAAGTTCCTACAGTGCCTAGCTTGCAGAAGGGCTCTATCTCTATCTCTAACCCTGGTACAGACCACCATAAAGGTATGGGGTGTGGACGTGTCAACTGCTGCATGCCGAGGGGTCAGCTGGTAAACTTTTTCTTCTTTTTTTTTTATACTTTATTTTTATTAATATCATTTTCCTTTTTCCAGTCAGATAATTTTTACAGTTGTGGCATGGAACATAATTGACATCCATTTCTGTATCACCAGACAAAGATTGAAAGTTGTTACAGTACATTTCTATTCATTGACCTCAAAGTACTTTCTATTCCATTATGTTAAAGACTTAATCTGTATATTTAAACTATTTAAAGATAAAATGAGTAAACTTGGGAGATGAATTTAAAAAATCAAATTTTCTGGTACTGTCATTTAATTAAACCCTACTGATACAAACCATTCAATTCAGAGCAGGGGTTGCAGCACGAAACAGATGGAAGTATACCGAGCCTTTTCATTAGCCCCTAAACTAAAACCATACCCGTGAGGAAGTCTTAAATAACTAGTTGGGAGAGAGTCCATGGTGGGGGAAGGGGGGAACCAAGCTAGCATTGACCGAGGGGGGGGTATCTTTATACCTTATCCTTATATAAAACCCATCTGTTCCATCTGTCATCGTAGCTGCCACTCCTATGATTAATTGTGTATGTTATGCTTTCCATCTGCTGAATATGATTAACTATTCCCATCCAATCTTGCATTTCTGGAGCCAGTTGTTGTAGCCATTTTTTTGTTATAGATTTTAGGGCTGAGATCATAAGTATCACCCAGAGATATCTTGCGGCCCTGTCTCCAACCTCAGCTGGGAAAAGGCCTAATACACAGTGTTCTGGACCCACTTCTTTTGTTAGGTTAAATATTTCAGTTAGGTGCTTAATTATTTGGGACCAAAAGACACGTATTCCCGGGCATCCCCAAAACACATGCGCCTGATCGGCCTCAGTCTCACCACACCCTCGCCAACAGGTAGCTTGTTTCTGTGATCCCATTTTGCACAATTTCTTTGGGGTATGGAAATACCTAATCCTTACTTTCCATGCATATTCCCTCCAACCCGGTGATGATGATGTTTTCCAAACATTTCTGAATACTATCAACCACGTCTGGAAATTTAAAACTATCCCAAGCTCCTCTTCCCATTTCCTCTGCACCTTTTGGATATTATGTGCTATATCCTCTATCTGGTTCCTATATAACCTAGTGATTGCCCCCTTCCCATGACTTCCCCCCCAAAACCGTTTCTATTACTCAAGGATAGGGTCTCTCATCCTGCCAGGTCCTATTTTGTCTAATTCTGTTAGATATATAGTCTCTCAACTGATAATAGTATATAATGTCCTGTGGTGACCAATTATTTCTGGTTTGAAGTGTGTCAAATGGTTCCAGGTCTGGTCCCTTGAGGACCTGCCATGCAGCATATACTCCTCTCTTCATTTGTATACCATACCATCCGTACATAGTGGCCAGGGGGTACTCAGTGTCATAATACCACCATCTATATTTCCATAGGTTTTTAGCCATAAATCCCCGCTTTGCTCCCTGAATCCATCCCTTTAATGTGATCTGAATTGTGTGCATTTGAAAAAGGTCTATGTCAACCTGTGAGGGGGGGAGAAATAAGATAGCTTGTAATGGTATACCGCTCGCTTGAGATATCTCCATTTGTTGCCAGTGTGCTTTATATGTGGGGTGAGCCCACAAAAGGGCATTTTTCATTTGAGCTGCTAACCAATAACCATTAAAGTCAGGACATGCCCTCCCTCCTTTCTGTTTGGACAATGTTAGTGTTTTCCTTGAAATTCTCGGGTGGGCTTTGGCCCATATGAATGACATCACCCGTTTCTGCCAGTCCCCCATCTCTTTTTGTGGAATAAAGCAGGGCACAGCCTGAAATAAGTAAAGGAGTCTAGGCAATATGTTAGTTTTAATTATTTGAATTCGAGAGTGAAGAGGAAGCGGAAGCAGGAACCACCTGTCTAGATCCGTCCTAAGCACTCTCAGTAAGGGGGAAAATTATCCTTAAAAAGGCTTTGGGAGGGATGTTCCTATGTAAGTTCCCAAATATTTAATAATCGGACAATCCCACTTCATTGGGTATTTAAGCTTTAATTCTCGGGGAACTTCTGCATTTAAGGCCAGAACCTCCGTCTTTGC
This sequence comes from Neoceratodus forsteri, assembly GCA_016271365.2. NCBI lineage: Eukaryota > Metazoa > Chordata > Ceratodontiformes > Ceratodontidae > Neoceratodus > Neoceratodus forsteri. The sequence goes on from CM057453.1 coordinate 1,536,795,680, forward strand.
CCAATTTAACTAGCATCCTGAGAGCTTAGAAAAAGTTTCAGTTTGCTGAAACACCTTCGGTATTGACCCCTCTGGTTTTGACAGGTATAAAAGAATGTCATCTGCATATAACGCAATTTTGTGTGTGGTATCACCCCACCTCACCCCTTCTATTTCCAGATTCAGTCTTATACTTTGGGCCAGCGGCTCTATGTAAAGGGCAAAAAGGAGTGGCGAAAGTGGGCAGCCTTGACGTGTGCCTCTAGTTAGTTTAAAAGGCTTTGAAAGTAGACCATTGGCCCTCACATATGCCACTGGGGAGGCATACATCTTAGATACTATATTGAGGAGGGTGCTCGGGAAACCGAAGCCAGCCAGGGAGGGCCACAGGAATTCCCAAGAAACTTGATCAAACGCTTTTTCTGCGTCCAGACTCATTATATAAGTTGGTTGCTTTGTCCTTTGAATGTTTTGAATTGTATTAATTGATCTGCGGACATTGTCCAGGGTCTGTTGGCCCGGGACAAAACCCGCCTGATCTATATGTATCAGTCCCGGTAAGATCTGTTCTACCCTTTTTGCTATTATTCCTGCCATTATCTTATAATCTACATTTAATATAGATATAGGGTGGTATGACCCACAACTGGTGTTGTCCCTGGCCGGCTTCGGTATCACCGAAAAGATAGCCTGTGTCCAGGAGGGAGGCGATTTGCCCTCGTCTAGGTGAAGATGATTGTATACTTTGCATAACAAGGGAGGAAGAAGTTCCTTAAACTGTTTATAAAACTCACTGAGAAGTCCATCTGTACCTGGACATTTACCTGTTTTGATTCTCTGAATTTCCAGTTTAATCTCTGATTCAGTAAATTGCTGACTTAAAACTTCCCCTGAGTATGAGTCAATCTCGGCAGGCCCAACGGAGTCAGGAAGCTCTCAATCTCCTGTTTCGTTGGTTTGGGTCCCCATTGTACAAATTTTCATAATATTTTTGAAAGCTTCCACTATTCTCTCTGATTTATACTGAAGAGTTTGGTTTACAGGGTCTCTGATTTTAGAAATTACCACCCGGCTCTTAAATTGACAAAGCCGGCTATCAGCAGTTTCTGGGCATGAGGGCCCCCTTCATAGAACCTCTGCCTTAAATAAATAAGTTTCTGTTCCACCTGATAGTCCAGAATCTTGATATATTCCTCCTTTAGTTTCTTTAGGCATTTCCCTCTTTCTTTATTAATACTCTGCTGCTGTAACTGTTCTAGATTATATATTTGATCCTGTAGCTCCTTTCGTCTCTTTTCCCTATTGTTCTTAAGCCTAGACAAGATCTCTATAAAAGTCCCTCTAACAATTGCCTTTATAGTGTCCCACAAAATTCCGGGGGAGATTTCGGGATGTTGGTTCATCTGAATTGCTTTCTCAATTGTCTGGGTTATTTTATCCTGTACTTCCTTTAACTGTAGGAGAGAGTTATTGAGTCTCCAAAATATAGAGCTTTTCCTATACTTATTTTTAAGTAAATCGGGTTATGGTCTGACAATGGAGCAACTCCTGTGTCTGATGATTTACATATTTACACAAACCCGGCAAATATCTAGTGCTTTTTCCGGTAAAGCCGTAAGTTTCCCCTACGGCTCTCAGACTCCCTGATCCTGACCCTTTACTAGTACCAACACTCCCCTGTAACCTTCTTGTACTGTACTGTTTGCTCATTGCCTAGACTAGCCTACATCATGTTAGCCTAGCTGAAATTGCCTCTGTATATGTAATGAATGTACTCTGTACTGATTGGCTGAATTGTAATGTTGCTTCCTTGTGTTATCCTGTATTGTACTCTCCCGGGTCGTGCCTGAAAATAGTCACCTGCTGGCTAGCGCACCTACCCGGTAAACAAAAGCTAAATAAATAAATATCTCTAGTGTCTCTTTAGTGGATATGAAATAGTCTAATCTTGAAAAAGATTGGTGGGGTGCTGAGAAAAACGTATACTGTCTACTCCTGTTATTCAACCTACACCAGACATCCACTAAACCTATCTCCTCCAACAACTTGGCAACCTTCCCAGCAATGCCCCTTTCCCTTCTAAGTGGTGGGGCTGAGGGGTCAAGACTAGGATTGAGTCTCAAGTTTAGGTCCCCCCCACCACTAGGTGACCCTCTGTCCAGTCCAAAATTTTGATAAAAAAATCACGATAAAAAGTAAAATCAGTGTCTGGTGGGGCGTATATGATACCAAAGTTACTCCCCCAATTCTGCCCTTGGCAGCTGCAATCCTCCTTGTTTATCTAACAACGATCCAACAGTTCAAAGTGGGTGGAATGAGGTATAAGTATTGCGCCTCTCCTGCTAATTACTTATTGTATTCTGCCGCTATCACTTCTTTATATCCAAATTTTGATAACTTGCCATGTTCTAGTTTGTTCATATGCGTCTCCTGAAGTAAAATAATATCCGTTGCGGTTTTCTTTAGGAAGGATATAACCTGAGATCTTTTGATAGGATGAGCTAGCCCATTAACATTATAAGATAATATTCTTAATTCTGAGCATATCATTGTAACAACTTGATTCTATGCCCACAATAATTCGTTTGATTACATGTAAAACATCCATCTTTGTTACACCTCCCTCTCTCTACCAAAATTAGTTCGACAGTACCAGAGTCTCCCTTAAAAATAGTAAACCCAAAACCTTTTTTAGAATAATCATTCTTCCTTAAGTCTGTAACTTTAAACATTGTTTTGACTTCCATCGTGGAGATCCACCTTTCTCTAGGGGATCTCTTTGCGTTCAGTACTACCAGATGAAGGACACTGAACCAGGGAGTTGGAGTGTGCGCACTCCTGACTGTTATACTGCAGCTCTCCCTAGGAGCCTAAGAAAGAAGACAAAAAATGGTTCCTTGTTAGCTGTAAACAGCTAAAATTGTGACGCCGGTAGTTATGGTAGAATAAGCTTATTACCTGGACTACCTTTAGCAAACAATTGTTCAAACACTTTCATAAAGTTCAGCCCCCCCAGATTCGTCCCATTCTCACTTTAATTTTGCCCCAACACCAAACCTTCAGCCCAGAGCACAGCGATATCTCTGCTTCTTTCCTTATAGTCCAAGTACTACCAAATAAGTTTGTAACCAGGATCAGTTCATTTTACCGTCTTAAAGCTCAAATTAAGTCCCAAGACAGGGGAATGCACTTAGATGATCAGTTCTGAATGTGATTGCAGACCTCTCAAGTCATCTCCTCACTGAATATATTTCCAGGAGTACATGAGTGTATCAGTCAGTCCTGAGTGTCTATACCCTTTGTTTTCTTGTTATCCGGTGGTTTCTGCTGCACAGTCCTGAACCCTGGTCTGCGTGGTGTTGCCGCTTGTGTATTTGGCCCTCGCTCCCTTTTGTTCAACGCGATCAGCCAGTCCGTAGGAGCCTTCATGAATCCATGCGTTCTCTGTTCAAGTGCCATCTCTGGTACTGTTTCCAGCCATCCTCTCTCTACTAAGGCCTTCCCCGCCTCCTCTGCTGTTTCATATGTTCTCACACCCTCGGACCACTGTATTCGAATTCGGGCTGGATAAGGAGTGCTGAAGCGGACAGTTCTTGTCCAAAGGATTTTTATAATTGGGCAATACTTTAGTCTTTGCTTCTGGACCTCCACCGGGTAATCATGGTCAAAAAATAAGCGGCTCGCTAAGTATTTTATTTCTCTCTGTTGCCAAGCTCTCCTAAGAATGTCTTCCTTTACCTTGAAGCTACTGAACTTGAGTACCACGGATCTAGGCCTTGCTTCTGGTGGGGCTTTGCTTGCAAGGGCCACAGTAGTCTCGATGCCTAACTGGTATCCTGCTGGCAGTTGGAGTACGTCTGTTATAAGATCAGAAATAAAATCAGTCATCCTTCCCGTTTCAGAACCCTCTGGCAGGCCATGGATTCGCAAGTTCTCTCTTCTTGATCGGCCCTCTAGGTCAGTACATTTATTTTGTAGTTGTTCTGCATGATTTATCAAGGCTTGTATTATTAGGCCCATTTTGCAGGTGTCCTCTTCCACGTTGCCTATCCGGCCCTCTGCTTCCTCTACCCTTTTTTCCAGTCCAATTAAATGTTGATTCAACTGCTTGAATTCCGCTCTATTTTCCGCTCTCATTTCTTTAATTTCATTGAAAAGCTTCTCGAAGCGTGACCAGGACAATTGGTCATTTTCGGCATCCGTGTCTGGAACGCTTTCAGGGAAAGGGCTCCTACTTTCGTCCCCACGTTGTTGATTATATCCTGCTGCATCAGAGCGTTTAGGCGTTTCTTTTATTTTAGATCTCTCTCTACCATCTTTTGCCTGCTTGGTACTTGCCATTTTGACCGGATTAGTGTTGACTTTTATGCTTTTATTTCATTTTAGGACCTCTGGAAGGGAGAGCTCTCTTTAGTTTGCTGCCATTCAGTCCGTGACGTCACCGGAAGTCCTGGTAAACTTTGTCAATAGAATATGGAGGATCAGCTTCCGAAAGTCCGAAAACAGCATGCAGCAGGGTTCCAGCAAATGCCAAGCAGTCCTCCCCTTCTGCATTTTCCAACAGCCCCATTATCTGCAGATTGCGCTCCCAAGCCTGATACTCTACAGTCTCCAGGCATTGGCGGAGTAAGGAGTTCTCTTTCAATATTTAAGTCATTGCATCCATCGTTTTGGTACAGGAAGCTTCAGACCTCTGGGCAGGCATCCATACATGTCTCAAGGGCTAAAACATGGGGCATTAGTCCATCAAACTTATGATCCAAATCTTGGACATTTTCACTAACTGCTGCAGGGTCGTTTGTGTTGTTGTCAGGGTTGACTCCCCTGTTGGCAGTTCATCAGTGTTTGCTGCCTTCCCCAGTTGTGTATGCCTTCTTTCTCACTGCTGGCTTTTTGAAGCAAAAAAGTCCATTGTGGGTGCAGTATATCCACAAGACATGCCCATTTGATAGAGGATACTCTCACCCCACAAGCAGAAATAATTAGAAGCAGGTTTGGTAACCCATAAAAATATAACTTAAAGTTTAATTATGAGTTCTCCTGGGAGCTCGAGATGTTTGCTGCTTCCTTCATGGCTGCACAGCAGCGGGCCCCTCCCCCCTCCCATTTTTAAATATTGGTACAATTATGTTTCTTCTCCATGGTGCAGGAAATATCATTAATATAATTATATGTTCTATAACATCTGTAAATAAGGCATCCATATTTCTGTTTCCCTTAAAGTTACATCAACAGGAACGCTATCAGGGCCGGGAGCTATTTGACATGCAAATGAAAAAGCAGCATTAATGATTTCATCCAAAGAAAGCTTGAGCATTATAGGTATCAAAGATAAGGCATTGGTTTCACATTCAAGAGAGATATTTTTCACTAGAGTTGTAAAACAAACTCTGAAAGTACTTAACCCACTCATCTGGCTGTATACATTCCTCTGGATCTGCCAACAACTTTCCTGTGCCTTTTGCAATCATATTACAAAAATGTTTATTATCTTTATTCGATATAGCATTTGCTAGTTCCTCCCATAATTGTTGTCTGTTATTTTTTTTCTATTTGTTTTATTTTATTATAACTTTTCCTCAATTTATTAAAGATCGACTGCACATATATTATAGACATATTAAAAAAAAACTTTACTTATTTTCCTTAACGTAAGGACAAACAGGCCTTATTTATTACATATGAAATGAAGAAATTGCCATTTGTCATGTACACATACTATTTTAATGCTCTCCTATTTGATGGTTTCGTAGAAAATCCCTCAGACGTGTTTAAACCAGCTGGCAGAATCTTGGGTGAATGCTCATTCCACTCAAGCAACAATTACTAATTTTCCTTAAAGTCCTGGCAGCTCAGTATACACTACACACACACACACACACACACACACACACACACACTAATGTACTGTACCTCAGATTGTAAAATGGCAACAACTCATGTTTACATTCAGTTGTCTGAGGGCCTTTGCCTATTGATTTTTATCAGTACAGCATTGCAGATAAATATGTAGTTACTTTCTCAGCTTAATTAGTAATTTTAAGGGGACAATACTTTGAAAGAATGAGGACTCTTCTATGTTTCATTCAGGGCAGTAAGAGAACAAAGGAAACAAAAATGTTCATGTTAACAGCCTGTTGTGGTGTTGATTTTTTTTTTTGGGGGGGGGATGATACTGAGCTCCAAGTGTTGATCAGCTTAGGGAAATTAACAGATATCTACTCATGGGGCCCAATTCCAGAACACGGTACGCCTGGCACAAGGCGATATACACCAGACCCTATGATGTAAATTGCACCTTGCGCCATGCGTACCGCAAGTCATGATTCCAAGAGGTGACTTGCACCATGCCATATGTGGGCTGAGCCAAAGGTGGGCTACGCCACCCACTATGCCTGCAACCTGCAGCGGCATGGTGCAAGGGTGGGTTACGGCAGCAACTGTGCCCTATTCCAGAAGGGTGGCTGCCATAACCCACTTATGCCATTCCAGGACCCAGTATGGCATAGCGAGGTTAGACCAGCTAAGAGGTGGTCTAAGGGGCATCTATCCTGGCACAGTAATGGATGCCCCCCCTGCAGTGCCGTAGAAAGTACATGGATGTGCTCCCCATGACCCCCTCCGCTCTGTCATGCACCCCACCCCCCTGAACTTCGGAGACCCCCAGGTCCATTTTTAGATATGCCCCCCAATCACCTCTGCCAACTGGCCAGCCCCCCCAATGCCCCCAGGTGCATGTGGGTGTGTTTCTGGGTGGGGGCCTGGGGCAGTAGAGTGCATGCTCTAACTTCAGGGCAATTAAGGTTCAGTGCACTATTCCTTTGGCGCTAGCCTGCAGCTGCCGCAAGTCATGGGCATAGGTGCTGGGGACCTTGCTTATCCTGGAATATGGTGCAGGGTCCCCAGTGTAGCACCACATGGCGCAATTCACATACACCTGTGAGTTGCACAATGCGCCTTGTAATTGGCCTCTAGTGTTTTACTGTGACACTTTGATTAATACATGCCACCACCAGAAAATTAGGAAGCAAAGGCTGGTTTTTGAATGTCATAATATGATGCACTGAGCTACCAGGACCTTGATGGAAAATGTCGTCATTGTTGCTTGAATGGCATCAACACTCATCCAAGTTTCTGACACCTGGTCTGAAAATGTCTGAGGGATTTTCTGTGAAACCTTCAAAAAAGATAGGCAGTAAAATAGCATCTGAACATGACAAATTACCATTCCTACACATTACTTGCAATATGTATGGAGTGGTTGTTCTCATGGTGAGCAAATAAAATATGTCAAAAGTACTTTAAAAACACTGCAATTGATCTTTACGTGTTTTCTTGTTAGAGATGTTAGGGTTAGCCCTGACTATTCTCATCTGTCTATTTAATAATTGTTCAGCATGTTAGCAGTCCTTATTGTACCATATTGCCCCTTTATGTTTATATATTTTCATTTATTTGGATATGAAATCGGCTATTCTTTCAAAATCTGACATCTTTATGCATGCTGTCTCATTTCCTATCTTTACTATGTAGTCTTTAATACCAATGCCATACAATCTTTCAATAAATTCCTCGCTGTAAATTAATTCCCACCCCACACACTTTCTATTATTTATCCTGATAGATATGTTTTGGTGATATATTTTGTTTTGTCTATGCCATAGATTGACAATAGTTTCAATTGGAGAATGGGATCTTTCAGCTCTGTTTATTATTAAATCTGTACATATAGGAATAACTTAAAGTTCACCCATATTAAATTTATAATAGAGGAACCTTTTGTACAGATGTTAGTGTATTCACCCTCCTCATTTGATTTGGTTCTCCCCATTTAATAATAAAAATTGCTTATTACATAATGAGTCATGTAGTTTTTTTCCATTTTTACTAAGATATACATTTCTAGGGACATGGGTATGTTGTTCATCCACACTTATTGGCAGGTTCCTTGCTGCTTTAAATCTTGCCGGAAGGTCTTCAAGCTGGCTCCTCCCACCCACCCAGGTGGTAAAACTCTTGGCTGCGCCCCATGACGCCAGATCTTCCTTACCGCTTGGAAGCTCAGGTTCCTTCCTTTACGCTTCACGTATAAGACTGGTTCCTAACTCTTCGTTTTTCCGAAATTAAACTTTAAGGTTTTCTAGACTTTGGTCAACTATTTCCCTCGTGGCTGCGATGGACAAATCGACTCCTGGTTTCTGGAGATGCCCATGCGGGCAGAAGATGTCTTGGATGGATCCGACTCCACGTGCGTCTACTGCTTGGGCCTTGAGCACGACCCGCAGGCTTGCGACCTGTGCTCTTCTTTCTCAGCCTACGTCCTGGAAGACCGTGCTGCCCGTCTGCAACTTGGGCGACCCGAGAAGCGTTACCCTCCGGTAAAGTCGAAAGAGGCACGGTTGGCGGTTTCCGCGGCGGCGGGCTCGGCGGATCAGCTAGAGCAGATGATCGCCCTCGAAGAGGAGGCGACGCGGGCTGCATCTTCCTCGGCCGCTGCATTTATCCCGCTCTCCCTGGGATCTTCATATTCTGCTTCCTTTAAGGAGCTTTGTCTGTCTCTCTCCACTAAGGGAGAGGGACCTTCATCTTCTGGACCTTCCTTTCGGTCCAAAAAGAAGAAGGACAAGGGTAAGTCTGTCCATCGATGCACTTGGGAGCGGGAGAGGTCCCCCTCCCCGAGTGGTCGACCATCGACTTCAGCCACTGGCTTCACAGTGTCCCCGTCAGGTCAGTTGACCGAGACTCCCGTCGACGCAGTTGAGATCTTTCTCGATCCGTTGGATGGGTTGTCGACCGTCGAAGCTGAAAATCCTCTCTCCCCGGTTCCCCCGGTGGTGGTTGTGGATCCCGTGGGCTTGCCAGTGCCTCCGGTTCCGAAGCCCTTGGGTGTTCCTTCCGAGCCAAAGGGAGGGCGGGTTTTCCCCGCTCCTTCCCTGCACCCTCCTCGGAAAAGCCCGATGTTGAGGTCTCGGTCACCGGACTTCTTCGCTGATCCAGCTGATCCCACCACCGCCATTGGTCTCGGTCGGCACGCGGCAAGCGGCGCATCACCGCTTGTCCTCGTCCTCTTCCTCGGACGGGGAAGCTTCGACACAAGTTAGCCAGCGTCGAGGACCTCGTGGCAGCTTCTGCTGGCGAGAACAAACCGGCGGCGTCGCCTTCCCGGCCATTAAGTGGCTGTCACGGGTGGCGAAGCAACCCCTCGCTTTAGCCGAGGCCCCTGTTTCCAGGCCTGTTGCTCAGCGAAACCAGCTGCTCCACTGATTATGGTGGAACCTCCGCCTCCACAGCCGTTGTTTGGGGCTCCGACCAAGAACTCTCGGTCGGCTCAGGGTTTACCCCATAGGCTGTCGGTCACCCTTACTCCCGATCGCCCTTGGCAGGTGGAGGGTGGCTCAGGCCTGAGGCAGTTCTTTACGGAATCTTCTGAGTCCGACGACGATTCCTCCCTTTTCTCCAGGCGAGTGGACTTGGAGTCCTCTGGGGGTCAGTCGCTGGACGATAGCCCTTCGTCCTTTCTGGGTTTGCTTAGGCTCATCTCGGAGTCCACCGGGATGCAGCTCGAGCCCGTATCCAAGTGGGCCAAGTATCCCCTCATGGAGATATTGGACCGAGGGGATTCCCCTACGGAGGCCTTTCCTGTGGCAGAGGCCATTGTCGGCCTGGCCTTGGAGCTCTGGCAGTGCCCTGCTTCCTGCCCTGCGCCTTTGGCCAGGATGGCCAGGAAGTATGCAGTCTCTACCGGTTCCCTGTCCAGTTTCTGGGAACATCCCTCAGCTGAGGGGTTAGTTACCGACAGCGTTTTCCGGCGTGCTGGAAATGCTAGGGACGTGGACAAACCTACCAACAAGGAGTCCAAGAAATTGGACTATGCCGGGAAAAGTCTATGCTGCCTCCTCCCTTGGCCTTCATCAGGCCAGCTCAGCCATGCTTATGGCACATTTCTCCCATGCCCTGTTGGGCTCCCTGGACGAGGTAGTCCCTCATCTCCCGGCTGACCTGCAGACTACGGTTAGGCAGGTGCGGGACCGGGGCAGGGCAGTGGCAAAGCAGCAACTTCAGACTGCTTTGGACATTGGAGACTCATGCGCCAGGTCAGTCGCGGCTGCAGTGGCTATGCGCCATCAGGCATGGCTGAGGATATCCACCCTCACAGCGGATACCCAGCACAAATTGGCGGATGTCCCCTTCCTGGGGACCGACCTCTTCGGCCCTGGAGTGGAAGGCCACCTCCAGAGGATCAAAAAGTCCAATGCCACGTTGGACTCAGTCTCATCCACTCAGAGGGACAAGGGCCGCAGACTGCAACCCAAGCCCTTTCGTCCATCTGCGCCCTCGGCACGTCCAGCCCAGCAACATCAGGGCCAGCAGGCTCGTGTTTGGCATCCCAAACCCAAGCCCGCGGCTTCCTCCTCCAGGAAGCAGGGAGGTAAAGGCCCAGGACGTCCCTTGGCCGGTCCCTCCTCCAAGCCTGCACAGTGACGGGTTGAGGGGTGTCGCCCCCAACCTCGTCACCTCGCCCCAGGTTCTCCCCGTGGGGGGACGGCTCCGGTACTTCCTTTCCGCCTGGTCTGCTATTACCACAGACCGGTGGGTGTTAGAAGTGGTAGGAAAGGGCCTGCCTCTGGAGTTCAAGCAGGCCCCGCCTTTCAGAGCCATCGCCCCAAGGGGGGCCTCAGGGTCCGCAGCCTCGCTGTCGGCTCGCCGAGCCAACGTCGCTCTGCTCCTCGAGAAAGAGGTGATCAGAGAGGTGGCGGACCCTCTCTCAGACCCGGAGTTTGTGTCCAGGTACTTCCTGGTCCCAAAACGGACAGGGGCTGGCGCCCCATTCTCGACCTACACGACCCAAACAAGTTCCTAAGATCTCGATTCTTCAGGATGGTCACTCTGGCTCAGATAATACCATCCTTGGAACGTGGCATGTGGTTCTGCTCTCTGGACCTGCAGGACGCGTTTTTTCACGTTCCTATCCGTCCGTCTCACCAAAGATTCCTCGCTTTTGAGCGGAAGGATCCCTTTTCGAGTTCCGAGCCATGCCCTTCGGCCTGTCTCCTGCACCCAGGGTCTTCACCAAATGCATGGCAGTGGTGACAGCATTCTCTTGGCCGAGGGGTCGGGTGTACCCTTACCTGGATGATTGGCTGATAGCAGCCCCTCCAGACAGGAGGTGGAGCGGTCCAGAGATCTGGCCCTCCAGGTTTGCTCTCAAATCGGCCTCCTCATCAAGCGAGGCCAAGTCGAACTTCGAACCGAAGCAGGTGATTCTCTTCATCGGGGCAGAGCTCGACTCTCTTCGAGCCAGAGCACGGCTCCCGGCGGACAGGGCCGAAGTTCTTTCCTCCTTTGCCCGATCATTTCTGGTTGGGCAATTGCGCCCTGCCTGGGACTTCCTGCGCCTCCTGGGTCTCATGGCGGCCTGCACCAGCATGGTCCGTTGGGCCCACTGGAACATGGCCCCCTTCAATGGGGGCTAGCCAGCCAGTGGTCTCAACGCTGCGATCCATTGGACCAGCTAGTGATGGTGACCCAGGGGATGTGGAACGCTCTCCAGTGGTGGATCATTCCAGCTCATCTGCAGGAGGGCATCCCGTTTGTCTGCCCCGAGCCGACAGTCTCTCTATCGACCGACGCCTCTCTGATGGGTTGAGGTGCCCATCTGGGGGAGCACAGAGCGCATGGCCTCTGGTCCCCGCGGAAGTCCTGATGCCATATCAACCTGCTGGAGCTCCAAGCGGTCCGCCTAGCTCTCACGCCTTCGCTCTGTTTCTACGGGGTCAAGTGGTTCAGGTCCAGACGGACAATACCACGACCATGTACTACCTAAACTGCCAGGCGAGGACGCGCTCCATGCCCTTGTGCAAGGAAGCTCTCCGCATTTGGTCACTCGTGCGCAGCCTGGAGGCGGATCTCCTAGCCATTCATGTGGCAGGAGCCTCCAACACCCTGGCTGATGCCCTAAGCCGGATAGGGGCTGTATCCCATGAGTGGTCTCTCCTGCCAGAGGTAGTACAAGATCTGTTCTCCCAGTGGGGAACACCTCAGGTGGATCTGTTTGCCTCCAGGGAGAACGTGAAGCTGAGGCTGTTCCATGCCCACCCCCCTCAGCAGGGCTCGCTGCAGGGGGATGCCTTCTCGAGGCCATGGACCCCGGGCCTCTTCTATGCCTTTCCCCCATTTCCCTTGATCCACAAGGTGCTTCTCAAGGCGAGGAGGGACAAGGTGCAGGTGATTCTGGTAGCCCCAGACTGGCCCCGCCAATGCTGGTATCCAGATCTCCTCAGCCTCAGCTCCAGGCTCCCGAGGCAGCTTCCAGCTCACCCGGACCTGCTTTCAGTCAATCAGGGGAAGGTGTTCCATCCGGACCTTCAATCCCTGCACCTGATGGCCTGGTTCCTGAGCGGCTAGAGTTCCAGGCCTTGGGTCTTTCCGACGAGGTCCTCAATGTAGTTGAGGCATCCCGTAAGGAGTCGACCAGGAAATGCTATGCCTTCAAATGGAAAAGGTTTTCCATTTCGTGTCAGGGCAAGGGCCTGGACCCTTCCTCCTGTTCCTTGGCAAGCATTTTGGACTATTTATGGTCCTTTCTCAGCAAGGGCTCAGGTCAATGACCCTAAGGGTGCACCCTGGCAGCCATCTCTGCTTACGAGGCGGGCGAGGAAGCAGTCGGCGGTATGGAGAAGGTGGTCTGGCGCTTTTCAAAGGCCTTGATCACATTTCCTCCGGTGCTAGAACCTCCACCTCCGTGGATCTACTGCTGGTATTGGCAAAGCTCATGGGCAAGCCATTCGAACCAATGCACAGGTGTGATCTCTCTGACCTGTCGTGGAAGACCGCCTTCTTGGTGGCTATTACGTCAGCCAGAAGGATGGGAGAGCTCCAGGTGCTTTCCATCGAGTCTCCTTACCTGGTCTTCCACAGGGACAAGGTTGTCCTGCGCCCCCACCCGAAATTCCTTCCGAAGGTGGTGTCGGAGTTTCACCTTAACCAGGTGTTGACTCTGCCGGTGTTCTACCCCAATCACACCTCGGAGGCCGAATATAGGCTCCATACTTTGGACCCTAGAAGGGTGCTCGCTTACTATAAGGAGCGCATGGCTGAAATTCAGGGAGAGGTTCGCCAGCTGTTTGTCACTTATGCTGAAGCCGCACCTGGCAGACCTGCAGCCAAGTGGACGGTAGGCAGGTGGGTCACCTCCTGCATAGATCTCTGCTATAAGTTGGCAGGCATGGAGCCTCCCAGAGGGATAAGAGCTCATTTTACCCGCCATACTGCTGCATCGGTGGCTGCTTCCAGGGACGTCCCTATCCAGGAAATCTGCAGGGCTGCTACCTGGAAGTCAGCACACACCTTCATCATCCATTACCACATCGACCTTGAGTCACGCCGGGATGCTGGTTTTGGGGCCTCGGTTCGCCAGTCTCTTTTCCCTAAGTAGGGGGTGTGCGTCTTGCCTCCCTCCTCCCGGAGAACTGCTAGGAGTCTGCCAATAAGTGTGGATGAACAACATATCCATGTCCCTAGAAATACAGGTTACTCACCTGTAACAGGAGTTCTAGGAATGGTATATGTTGCTCATCCACGCGACCCACCCGACCTCCCTGGCTTCGACGCACAACCTGAGCTTCCAGCGGGCCAGATCTGGCATCATGGGTCGGAGCCAAGAGTTTTACCACCCGGGGGGGGGTGGGAGGAGCCAGCTTGAAGACCTTCCGGCAAGATTTAAAGCGGCAAGGAACCTGCCAATAAGTGTGGATGAACAACATATACCATTCCTAGAACTCCTGTTACAGGTGAGTAACCTGTAGTTTCTGACCATCTAGTATGTGACAAGTTATTACTGTCAGTTATCAACAGTGACTCAATTTATCTTTTATCCAATTCTAAGCATCTACCTACCCGCACATTAAAATCTCCAACTATTATAATTTTAGTCACAGGGAATCTATCCATAAGATCATTCAGTATCCTGCCCAGTTCTTCCTCAGCATTTTCTCTGTACTAGTATTACCTGGAGGACAATATATATTCAGAATAATACTGTGTGTTCTTCTTTATTCTTTTCACTCATTACCAGTCTCAATTGACTGCTACTTTATTAAGTTGAGACAATCTGTAATACTGTTTTACTGTATACTAAGTTTGCTCCATTGTTGTACCCTGCATTGTCTGTTTATCTCTTGAAATATTGCTTGATCCTGTGTAAACCTTGTCTTTTGTCTGCATATTCCATGTTATCTCCCGGGTCACACCTGAAAATAGGCATATGTTTTGTTTAGTATGCCTACCTGGTCAACAAAAGCTAAATAAATAAATACATTGTCACTTTTTATTTTTATTTCTGCCATTTCTACATTCTCTATTTTTTGCCAGAAGGTGACTAACCCACCAATTTTTCCACCATTTTTATCTATACTTTTTTGCAGATTTAATGAATGTTTTGTATCCATTCAAACTAACATCCTCTTCACTTATCCAAGTTTCTTGAAGACATATATACATTAAAACTTGGTAAAATACTTTATATTTTCTGGGTCTTTGAATTTATTTCTCAGTCCATAAACATTCTAAGAAAAAATCCTAGATTGGTTTTCCACATGTTGGGACTGTTGAGAAGCTAAAATCTGCGGCAGTCTTTCCGGGTCATCAGATATTTGTCAATTTTCAGTGCCTTCTTCTCTTAGAACTGAGAAATGATTACTGGTCTCAACTGAAAACCTCCACTCTGCTGGTAGATTATTGCAAGTTTTGTCTACAGGTGTAATTAACTGATTTTGTTCAGATTTGAAACATATATAAATCCGGAAGCGGTACCCCTCTAAATCCCTAGATATTAGCTTAATACAACAAGCCCTCCTCCATTCAACATGTGATTTGCCCATTTTGCTCCCATCTGACAGCTCTATTAATCAAAATATTTGCTATCAGTATCTTTAACATCAACTGTAATGCTGCCACAATTGTATTCCATAATTTTTTAGAATTTTCATTCTCCATATGAGTCCATCCAATGATAGATATAAGCTTTGCATGGTTATTTTGTCTTTTACTTGTATTGCCAGTGCAAAACTCAGGAAATAAGGCAGCTAAGATGGTGACATCTTCTTTTTCCAGGGGCCTGGGTACCTGCAAGATCTCCTGTGTCCTCAATGTTCTACCCATCCCCTTCACTCAACTGAGGAAGGGTTTCTGGAGATTCCATGGGTGCGTCTCAAAACGTCGGGCACCTGGGCTTTCTCATTTGGTGCCCCACCCTTTGGAATGCCCTTCCTCGCTACATCCGGGAAGCTCAATCCCTGGACATTTTTAAAAGGAACTTAAAAACATTTTTATTCAATCAGGCGTATGATGTAACTGATTAGTTAGCTAAACTAATTTTATCATTTTATTTTATGTGTATGATTTTAATGTTTTATGTTATTTGGTGTAAAGCGCCTTGAGTTTCAATTAAGAAAGTGTGCTCAATAAATAAAAATAATGATGACGATTTCTACACCCATATTATTTAAATCACTTTTTTCCTCATTATGGTCTTAAATATACAGAACTGTGTTGATGCCACCAAAGCCAATTACAAGTATGGATTGACTGAATAATTTTTATTTGATCTATAAGCATTTTATTGTCTCCCAATAAAACTGTCAGAAGGGTCTTCATATGTTGATAGAATTTTTCATGATTTTCATTGGAGAGTTTACTCACATTAAACAGAAGTTAGTATAGCCGAGGATGCCACAGCAGGGTTCTGCGTATCAGAGCCAATAGCAGGGTCTGTAGCATCTTTCTGGAGCTTTGCAACAAGTGGGGATACACTTTCACTAGCAACAGAACTGTCAGCACATGAAGCACGTCGAGGAGCGGGCACCTTGTTCACCAGCTTTTCTGAACACCTCAGGTATATTTTGTGAAGAAGACCAGCCACCAGCATATTTCTTTTCTGTCAAGCAGGTGATTTTTGTCCACTAGATGAGAAAGCAGCCACCATAATTTGGGCAACACTAGGTGCAGTACCAGGATCCCAGCCATTACCTTTTGGTGTATATTTCCAACCTGCTGTGGTAAGAGCGGCTTCCAGGACCAAACTGTAGCACTGACAGGAGCCATCAATACACTGGCTCTGTTCATCTGCTCTGGCTGATTGGCAGCAGCTCAGCTCTGACTGCTCCCTGACAGTGTCACAGGAAATTCCAGGAACAACATCAGGACTAGCGCAACTGCATGCGTGGTGGACTTGGCAACTTTCAAGTCCTCCTTAGCCAGCAACTTCAGCAAGTGGGCTCTTCTCTGGCAGTCGTACTTTTAAGTGGCAAAAGATCAGCATCCTGGGCTTCAGGACTTCCAACCATATCCATGGCAGACTCAGCAACAGACTCCTCACTAGGTTTAGTTCTTGGCACCAGCAAAACAGTTTCCACCTGCAAGTAAGCTGTCCACTTCCATATGTTCCTCAGCATTCTGTATCTGTTAAATTTCCCCAGCTTTTGCTCCATTCGCAGTTGTCTGTAACTCACAGACCTGAGCAACAAACCCTCCACCCTCCTCATCACCACTGGGGTCGGCCATCTTGCAGGCTAGCAAGATAACCAGCAGTATCCCCTACCCGAAGAGTAGGGGAATTTTTATTTAAACCATATGAACCAAATACAAATCAATAATACGTCATACAAGCTCATTAATAAAAAAAGAACTTAAATAAACATTTCATCCTACAATATACAAAAAAGACAACATATTACAATACAATAGTGCAGCATACAAAACAAAATAAAAAAACTAAAGTGTTTAGTATCTCATACTATTTCCCCTCATAATAACAACCCCCCCCCCACTGAAGAGTAGGGGAAACTTTATAATAATCAACCAAGATCAAATTTATTCAAAATGTAATAACGAACCAAAAAAATAAAATAACTAAAGAAAAAACCTTGTTATTTATACACACCTATGTCTTTAACAAAAAAACAATTTTTATTTATATATTAAAAAAGCAAACAATAAACTCCATTAATATTGAGCATATTAGGAAACTAACTTCTATTCCTATGTTATCCTTTAATGAAATCAAATTGACTCCAAAGTGCTTTCCATTTAGTGACAGAGAAAAACTTACGTTCACCTTTTTTCAGAGCTTCCAAATCTGTTAACACAATGTGAACAAGAACCCCATCTGAGATTTCCTGTTGTTGTAATACCAAATGACACCTGCTTAACCACAACCAATATAGGAAATGTAAATGTATTGTTCGTAAAGTACTTAAACAATCTACTGTTATATTTAAAGAAAAAGTACCATAATATAAAGCTTCCAATGTAGGTGGAATCATAACCCAACATTTCCATCTATCTTTTAAAGCATCCCAAAATCTCACAGCATAGGGACATTGGAAATACAGATGGTTCATGGTTTCTAGTTTAGCCACTCAATCTACCCTAGGGCAGTACCATTCCTGTAAAGCCTTATGCTTCTGATTACTTTTAACATTTATTCTGTTATGAATTCCTAGACAGGCAGTATCCCACATATGCGAAGGGATTCTGTCATTTGTAATATACGAAGAAATTTGGTCTTGTTGAGAAACTGAAAAATCCGAAAAAGGGTTTCCTAAAAAATAAATACTAATAACCTCCTCATACAGCTGTTTCCTTGTTTGTCCCATTACTCGTTCATGTCCAATATTCCATAACTTAATTTTGTCAAACACCCCTTCCCAGCTTCCCACCAGCCTAGGATGTCCTTTATTCTTATGAGAAAACTTAGCAGCTTTCCATTCACCTAGAACCCCTTCTAATACCGTCAGTCCCCAAAATGCCCATAATTTCTTTTCATCTTTCAGCAAAGGGACCAAATTATTATATAAAAAATAGTAAAAAATAAATAAATAAGACCGGATTAATCATACCCACTCCTCCCTCCTTTATACTTAAATATAACGTATTCCTCCTAATGGGATTTAATCTACTACCCCAGAAACAACTAAGAAAAACTCGCAACACTTTAGTTTCTAACTGTTTCGGTAATGGAAAAACTACACTAATACACAAAAAAAATGGAAGTAAAAGTTTTTTAATGAAATATACCCTTTTGTTTTGCAACCTTCCATCTAGTCCAAATTACAACTTTAGTTACTGCAATATTTAATGCTTGTTCCCAATTATAACATGCCATGTCCCTACCCCCTAAATAAATTCCCCACATTTTACAAGGTTCCTGTGCCACTATAAATTCACCAATAGATTCCTTTACTGTAGAAAACCCTCTTAAACTAAGGATCTTAGTTTTATGTAAATTCAACATTGCACCTGTAACCTTCCCAATTTCCTGTATCAACTCACAGGCAATCTGAACTGATGACTTATCTTTCAAAATTAGACATATATTGTCAGCGTATGCTATTATTTTAAGGCGAGTTCCAAAACCCTGGTCCACCATTTTTATCAGTGGGGAACGTTGCAAAATTCTTAATAATGGATCCAAAATGAATACATATAATAGGGGACTGAGGGGACATCCCTGTCTTACCCCTCTATAGATTAAATGCGGGGTATCTTTCCACCCATTTTCATATGGGACTACATAGGCCAAAGCATAGCATAATTTTAACCAATCTATAAATTCATCAGATAAACCAAATGCTTTGAGACACACCCACAAAAAAGGGTGCGAAACTGCATCAAAAGCTTTAACCTGGTCTAAACTAACAAGATACTCCTCTGATTCTAAAGGTTCCTTTTTTATACCACACTGCCCCATAACTTCTCTTAATACCAATAAAGCATCGGAAATGTGACGCCCAGGAACAGCACAGAATTGCATTGGGCTAATTAACATATGCATAACCTCCGATAATCTGTTTCCTAATAACTTTGCAAAAATTTTAAAATCTGCATTAAGCAAAGATAGAGATCTCCAATTCTTAATATCTGCACGGTCTCCTGATTTATACAAAAAAAAACAGCAGCACTTCATACATCTGTGTGGGCAAAATATGTTCCTCCAAAAAATAATTATACATAGAAAGCATAGTGGAAGGTATTAGTCTCCACAAGATCTTATAAAGTTCACTAGACAAACCGTCTGAGCCAGGTGAAACATCTGAATGCAAAAAATTAATGACCCATTCTATTTCCTGAACCAAGAATAACTTCACCAAAGAGTTACAGTGTGAGCTAGGCAACTGAGGGAGTCCAGCCATATGCAAAATTTGGACCATCTGACTTACAGGCTCCAGGGATGTACCAAAAGCAGATTTAACGTATTCCTCCACTACCTCCATGATCCCTAAATTATCCTCCTGTGTAACTCCTGCAGAATCTATAAGAGTATTAAATCTTTGTTTCTCCTGTCTCTGATTACTTGCTGCAAATGGATTAATATGCTCCGATTTCCCCTGTGTTCCAAACATTTGTTCCTTTTGTAATGAAGTAATTCTTGAATATTGATAATCTCCCATTTCTCATCTTATTTGACTAATTTGTTTACTTAAATCTAATCCCTCCATCACTTGTTGTGTTAACAAAGTCCCTAATTCTTTCCTTAAATTCATATGGATTACTCTCTTACTTTGTGATTGATATAAACTTATTGCTTTAAAAAAAAAAACAATCAAACACTCTTTGAAATCCACCCACCATAAACCTATATTATCATATAAAACCAAAGTGGTTAGTTTATCCTGTACTATTGTATGTAAATCTTGTAATACATCCTTTTTTGTTAATAAGGAGGTATTTAATCTTCACATCCCTTTCCCTGCTACACGCTTTGGGAGGGACTCAAATCGTATACCAAGCAGACAGCGGTCCGAAGTTTCTATTGGTATCACCAATGTAGTATCCACCTGAAAGGACTTCTGAATATACATAAAATATATACAGAAGGAAAGTACTCCTTTAAAATAAGTTGGTATCCTTTTTTTTGATATAAACGAAAAGGCATCTATTAAACCTGCCTGAGCTACCAGCTGTTTCAAAAAATTTTATCACAATATTGTTTCCCAACACTATGTTCTTCCAAAAAAAAAATATTAAAATCTCCTGTTGTCTGTTAATATATAAATATGGCTGTATTTTTTTTAATAAATCAATTCTAAGAGCTTTCGTTTGTGGATTGTAAATATTTACTAATCGAAAATGTATATTATTAAATTCAATATCTAACAAAAAAGCCCTTCCAGGTTCGATATCTACCATTTTATGTACCAAAACATTTACTGATGAAAAACAAATACCCACTCCACTACATGGTTCTATTCCCAGGGACCAATATGAAGCACCCCATCCCCAATCTCGGGTAGCCTGTGCTACCTCACTATCTAGATGCAATCTGGTATCTTGCAAAAAAATATATATCATACATCAAAGTATGTAATATACCAAAAGTCGTAAGATGTCTTTTTCCTATCTTAATACTATTCACATTAAGACTTGCTATTGAAAGCACCATTTAATCATGGCGGGGTTATGATTTTCCCACTAGATCTGGTCACTCTTTTATTAGAGTCAGACATTCGAACAGGCCTAGCCGGCAAACCTTCCTCCCTTCCTTGTGTAACTACCATAACTTCTACATTCATAGGACTTTCCTGCTCCATACAGTCTCCCCAAGTTGTAAGGGGAATTAATCTATTTGAAATAGGGACTGTTGAGAGAGGCAGAGTGGAAACATTGCCCCCCCCCTTTTTTTTCACCATTGTAAAGGACCCTTTTTCTTGAATATGCTCCTCTACACTTTGAACAACTACAGAAGTCTCTGCATCTAAATCTTCAGGATGTAAGCTGCACAGTGGTTCTTTAAATAATGCAGTGTGAATCCTTATTGGGGAACCTTGTGGTGTAACATAAGGAGTATCTTTGTCCTCCAAACCCCCGCCCAAAGGCTGTGAGGTGCCTTTATCCATCATGTCAATTAAAACTGCCTGTCTTCCTGAAGGTGGGAGACCACTGGCCTCCGGAATAATAGGTCTTGTACTTATTCCTCCCCGGGCCCCTCTCCCCCGGTGTCTACCTCTCATTCCCAAATCTGTCTCTACTTCAAAGTGTTCTATATAAGGAAGTCTAGCTTTACACAAAAAATGCTCCTGATTAGAAGCTTCATCTTGGTCATGTGTTGCCCAGGTTCATTCTTCATATGAATGCTCTACAGTTCCACATAAATTACAAACAGGAGACTCTTCACAATCTGTGGCAATATGAACCAAAACCCCACAGATAAAACATTTAACTCTGCAACACTCGTAGCTGCTCCTGTCTCTGAAAGTAACCTCCACCTCGACTTCTCATGACAACGCCCTCCGGGCGGCTCTCCACCTAGCCATCCCCACCACCGCTTCTTGGTACACCATGCCTATGTCTAACCTGGCCAGTGCCAGCTGTTTCATTGTATACCTATTAGATTGCTCAATTTTTGATACCAACTTGTGTAACACCTGTTCTCAATTACATGTACCCTGTAACCTAAATGTATTTGTCTGACCTCAGTGTGACGTGGCACCTCTGTTGAACGCCTATTGTTTTGCAAACCTATGCTATGTAACCAAAAACACTATGTATGTCTTTAATGTGACGAGGTACCTTTGGAAACGAGCCTCTGGCTCAAAGGTTGTAAACTGATTTTACAAATAAAATAAAAAATAAAATACTTTATCACAAACATTGTTTAAATGCTCCAGGGAACCACATTTGTAACAGCTTTTTGGTTGTCCAGCATAAAAAATAATGCCTCTGTCCCTTCCCAAATACAAACAAATTTGGCAAATGATGAATCCCATTGTCCAACCCCCAGTCCAAAATCCATTTTCATCCATGATCGATTTTGGTTGTTCCATTATAGTACATCTCCGCTCGAGCCAATAGGAGACGTTGGCTACATTAACTCCTTCATTTCGAAAGAGTATAGTCACTGTTTTTATTGTAGGTTTCGTGACTGGAATTAATAAAAAATCTCTCCATATTTCCAAATCTTTTATTTCATAATATAATTTCCAAAAGAAATCCAGTAACTTCATTGAACAAAAACTAACATCATAGTTACGGTCCCCAGATGAATGTATAAATGCATATACATCTGATGGAGAAAAACCCAGACCGTCAATTAGTAGGGTTTTTCCTACCCATATTCTGTCAGGTACCACAGGTGCTTTACCCTGATATCTTAGTCTAACTAGAAACCATCGTTTGGCTTCCATGACAGGTTTCTTAAACAGTCCTGCATAAGTTTTTTTTCCCGAAGCATTATTCTGTTTTCTTTCATTAACTGGTTTTGAGGAAGGCGTATCTTTTCGCACTGAAGCAACTGTCGAACCCTCAACCTGGATAGCATTTGTTCTTCCCCCAGTACTAGAGATCAAACTCGCCCTTGGTTGATCTTGATTTTTGTCAGGAACTCTCAATGTAGTTTCAGTGGCGTCTATCACAGTTCTATTGTCGGCTGCCTCTCCCTCATACAACGCCTGCGTAGTAGGGGAAATTCGGGTGTCTGAAAAACTTGAAGCAGCCATCTCCTCAATATCCAATGACTCAGCGATCTGAAACCTTTGTAAGTTATCTGGAGATCCTGGAAGCGGAATTTCTGGATCTGGAATCCAAATGTTATTCTGTCTAATCCACCCTGCTCTTTGTAGGACTTCACGTGCCGACCACGATTCTTCGTCCTCTTCATTATCTCGTGTAGAAAGGTCTTGTTGCTTATTCTGAATTTCTGGTAAATTAAGGGAACCTGACAATTCTTCCATATTAATGGTAGACAGTCTTTTATTTTCAGAAGATGAAGGGCTTGCCAGGGATCTCTTCCGTTTTTTTTTCCTCTTCCAAACATTTCTGACAAAGTCTGAAATCTCTTTCTGCTACTGTAATTAATTCCAATAGTTGCGACTTTTTTAATTCTAATTCTTCATTTAACAATTCTTCAGCATTCTCTTCATTCATAGGAATCTCTGATATCAGGACCTGTTCCCTTACCTCCGGAACAATATCTTGGTCTGAAGGCAGCATATTATCCATATTAGCAATAGGCATTTCAATCAGGAGCTCCAGAGCTCCAGAGACAGAACCTCCTTCCTCCTCCACAACCTCCTTCGAACTGTGAGTATCCATCCCTGCAGACAGATGGACAGCACCACCTGCCTACAGAGTAGGGGAATTTCCCTGGTGTCATGGCCCACATTCACACTGTGAATAAAATGGTCCAGGAAACCCACTCCCTAGGATACATCTGGAAACAAGTCATCATAGTTCTGTGTGCCTTTCCTGGTCAAAGATGACAAATAAACATCCTCCCTAGTTGATTGGAGCTAGGTTTCAAAGCCATATCTTTGATGAAGGTCTCTTTCATCTTAGCTGTGTAGTTGATAGTTCATTGCTGGTCTGTGACAGTCGATTCTGCCATTTGGATAACATCTGAGGCAGCTGCAACACTGTATAACTTTCACATGACTATTTTGAAGTACCAAGAGGTACAAATCAAAAGTTGATAGTAATAAGTAAGGACTTTTCCTGTAAGTGGTGACTTTTAAGGGATATTCTAACAGCAGATAAAAAACATTTATGCAAAATGCTCATAGAAGTGTTGAAGCAGTCACCTTGTAACCTCCTTCTGTGGGGTTTACTAACATGCCACCTGGATTCAGGACTTAAGTGGACAACACTGTCTGACTGTGCTACAGCCCTTGACACTTGGTCATGGGACTGGGCTGTATGTGCAGTTTGGATACCTTAGTCAATGAACTAATGAAGGGGAAAAAAAAGATTACCTCGGGCCCCATCACAGTCAATGGAAAGGCACTACATGATGTGGCACAAATTGCTGACACCCTTAATACATACTTCACCAACCCTGATAAACATCTGGCAGGGCCATCGGTACCTAAAAACCCAGTCGCTCCGCCGGTTCCTCAATCGCCTGACTGCCCACCTTTTCACTTGAGGCTGGCCAAGGTAAAAGAGGTCTTGGCCATCCTAAAAACCTTGAAAACGACAGGTTCAGGAGGCCTGGACGGACTCAAAGTGAGAATGCTAAAAGATGGTGCCATGGCGCTCGCACAGCCACTTACCTGGCTGATCAATAGGTCCCTACTTGAGGGATATGTCCCGGAACTGTGGAAACAGGCGCATGTGGTCCCAATCCATAAGGGAGGGCCTGCAGAACCAATTGAAAACTACAGGCCAATCTCCCTGCTCTGTACCCTGGCAAAAATACAGGAGAAAATCGTGTATGTCCAGCTTAAGGAGTACCTGGAAGCCCACATGCTGTTGTCCCCATCGCAACATGGCTTTAGAGCCAATCATGGGACAGACACTGCCCTAACCAAATTCTCTTCGGACGTACTCAAAGACCTAGATGCTGGATCCAACACAGGGGGAGGTTTTTATAGACCTCTCCAAGGCCTTCGACTGGGTGGATCACAGACTACTCTTCCAAAAACTCCTCCACATAGGCCTAGATGCCCACGCCTTCAGATGGATAGAAAGCTACCTCACAGGTCGGACTCAGAGAGTCAGGTGGCAGGACAAACTCTCCAAACCTCAGTCCCTAATGGATGGAGTACCCCAAGGGTCCATACTCGGGCCCATTATGTTCTCGTTGTTCGTTAACGAACTGCACATGCACTGTGGAAGCAGCAATATAATCCAATATGCGGATGATGCTGTTATTTACACGTCCTCTTACAACCTGGATGACCTATCCAGTTCTCTCCAAAAGGACATTCACATCATGGAGAGGTGGCTCATTAACAACAAAATGGTCCTTAACACCAATAAAACCAAAGTTATGCTGTTCGGACCAAGAGCCTTAGGACAAGATAGATCGCAACTTCTCCAGCTCTCATCTCTGGAGGGCAACAAGCTAGAAGTTGTTCCCTCTACAAGATACCTCGGCCTCACCCTCGACCAGGGCCTCATGTTCAAACAACACATGGACCAAGTCACTAAAGTAATCCATTCCAAACTCGGATTACTATATCGGCCTAAGGATCTGTTAACCCTTGAAGCTAGGACTGCTATAGCAGCGAGTGTCCTACTTCCAACACTGATATTTGCTGCCGGTCATCCAGGGTATCTCAAAGCGGGAGTATGGTAAACTACAGGTTCTATACAACAAAGTGACCGCTTTGCCACTCCTATCCACTCAAGGAGCCACCACTGTGGCGCTAGTAAAAAGCTTAACTGGCCATCCTTGAAGTACACTTCAGCTACCCGTTGCTCTGCCTGGCGAAAGATAATTAGCCCTTCCCTCCCCTAGCCTCGGGGAACTCCTCACAGTAAAGAAACCAGCGCAGCCCTGGGTCTCCGAGACAAAGCAGCTACTAGAGGTTCCCAAGGCTAGGACTAAGGCAGGCCAGAAATCCTTCCGTGTGCTGCCCTTCCTATCTGGAACCACCTCCCGTTGGAGGTGCGAGAAACCCCTTCAGTGCCGTGCTTCCGCACCAGACTCAAAACTCATCTCCTATCAAAAAGTGTATGCCAGTACCACTTCACCTGACACTACCTAAACTACCACTACGAACTAAAAATCCAACCCCCCCCAACAAGGTAGCACTAACTTTTCTCCTCAATGAACCATCCTAATGCTCTCGAAGTATGTCACCCAAGGAATCCATAATGCTGTCTCACTTACATGCAGGACAAATGTTTGAATGCAATGAACTACAACTTGCCAATACGATATATAATACCCTAATAACTACTGCTATATGTAAACAGCCGAATACTGTATACCCATGACTTCCTGTATTATGTAATTGCACAAAAGTTCATAATGTCTGTACTGTTATTCCCAGGTCGCCCCTGAAAAAGGGACCTTCGGGGCCCAGCGGGCCTACCCAGTCATCAAAATTCAATAAATAAATAAATAAATAAATAGTGCTGTAAGCAGCAGTGTGACCGCCATTCTGAGTGGCTGTCCTGTAATCCAAGCAAGTACTCATTTTATTTCAACCTTTCACTCAGTATACTGCTCTGTGACTTTGACATCTGTGAACAAGAAATGAAATCACGGCTGGCAGACTGCCTACAGCACATTTATCAGGGATCAGGGTTTAGCCAATCAACACAACCATCTTCAGCAAGCTGGAGCCAGAGTAAAACATAGAAATTTGCCAGTCTGACCAATGTTTTAGGAACTTTAGGAATGCTTAGGAACTCTTGCACTGAGGGCGTTCATATCGTCAAGTCCATCTACTTAAAGGTCATCCTCCAGAATAGTCTTAATTCTGCAGCCAAATTCTGGAAGATGATTCACTCTTTTTTTGACACCCCCCAGCCCAATGTTCTCCCCTGGTTCTCATGGATAATGGCTTATCAGTGTCTGAACCTTTTACCTCACCCCCCCCCCCAGATTTGATTCCCCCATCACTCCCTAGGAGACCCTGCTTGCCCTTTCTTCACTCAACCCCTCCAAATCTAGCCTGGGTTACACTTTATTGTAAGTGTCTGTTTCAATGTAACTAATCATTAATTGCATGCAACAGGGTTTGGATACTTAATTACGTCATCTGTCAACTTCTACCATTGCCTCCTCCTTTACTTACCTCCTAATGCTCTTCTTCACCTTTTGCACTGTCCCTCAGTCTTGGAACATTGCCAAGGCTCTCCCCTCAACAAAGGGGGTGATCACTCTAGTCCTGGCAACTTCCACCGTATCTCCCTGCTGCATTCTCGTGCAGTGCTGCAGTAGAAACTAGTCTACTCATGTCATGCAAACTTTCTCGACTCCCCCAACTTCCTCTCCCCCTTCCAGTTTGACTTTAAGAAGGATTATTCCACAATCTTCTCCCTACTTAGGGTCACTAACTCCATCCTTTCAGAGATGGATCGGGGGCATTGGCCATTCTCATTGATTTTCCAAAAGCCTTTGATTTGGTGTCCTACTCACTTCTTCTGGATAAGCTGACCTCAGCTGGCTTCTCAGCTCCCACTGTTGACTGGTTCTGTTCCTGCCTCTCTGACCATCAAAAGTCAGTACAAGTAGTCGGCACCATCTCCCCACTTCTCCCTATCATGGCCTGAGTTCCACAGGGCTCCATTCTGGATCCAGTCCTCTTCTCCATCTTCCTAAATGACGTCCCCTCTGCCTGTGCCAACATGTATATTCACATGTATGCAGATGACACAGTTCTCTACACCTTCGGTCCCTGGACTGCATCTCTGGAAGTCTCACTGCAGCAAGACTTTCATGATGTCCTGCATTGGTTCTAGTCCAACCAACTTTGGGTCAACACACAAAAAAACTGCATCTGTGTCCTTTGGTACTGGCCAAAAGCTAGCATGGCTCTCCCTCTTCTCCATGTTGGATGGCTCACCACTTGATGTAATTCCAACTTTCAAGTACCTCTTTGTGTGGTCAGATAGCAGGTTTGACTTCTCTGCCCCATTGAAGTCATTCATGCCAAACTCCACCTCAGACTTGGTGCCCTGTTCGACAATAAGGACTGTCTTTCTCCCCAAGTCCACTGGGAGCTGGTCACCAAAATGGTTCCTCTGGTTTTTGACTGTGCAGGTGTGGTTTATGGCACCACCCTCTCCACCTCCCTTGCCAGACTGGACACCCTTTGCAATGCCTTCTGCCACTTTGCTATAAACTCAACCTCAAGTACCCACCATTGCTCCATTTACTATTCCATCTCCCCTCATGTCACCAGTCCCACTGTACTTCCTTCATCTCTACATACTGGTTTGGGTCGCTCCCCTCATGCCTATCCCATTGCCTCTCTTCATCACCTCCTCCTACTCTCTGCACTCAAGGGACCCACACACCTTCTCCCTTCCCTACTCAAACTCTTCTGCCAGGATATCTGCTTTCTCATACCATTTCCCTCCCTGTGGAACCAGTTACCCTCCTCCATCCATCTCCCCCTTCCCTCCATTAGATGCCAGCCAAAACTCCTCCCTCCATCCCCTGTTCCTGCCAACCCTCTTGCCGAGCCCTTCTTTAACCGTGCCTCACTTCTGACCACTCCATACCTCTCTCTCCTCCATAATCTCCTAATTCTGGCAACCTCATTTAGTTTATCAACCTATTTTGACTCCTCCTTTCAGCACCAGCTCAGCCTCTTGTCACCTTGGCACTATGCACTTTTTGAGTTTGCCCAGATGATCTGTACACTAATTTATTTGTTCTCCGTATATAATGCTTTGCCATTTTATTTATTTATTTGAAGTATTGGAAAATAACCTTTGAGTCACAGACTGTTTTATAAAGGCACCTCGTCATAGTTACATGAGGGCAGGTTAGGATAACATACACATATAGGGTAAAACACAAGGATGTAGTGAAGTTACAGAAGTGCATAAGACAAGTACTAACATAATGTAAGCCAGTCAGAGTTAGACCACAGTTTAGTATCTTACCAACATTATACAGTTAGACCAGGAAACACCAATTAGTACAGTAGGCTTACAGGGCCCTTGTCAAACCGGCAACTAATGACAGTAATTGAAAGTACATAAACAGGAGTACCAGCGCTACCGTACGCTCTCTCAGTTATCCAAAACATCTACAGATTGCCTGCTCAAGTAGATAGTTCTTTATGGTCACTTTGAAAGGGCCTAAGGTAGTAAGCTGATTGATAGAACTTGGAAGCTCATTCATCCCGGTGGATGCTCTGTAGGCAAAAGCTCTTTGACAGTGCATGGTCCTGTAAAAGGGGACCTTGAGGGGGGCCCTTATTGAATTTCTAGAGGTATGAATTGAGTTGGCTGCCATCAACAGGGTGTCAAGCCCTGGAGGGTTGGATTTGAGAGATATTTTCTTTGCCATAATACAGGTAAAGTATTTGATTCTGTCATCTAGATTCAGCCAGCCTGCTGATGCATATAGCTCACAGGTGTGAGTCAGCCTGTCCTGTTACCAGTCTGCAGGCCTTATTCAGGGTGGTTTTGATCTGCGAGAGTGAGGTAGGGTCAGCTGAGCCATATATCACCAGACCATAGTCTACTAGTGAGAGGATAAATGAAGGCACAGTCATTTTGAGGACTACTCGGGAGAGGAATTGCCTATGACGATAGAGCAACCCTATCCATGTGTTCAGTGCAGCCAGTAGTCCCTGAATGTGGTCATGGTAAGATAGGTGGGAGTCAACGGTAATACCCAGGTACTTAAAGGACTGAACCTGGTCAATGGGGATGTTACTGGAGCTGCAGATGTTTAGTTTGAGACTACCGTGACTGTTTTGGTGATGGGTAAAGATCATGGACTTGGTTTTACTGTAGTTCAGAATTAACTTGTGATTTACAAACCAGGATTCAATGGTCCTGAAACACACTTGGAGAATACCTGGGATGAGAATCAAAAATGACAGCGTCATCCGCGTAGAGGAGGAGTTTACTAGGACAGGACAAGGCGGTTAAGGAACAAGCTAAAAAGAAGGGGGCCAAGTATGGATCCTTGGGGGACACCTGAGTGGACAGGTCTTTACGATGAGAGGGTGTGACCTATTCTGATTTGCTGTGTGTGGTTGGAGAGGTAGCTAGCAAACCAGGACACAACTTCAGGGGTTAAACCCAGAGATGGGAGAGACTGGAGAAGTAATGCATGATTGACCATGTTGAACGCTTTGATAAGATCTATGTAAATAGCTCCTACCAACTGTCCTCTATCTAGTGTCTGGTGAATGAAAGATGTGTACTCGAGTAGGGCCGTAGTGGTGCTATGACCCCTGCAGAAACTGTGCTGGACAGGGGAGAGCAGCTTGTGAGTGTTGAGGTAGTCAGTAAGTTGGTCATCAATAACTTTGTCCAACGGCTTGGAGAGAGGAAGCAAAATAGAGATGGGGCGACAGTTATTTGGGGCTGAGCTGTCTCCCTCTTTATGCAGGGGAGTGATAACCACACATTTCCATGTGGAAGGGAACTGCTCCTGACACAGAGATTGGTTGAACATTTTTGTAATAGGGTGAGAACTTCTTCCAGCGTTAGTCTTAGCAGCAATCTCAGATCCAGGGTGTCCCCACTGTGCCTGGACTTAGAGATGAAGCTTGAGATGTATTTTCTGGCCATGTTAGGGGATATTATTTTGAAATGGAAAGGGGGGGGTCTTCGGGGAGATGTCTGGGAAAGTGTCGAAAATATTGTCAGGTAGCACTTTGCTGAAGTCTGAGAAAGCATAATTAAGGGTGTCCGCTATGTCGAGTGGGTCCTGGAGAAGCTTTCCCTCGAGATTGAGCTGGGCAGGGGGAAGGTGGACTACCTTTCCTGTAATTTCCTTGACATTTCTCCAGAAATCACAACCCGATCCCCAGGAGGCCGATAGAGCCTGATGGTAGTGGTTAGCCTTGGCTTGGCGGAGAGCCCAGGTGCATTTATTCCTGGCTTCCCTATAGAGTTGACTATCCCGAGGGTGTCTGGAGTCAAGGGCTCTCAGCCATAGGTTGTCACGATGCCGGAACAGTGGCAGCAGTTCTGGGGAGACCCAGGGGTTGTTTCTGGTTTTGATATATTGTTTTTTAAGTGGC
Source organism: Neoceratodus forsteri (assembly GCA_016271365.2). NCBI lineage: Eukaryota > Metazoa > Chordata > Ceratodontiformes > Ceratodontidae > Neoceratodus > Neoceratodus forsteri. The sequence goes on from CM057453.1 coordinate 1,536,826,102, forward strand.
GCATAGATGTTACAGGCGCGGTTGAACAGTGTGATGAAATGAGTAAGGGCGAAATCAATGTCAGTAGCATGGAAGATGGGAGACCAGTCACATGACCGGAGACAGGCTTTAAGTTTGGGGAGTGCATCTTTCTTGAGCCTTCTAAGGTCGGAGGGGAGTGGGGGGCCAGATAATTTATTTGACCACAGACAAGTAACTGGGGAGTGATCACTAAGGGAGTCAGGGAGAACAGTGACCTGTGAGATGTGTTTAGGCCATTCGGTGAAAATAAGGTCAAGTACCTTACCCAAGAATAGAAGTAGCATCTAGAAAAGTCACCTGGATGGTGAGGGGGACAAAGTCCAGTAAAGAGCAGCGGCTGGCACAGGGGATACATGGAGGGGGAAAAGGGGTTCTTCCAGTACATTGGGGAGTGGAGAAAAACTAAGGGCCATCTCAGTAGATTGAGATCAGAAGGAGGGTGGGTGGAAGAGGCGAGGGACCAGGCAGATGTATTAAATGAGTACTTCGCCTCTGTGTTCACTAGGGAGGGGGGATGGGATATCTACAAAGCAAGGCACGATGGGGATAGAAGCGGCAGTGAGTGGGATCAGGGGAGCAACAGAAATGGAGCAAGATGGAGGGAGAGGTACCCCAGGGGTGTCACATCAGGATAAGGATAAAAAGGCCAGTAAGGTGGAGGTGACGGATGATGCTATCTCCACCGAAAGGGTGTGGTTAGCCCTCAAGGCCCTAAAGAAAGACAAATCTCCTGGGCCGGATGGCATTCATCCGAGAGTACTATGGGAACTGGCAGACACACTGGCTGCATCCCTGGTGGAGCTCTTCAACAGGACGCTTGAGACAGGGAGGGTACCTAGGGATTGGCGAGAGGCACATGTGGTGCCAATCCATAAAGGGGGGTCGAGGGAAGTACCAGGTAACTATAAACCCATCAGTTTGACCTCGGTGGTGGGAAAATTAATGGAGAGTATACTAAAGGAACGATTGGGGGGTGTACTTGGAGGAGGTGGGAGGTCTGGATAGTCAGCAACATGGGTTTGTGCCAGGTAGATCATGTCAAACCAATCTTGTGGAGTTCTACAAATGGGTAACATCAGAACTGGACAGGGGAAAGTCTGTGGATGTATTATTCTTGGACTTCAGCAAGGCGTTTGACTCTGTCCCCCACAATGGTCTGGTGGAGAAACTGATGGGTTGGGAGTAGGCCCTTTGATGGTCAGATGGATTGAAAACTGGCTAGCTGGACGCACCCAGAGAGTAGTGGTCTGTGGGGAGCTCTCAAACCCTAGAGAGGTCGGTAGTGGGGCACTGCAGGGCTCGGTCCTGGGTCCGATACTGTTTAATGCATACGTATCGGACGTCAGGGAGGGTATAGGGTGTGAAATGAGTCTCTTTGCTGATGACTCCAAGATGGGAGCAGTAGTTGAGGGGGAAGAGGGGAGGTTGGCCCTGCAAGGGGACCTGGACACCCTGGAAAGCTGGGCTCACACATGGAAATTAAATTTCAATATCACCAAGTGCAAGGTGTTACATCTTGGGCTTGGAAACCCTAAACACAGGTACACCCTGGAAGGGGAGGCGCTGGAGGCCTCAATAGGGGAAAAAGACCTAGGGGTCATGGTGGATGCATGTATGAATAACACTGAGCAGTGCAGGAGAGCGGCTAACAAGGCAAACAGGATGTTGGGATGCATCATAAGGGGATCACCTTTAGGAGCAGGGAAGTGATTCTGCCGCTGTACAATGGACTGGTTAGACACACCTTGAGTACTGTGTACAGTACTGAGATCACACTTGAAGAGGTACATACAGCCCTGGAGAGGGCAAGAGGAGGGCAACTAAGATGATACGAGGACTAGGGATTTGATGTATGAGGACAGACTTGAGGAGCTCTGCCTGTTTTCATTGGAGGAGAGGAGAGACAGGGGACATCATTGAGGTCTTCAAGTACCTCAAGGGAATAAATAGGGTAAACATGGAGGGATCTTTAGACTAAAGCAGGAGGTATCACCAGAGGGCATGGTTTGAAGTTGGAAGGTGGAAGGGTGGGGAAAAGAGGAGGAGGTTTTTCACTGAAAGGGTGGTGGACCCTTGGAATGCACTGCCTGGTGAGCTGGTTCAGAGATTCACAGTGGAGGGCTTCAAGAGAGGGTGGGACAGACACAGAAAGTGGATGTATCAGATGATGGCCTGGCCCAGGGGGGTGGGGATGGATGATAGGGTTTTCTGGAACACAAGTGGGGGGAGGGCCTCGGCACCCAACTAGGGATCTGAGGTTCAAGCAGACTCGATAAACCGTAAGGCCTAATCTGCTGGCAATTAGTATGTTAGAGTGGCAGAGCCTGTTTTATGGTTTAGATGGGTGGCCGACTGGACCATCTGGACAAGGTCTAGTGCAGCAGCCAAGTCCATAAAGGACTTTGTGGAAGAGGAAAGCCAATTAATATTGAAATCACCAGTTAGAATAGTTTCTAAATTGCTTGGAAGTGTTGCAATGGCAAACATAATCATTTCAAATGCTGGCCTCTGAGCCTCAGGGGGGATATAACAGACTACTAGGTTAATGCTTTTGTTCTGGTTACCAAGCATCAGTTTGACCGCCAGGGCCTGAGCACCAAATGTGATGGGAGGGAGTGGGAGAGGGAGGGCTTGAATAGGGTTTTTAATATAAATGGCACACCCTCCTACTTTTTTGCCTAGCCTGTCAGACCTGAAAATGAAGTATCCATCAATGGATACCGCAGCATCTGGGGTGCTAGAAGACAACCAGGTTTCAGTTAAGATGAGAACGTCAGGAGAGTGATGGGTTATCCAGGCCTGCAGTGGGGTAATTTTACTTAATAGGCTCCAGATATTCATGGAGGCTATAAATAGTCCATTCATGTTTCTACTATTGTGGGGGTGGGGAGACAAGGGGCCAGGGTTGGGGTGCACGTTACCCGAGAGTAGAAGTAGTAAGACAGCATGCCACAAAAGGGTTAGATGGATAAATTTAGTGGAACTACGGGCCAATGCACAGGACTGTGCAGGAGGGTTTATAGGGATGGAGAGGGAGAGAGTTGAGGAAGCCATAAGGAGGAGGGGGGGAAGGGAGTTGGGAAGATGGGAAGGCAAGTGTCAGCATTGATTCCTCTGGGTGATGGCTAGAAGTACCAAGGGCAATGATGGGCAAGTCCACCATTGTGACATTTGGATGCAGACTAAGTTGATACATAGGAGGTGGTGTTGACATGGGGAGAGGGTAGTATTGTAGGAACAGGAGCCACGATAGGCAGCCCAGGTAAGATGGAATGCGGATAGTCATTATGATATAGTCTGGAAGATAGTTGGATAGGGCAGACACTATGGCACAGTTGAAAGGTGCTTGCCTTTGATGCCAAAGGTCCAGGGTTCCAATCCAACCAAGGGAGTGTTTGAGATGCCTTGGGAAAGCACAGATCATAGAGGAAATTCAAGTATAGAGGAGGCCTATGGGTACTGTAACTGGGGAATGGGGGAGAGCCAACAGTGACTCCTAGTGGCCAGCAAGTATAACTTGCAGATGGGAAAATGAGCTGTTAAGTAAAATAATCTGACTTGGTCACGTGACTATGAACACTCTCGAGTGAGTTCCAGTGTAGGAGACTGAGGCTGGAAATTACCTTTTGCTTGCCCTCGTACAGTCCTCTCCCAGGAATGCTGGTGCCGCTAGTGTGTGGGGTTCCTGTGGGGCCTGGTGGATGAGACAAAGGAACAGGGATCAGATTACTGGCGTGGAAGCAGGACCCCTACTGCGCATGCGTGACTGCCGCTCCAACTGTGCATGCATGACTATCGAGAGTTGCGGAGGAGAGGGGTGCCTCACCAGCCCTTGAGACAGAGCTTGCCCCAACTAACAACACTACCTGTAGCCGGCCTGGTGGCACTGAGGGTTGAGGCCCTGGACGCTGCACCTTGCGCCACGCCAGCAACCCGGGTTCGGGAATGAGCCCGGGCTGTCGGGGTCGGCAGGGGAGGACTGGGATTGAGCATCTGTAGACTGCTCTCCCAGTCCTGGGGTGGGTTGGGGGAGTCTCGCTGCGCTGTAGCGGCTCCTGGGGATGCTCAGGGGCACTACAAGTGCTGGCGATCTGGAGGGGGAATGCAGCAGACATTGGCACGCTGTGCCCGGACATCATTGCACATCCACGTTCCAGGGGACCAATCGGAGGAAAATAGCTGGGCGCGATTGTGCAGCTTGATGGCTGTGCTCCGAGCCGCCTGGAGGACTTTGGCGGAATCCTGTCGGGGAGGGTCCGGGGCTGTCCTGGCTGGCTGAGGCAGAGGGGTAGCCCTCCAGCGGGATGGCAAGACGGCCATCCCCGATCCTCCTGGGTGCAGTCTGAGCTACCCAGTTCTCTGGGCGGCTGGAGCCGGTGGCTGGATGCCCCAAGCCGGTAGTGTGCTGCAGCAGGTGGCAAAAAGCATTACATATAAAAAAATAAAAAAAAACACTGCTACCTGTAACACGCTCTAACAACACAGTACTAGCCCAAAAGTTAAGACAGAGACTGACCTGATACCCCTGAGTTGCTAACAGTACACACTACAATGCAATTGAAATCATGCACAGAACAGGACGCTTAAAGCTCTTTCAGGTAATGCCAGATACTGACTACAATACAGTGTACACAGCAGGGTAGATTAGACATGCACAGTCTATCAGTCGCCGTCAGTGTAACACTCTCACGTGAGTTCTAGTGTAGGAGACTGAGGCTGGCAATTACCTCTTGCTTGCCCTCGTACAGTCCTCTCCTGGGAATGCTGGTGCTGCTAGTGTGGGGGTTTCCTGTGGGGCCTCTTGCTTGCCCTTGTACAGTCCTCTCCTGGGAACACTGGTGCTGCTAGTAGGGGGGGGTTCCTGTGGGGCCCCTTGCTTGCCCTTGTACAGTCCTCTCCTGGGAACGTTGGTGCAGCTAGTGTGGGGGGTGGGGTTCTTGTGCTGCAATCAACATAAGCTCTTTATGTCATTGTCATTGTAACCATATCACCAGATTGGATGCATTTTATTTGTAACTGTGCTTTTCCCATCCCCCTTTCCCCCAGGTCACACTTGGAAATGAGCTACAGTTCAGTGTGCCTCTGCTGATTACCAATTTTTAAATAAATAAAAATAAATACGTAAATAAATAATGTGGAGGCACTTGTCTTATAGGTCCAAGTGGCTCACCATCCCACCCCTACCTCCTTGATCTCCCCCATGTACTTATCCCAAACGCTCTTGAAGCTCTCAATTGTTTTAGCGTTAACCACCTCCTCTGGCAGCCTGTTTTGCCCTCCACCACCCTTTCTATGAAGTAGTACTTCCTGGCATCCCTCCTCAGTTTGACACCTTCCAACTTGTTGCCATTTTCTCTGGTCCACATAATCTTGCTGGATTTTAACAATTCACTACAGTCCACCTTATTTATAACTTTCATACATCTGAAAGTTTCTATCATGTCTCCTCTACCTCCTGGATTCCGAGTATACATTTAGGCTCCCTGGCTGTCCATATGTATTCCCATTCTGCCCCTGTATTATCTTTGTGGACTCTACTCTGTGTTGCCTCCAGCTTGTTCATGTCCTTCCTAAGATAGGGATTCTAGAACTGGACACATTAACCCAGGTGTGGCTGCACCAGGGATCTGTACAAGAACAGTATGACCTCCTCCCTCCTGCTATTGATCCTCTTCTGCTTAAGTGTTCCAGCATTCTGTTGGCTTCCCCCTCACTATCAACCATACAGCAGAGCTTGGTAGCATCCGTAGAGTCAGATTTTGCACTTGTTGCCATCTCTGACATCTTTAATGAATACACTGAACAACACCTGCCCAAGAACCAAGCCCTGTAGAATCCCACTCATGACATTCCTCATGCTGGAATGTTCCCCACTGATTGTCTTCTTCTTTGTTCTCCTCTCCCAGCCAATTTTCCACCCAGTTGGTCATTTTGTCTTACACCCCAAGGTCCTTCAGCTTCTTTATTAGTCTCTTGGGGGGTACAGAGCTGAAGACTTTACTAAAGTCCAGGTACATTATGTCTACGGCCTGTCCTGTATCCACGGCCTTCAGGACCTAGTTGAAGAAGTCTATTAATTTGGTTTGACACAACCTTCCTGACACAAACCCATGCTGCCTGTTAGCCTTGAGAATTCTACCAGTCTTTCCTTCAATATGTTTTCCATCAGTTTGACAACTACAGAAATCAAGCTTACTGGTCTGTAGTTCCTTGGCTTATACCTGACCCCACTTTTGTAAAGGGTGAATTTGTCTGCTAGTCTCCATTCCCTGAGCACCTCTCCAGTCTCTAGGGAGTCATTGCTCAGGTCAGCTAGTGGTACCACCAATATCTGTGTCATCCTCCGCAGCACCCTTGGGTGTATCCCTTCTTACCCTGAAGATTTATCTACCTTCATGGCTAGTAGCCCTTTAAGAACACTCTCCATGACAATTTATTCAGCACACCTCACTGCCCTCTTTCCTGTGGAAATGGCCCATCCTTCTCCTTTGTAAACGCAGAGCAAAAGTATTTGTTTAATATTTCTGCTATATCCTTTAGTCTCCCCGCTTTTCAGCTTGATAATGCCCTCTTTCATTTGCTTTTTTTCCCCCTGATGTAATGAAAGAAGGCCTTTTCCCCTTCCTTGACACCCTCCACTTCATCTCCTAGCTAGCTTTAGCTTTCTTTATCACCTTGCTGGTTGCTTTCAGCTTTTCAAGGTAGTCCTCCCTGTCCTCCTCCTTCTTACTCCCTTTGTATTATCTGAATGGTGCCCCTTTTCTTCCACATTGCTGTTTTATCTCCAAGGAGAACCATACTGGTCATCTCTGCTTGCCCACCTGTTTCAGACAGGAGCTAATGACATCCTGAATGATATCCCTAATAATGTAAAATTACACATATCCCTATAATGCAAAGCATCATGGGAGGTATATGCAAATCACCATGAAAGAGTTTTGTATGGAGCCAGGCTAAACTCTTTCATGGTGATTTGCATATATGTCCCCATAATACTCTGCATTATGGGGATATGTGTAATTTTACATTTCTTTGAAAACTGGCTTTATTGTCAATGCCCTTTCCAGGTAACCTTTGCCTCAGTGCTTTTGTGTTGCGGTTCTTTGACTTTTAGATTACCATCCTAATGGCCTTTTACCCCATCACTGCTGACATTTTGGCAACAGGTTAGTTATGCCCTGCAACAGGTTCTCTTTTCTTTGCTTGACTGCCGGCCCTTCACAACCCAACTGATGGCCTTACCCCCTACTCATTTAGTCCCTTCCCCATTCCCTCCCTGCAGCTTCTACTTACTCCCCCCCCCCACCTCACCCTCCACTATTCTATTGGCTTCAGACTATGGCTCCCTCGATTATAAAGCTTTGAGTCTACTGCATTTTGGAACAATCTAGTTTAAATTCGCATCAATTAATTCTTGTAGTCTCTCTTCCAGGGTCCTTGCCCCCCAATCCCACCCTTGCAAAAGAGTAAACAAGCTGCTACAGAGTGTTGTTCTCCCAAATGGATCCCCAGTCTCCCATATGGCCACAGCCCTGCTCCTTGCACTACCCCTTGAGCCACTTATTAAGTGCTGTGAGTTTGTGACTTATCGATAGTGGTTTTGTTTCAGTAGTGATGGTTGAATGTAGTGTTAGATGACTCTACTGTTAAGATTCTGTGCTTTTTATGTTTTTTTTTAATCCAGCTATTTGGTCCCCATTGCCTTCTCCCGCCGACTGGCAATGGGGACACATAAGCATTTTCATTTCATTTCATTTTATTTTTATTGGTTATACTGGAAAGGCATGTGAGCATTGTTGCCCATTTACACAAGCATCCAGTCACATACAACAATCATGAGGTATGACATAGGCTAAAACATTTAACTAACAGCAAGGATTAATACAATGGTACATAAAATCAGGATAATATAGACTAAAGGGCAAACCATGAACTAGCCTTGGTGAATGAACCAATACAAGGTGACATTAAGCATGCAGTAAGGGTTTAACAATAATATAATATAACAGTGGGAAACAAAAAATTTAAGTGCAATCTAAAAACTAGCCTAGATGGATTATCCATACTACAAGTGCTAGAAAGAGAGGGTACGTGCCAGAGGTGGATAACCAGAGAGTGAGGGGAAAAGAGTGCAGAAGGGGTGCCAGATTAGGGCTGCGAGCAGGTGCAGGTGGGAGAGAAATGTCTCCTGATATTGTGTTTGAAAGCATTTGTGGAGGGACAGAGTTTTAGTTCTGGAGGGAGAGAGTTGAAGAGCTTGGGTCCCATAAAAAGAGACTGTTTTCTGGCCTTGAGTGGTCCGGCAGAAAGGAACAGTGAAAGTGAGAGTGGAGGACAGTCTAGTGGTCCTGGTGGTGGCAGCTGCCTGGAAAAGAGAGAGGTGAGGCAATCAGGGAGCAGTCCACGGGAGAGTTTGAAGAAGAAGGTGGCCATCTTGCAGTTGAGGTGGGCCTCAAGGGAGGGCTGACTGGTGAGCTTATAAAGGTCACAGTGGTGTGTGAGTTTAGGGAGACCAGAAGCAACGCAGATAGCATTGTGGTAGGAGCAGTCTGGAGAAATTTTTGATGGAAAGGAGGGAAAGGGAGACAAGTGAACTATAGTCAAAGACAGGAAGGGGAAGCTGGAGACTAAGAGGGATTTGGATTCCCTGGTTCTGTGGAGGATATTGAGGCATTGGTGGGCTTTTTTGATTGTAGGCTAGTGTGAGCATTGAAATTGAGGTGGCTATCCTGGAGTGAGCCAAGGTACTTGAATTCACTGACTCTTTCAATGGAGTTACCAAGGTTGTCATAGAGGGAGAGGTCAAGGCCAAGGGGTTTGCGGGGGCTGGAGAAAATCATGAACTTAGTTTTTTTGGAGTTGAGTACAAGATCTTTGGACATGAACTAGATGTGAAGTCTGCTGAAATCCAATTGGAGTTTGTTAATGAGAGCGTCTGGGTTTTTGTCCTGACAGAAGAGGGCTGCATCATCGGCATAGAGAATGAATTCGGAGGTGGTGCAGATGTCAGGCAGGGAGTTAATGACCAGAGAGAAGAGAAGAGGTTCCAAGATGGATCCTTGGGGGATGCCGTATTTGATGGGGCAGGATTCAGAGAGGACACCTCCAATAATGGTGTGATGGGATCTGCCCATTAGGTAATCCTTGAACCAGAGGCAGACCTCAGGTGAGAAATGGAGTCCAGCCAGGGTATGAAGTCGGACTTCATGATCAGTGAGGTTGAAGGCTTTGATGAGGTCTACGAATGCAGCACCAGTGTAGAGGCCTTCGCTGTTAGCTTCATTTATGGAGTGGGTAAACTTGATAAGGGTAGTTTCAGTATTGTGTTGGGCATGGAACACATGTTGAGCCTCTGTGAGCAGGTTGTATTTGGAGAGGAATTCTGTGGTTTGCCTGTGGACCACTTTCTCTAAAATTTTGGAGAGGGGGCAAGGAGGGAGATGGGATGGTAGTTGGATACTAGATCCTTGGAACCAGATTCATGAAGCAGTTTAATAATGGTGCACTTCCAAGCTTTCAGGAAGGACCACGTGCAGAGGGAGTGTTTGAGGATGTTAGTAAGTGGGATGGACAGGGAGTCACAGACAAGACAGAGAATTTTGAAGTCAATGTTGTTGGCGCCCTTGGAAGGTCTTGGGTCATTTGTTCTGATTAACTTGACCACTTCACCAGGGGTTAGTTACCTGAAATGGAACTTAGGGTGGGAGACTGGGGGTGGTGCAGGGATAAATGGGGTAGGAGTGGAGCTGGGCTTGTACTAGTCGAGGTCACTGAAGTATTTGTTGAAAAGGGAGTCTATTTTGCTTGGCTTGTGGTGGTTGTCCCTTCGGAGGTAAGACAAATATGTTCTTCGGCAATTCCCCTACCAATAAGGTTAAGAATGTTCCAGGTCCTCCTAGTGTTCCCCTGGGCAGTACGTTGTTTTTCCAGGATGAAAGATGATTGAGCAGATCTTGTGGAAGATTTGCACGGTTTCCTGAGGGTTTTGAAGTCTTGGAGGAGTTGGGGGCGGTTTGTGTTTTCTGTACAACTTCCAGGCTCGGTCCCTATCCCTCATTAGTTTGCAAAGCTTGGGGTGACCCATTCTTGGCTAGAACCCTTAACACAGATTTTTTTTAAGCGGGATGAAGCGGTCGCAGAGGCCAAGGAACTTGTTGCTAAAGGCTTCAAGCACTTTGCAGATGTCAGAAATGTTTTCAGTGAAGGACCAGTCTTGGGCTAGGGTGGCTTTAGAAAACTCAGAGGCGTCCACCTTCTTCAGTTGCCTGGTTTGGATGAATTTGTGTGGGCGGGGGGATGTTTTTGTGGACCATTGGCAGAAAACAGCACATTGGTCACTGACTGAGTCGGGAAGAACTCTGGAGGCGGTGATGGGAGGGGTGTGAGCCAGAACCCAATCAATGAGAGACTGAGATCCAGTTTTGTAGTTGGTTCTGGTAGGTTCAGTGATGAGCTGGTGTAGGCCAAGGTCAAGTATGGATCCCTTGGTGGAGGCACAGTGAGGGGACAGACAGTTTAGGTTGAAATCCCCTAGGATGATCCAATCTCTCCCTTGGAGGAGGGAGGTCTTGATATTGAGGAAGAGGTCGAGATCACAGGGTGAGAAGGAGGGTGGCAAGTACACCACACTAACTGTGACCATTTTATATGCTCCTAGGAGGAGGTTAATCGAGATGGTCTGAAGGGAGGAGGTGGGAAGTGGAGGGTTGAATTTGGTGGCAAGGAGGTGATTGGCAACCCAGATGAGGCAGCCTCCCCTACGCTTCCCCACCTTGTCTTTTCTAAAGACTGAGTAACCTTCAAGGAGGATTTCATTGGGGGAGATGTTCTCATTCAGCTAGGTTTCTGTGAGGGCAATGACATTAAAAGCATTAGCTGTCACCCAGGACTCAATTAAGGTTTTTATTGCCAAAAGGCTTTGCATGTTAAGGTAAGCAAAAGTGAGCTGTTTAGTGGGTTTGGGGGAGGAGTGAGGTGTGAAATCGGTAGAGGGTGTGGGGCTGGGGTTGGGATGAATGGAGCCTGAGATAAGGAGTAGTAGGAGAAGGAGTCTGTGGTTCTCAAGCGAAGACAGCTTGGTGGAGTATAGCCTGGTGTGGTAGTGGGTGAAAAGGATATGGCTGTGGTAGGAAGGAGAGAACTCATGGAACAGGCAAAGGCTAATGAAGGGGTTCGCATGGAGAGGGGCAGGGATGGATTTGGATGCGCAAGTGGGGGGTGGGGGAAGGGAGGGGGTGAGGAGGTGTGGGACGAGTGGAGAGTGAGAGAAATGAGGGAAGGTGTGAGAAGGATTTGGGGAGAAACTGGTGGGGAAGGGGATGGGAGGGTGAGAGGCAGGGTGAGGGGAGTTGAGCAGAGAGGGGCAGAGGAGAAGAACAGGGAGTGAGAGTAAGTAGCGGAGGTGGAACCACTTAGAGCACTCCATGCTGGCGGCAAGAAAGAAGGAAGGTGACAGGACAGTAATCAGTGAGGGAATAGAGAAGTGGGGTACAAAACTGATTGTGGTAGAAGAAACTATGCCCAGGGGTAGAGCAGTGGTTCAGGCACTGGTACTGGGAGGCTGTTGGAAAGAGCGTGTAATTAAGGTAAGGCAGTCAGCAGTATTTGTCAAATTTGAGCAGGAGAGTGGACTGCCCCTTTAAGAAGTTGCAGGAGAGGAGAGGAGAGCCCCTTTAGGAAGTTGCTGTTATTGACTAGTTAGTATGAGGTCTCAGGGGGTGGAGATCAGTGTGGAAATGTATTTAATAAAGGTGGGAGGTGGGCCAAAAAACCTGTCCAGAAAGTAGTAGAGCAAGGCAGTGGCCGAGTTGTGATTTGAAAAAGGCACCTTGAGCACGTGCTTTCTTAATGGGAATCTGCAGCGCCAAATCGGGAAGTGGCCACAGTCCCCAGGAGCCAGTCAAATTAAGGGGATTGCAGCCTGGCAGCTCCGCCTGGGAGCTAACTGATCGTACCTGCTTTCCTTGGTTGAGGGGGGCAGGCTGGATGCAGAGGTGCAGCCTCCGGCAGTGATCAGCGCTGGGGCCACTCTGCTGAAGTGGAGAGCCTGGTTTGGACTTGTGGCTAAAAAAGAGCAGAAAAAGGAGGGCTGTTAGTTAAAAAAAAAAAAAAAGTTCAAGTAAATTGGTGGAAGGGCCCTGGGCAATTTAGTGCTCAGGGCATGAGTAGAATGCAAATAGTGGGCGTGAAGGGAGAAAAAGGATTCCTGCAGAGAGGTCTGGTCAAAGGTACCAGGAATTTAGCAAAATAAAGGCTGGTTCAGGAGGTTGGGGGATGCAGGGTCCAACAGCAGGGGTAAGCATTTTCGTTTTCTCCCTTGCCTCCGAGGCCCAACACACGGCCGTGTGAGTGTGTAGAAGCTTGCACCCTGTGATGCCAGCTCAGCCCTTCCACCTCCTAGCTTTTGCCACCCCTCTACACCTACACCAGCCACGGACCTCCACCGGTGAGGCGGAACTACGGGGGGGTGCCAGCACCCTCGGGAGACGAGTGCTCGATCGTGCTCCACCCTTTCCCCCCATGCTGGCACCCCAACAGCCCAAGGTCGTTCCCGAACCTGGGTCGCCAGCATAGCGCGAGGTAAGGCATCCAGCACCTCAATCCTCAGCTCCACCGGGCCGGCAGAATGCTATGTTTTTAAAATGTTATGTGTTAATGTATATCGTTTGCATACTGTTTGTATTACTTCAGCCCTTGAGATGCCACAGTAAAAATTCTCTACTACTTTAATTCGCCCATCTTATTCTTTCTAGCCTGACAGGCCTGTGATACCCATAGCACTTCTGAAAAGGCCACTGTGTCTGCCCATTACCTTATTTTTTCTCCTTGCAATCTCAAGTACTCCTACACCACTTCTAGCCTGCATCTTGCCAGGACATTTGTTCCCAAATGAATCAACACGTGGCTTCCTCCCTTTCTTTCTGTTCAGAGACTGGAAACAACAAAGGTCAGTGTACCCCCCCAAGAAAGGGGTAAATGTAACAATAAACATTTTTCAGCCTGGATTGGTTTCTTACTAATTTGATTTCAAAAGGAGTGGGGGTCTCCTGGTATTCACCTCTAGGCCCTGCTGTGAAGTCGTACAGCTACCATCGTTGAGATGGACCACCCATGAGCTGGGTCCTTACTCCAAACTGCATCTACCTCAAATGGCTTCTTTTATATAGGGTGCATCAGCCTAAAATTGGCATAATCAAGGTGTGGTCCCCAGCCAATGTGCAGGTAACTGGTGGGGAGCTAGCTAATGAGAGAGCCATACTCCTCCCTTTACAAACCTTCCAATGTTAGCTGCTCACCCTTGCTCAATTACAAACTATAAATGGGATTCTGAATGATGGGTGCTGCTGCATATGGCATACATCAATAAAACAACAAAAGTCAGTGCACCCCAAAGAAAGGGGTAAATGTAACAATAAACATTTATTTTTATTTTTCAGCCTGGATTGGTTACTTACTAATTTAATTTCAGTGGAAGTAGGGGTCTTTTGGTATTGAGACTGGAGCCTAGGTATTATCCTCTCAGCTATCATACCTGGGAGGCATACCTTGCCCTTTCTATGTGGCTCCCTTCTCATTACTGACTTTTCTGTTCCCCTGACTAGAACTATCCGTCCTCCCTTTTGTCCTACCCCTATCCTACACCCTGTCTGTTCCTTGTCTGCTGACTGAACCACTGTCTGTCGACTGAACCACAGTCCTACCCCAGCTCCTGATGTTTCCCCAAGTAGCCTGTATCCCCTCCTTTTCCATGTTGACTGGCCTCCCTTGGAATGGCCTGGTTTCCCTTCTTTGCATGCTGTCTCACTGTCCTGCACTGTTTGTTCCTGTTTTTTCTCTTGTACTATTCCCAGCTGGGACCTGCAGTCCAATCTGGTCTCCATTTCCACCTGACTTCTCACCCTGGTCAGACTAGATCCCTTTTTCTTATGCTCCGTTGGTGCCCTCTGTATCTCCTGGCCCCCACCATCATCTACTCTCCTGCCATCTTTTGTGATGCCTAGTTACCCTTTCTGTTCCTACCCTTTGATGTACCTGTGCACATTCTGGTTCCTATTCCTTTCTCTCCTCCCTGTTGTCTACTCCCTGTCATATGAGCCCTACCCCCTTTGTACTGTCAAAGTATAGTACAACCTCAACTACCCGGACCTCCTGGGTGACACCAAAATAGTTTGGATAATGAGGAGTTCATTACAGAGAAATTCCTATTTGTGTAATGGGAGCCAAGCGTGATTTGTGAAATGTTTTTAAATGTAGCATTGTGTGTGAAGTGCTTAGGTGTTCACATTTTATTATGAATTTTCATCTGAAACAGTCTGTTGTTGCTTTTTGCTTCTGAGTAGGTGCTTTGCACCGTGCTGCCTGAGATCGGAGACCACAGAGTAACAGCAGGTGCACAGGACTGCACTCCTGTTGATTTTCGAGCCACAAGACACTTGCTGAAACACTCCTTAGTTTCACTGTGGCTCGGTACTGGTACAATTGGTATATCTTCCTGGTCATCATTGTCCTCTTCAGACTGAGTGCTTGTTTGGGTTTCTTTCCTGTTACCATTGCAATGATCATGTCATCACGGTGCTTGTGACCATCCTCAGCAGTGTTGCAGTTGACCACTGGTTCAATTCCCACTCAAATACATTCAGTGTTAGTCTGCCTGCCAGTTCAGCTAGAAAGTCCCATTCTGCTAGTGTCTCCATGTTGGTGGCAGGTAAGTCAGCTTCAGACAGGAAGATGCCTAATGCCTGAAGGTTATAGGGGGTAGCAGGGTCAGGCATATCGGTGACAGCCTGTGTTGTTTGCCTGGTTAGAATACCCAGCTTCACCCACAATTTAGCTATTGTCTCCGCGTGCACATTGCCTGCTGCCTCTGCTGCCATGTATGCTATACCTTTTAGTATGAGGGATTTAATGATTTGCTGCAGACTGACTTTGTGATTTTTTTTTTTTCATCTAGGACGTTACATTTGAAGATTGCGAATATCTCTTGGTCACAAGGCTACAGTTTCAAGGTGGTGTTGAGTGGTAGAAACATGCAGCTGATTGTACTATCCCTTGTTTTTATCACTGGCATCTCAGGATGAGCTGGAGAGTTATCCACTGCCATTGCAGACAGGAGGAACTTTACCTCTAGCTCCAGCAGAAGCTTTTCTGTAGGAGTTAGTGGTTTAAGTGATATGTGACCCTGCTGAGAGGGAAACTTTTTGAGCTGCAGGGTAAGACCTTGACTCACTACCTCTAGTATCCATTTGTCCATGGTAATGAGATGCCAGTGGAGGAGGTAGTGGGACAGCCTTCCTCCTACTAGGAGAGGGGAGGAGACCTGGCTTTCATAGTCAGGAGATTTGTTTGGACTGAGTGTTAGAGGGAGGAAAGGAACCAGATTGTCTCTGACATATTCTACCTCTTCCACTGAAGTAACCTCTCACTTGAGAGTAGTCCAGGGACATGGGCATTGGCATAGGGTAGAAGGCCCCAGGGTAGTAGCCTCTAACTTTGCTTCCCCTACTCTGAGGCCTCTGGTAAGTGGTAGCTTTTGCTTTTGCTGTATTACTTTGGTAGGTGGATTTGTATTCTTCCACCTTTTTCATATAAGCTTCAGTCTTGTCCCCAAATAGTGAATTATTCTCGAAGGGAAAATTCATAGCTTTATTCTGAGTGTCCTGCAAAAGATTGTTTGTCCTTAGCCAAGCCTGGCACCACTAGGGAGATTACCTGGGCCATGGCTCTGGAGGTAGTATCACTGGTATCTACTGCCATGTGAAACTGGTATTTAGTTGCTTCCAAGGCCATTTCGACAGTTTCTGACAGGTTCTGGGCTACTTTGTCTGGGACCTGTTGGCTTATAGCTAACACGGAGTTCCAGAGAGCTTTTTGGTACTGGGCTGTATCAGCCACAGAAGTAGATAGGCAAAGCAGCAGAGAGGCTGTGGTATAAGATTTTTTCCCCATAAAATCTAGCCTTTTAGATTCTTTTTCAGGAGGCTGTGAAGAAAGGGGTACTTTAGCCTCTCACAAGCAACAGCCTGTACAACCCTTTCACGACCAGGGTGAGTATTCAGGAGCTCTGCATTAAATCTTTCCAGTTGATACTTCTTCTCATTTTTTTTTTTTTTTTTGTCCATTGCTGGAGTGGAAGTGGGGTGCTCAAGTACTTTGAAAGTTACCCTGTGTAGTGATTTATGTATGGGCAAAAGCAACTTCTTGGAAGGAGGGAGACCCATCATCTCTAAAAAGTCTTCCTCCACCTCTTGATCCATAGTTTCTTGTATAGTGAGATCTAAGGTGTACATCATACATTGAATAAAAGTAAAGTGGGAGGAAAAGTCCTCCTGCCCATTAGTGGGACCACCAAACTCTGGGTCAGGGTGCGCGTCAGGATCCAGGGTTTTATCACCCACTATAAAAAGGATCTCAGAAATGCTGCAATCGGATTGGCTGTTAGGATTCCAACAGCCTTACATTAATCCATGTTATAAAATGGGCAGAAAATGTCCTTTATTCTGATTGGCTGACAGCCTCTGTCAGCCGTGTCCTTATCAGGACATATCTTCACAACCAGCACTACATGTGCCAAAGAGAATGCACCACACAGTAAAATCAGGGCGTGTCACTGCTCCCCCACTACTTTAAGCACTGCTCAAGTAGCATCCGATGGAACCGGGAGAGTGGTGGTAACCCTGCCATCAGCACAGAATCCCCCCCTCCCCCCAAGAAAAATACCTACAAGTCCAGCTCTCACTCCCTCCCATTGCTCCACCGGCTCCAACACCCAGTTTAAACAAACCACAGATACTGTTTTAAAGCTTTGTTTCGCTCAGTGCCCGTTTCCTTATCACAACTCCGGGTCTTGGTTCCTTTAGCAACATGACTGCAGTAACCCCCCCCCGTTAGAAATCTGAATTAATGAACAAAGAAATGCACCGCATTATTACAAGGTGACTTTTTTTTTTATTTTACCTCTGTGACAGTTGCGATCTCATAACTGTAAAGCTACTCTCTACGGTGGCCTGCGAGGGACACGCTCGCTCCCACTCAAGGAAACAAATAATTGATTTAATGACAGAAAGCTTACATACAAATAATAGTAAGCAATAGTTTCTCTTTCTTGGGAGGGGCCGGGGGGATGGAAAACCAAATGTGGGACACGAATGCTCGGACTGCAACAACATCAGAGAAGAAGCGACGGCCCGTGGCTTTCAAACGCAGTTTCAAACCCAGTCATCCTCCCTGATCGATTGAGTGTGACAGCACCTCAGAAATATAACAGGAGACCCGATCATTGCCATTATTTTTTTTCATGCACTTGATAAAAAAAAATTCACTAATGCTGATGTTTAAAAATCATTAAGAAAAGTGGCTGCAATGGGACACGCTTGCTCTCGAAGCAACTAGATGGTGGCTGTGAGACAAACGCCCTTTGTCAGTTTAGTAGGAACTAAAGAGACAAACAAAAGATTTTACTAGGGGGTTGTAAAGCTACTAAAACCAGCAATGATGGACAAATAACCTCAAGAATATATATGGAGCCCTCTACTGCTGTTGAAACAGTTGTAGAACTACTGCAGTTGGGGGACTATTTTTATTATTTCATCTATTAAACCTCTTGTTTTATATTTTTAACTTTTTGCTTTTTTTTCTTCTTTTAAAAACAAAAAAAAAATACTTGGGGGCCCATTTTATAAGTGCAATAAGACACTCCGAGGTGTGGGTTATGGCCTGATAAAAGCACTTCCCAGGTGCTAAAGGCACTCGGCGCCTCATAACGCACCTGGGGCGTGCTCTTATCAGGCCATAACCCACACCTCGTCGTGTCTTATTGCTGGCTTATACTGTCATGTACAGCCTGATCACCATGGCACATGAATTCTTTCTGTCAACATTCCATACTCTAGCCCTGCTGAATGTGTGGAATGATGCATTCTGATTTTGAACCAGCATTCTTAAACTGTTGATATAAGAAATATTTTATTAAAAATCTCCCTCTAAATGAGGAAAACATTGAAAAAGTATACTTTAAACTCTTTTCTTTTGGTGTGTTTTTTATAATAGCAATAAGGCACTCCCAGGAGTTAGATTAACAGTCAGTTAATCATCCCCTAGGAGCAATATGAGGGGCAATATAGCACTCGGCTGAGCCTTGTGCCACATTACACCCCTAGTGGGTGATTAACAGACTGTTAATCTAACCCCTGGTCATGCCTTATTGCTTAAATCCATCAATATCATCACCCACATAATATAAAAACCCGGGGTATGTCCAGAGTTTGATATTTGAGGGGTAGAAGGGTCAGGAGGGGTGTTAAACATGTTGCACATAGCTGCACCTTCTGTTATAAATACCAAGCTTTAGAACTCTTCATCAGAGGACATAGTTTTCTGTGACACTGGTGTCTCCATTTGCTTCTCAGCAGGAGGGGCAGTGATGTGTTTCTCTTTTTGTTTCTTTTTAGCAGGTACTTCATCAGTGACCTGTTCATTCTGTCTTTTCTTAGCTAGGTCAGAAATATTTTTATCTGATTTATTTTGAGCAGTCTTTATCAGACTTTTCCTTAGTTCTGTGAGAAGAAGACCTCGCTTAAGAATTTTTGATTTAGGGGGAAACAGACTTAGAAGCCATAATCCCATGCTTTGAAGTAAGATCTTCCCAATCTTGCCAGCGTCTCTCTCTCTCTCTCTCTCTCTCTCCCTCCCACACCCCAAAGCATCACACCAGTCGTGATCGCCTGACCATTGTTCCCAAGGAAATGCTGCTGCAGGGAGGTAAGGGGGGGGACTCGAGCAACTGAGCATGCGCGGGCCGGCTACATGGAGTAAAATGGCCAATTCAGTCAGACTGAAAAGGGCTGTGCAGCTCAAGTCCGGTGGCATTTTAAATGAGTCGTGGACCTCAGACTTAGGAATTTTCCATCCCCTGCCACGTCCACTTGCCTTCTTGGCCAGCTGCCAGGACTAGAAATAATTTTTTTGGAATGGCTGTCCAAGGGACAGGTGGGATACAGATTTTTACCTGTCCCAAAGAATATATACATGTCCAGTAAAATTTTAAGTAATTAAAAAAAAACAAAAAAACTGTTTCTTAATATAATTGGGCTTGGAAACTGGTGCCCCCTGGAATGGCAGACTTGTTCTCTTAATAGGGCTAAGTAACTGGTGCCTGCTGACTGGATAGATTTGAGCCCTATATAGAGCTGATTGTAACTGGCAACTTTGACATGACAGACTGGTGGAATTAAAGTTTTTCAGTTGATCCCCCCCCCTCCCATACACACTTTCAGCCCCATTGGTTTAATATTTGTTGGCTATATTGGGGGATAATAAGGGCCCCCCCACACACACTTACACGTCTGCTTGATCAGCCATGAAATGATCTTTTATTGCTTCCTCTTGTCTGCCTGCCCTTCCTGCTTAGCCCGAACAAGGGCTTTTAAATTGACCTTTTTTTCTGAATTGAATTATATCTAGTCTGTCAACCACTACTGTTCAGGCAGCCCGTTAAAGTTTTTCTTAAGTTGCTCCCACCCGCCCCATGTGTATCAAAACACTTTGAATGCAGCCCCTGCCTCCATTACACCCCAAACCCAAGACAGCCTGCACTCAATAGTAAAACAAATCACGCTCCACTGAGAATTCAGTTCAAGTGCTTTAATGCTCATTTAAAGTGAAATGTATGTACACCAAACCGCAGGCTTTCTTGGGTTTTGTGTACGCAGCTGGGCTAGCCGCCTGTAACTCCTGCACTGGCTCTGCACTGAGGTATTTGTGATTGCGATCTATTGGGACTGCTGCCTTACACACCCCTCCTTAGCCCAGTAAAGGACTTTCTTAATAATTTCTCCCGAAGCCCTTACAAAGGCTTTTTAAAACGTAAATAAATGTGTTTTCTAGGAGTTTACCTGCCACTGCTGCTCTCCTCATTGCAGTGATGAACGAAGTGGAATTGAGCACAAACTGGCAACTGTGCTTATGGGACAAGATCAACATGCATTTCATAGTTGCAAGTCCTCCCAAATCTACACCCATCAAAACAGAAAGTGAGGGCGGAGCTAGAGAAGATCATGCATTGGTGCAGTGATATGGTTACTGTGATCACGATTTTGGGTTTGGGCAGTGCTTCGTGGTCCTCTGAATAGGGCCCCACCTGGAGCTCCAGTGCTAATCCAGATCAGCGAGGGCGCTAACTCTGTTCATTCGATGCTAGCCCTTTAATTATGTGGCCAAAGATTTTTTTAATAGAAGAAAGTAGGATTTAAAAGGCAAAGACAGTGCCACTGCCACTAATGAAAAAGTGGCATTCATTTTTTTTTTTAATTGGTGTGCTACCCACAGTCCCCATCAGAAATACAGTTCACTCATTTTAAAGAAGAAAAGAGAACAGTCCTCCCTCATAATACAATCCCAAGTACAGCTTTTGTAAGCTGTTGTAGGCGTACATCCTTTTGTAGGACTTCAGATAATGTCATTTGGTCTATTTGCTTGATGTGCTTAAGCAGTGTGTTGTTCACCAGCAGGGTTCATGTTTAACAGATTTTTTTTTTTTGCACTAGTCCAGCCAGGAAAGTTGCACTCAGTTTGCTGTTTTCCCCAATTTGCGTCATCGTGTAGCTAAAATAGAAATTGCTGAAAAATAAATACAACAGATGCTAAATTCTGTTAAACACCATTGCATAACTGTATTGTATCCCAGCCCTATACTTGCCCTCAGACTGTGTGATGCACTGTACACATCAAACGGCAAATAGTGCTTTAAAAAGATGTGAGTTGCTTAGTTATCTTTAAGGTGCACGGGCTTTCACCCCAGGTTTTTGGCAAAAGTTTGTACTCGGGGGCAGGGTTAATAGTAAGCAAGCTGCAGAAATAAAATCCTTCCCAACTGAAACCCTAGTCCCTTAGGCACCTCCCTTACCTCTGCCCCGCCACCTTTCCTGCCCATGTTCCCACTGCCACCAAAGTTGCCATAGGTTATTAAAAACGTCCAACACACTGCGTGACAATCCTCATCCTATTAGTTTTACCACCCAGCCTGACTGCTGGTAATCTGTCTGAAATGTGATATCATAAAATGTACTGCAAGAGTTTACTGATATTTGGGCTGATGGTGGATAGAATGAGAATCGTCACTTAGTGTTAGACGGTTCTTTAATTAATTTTTGATTACTTGGGGCAAATTTGGTGATGGGGGTACATGGGTTGGATGGTGGTGGGGCTGAGATGGGTGGGGGGAGGGTTTTATTAAAGTAACCATACAGCAGTAGCCCTAACTGGGAATGTCGGGAGTAACTGCATTGGCCCGTGGCTATTTGAGCTATGACCTGAGCCAGTAACTCTTGTTCAGATTGAACCCCAAACAAGATAGCAAACAAGAAGGTGTGTGTGTGTGTGTGTGTGTGTGTGTGTGTGTGTGTGTGTAAACAAGATTCCTACTGGACAGCCACATCCAGTACTATTGGTAGTTGGAGCATCTTTTAATAGGACAACGACATTAACCAAGTAAACTGGTAACAAGAATAACACAAAACACAAAGGCATGCAAAGCTCTGTATAAGTGCTAAGAGCTGTGACACAGCACTGGTGCAAGTTTGTAGGTGAAAATTCTGATCTTACTTTTGTGACCACCAATGGCGGACCTTTGGGCTGTCCCAACCCTGCCAAGGTGCACCCTTATTTCCTAAGTTGATTGGGCCCCTTCTGGTCTAGCGGTGATGCTTGATGGGTGGGGTCCCTCACAGTGGCATTTATATTCCAAAATCCTGGCTTTTTAGTGGGAACGCTGTGTGCGGTCTTATGGTCCTGCATCCAGTAACCACATAAGACTGTTATTGATGTGCACACAGGGATTTATTTTGGGATAGACTGTAGACGTTCATAGTTGCAGCATGTACATTGAGGTCCAGAGACCTCATTTTATTCACATGTCAGGTGCACTTCAGTATTTCTGGGTCAGTTCTCTACATCTGCAGACATTATAGAATTACTCTACCAATGCTCACATCCCATTACAACCACTTTGACCAATGGCTTCACCTACTGGCATCCCGTCGCAGCAGGTATCAGTGCTGTTGCAGGGTGAGACCCTCTTTATCACGGAGTATATGATTACCCTATCCCACTCCCACACACATCCACCCATCTTAGCAGGCAAATTCAGTTGTCTACCCACACATGGGAATACTGGACTGCCCTCTGTTTTGGTTTGATTTCGGATTGTGCAGTTCTGCAGGTCAGAGTTCTCCCCACTGGCTATAAGGCTGTTAAAGCCAGAGAGGCATAAATACATATTATGCATTTGAGCAAAGCAGTCAGGACCTCGTTGCTTCGCTAACAATGACCATCCTGTATCCTTTTCCACATGGTAATTTCAAAACCTAGGTTGTGATGGTAAAGTTATTATCTCCACATCTGCTTAGTTCAGGCTTTGGCCATGAAGGCATACCAGTAACATAGCCATTTACACTTAGGAGAGGCAACAGTGCTGTTGGCCATGATGCCTCCTAGCATCCAGTGCAATCAGTACTTCCTTCTGGACATCTGGGGCAATCTGGAGATGCACCTTCTTCTCTGGGCACTCTACCTGGTATCATTGTGTGCCTCTTCTTGGCATGGGCACCTTTCCGATCACACCCTTCCACTAGGGTCTCCCTCTGAGCTTTGGGGGGGCTGTCCTCAGGCTGGCTGGCCATCAGGGTGCTCCCCTTGAGGGAGGATCTCCCCCCCCACACACACACATCCTCTTGGTGATCCCACTACATACTTTATTTATTTTTTTTGAAGGGCGACCTTCAGAGACAAAGGGACAGATTTTCAAAGCCCTGAGAATGCTACAAGCCTCTGCTGCTCCGATCATCTAGTGGAGGTAGCTTGCAGCATTCTCGAGGCCTGCAATTGGTATTTTCACTCCTGTGTGCCAACTGCCACAAGTTAGCCCAGCTTCTCCTGGTCTAGCTTGCTACATTTAGGGGATCCATTTTACGGGGCTTGCACCAAATATTTAGCATAAGCTGCCGTAAAGTAAGGAAACTGTCACAACTGCACCCGAGAATAGAAAATTGAGTGCAGTTGTGGCAAAGGTGCGTGTCACAGCTGCACCAAAATAAGGGGTCCATGCAGGGCATGACACAAACCCCGCATCGTAGTTTGAAAAACTAGCTCCAAATTTTTGAAGCAGCATTGCATGATAGTGGTGACACATTTGGCCTAGACTTTTTTTAATCTATTTTAGATTGCCTCTTATCTACTGACTTGTATTGTACTCTTTCCCCCATTTTGAGTCTACTTGTCTTTACCACTTGTTTTTACAGTTGAAATAAAAGGACTGCTTCTTATAAAATGGTCCAGATCTGGTTTTGATCAGTATTGTGTATTTTTGAACACAGATTGTTTAAATTCACTTCTCCTGTGGCTGTAATGAACTAGCGTGTAGCAGACGCTGCTCCCTGACCTTATGGGACACCAGATGTACAAAAAAAACAAAAAAACTCACCTGAGAATACTGATGAAAAGGTGGTCCAAGCCATATTAAAAGGAGTGTTCTTTTTAGAATTTCAGATTTTGAAAAAAGTGCTAAAGCAGACTCAGAATGTGGAAAGAAGGGTGTCGTACAAGTCAGGGGATGGGGCAGTCTAAAATAGATTTTAAAAAATATAAGTCAGAATTGTCACACTGTTATGCACTGCTGCTTTAAGCCATCCTTGGATCCCCTCTGGTCTGGCAGTTTCTAGGCTCCTCCCTTCTTGTCTCCCTCTTCTTTTGTGCCAAACATTCAAACAACATGAAGTCTTGCTATATTATGACTATTGCAGTTTGTCCCACCATTAGAACTGCTCCGGAGGTGAAAGAGTTAACTCCATTCTAAGAATGGAACTTAGAACTCGAGCTCTATTAGAGAAGCTCTGTCTTGGTTATTTCAAACTCAGACTGTCAGATTCTTTACTCCGTCTCACTGAACAGTCGCTCCGGAGATTTCTCCTACTGCTCGGTTCATTTCTCGGTTTAAACAGTATTTTCTCGGTTAAATTCAACCGCGAGGCCTTTGACACTGTGCCACATAGAAGACTATTACACAAACTGGGGAATATGGGTGTGGGCAGGACAGTAGTGTGGTGGGTAGGTAACTGGCTGGGTGGCAGGACACAGAGGGTGGTGGTAAATGGCTGTCACTCCACAGAGGAAGAGTGACCAGTGGGGTACCACAGGGATCAGTGCTGGGACGGTTCTATTCAACAACTTCATCAGTGACATTGCGCAGGATCTAGAAGGCAGAATTTCACTGTTCACTGATGACACAAAGCTCTGTAACAGAGTAGACACACCAGAGGTGTAGACAGAATGAGAAGGACCTGCAGAAACTTGAAGAATGGTCAAGGGTTTGGCAGTTGAAATTCAATGCAAAGAAGTGTAAGATAATGCATATGGGGCACAAAAACCCTGGCACAATATATCAGTTGGGGGATGAGGATATAGCATGCACCAAGCAGGAAAGGGATCTTGGGGTTGTCATCTCTGATGACCTCAAGGTAGAGAAACAGTGTGACAAGGCATCAGGTAAAGCAAATAGGATGCTGGGATGTATAGGCAGGGGCATCACCAGCAGGAAAAAGGAGGTCATAATTCCGCTATACAAGACACTAGTGAGGCCCCACCTGGAGTACAGTGTACAGTTCTGGAGACCATACCTACGTAAGGACATAGACAGGGTAGAGAAGGTTCAGAGGAGGGCAACAAAGATGGTGCATGGATTGCATCACAAGTCCTATGAAGACAGGTTGAAGGAACTGAACATGTACTCCCTGGAGGAGAGGAGGGAGAGAGAGGGGATATGATAGAGACATACAAGTATCTTACAGGGAGGAACAGGGTGCAGGAAAACACTATTTTTAAGCGAAAAAGATGTTCCAGGACTAGAGGGCATGGGATGAAGTTGGAGGGAGGACGATTCAGAGGAAACATTAGAAAGAATTTCTTCACAGAATGGGTGGTGGACAAGTGGAACACCCTGCCAGAGGAAGTGGTGGGGGGCTGAAACAATCACAGGATTTAAGAATGCATGGGATAGACATAAAGAAATTCTAGAGGTCAGGGGTAAGGGGAAACAGACTTCTAGGAAAACAAACTGAACTTACAAGCTCAAATGGCCAGACTGGGTGGGCCATAGGCCCTTATCTGCCGACACTGTCTATGTATCTATTTATCTATGAGTATTATTATTTTAACCGCAAACCGATCGGTTCAAGCTCTGTCTGTGGTATTGTAAGTAATAGACAGGTTTTATTTCTGTGTGGAACTTGTAAATGTTTATCGGTTCGGTTCGAACCGATCAGGTTGGTTAAAACTTTAAAGAGTAAGCATTTTAAAGCTTTTAGAGTGCGGTTCCCGGTTCTTATCGGTTCTAAAAAAAAGGGATTTCATTACGGTTTTTCCATGACCCGTGACACGGTTGGGAACCGATAAAGGGTGTCCTGCCTGGCACTGCCGTTAAAGGGCAAGTTTCTTGGTTAGGCTGGCATCATGTCTGAGAAACCAAAAGAAAAACCCGGCCCACTGGGTTTCAACACTGTAGTGTCTGTGGGAAGCCTTTGCCAAGGCGGCCCACACACTATGTGTTGTGTCTAAGGGGTTGACCACCTCAATTCAGACTGCCAGATTGGTAAAAATTTCCCTGCAGCCACCCTGGATAAGAAAGTGGCAGGCTCAGGGAACAAGAGGCCAAAAGTCCGCTGACCCGGATGGCCAGCCGGTTCGGTGCCAACTGGACGGTGCCACTCTGACCAGAGGCGAGACTTCTCGGGCAAGCGTAAAGCTGGCTCTGAGGACCAGTTACAGCTAAGAAAACTAAAAATCAGCAGGTAGGAGTCCAAAATTCCTTCCCCAACTGCTGCAGAAATAGCAAAAGCTATACAAATTGTACAGTCACTTTCTCCGGTTCCGTCTGAACCGCCTCTGTCTGGTAAAAGGTTGGTTCGGCCGGTTCCACCGGTTCAAGAATATGATATTGGAGATTTTTATGAACCAGAGGAGGGGGAGGAGGATTATGAACAGTGTGAATGTGACTTTGAGAGTCTGGATGTGCCCATGGAACCGGACATCTCCCCAGACTGACCCTTAGAATCTCCCCCTATGCTTTCTGAGTCCCCTTCTCATTTTTTGTTTTATAAAAAGGTTGCTGAATCCCTCCAGCTCCCATTGGAGGAAGCTGTGGATGAGCAAGAGGAACCTGATTTTGTAGAAAGGATGGATATTCCAGAGTCTAGGAGATTGTCTATTCCTTGCATAATTCATTTAGGAAACAAACAATAAAAATTTTAAGAGCTCCTAATTCTGTGCCTCCTGTGGACAAAAGATGGACAGGAGGTACACTCTGTCAGGTCCTGATACAGAATTCCTTTCACAGCATTGCAGTCATGTTGGTGTGGTTCAGGCTGCAGCCTGTGATAAAGCTAATATTCCCTTGGCTTCACATCCTCCTGACAAGGATTCCAGGAGGATTGATGCCATGGCAAAAAAAAAAAAACATGGCAGCGTCCTTGGGACTCAGGCAAGCAAATTACATGGCTTATGTAGCAAGGTTTCAAAAATCTAGATGGGACACTGTCATGGCTTTGGCCAAACAGGCCTCTGGCCAGCTTGCTAATGAGCTGGAGCAGGTGGCTGCTGATGGCATTGAGGCATCCAATGCTGCTGTGGATTTTAATGATGTATCCTCTAGAGTCATGGCTACATCTGTAGCTTTTCGCAGGTTGGCCTGGCTCAGGTGTACTAGCTTGTCACAGGATACCCAGACTAAGGTTATGGATTTTCCTGTGGTAGGGAATTCTCTGTTTGGGGAGCAGACGAGGATTATATGAAGAAATGGATGAATATGGGACTACCTATAAGAGTGCTCAGGCCAAGGAGCGGCAAGCCACTCCTCAGAGGCAGACCCCCAGGGGTAGGGGTAGGCCTTTTCACAGGCCTTTTTACCAAACCCAGGCCTCCTCTGCTTATGTTCAGAGGGGGTTCTTCAGAGGGAGAGGCAGACAGGGTGTGGGCAGGCCTGCTCCCACCCCTCAGCCTAAAGCACCTGCCAAACAGGCACCCTGTTGTGGTGCCCAGGGCCGATTCTCCTTTACCTGTAGAGGGCAGGTTGGCTTACTTCATTCGGAACTGGGAGTCTCTAACTTCAGACAAGTGGGTCCTGGAAGTAGTAGGTCAGGGTCTGGTTCTCAGCTTCAAAAAATTTCCAAAGATGAGAATCAGATCTTTCCCACCTGCAAACCCTTTAGAGACCTTTTCTTTAGAAACAGAAGTCTCATCCCTCCTGGCTCTCAGAGCTGTAGAAAGGGTTTCTCCCCTACATCAGGGCAAGGGTCTGTACTCCAGATATTTCCTTACCCCAAAAAAGACAGGAGAATGGCGGCCCATTTTAGACCTGAGATATCCAAACAAGCACCTTTTGAAACCAAAGTTCAAAATGGTAACTCTGGCAATGATTTTACCCTTTCTAGGCCAGGGGACTGGCTAGCCTCCCTGGACCTCAAGGATGCCTATTTTTCATGTCCTAATCAGAAGCTCCCACGAAAGTACCTCAGATTCGAACTGCCCTCAGGTCACTACAGTTCAGAGCAATGCCTTGACCTCCTCTGCCTCAAGGGTATTCACAAAATGTCTGGCAGTAGCAGTTGCTCATTTAAGAAGGCAAAGGATTGCTGTCTTTCCCTACCTGGACGGCTGGCTCATTGTAGGCCAGTCCCCAGAACAGGTCAAATCTCACCTACAAGTTACCCAGCAGCTGCTCACCTCTCTGGGCTTATTGCTCAATCTTCCAAAGTCAGTTCTGGAACCTGTTCAGGTGCTCACCTTCATAGGTGCAGGAGTGGACACAAAGCAGGCCAGAGCCTTCCTACCCTTAGAGAGGGTAAGGAACCTGGTGGCTCTGGCCTCCTCCTTCACTCTGCAGGTCTCTCGACCAGCAAGATACTTCTTGCAGCTCCTGGGGCACATGGCTGCGTCCACAGCTGTAGTGCAAGGAGCAAGATTTCAGATGAGGGACATTGTTTCACTTGAGAGCCTTTTGGTCTCAGAGAAGAGACCCCCTTTCCAAGTTGGTCCCAGTGACTCGAACCCTGATCCAGGCCCTCCAGTGGTAGCAGGATCAGAGCAATTTAAGGCTGGGGGTCCCTTTCATTCCTCTGTCTCACTCCTTGACCCTCACTACGGATGCATCCCTCCTGGGGTGGGGAGCCCACATGGGCGACCTCTCCACTCAGGGAGTGTGGTCCCTCAGGAATCTCTGCTCCACATCAATTTGCTGGAGCTCAGAGCTGTCTTTCTAGCACTTCAAGTGTTTTCTGTGTCTGTTCAGAACAAAGTGGTACAAGTCAGAACAGACAACACCACAACAATGTGGTACATCAACAAGCAAGGGGCACTCGGTCTTGACCTTGTGCACCGAGGCAATGAAGTTGTGGTCTCTGGCCTATTCCCTGAACACTTCCGCATAGCAGTTCACCTTCCAGGAAAGGACAATGTCCTGGCAGATGCTCTCAGCAGGATTTCCCAGGGCCATCACAGAATGGTCTCTGGATCCTCAAATACTGGGGATAGTTTCTGCCAGATGGGACACCCTCAGATAGATCTTTTGCAGCCCCAGACAATCACCAACTTCCACTGTTCTGTTGCAGGCCCCAGTGTTGGGCTTAGTCCCCCTGGATGCCTTTCTCCTAGATTGGGAAGGGAAGTTTCTTTACGCCTTTCCCCCCTTCCCTCTCCTATTCAAGGTGCTAGTCAGAATCAGATCCCAGCCTTGCAGGGTGATTCTGATTGCCCCAGATTGGGCCAGGCAGCCCTGGTACCCACTCCTTCTGTCCCTAGCAGTCCATCTTCCCCTGTGTCTCCCCAGGAATCACAACCCGTTAACCTGTGCCCAGGGGAGAGTTTGGTATCCAAACCTCAAATCCCTCAACCTCAAGGCCCGGCTCTTGAGGAGCTAGAATTTGCTGACCTACACCTTTCTCAAGGTGTTCTTGAAATCCTAAAGGCTTCTAGGAAGCCTTCCACTAGGGCTACTTATAATTCTAAGTGGAAAAGTTTTTCCATCTGGTGTTCTGGCAAACATATTTCCCCGGAATCTGCTTATTTGCCCATTGTTTTGGACTATATGGTCCATCTTAATTCTTTGGGCCTGAGACCAG
Organism: Neoceratodus forsteri; assembly: GCA_016271365.2. NCBI lineage: Eukaryota > Metazoa > Chordata > Ceratodontiformes > Ceratodontidae > Neoceratodus > Neoceratodus forsteri. Next base: position 1,536,855,282 of record CM057453.1, read on the forward strand.
CTACCCTGAAAGTACATTGGGCAGCTGTCTCTGTTTTTGTTTCAGCAGGAAAGCCCTCCTCTCTTTCCGCTCACCCTGTATTTTCCAAGTTTTTTAAAGGATTACTTCATACTAATCCACCTTTTAGGATCCGGCCCCTGCCTGGGATCTTAATGTTTGCATTGCTCAGTTAATGCAACCCCCTTTTGAACCTCTGTCTTCTGCAGAGCTTAAGTACTTAACTTGGAAAACTGTTTTCCTAGTGGCTATCACTTCTGCCAGGCGCATAAGTGAGTTACAAGCCTTGTCAGTAGAAATTGACTTTATTTCTTTCCACAAGGATAAGGTAGTCCTCAGGACTAACAGGAAGTTTTTGCCTAAGGTGGTTTCAGATTTCCATCTTAACCAATCTATCTCCCTTCCAGTGTTTTTCACTGATCATTTCTCCTCTGGCGAGAGGAGATTGCACAGTTTAGATGTTAAGAGGGCCCTAAGTTACTATATAGAACGTACCAAGGGTCACAGGTTCGAATCCCTCCAACTTTTTCTCACTTATGGTGAGGTCGGAAAAGGGAGACCTGCCACTAAGAGATCAATTGCCAGGTGGATTGTCTCTTGTATCCAATTTTGTTATCAAAAACTGGGGAAGGTTCCCCCTTCAGGCCTGAGGGCTCACTCTACCAGAGGTACAGCGGCATCTATAGCTGCTGCTAGAGTCATCCCTATTTTAGAAATATGTCAAGCAGCTACCTGGAAAATGATACACACTTTCACCAAGCATTACTCCCTGGATGTCCAGGCCAGGAGAAATGCTCGGTTTGGCACAGCTGTGCTTCAGAGCCTATTCCCTAAGTAGGTTCTGTCCCTCCTCCATGGAGGTACTGCTGTGTAGTCTGCAATAGTCATAATATAGTAAGACTTCATGTTGTTTGAAGAAAAAATTACTCACCTTAGTAATGTTGTTTCTTCTAATGGAGTCTTGCTATATTATGACCTCCCCAGCCTGCCCCTCTCAGAACTTCTACTTGGGTATGGGGTGGGCAGCCTAGTGTGGGCACTAGTTATGCCCATTATATATTTTCCACCCTTCTTGGGGTTTGGGGTTGGTGTTTTATTTTATCTTATATTACTTCTCATATTATTATATTATACTATTACTTTTGGTCCCTTGACTTGAGTCTTTGTGTTGGGACCAGCATTGGGTATTAATATTTAGGTAGCCAGTTGGCTAGTATAGGTTACAGCTTCCACACAGACCTTAGTGAGTTTTTGCTCGTAAAGATCTGACAGTTTGAGTTTGAAATAACCAAGACAGAGCTTCTCTAATAGAGCTCGAGTTCTAAGTTCCATTCTTAGAACGGAGTTAACTCTTTCACCTCCGGAGCAGTTCTAATGGTGGGACAAACTGCAATAGTCATAATATAGCAAGACTCCATTAGAAGAAACAACATTACTAAGGTGAGTAATTTTTTCATGTAGCCTACTCCCTTTATAGCCTAGACTGCTCCCTTCCCCAGCTACTGGGAGACATTGGCATAAAGGTTGCCAATTGCTGGACAGAAATGTATGGTGAACAACCCCTGTCCCGTACTGGAAGGAGGGGGTTATTGCACCTTTTTTTTAATTGCAGATGATTAGCAGTATCATCTTATTTCATGTAGTGGCTGAACCTTCCTGAACCATGACTGGGATGTCAACATACCAGGGTACACAATCTACAGAAGGGACAGAGAGGGTAAAAGAGGAGTTGGAGTAGCTCTCTACATAAGGGAAGGAATCAAAGCTACAGAACTAAAAAGTAAAGGGGGAGGACAAGAGGAACTCTGGGTCACCTTGGAGATAGGGAATGGCATCACAATCCGCACAGGGGTTGTATACAGAAAATGATAGAGGGCATTCTCAGAATGGCTGAAAAAGGGGAGATACTGTTGATGGGGAACCTGAATATGCCAGATGTTAACTGGGTGACATGGACTGCAGCCACATCCAAGAGCAGGGTCATTCTCTATGCCCTACAGGGGGCATGCCTTAGACAGCTAGTGGTGGAACCCACTTGGGAGGGAGCAATATTAGACCTGGTACTCTCAAATGGAGAGAGGATCACAAATTTAGAAGTCAATAGACATCTGGGAACAAGCGACCACTGCACAGTGTGCTTCACAATAAACACAACCATGGAGACAAGCCATATAAAGACAAGGATACTGGACTTTAGAAGGGCTGACTTTGGCATAATGGGTGAATACCTGAGGAATGCATTAGCAAATGGCCAGAAAGGAGGGATGGAAGAACAATGGAGAAAAATCAAAACTTTCCTCATGGAGGCAACAAGCCTTTGTGTGAAACAAATAAAGAAAACAAAGCGGAATAAAAAAACCACTATGGCTCTCAAAAGAGGTGTCAGGGAAGGTTAAGGAGAAAAAGGCTGCATTCTAAAAGTATAAGGAATCACAGAAGGAGCACGACAGGGAACTGTATCAATTAAAGCAGAAAGAAGTGGGGAAGGCAGTCAGAAATGCAAAGGCCCAAACCGAGGAAAAGATAGCCAACTCAGTTAAGAAGGGGGATAAAACCTTTGATAGGTACATTAGGGAGCATAGAAAGGTTAAGGAGGGATAGTGAAGATTAATAAAGGAGAGGGGAGGTGGGCAGAGGGAGACAGTGAAAAGGCAGATACTGAATGAATACTTCTGCTCAGTATTCACAAAAGAAGAAGAGGAGGAGTTACCTAAACCAAACAGTAGAAGCACTCTGGGTAGTGGGGTTGACACCAGTCCATTTACAGAAGAAGGAGTCCTGAAAGAACTCCTAGAACTCAAGGTGGACAAAGCAATGGGGCCTGACGGGATTCACCCTAGAATCCTAAAAGAGCTAAGGGAGGACCTAGTGACACCACTAACCACACTTTTTAACAAATCATGGGGAAGATGGGGTGGTACCTGAAGACTGGAGGAGGGCAGATGTGATTCCCTTTCACAAAAGTGGGAGCAAGGCAGAAGCAGGAAACTACAGACCTGTTAGTTTGACCTCAGTGGTGGGGAAAATGATGGAATCACTTCTGAAAGAAAGAATTGTTCAGTACCTAGAGGCCAGCGGGGCACAGGACCCAAGGCAGCATGGATTTACAGCAGGAAAGTCATGTCAGATGAATCTGATCGATTTCTTTGACTGGGTGACCAAAGTAATAGACCAGGGAGGGGCTGTGGATATGGCCTACCTAGACTTTAGCAAGGCATTTGACACAGTCCCACACAAAAGATTAATAATCAAGTTAGCCAGCCTGGGAGTGGGTCCCAGGGTGGTAGCCTGGGTAGCAAACTGGCTGCACAACAGGACACAGAAGGTAATAGTGAATGGAACACATTCTGAAGAAAGGGGGGGTTACTAGTGGAGTACCTCAGGGCTCAAAACTGGGTCCAGTCCTCTTATCGTCTTTATAGGTGATATTGCAGCGGGTCTGGAAGGAAAGGTATGCCTCTTTGCAGATGACACAAAGATCTGTAACAGAGTTGATACACAAGGGGGGGTAGAAAGGATGAGAAGGGACTTGGCAAGGTTGGAGGAATGGTCAGACATATGGCAACTTGGATTCAATGCAAAGAAGTGCAAAGTAATGCACCTGGGAAATAAAAATCCAGGAGAAGAGTACACAATAGCAGGTACCAACGACAACAATAATGGAAAGGGATCTGGGTGTAGTCATATCAGATGACCTAAAGGTGGGTAAGCAATGTGAGAAGTCAGTAAGAGCCAGGGGGATACTGGGATGCATAGGGAGGGGCATCACAAGTAGAAAAAGGGAAGTGGTTATCCCTCTATACAGACATTTGGTGAGACCCCATCTGAGTACTGCATGCAGTTTGGAGACCTCATCTATGCAAGGATATAGACAGGATGGAAGCAGTCAGAGGAGGGCAACTAAAATGGTGCAGGGTCTACATCAGAAACCATATGAGAGAGACTGAGAGAGTTAATATGTATACCCTTGATGAAAGGAGGGACAGGGGGACATGATAGAAACTTTTAAGTACCTCAAGGGAATCAACAAAGTCCAGGAGGGTAGCATATTTCAGAAAAAGAGATGTGTAAGAACAAGGGGGCACAATTTATAGTTAGAGGGGGGACAGCTCAGGGGTAATGTGAGGAAATTCTTTTTCACGGGGAGAGTGGTGGACGCATGGAACCGCCTTTCTGGAGAGGTTGTGGGGTCTAAAACAGTGGGGGAATTCAAACATGCATGGGACAGACATAAGGCAATTATAGTGGAGGGTTGCAGGAAGTAGGCTGCTGGTTAACTAGAATCTGCAGCTTATCCAGTAGGTAGGGAAATGGGCAAACTGGGTGGGCCAAGTGGTCCTTATCTGCTGTCAAAGTCTATGTTTCTATGTCTGACAGTCACTGTTTCTGTCCAGATTAGACAGACAGTAGAAAAATACAGTCAGTCTTTACACATTTTTTTTTTTTACAGAAGTAACAGTTTCTATACAGGTCCATCTGGCATGCAAAATTGTCAGGAGACCTAGAGAAGTAACCCCCAAGTAGGAGAAAACAACTGAACCAGTCGGTTCCCAAGTGCTGTTGAACTGCAGAATGCGGTTCTGCAAAACTGCTAAATATAAAAGTAAAGTAGAAATTTGCGGTTCTGATAAAAATAGGGAACCGCAAATTGAATTGGGAGCCACAATAAAATTTAGTCAGAAGTGGCAAAAATACTCTTCAGAAAAAAAGTGGGAACCATGGAATGGAATCTGAGGAGAGAAATTTGCGGTTCCAAGGAACCGGAGGAACTGCGAATTAACAAACCGCAGCACAGAGAAAAGGTATTAAAAACTCACTAAGACAGCACAAAGATAGACTTTTACCAAGTAAAAACAATAAAGAACCTCTTCAAGCGAAGTAGAGAGAGAGAGAGAGAGAGAGAGAGCTCCAGAGCAGTGTTGTCCAGTCAGTGGAGAAAAGAATCTGACTGACCACCCGCTCTTACTGCTTTCTGATTGGCTGAAGCCAAAACATCATTAGCATAATCTCCTCCTCCAGGGCAGCTGAACCCAGCTGGTATACTGTACCTGTCAAGTATACTGAAGAATTCCTGGGATGAGAAGTGAAGAAAACCACCTCTGGGCTGCTGCTGCCGGCATCTCCTTGGCCTCTTGGCACTGAGTTTGCCTTCTTCTGCTGTTTGGACACTGGCACCTGTCCTTATCCTGGATGTCCTTCAAAATATTGTCCAGGCCAGAGCCGTATAACAGACCTCCTTCAAAGGCCAGGTTAAACAGCTCTGACTTGGACGCATAGTCTGTGACCCAGTACCCAGGCCATACACCCTGCAGAGCTACCAAAATATAAGTGGAGCATGATGACATCCGTAAACTGTCCACTGTGACATCTCCCAGAAAAGTGGAGACCATGGACACCAGCTGAAAAATGTTCACTCCTTCCGAGTCTGGAGGGACGTAACTACCTAGGGCCATGACCCATGAGTTCAATGCTCTGGATACATTCAAAGCATATGAGGTGCAAAGATTTACTCCATTCGAGGCAAAAACCCTTCTGCTTGAAGCATTCAACCACTTATTGTGGGTGACGGTTAGGGCCACCAAACCTTCAATAAGCATGGCAGTGTGTGAATCATGCACAACTTTGTCTGCTAAAGAAGGAACTGCCCACTTCTGGAAACTCTCCTCCAGGAACGGATAACATCTCATCTTTGGTCTAAGACGCTGCTTGCCCTTATGCATCCCTGCCCATTCTTGTTCAATAATCTGGTTGCAGTGCACAAAGTATGGGAAACACTTTGGTGCACAGAAGAGGCAGACAGAATAGGATTCGCATCCAGAGACTACATGACTTGCACCTCTCCTTCAACTGCAAAGTCCAACAAGCTTCCTTTATAAGATATGACAGAGACTTTGTAGCAAATGGGGGGAGGGGGAATGGAATCTTTTGCTTGGGCTCTGCCCACTCCCCCTCCTCCTCTTTGGAGGGCTCTTCCTCCTCATCTCATAGCATTGTTGGGTCAGGATTTTCTCTGTGTCCCCCTATATCCTCATCTTGACCCTCCAGTTCAAGGATGGGGGCAGCCTGCATATCTGAGTGAGCAGAACCACTCTGCTCTGGTGCACCTGGATGTGCCTGTAAGGGCCCCCTGATGTAAGGAGCCTGCCTTGGTTTGGAGTGTGTTGTGGGGGATGTCCTGTGAAACATCAGAACTCAGCAGCTCATGTAAGAACAGCAAAAAGGATAGTTGCAACTCAGCTTTACCAATGCCAGTCAGAACCCAAGATGCACCCCGTCGGGGGTTCGGCTGGGGAGCCTGAAATACATATGTTAGATTGCATTACACAGTTAGGGCAGTAAGAGCCTAATGGGGCAGGTCTCATCATCCCCCTGCAGGTCTTACATCTCTTAAATGCGACAGGTCTCCAATAAGACATGGTGCTAGCTCTTTAAAGAGCTACTGAAGCCTCAAAGAAAACTTTAAAAAACACAATAATTAGGTACAATTTTGCTTGCATTCCTTTTATAATTTATATATTTCTCCACCCCATAATTTATTACTAAAGAAATGTGTATGAATATATGATTGTTGTCACTTACAGTTCATTTTGAGTTCATCTGCCTCTATAGCTTAATCCCTACTTCAGGTCATTAATCCTCTGTTGTGACATCACAGTCTGTTGCCATGGGAGTAACTGTGTTATCACAAGCAGTGCTCTGTGACTTCAGGTAGGGTGAAAGCAGCAGGAATAGACGAACTCTTCAGGAGCAAAGATCCTGTTTTCATGCAAATGACCTCACTACTAAATAATGGAGAGGAGGAATATAAACCTAATGGGAAATACCAGCTGGACAGTGCCTAAATATTGTGTTTTGTTAAAGTTATCCTGAACGTGTCACCAGCTCTTTAACAGCAGTATCCCAACTAAAACAATACTGATAAATGCTTGTAGGTATACTCTATATGTAAATTTTCCACCAAGAATCAATCCTATAGCTTGTCGTTTCCCTATATGTGGCAATGATCAAGGGAGAACCTCCTCCTACAGTCTGATGATTGTCTTATCCACCAGAGCTGAGCAAAAAAATAGAAAATATACTTGCTACTGTCTGCTGGGAAGTCGCATTCTTTGACAGTGCAGTTATCAGCATGCCGCCTTACTGCTCCCTCCTGCTGTGTGGCCGATCAGAACTGCACAAACAACAGCCTGTTGGAGGAAAACCTGCTCCCCCTCAGCTGTTGAGCTGAGTGAGCAAGCAGAAGCACACCCATCCACATGCTAGTGTGCTGACATCATACTGATGTGTGTGATGTTATATTGGGCGGGAGACCACCCAGCTGCTGCATGTGTGCCCAACTGACAAAAAGCGTGAAAAAATGGTCACAGAGGAAGGAGGTGTGAAAATCACATTGGCAAATGCCAGCAATGGCAGACGTACCGCGCTGCTCAAATCACAGGCTAATGCGCTGATAAGCGTTGCTCTACATACAATGACTGATCACAGATAAAAACTGATGTAGGCACACTAATTCAGGCCACCAGTTGAAGCAGTTACACTGAGTAGGGAGAGAAATGAAACAAACATACACTGTTGCTGCCTTCCTTCTCCCACAAATGTAGTACAGCCAACCCAATTCCAATAACTGCTCCGCGTCCTACTCTAAATACCTGGAAGGGATGGAGAGGGAGAGGGAGACGGGGTCCATTGCCAGGATGACACTAGGAGAAAAGAGGAAGAAAGATTAGTGAAGAACCCACAATTTGGCTGACTAAAAGCCCTCCTCCCACAAAACTCAGTTACCTGAGGCACCAGGCTAAGGGAAGCAGAGACCATGTGGCATACCCTAAAATTAGAGCAGTGACATGTGTACCCCAGTTCATGCACAGAAGGCACTGAATATGGGACAAAAATGGCAGGTTAGTCAATTTGAAAGCCACAGCTTGTCAGGCACAATTTCTAAATCTGAGGGTGCTCCCTGTTACCAGGCAGTGCCCCAACCTGCCTCACAGTTGCACAAACTTGATGGGAAAATAAATGAGTTGCAGACAGCAAAACTTTAGAAGGAGCTCTCCTATGCTGTCCTACCCTTTTAGTAGCACAGCAAAGACTGGAGGATCAGCAATCTCCAAATGCTCATGTGCCCAAGGTTCTATGCTGAATGACAGCTTTGGGCTGTGCCACTACCCCATCAGGTGATGTTCATTACTCGTATGTACTGATGTCCCATTGACAGTGTGGAACAATACAGAAAGGCTGCAATGGAAGTGAGATTTGCAGAAAGGTTTATAGGTGATCAGTTATCACTAACAGCCCCACACCCGAGCTTTTGGCTGTTCCCAACTTGCACTTTTTGTGCAAATATTTTGTTTCGTACTGCTAACTGCAGTATGGTAAATAATATCAGGCTAATTCTGTTGACTTCTGAGCTCCCATTTGCGGTTTGAAATCACAGAATTCCCTGCAACAGAAATCAAAGCAGGGCTGTAGCAGTGGTAGATTCAATAACCTATGACACATATTCGAGGTTTTATGAGCGCTGATCGTTTGCTTGCTGGTCCTGCTGTCCTTCTGGGGCTAAATAGAGTCACAAAGAACTGTACTTAGTCCCAGAAGAACAGCTGGCCCAGCAAACATCTGATCTGAGCTTATAAAAGCTCTAACATGCACTGCAAGCTACTGAATCTCCCACTGCTGCAGCCCCCCCCCAATGTCCGCTGCAGGGAATTCTGGCCCCCCCTCTGATGTCAGCTGCAGGGAATTCTGGTTACAGCAAATGGTAGCTTGGAAGTCAACCGAATTAGCCTGCTACAACCTATTACGGTGCAGTTAGCAGTAAGTAAAAATAAAAATAAAAAAATGTTTGTTCACATAAAGTGCAAACAGGGACCAGCCAAAACTTGGGTGTGGGGCGCTTAGTGCTGACTGTTCCTCTCATTTTTCAGATATGTAAGGGGAGAGAGCATTGAAAGGATGATGGCTAAAGAAAGCAATGAGCAGAGTAAGCAACTATAAATACTTGGGTATCCACCTACACGAACACCTAACATTTAGCTCCCTCATTCTAAGCCTCTCAAGCAAATTGAAAGTCCTACTAGCTTTCGTCTAAAGGAACAAGTTATTCTTTAGTGCACCAGTAAGGAAATACCTAGTCAGCATCCTAGTTCTGCCCAAATTGGACTACGGCAACTGTATCTACAGATGCGCTTCAGATACTCTTTTAGGTACTCTATGTCGTCAAGGCACAGGTCAGGAAGCATAGGAAAACTGGAAGCAACTGTAAAATTTGCAACAAGAGGTTTATTATGAACAACAATAAAATAAAAAAATAAAATTGTTCAGGATAACTATTTACAAAGGCAGAATAAACAGAGAAGATCCATCTGAGTTTTCCTTCAATCTCTGTGTGTCCCTTGTAAGCAATTGTAGCTCTGTCTTATAAGTCTCTGCTACCCCCTTTTCTAACAAGCATCCTGTTTTGTTTTTTTCAAAATGTTCTTGTAGATTTCAGGCAGGTGCAAGCAGAGCACAAAGTCCCAGAACTGAGGCCCCTTTTCCACAGCTTCTGCAAAAGGCTTAAAAATTGCATTTCAGGTTAACCCCTTGAGTTTCCAATAGCTTTTTGCAATCATCTTAAACTATAATTACTGTATATACATATCAACAGTAACACTATGTAATTTCTAAACAAAGGGATCCCAATATCAGTTACATTTCTACATAATGATTTTCATATATTTTCATACCAGCAGATATGCAAGGGATGAAAAAGACAGAACTGCAAAGGAAGACTGAGAGACAGTGAGAGGCAAATAATTGTAAGACTGTCAGGATGATCAAATCCTAGGCCTCATGAGAAAATTTGGTTGCACAACCATACAGACAAGAAACAGGAAAGGAAAGAACAGAACAGATTCCTGCATTCAAACTCTCCATGACAACTGGGACAGGGTCCTATTCAACCCTGCCACATACACCCCCCTCCTTAAGAGGGAACCTGTTTTATCAAACAGGTTTCCAAAACTTTCTATTAATTTTCTAACATTAGCGTCTAACTCTCAGAAATGAAGCACATGTGCAGTATCCTTTTTCTATAATAGTACAGCAAACAATAAAGTTTAAACTCATACATTTGTTTTTCAACCTTCAGAACCCTCAATTCCTGATCCATATCTTGACAGAAAATCAGCATTGCTATTCTCTTTCCCAGATTTCTGTATCACCTTGAATTTAAATGTCTGTAGTGTCAGGTACCACCTTGTGATTATGGAATTTTTTATCTTTCATTTGGTTAAGCTAACAGAGAGGATTGTGATCTGTTGTAAGTACAAAGTCAGTTCCCAGCAAATAAAACTTAAGGGACTCCATGGACCACCTTGCTGCTAAACATTCCTTTTCAATGGTGGAGTACCTTTTCTCTCTGTCATGCAACTTCCTACTTATGTACAGAATAGGATGTTCCGTCCCATCTACATTTTTTTTCCAATTGTTTAACCAGGTGAGACACACTAAGCTGAAAGCTTGTTTACAGGTGCAACCTGGGAGCACAGGGAATTTAAGTGACTTGCTCAGGGTCACACAATATGCAAGTGAGGGCTGTGGGATTCAAACCCAGGTCTCCAGATTTGCAGCTCAAATCCTTAAACCACTGTGCTATGCTGCCTCCCTGTCATTTTGACTCAGGACTGCACCTAGACCGACCTCTGATGCATCTGTTTGTAACAAAATGGTTTCTCAAAGTCTGGGCTTCTTAAAACAGGGTCTGAACATAATGCAGCCATATTGGCGTGAAAAGTTTCATCACATTCTGGGGTCCATTTCACATTATTTGGGTACCATTTTTACATGAGTTCAGTGAGGGGAGTAGCTAACTCTGCAAAGTTGGGAACAAATCTTTGATAATAACCAGCCAGCCCTAAAAATGACCTGACATGTTTCTTTGTTTTAGGGACAGGGCTGTTAGCTACAGCTTCTGTTTTAGAAATTTCTGCCTTAACTTCTCCATTTCCCAACACATAGCCCAAATATCTGGTTTCCTGCATCCCCAATGCACATTTGGTAGGATTAATAATCAGACCTGAATTTTTAATAGCTTGGACAACTGCTCATAGGTGTTCCAGGTGGCTTTTCCAGTCTGGACAGTACACCACACCATCATCCAGGTATGCAGCACAATAACCAGTGTGGGGATAAAATGACATCCATGTACTGTTGGAATGTAGCTGGCACACCATGTAAACCAAATGGCATGGTGGAGAACTTACAGAATCCAACAGGAGTGGCAAATGCAGTTTTGTCTCTGGATTCTTTAGCTAAAGGGATTTGCCAGTAACCCTTGGTGAGGTCAAGAGTACTGATATACTTTGCACTCCCCAGTCTGTCGAACAAATCATCTATTCTGGGCATAGGATAACTGTCAAATTCTGACACTTGATTGTTTCCTAAATTCAAGGCAGAGTCTAACACCCCCTTCTTTTTTATTTACAGTTACCATTGGAGATGACCAAGCACTCCTCAACTCTTCTATGATACCCAATTCTTTCATTTTTTGTATTTCCTTAACTATGTCAGCTCTTAACCGCTCTGGTAACCTGTATGTCTTTTGTTTAATAGGGCGAGCATTCCTTGTCACTATTATGTGCTCTATCCCTTTTGCTCGGCCTGGTACTGTGGTAAAAGTACTGCTACATGTCTTTAGCACATTACGAATGTTTGCAGTTTGTTCTGAGGTTAAGGAAACATTCACCTTTACAGCATCAGCAGTTACAGTTTGTTCCAGTCCATCATAAGTTATATCAATATCTTCTTTATCAGCTTCTGGTAAAACTAGCAAAGCAGCTTTTGGCATTTTTTCAACCCATTTCTTGAGGAGGTTAGCATGGTATATCTAGGTAAGATTTTTCCTGTCAGGGGTCTCAATCTCATAGTTAATGGTGCCAATATGTCTAAGCACTCTATAAGGCCCTTGCCACTTCATTAGCAGTTTATTTTCTGTTGTGGGTCACAGTAGCAAAACCTTTTCACCTAGCTCAAAAACATGTTCTTTTACCCCATGGTCATAATATACCTTCTGCTGGTTTTGGACCTCTTCTTGATTAGTATGGGCAATTTTAACATATTTTGCCAGCTTCTTTCTTAGGCACACATATAAGACGTTATAGATTGTTTCTGAGTGGGGTTATCTTCCCACGTTTCTTTTATCACATCCAGTGGTCATCGTGGCTGCCAACCATACAGCATTTCAAATGGTGAAGACCCTGTTGATGCCTGTGGCACTTCTCTGTAATAAAACATAGGTAAGGCAAGTATTGGACCCAATCTTTCCCTTCCCCTTTTACAAACCTTTTTAACACGCGTTTAAGGGTTTGGTTAAAACACTCAACAAGACTATCTGTCTGAGGGTGATGGGGGAGGTTCTTATGGCAGTGATACCCAGTAGTCTGTACAGCTCCTTAAGTAATGCAACACCAAAATTACTACCCTGAACAGTAATAATTTCTTTAGGTATGCCCACTCTGCTGAAAAGTTTTGCAAGCTCTGCTGCCACTTTTGAAGCTGTGACAGTACACATTGGAACTACTTCTGGGTATCGAGTAGCATAGTCGCATACTACCAGGATAAATCTATTACCCTTTTTACTCTTGTCTAAAGGACCAACCACATCCATGGCAATTCTCTCAAATAGCACATCTATCAAGGGTAGGGGCATCTTGTCTTTTCTAGTGACTGGGGCTATTTTCTGACACTCAGCACAGGAATTACAATAGGTAGCAACATCTTTATGAATTCCAGGCCAGTAAAATCTATACAGCAATCTGACAAGGGTGCGATCCCTCTCTGAGTGACCAGCCATAGGACTATCATGTGTTATCTGTAACAACTCTGTTTTATACTTCTGTGGTATAACCAATTGTTCTTTCTGTTCCTGTGTCTGAGTTTTAACCCAAATTCTGTACAGTAACCCATTACGTTTTTTAAACATTGGTTCACCCTGTTTTGGTTTCACCCCCAGCTGCTTAAAATAACCCTGGAGAGAAACATCGTTAGCTTGCTCTGAAAGAAAATCACAATCAGTGATCAGTTTAGTTTCAGCATTTTCATATTTTAACCCCTTATGTCCATCAGTCATTTATTGCCACAGTTTCTTCAGGCATCATCTTTCTATCCTGGATTCCAGATCTTGGAGCTGTGCTCAAACAAGTCCGAATCAAAATCACTGAAAGGAAAAGTGTCCCCACCATCTGAAATTTTCTTTACTTCAGCTCTTGTCAGCACAGCTGCTGAAACATCAGGATTTATTCCCTCTTTGATTAACTTACTAAATCCTGGAAAGTCATCTTCAATAATCACAGGTACAGGTAACGTAGGTACTACCCCCACTTTCATTTAGTGTGACACACCCTTAATGGTCAGAGTCACTTGGGTGGTGGGATAATATCAAGTGTCCCCATGGATGCAGATGACACCAGTACCTGGTCCTTTTACACAGTGTTTTCCCAGCACTTCAACATGCACTAGGGTCTGCCTGCTTCTGGAATCAATGAGTCCCTTTATAGTATTATCCCCCACCTTCACATCTGTTAAATACTTGCCCCAATTTGCTAAGAGCTAATCTGCTCCAGTGTCACTCTTCTTATGGCAATTCCTTGCAATATGACCTGGCTTATTACAGTTATAGCAAATAACATCTTTGGGCACAGATTTGTTACCTCCACCAGAGTTCTTATCAGACTTGTAGTTTAAATGGGGAAAAATAGTGTCTTACCGGTGCTTGGCTGTAACCTTACTGCTGTGGTGTCAGTCTGGCCATTTGGTAGACTTCAGACAAAGAAACAGCCTTTTCCCCACTTTCTGGTTGGTGTTCCTTTACCCAAAGCTGCACATTTGTAGGCAGGATGTTGATGAATTGCTCCATTCAAATGTGTCGATCTGTGGGACTGTTTTGCCCTCTGGTTGGAGCCATTTTATCAGGAGTTCTCTGAGTCGGGTGAAGGTTTCTCAAGGATTGTCAATTGAGTTGTATTTCACAGATCGAAATCTCGGTCTGTAGGTCTCTCTTGAGATGTCATACCTTTTCAGGATTTTGCTTTTCACCAGGTCATACTTTTCCGACTGTGCAGTGTCCATATTACTGTAGGCAAGTTGGGCTTTCCCTGTCAGGTAGAGTACCAGTCTGATTGTCCATTTCTGCTTTGGCTATTGGCAGGCTGTGGCAACTCTTTCAAAAGTTGTCAGGTATGCCTCAATATCATCCGAGGGACACAACTTTGTAAGCTTAATGGCTTTTAAGTTGCTTGTGTTTTGTTGTTCGTCTGGATCTGTCCCAGATCCTCTGCCTTTGATATCTTGCAAGGCATCCAGCCATCACTGCTCCTGTCACTGCATCCCTTCTCTCATCAGTTGCTTCTCTTCTCTCCTTCACCATCTCTGTTTGTTGTATAGCCCACCATTTCAAAATGGCAGTCAGGCTTTCAGGTTCTTCACTGCCTGTTCTTTTCCATAACTGGTGCTAGCTGTTACAGTCTCAGCTTGGACTAGCTGTACAGTCTTAGCTTGGGCTTCTGACTCTGCTAGTTTGGCTGCCATTTTCCTGGTAACTGTCGCAAATGCACTCCGTGGGTCAGGCCATCTGCTCCCACAGTGCCAAACCTCAAAGTGCAATATGTGAACAGGAGACAAACAAGGTAACCCTCCTGTCTGTATTGGGTCTGAAACAACTACCAGTCTCGAATCCTGGGGTCAAATATGAACCCTTTTTCGCTAGCACACCCTGTTAACAGGTTCAGATATCATACCCTCTTTGGGGAAATGCAGTGCAATACTTAACCCAGCAGGCACGCAACCTGGTTCACAATCCCCCTTTTTGACTCAACTGAGACCTAGGTACTTTTCTTACCTTGGTGCATATGGTAACACCCTTTAAGTGCTTAACAGTTCTGTCAGACTTATCAACACTGTTACAGCATTCATATTCAAAATGAGAAAAACACTCAGGCAGAATTCCAAGGAAAACAAAGTTTACTTTAATTTAAAAAAATAATAGATGAAATATAAAACACAGAACATATAACATTGGGTGTACAGTCATTTAAATAAAATGGACAATTTGAACAAAACTGCCTTAATACTGAATATTTAATCCTACCCTAGTTTCCAGTAATAAATAGTGGTGGTTAATTACCTACTTCAGTACAAGGGCTTCTAGAGAGTGTGTCTTGTCAGGGGTCCAGAGATAAAAAGCACTATCTTCCCTGTGCTTTGACCCTCTATAAAGAACAAGGGTACCACGCAGCTGGTGAGGTCACAGCTCACAGTGATGCTGGCTGTGAGGTCACTCAAACCTGGATACTGAATTAATTGATCAGTCACATGCCCCAGCACACTGCTAAACATCTATATATATATATATATATATATATATATATACACACACATATATACATACACACACACATACATACATACACACACACACACACACACATACATGTATATATTCTTCCTAAATAGTGGTGCCTTATGACAGGCCAGAGTTACCCCTTTAATGTTTTCAAGAAAACTTCCTGATGTGCTATTTCACCTATTTGTGAAATCTAACAGGTATCTGTCAGAAGTTGTTTTCTTCCTAATAGGTCATAAAATGCAGTACTTTATGGCTAGTTTCCTGGATTTTACGGTAGGTGGGTGTTGTACAGTCTTACAACCTGGTATCATTATAGTCCCAGGAAGTCAGCTTTTACAAGTCAGAGGTAACAACAAGGCCAGCATGCTTCTTTTTTCTTAAAAAAAAAAAAAAAAAAAATCCAGTATCCCATAATGGCCTGGGCTGCTGCCATATTTTCCCAGCAGAAATGCACAGAAACATATATTTATATCACAAATATTATACAAATAATAATAAGCAGATAGGTGAAGCATCACAGTCCTCCCTCCTAGACTGAATTTGGGGGAATGTATTTCTAGGCATGGGATGAGTTTCCCAAATTCAGTTCACTGCTCTAACTGATGTGATAGCCCACCTGTGTTTTCATTTGCTGCTCATGCCTTGTGTGAGACAGTCATGTCATAACCTTGCAAGGCAAGGCTCCATCTTAAAAGCCTACCGTTTGTTTTACCCATTTGTGCCAACCAAACCGGGGGTTGTGATCTGTCTGTACCTCAAAATGCTGCCCATGTAGGTATGGATCTAACTTCTTTAGTGCCCACACCATTGCAAGGCATTCTTTCTCCACTGCAGAATAAGCCTGCTCCCTGGGAAGTAACTTCTTACTAAGGTACACTATTGGGTAATCTTTCCCTTGGCTAGAAGTTTGACTAAGTACTGCCCCAATACCTACATCTGAGGCATCTGTCTGGACTACAAAGGGTTTACTATAGTCTGGACTGGCCAGTACAGGAGCACTGCACTATGCCTTCTTTAGCCGTGTAAAGGCTTGTTCACAGGCTGGTTCCCAGTTAACCTTTTTAGGCATTCTTTTCTTTAACAGGCCAGATAGGGGAGTTACTAGGGCACTGTAGTTTGATACAAATGTTCTATAGTACCCTGTGGTCCCTAGAAAACTCTGAACCTGCTTCTGTGTTTCAGGTCTGGGCCATGCCTCAATTTTTGCTTGATAAGGACAGAGCCATCCCCAGAATACTACATACCCAAGGTATGCCACCTCAGCCATGGTCACCTGACACTTTTCAGCTTTTACAGTGAGCCCAGCACTCTGTATCCTGCCCAGCACTTCCCTAAGGTGGGACAGGTGTTCCTTCCAGCTGGCACCGAAGATGGCAGTATCATCCAGGCATGCCACGGCGTACTCTTCAGCACCATTTAACACCTGCTTCACCAACCTTTGGAAGGTGGCAGGGGCATTCTTCATTCTGAAAGGCATTACTTTAAACTCAAATAACCCTATCAGAGTGATGAAGGCTGACCTCTCCCTAGCTCTGGTAGTTAACTCT
Organism: Neoceratodus forsteri; assembly: GCA_016271365.2. NCBI lineage: Eukaryota > Metazoa > Chordata > Ceratodontiformes > Ceratodontidae > Neoceratodus > Neoceratodus forsteri. Next base: position 1,536,872,208 of record CM057453.1, read on the forward strand.
ACCTGCCAATACCCTTTCGTCAGGTCAATAGTGGTAAGCTATGTTGCCCCTCCCAACTTGTCCAGTAGTACATCCATCTGTGGCATTGGGTGGGCATCTGATTTTGTGACTGCGTTGAGACCACAGTAGTCCACGCAAACATGGATAGAACCATCTGGCTTGGGAACAAGGACTACAAGTGAGGCCCAGGGGCTGTGGGATTTCTGGATTACCCATAAATCCAGCACTTCCTCCACCTCTCTCCTAATGTCCTTTTGGATGACCTCTGACACCCAATATGTTGTTCGCCATATGGGCACCTGCATCCCCGTCTCTACATCATGCATCATTAAGGGGATTAGTCCATGCTTGGTGCTAAACAATGGGGCAAAGTCAGCTAAAACCTCCCTTACATCCTGGATCTGATCCAGGGTCAACTGAGGTGACATTTTAATTTTCTCCACAGAGGACTTCCAATTGCTTTCTTCCAGCAAGTCCAGAAGGGTGTCTTCTTTGTCTGCCCCCTCCCCAGGACTACACACTGCAAAGACCATGTCGGCCCTATTTGCATATGGCTTCATCATGTTGACATGGAACATTCTTTGGGTATGTCTCCTGTCAGGCAGTTCTATAATGTAATTTACATCATTCACCTGTCTGACTACTTTGTATGATCCTGCCCACTCGACCTGCAGCTTATCTTTCCGGACTGAGATTAGGACCATGACCTGCTGACCCACAGTGTACGGGCGAGCTCTGGCTCTGAGATTGTACCATACCTTTTGTTTTTGCTGGGCAGCTGCCAAGTTGCTCTGGGCTGTTCCCATAAGCTCCTTCAGCTTTTCCCTAAACTTAAGGACATAATCCACTATTAGAGTTTCCTGGGTGACGTGCTTGCCTTCCCAGTCCTTCTGGATCAAGGCTAGGGGCCCACATACCCTGCATCCATATAAGAGCTCAAAGGGGCAAAACCCTGTTGACTCTTGGAGTACCTCCCTGTATGCGAACAACAGGTGGGCAAGGTATTTCTCTCAGTCCCTCCCATGCTGTTCAGCAAATGCTTGGAGCATTGATTTAAGGGTACCATTGAATCTTTCCACAAGGCCATTGGAAAATGCCTGCCGGCTCTGAGGAGATGGAGTTCCAGGAGCTAGCCCTAATCTGCAGCCACCTACTGGGTCGCCTGGACTGATGAAAGCAGATTGTTGGGGTGTAGGAGCCTCACTTCATCCCCGCTCGGGGGGAAAACTGTGGCTCCATGGGGTACCAGCGATGGACCCAGGTAAGGTGGCTTGCAGGGTAGACTCCGAGGATCTCCTGAGGATGTGGGGCCAACAGGAGTGTAGGAGGGGGATAAACAGAAATATCATTAAAAAAAAAAAAGATAGATGCCGGCAAAACTGCATTTATAAAACTGAAAATACTTTAGTGATGTTAAGATTTGCAAGTTGGTCGGCTGGCATTTGATGCGTGGGTTGTGAGGAGATTCAGTCATGGACAGACAGGTGTCTCAGCCAATCATACTGCAGGATTTGGGATGCCTATTACACAATTAAGCAATACTGCATGACAGGGCATGTTTTATCATAGGATATCATCATGCCCTGGGTCCATTGTGCGGGATGTGGTGAAGCCGAGTGCCTTATGCACCCGAGAAGTGCCAATATTCTATAACATGCTCTAGAGTGTATTACTGCAAGTATGAACTGTATCTCACTATAACGAAAAAAATTCAGAACTTTTTTTAATTTATTTACTGTTTTTAAACTAATTAAAGAACATTAACAGATAAAAAAGTTTAGTTCAATATCATCACAGGTAGAGAATGCTCTCAGCCAATCAGGTATCAAACATATGAATATGTAATCAATAAGACACAATGAGAGGTGTGCATTGAACAGATATTACTGCAGGCCCTAGGTGTGCGGTAATATCTGTTCAACGTACACCCTGGAGTGTCTTATTGCGCTTATAAAATGGGTTTCATTTTTTTTACAAACATTTTTTCAATTAGATAAATAAGTTTACCAATGTAAAAAAACGCTACAGTTTAATAAATTTATGTTAAAATAGTCCCTCTGCCTGGTTTGCTTTGCTTTGGTATGTTTTGTCCATTTGCCGCATCTGTAATTGTAGTTTTTTTCTGCATGACAGTATGACCGAGTGCCCCCCCCACATACAGTGCCACAGAACAGCACATTTAAATGTTACTGTCATTTTTTTGTTTTTTCCTCTTGTGATTGTGATCATTTGCAATATCGGATTAGAGACAGAGTGAGGTTATGTGCATAACGGGCGCGAGCAGAGAGAGCTTGTGTGAGAACAACGGTCCTTGTAGTTATTTTCTGCATGACGGTGTGACCGAGTACCTCCCCACACACATACAGTGCAATAGAGCAGCACATTTAAATGTTACTGTTGTTTTTTTCCCCCTTGTGAATGTGACCACTTGCAATATCAGGTGAGAGAGAGAGTGAGCTTATGTGTATAAGGGGCGAGAGAGAGCACGTGAAAACAACAGTTCTCCCCCGTCCATTGCAGTAAGCAAGCTGTATCCCGATCAAGAGAGCAAGGGATTCAAGCTAAGTGGCTCCTCAGTTGGAATGGTCTGTGGCAATATTTATTTATTTATTTTTAACTTTTTATTTAAAATTTTATACATATGCATAAAAACATTAGACTTTGGAGTATGTGGAAAAAATCATTCAATACCATTTTACATTACAAAGGGAATGTGATCACATACTACATTTGGTACAGCATTGGGGGTAAAGTAGATAATAATTTTGCAAGTTAATAACATTAGGAACCATTTATGCAGTCAATGCCCCAAATTTTCATAACCAAAGAACAGGTAAAAAGATATCGTAGCTGACCTTTAGGTTCTATATTATTCATACAAATTCATAGAACATGTCACTACCTTCTAGAGCTCCTCAAAGTCCTTAATTACTAGAAATAAACTAGTCCCTAGGAACTCATAGATTCATAAATCCCACCGGTAACCTACACTTGTTTCAGTGAGCTGAAAGCCAGCTCCAGATCGCCACTGTATAATAACAGGGATTCTTTGAAGGCAAAGTTAGAAGCACTTCCTTGGGACACTAATTATATGAAAAAATATATATATATATATATATATATATATATATATACACACACACACACACACATGTTGTTCACCCAGACTAGAGTAACAGGAAAACTACATCTTGTTGGAGGTGTAGAAATATCTGATTATATCAATGGCCCTACTATTAGCCAACAATAACATCTCCAAATTAGGTTTAATAAACATAATGGGCTGGATATTCAAAAGGGTTGCGCCATGCGCAATAGGGTTGCACCAGCGCAAGTCTGAAAATGCGCCATTCTGCGATATTCAGCAGGAGGCAGTTGCGCCACCGAAAACATGCTGAGCAACAGCGCAATGATAATGAAGGCATGCGCAACCGAAGGGAAGGAACCATGCATAAAGGGCGCAGTGCGATGTTCAAAGACTTGCGCAATGTGCAACAGTGGAGCAAGCGGAAGTTGCGCCATAGCGGAAATGAGCCAAAATAAAAAGGAGCAAGGAAGAGGCTTAAGAACGCTACAGGGAAGCCACATGAGGCAGGGGGAGAGACAGGCACAGGGAAACTGCGAGAAAGAGGGCAGGCCAGGGAAACCACACTGCAGAAGAGAGGCACAGGGAAGGTGTGTGGTGACACACATACCAGAGGCCATCACAGACAGGTGTACCCGGTGCAGGGGAGGTAGCAGTTAGGACAGCGGGGGGAACAAAGCAACAGCTGATGGGGGAACGCAAGCCAGGGACATGGCCAGTGCCACCTTCCACATGGAGGCCGTAATGAGGGGGTGAGAAGGCATGCGGCAGGGGGACGTGGCCGTAGAAGGGCCCGTTGGCGGTATGCCCCAACAGGCAGTACCGAGCCCGCACCAGCTTTGAGCTGTATACAGCTTTCGAGATTGTGGGCCGGTACCACCTGAACAGGACAATACTGAGGCGGCTCTGTGAGCTGTGCAGTGATGTGATGCAGGCACCCACACGACTGAGTCATGCCCTGTCAGTGAAGACAAAGGTAACAGCCTGCATATGCTTGCTCGCCATGGGTACCTTCCAGAGACCAACCGGGGACACCACAGGCATAACACAGTCGGCCACATCACGCATCCTCACCCAATTCCTCAGCGCACTGCTGCCACATGCTGCGGAGTACATCCATTTCCCCAGCACTGCGGCAGAGCGCACAACAAACATCCAGGAGTTCTACAGGGTTGCACATATGCCTGACGTGCTAGGGGCAATAGACTGCACCCATGTGGCCATATGCACACCACCTGGTGAGGAGGGGGCCGCATACATGAACCGCAAGGGCTATTCCAGTGTCAACTGCCAGGTGGTGTGCGATGCCAGTGGGCGCATCATCAATGTCTGTGCCACGCACCCTGGGGGAGCACATGATTCATACATCTGGCACCAGTTGGCACTGTGCCACCGATTTGAGAGTGGGGACACCCCCACAGGACATCTAGTGGGTGAGTATGCAAAATCGTGGGCCTGGGGGGGCATGGCCAGAGGTGCCATGGGTGTGGCCCACAGGGCTTGGGGCAGTCTGAAGCTGAACATGAAACTAACCTTCACTCTCTGCACACAGGTGACAGTGGATAGCCACTCTGTCCCTGGCTGCTCACACCCTACCGCCGGCCCACGACCCCGTCGCAGCAACGCTACAATGAGGCACATGCCACCACACGCAGTGTCATTGAGAGGGTGTTTGGGATGCTGAAGACACATTTCCGTTGCCTGGACACCTCTGGCGGTGCCCTACAGTACAGCCCCTCAAAGGCCTGTGGGATATTCCTGGCCTGTTGCATCCTGCACAACATGGCCAAAGAATGTGGGATAGCCGTACAGGTCGAAGAGGGGGACAGCGATGGGGATGCCAGTGACGATGATGATGGGCAGCCCCCCCTTGGCCGACGGGACCCCTGACTGATCCGGCTGGCACAGCTGCACCAGGACACCATCGCAGAGGAGCACTTCAGCCAACCCAAGTAAGTCATGGTGCCATGCACAACTACCAGTGGCTAAGGCACAACCCACAAACACGCATGGAAACACACCAGGGGTGCATGCTGGCAAGGGATGTGGCAGGGCACAGAAGCATACACACACAACCAGGGATGGGTGAACAGCAACACGCCACAGGGATGGGCACACACACAATGCAAATAACATGCACAGAGGGCAGGTGGAAAACCGAGCCAGAATGCCAACACTAGCAACACACATGTCCACAGGCCACCACGTCCACTGTCTGTCCATGTGCATGTGTCAGATGCTGGGCACCATCGAACTTTGGTGTACAGCGCAATGCAGGCATCATCATGCACACGTACCTGTGGACAGCAGCCGGGAGGGTGTGCAGGAGGACCGTGTTTCCGCGTGCATGGCCGGACACCCACCCGTGCACTACCCACTGAAACGCACAATGCACACAGGGCAGCACCAGACAGTGCCCATGCTGGGAGACAGGTCATTCTCATGGCACAGTGCCACGGCCACCTCAGAGCATGGGCGGCCCCGCCAGCACTGGCAGGCTGACCATGGGCCTCATGGGGTGGCACTGATGGTCCCCAAGGGGTTCCACTGCATGAACGTGACCATGCCCGCGCAGGGGTCTACAGCACACCGAACATGCCTGCACCAGGAGTGCTCGGGATGCCCACAGCTGAACCCGGCATCGACAGGGTGGGTGTCGCACAACGCCGGGAATGGGGAGTGGATAGCACACTGCGTGATGTGAGCGACGCATGGGCACCTGACTGTGTGCCCATTGTGGCCATGACAGCAATGAACGCCTGTGCATGCCTGTCAGTGGCAGCGGTCACATCCTCCCGCAAATGGTCCATCCGTGAAAGGATCCTATTGGTGTCCCTGCTGCGACGCTCCTCTGTCCACTCCAGAGCCACACACAGTGCCTCCACGGATGTTGCAAGCCACATCTGCTGCTGGACCAATGCCTGCAGTAGGCGGGTGTTCTCGTCAAAGAGGTCGTCTGCCTCCTTGGCATCCTGTCCCTCAGGGTGTGCATGGACCTGATGTTCAGCACCCCTTGAGGGTGGGTGCTGCACACCAGGACCAGGTATGGGCAAGTCCACAGACATTGCACAGACGTCACCACCAAACCCTGAACCCCCAGTCCTGGTGGGCTACTGCTGCCCCTCCGGTTGCTGCGCCCAAGGGCTCAGTAGTGCCGCTGCTCTGGCCGCAACAGTCTCACTGTCCTGACCAGCCACCGGTGCTGTCCCACTGGTGTTGACAGGCACAGCCTGGGACTGTGCTGACATGCTGGCCCACATGGCGGCACCAGCCAGAGCCATGGGCATGAGCTGACCTGCTGTGTGTCCATTCCGTGGCACACACGTGTCACTGCCCATGACGGTCGTGTCTTCATCACTGGTGCAGGTCTCTGCCCCAGCCACAGCCACGGCGTGCTGGCATCCTTGGATGCCAGAATGCTGAGACACAGGAAGGGCTTCCCCCACACCTGTCTCAACGACATCAGTGTGGACAGCCAGGCGGCACCACTGTCGTGCCGATCCACAGAAACCTGTGGAGGTGGATGGTCCAAACTCCGACTCTGTCCGACTGTCCTCAGTGGATAGGCCCACCAACATTGACCCATGCAGACGCTCAGGATCTGTAAGGGAAAGCAAAGTCACGTTACTGCGTGTAACCTAACCGCCCCCCCCAAGGCACACCATGGCTTACCATGCAGAGATGGCCCACCACCCGTCTGGAAGCCACTGCCCGGAACTCCCTCTATGGCACTGCGGTGCATGGTTGCAGCAAACCTGTCCTCTGCTGGTGTGAGCTGCACCCCCTCCGGCTGTCCACCGCCTGTTGCAGCACGTGCCACCCTGATGGCAGCCACCTTCTCCTTCACCCTCCTCCTGTCAGTACCCATCTTCTTCTTACACTCCTGCATGGAGCGCTGGTGGCTGCCATGCAGGTCGACGGCACGTGCCACCTTCTCCCATGCAGCAGCACGGGTCGGAGGGGTGCCCCGCCGTCCACTGAGCAGTGGCTCCTGATCCAGGTAGGCCTCAAAAAGTGCCTTGGTCTCGGCCTTTGTGAAATTGGGCCTCCTCTTCTGCCCACCATCGTTGTCCTCCTCACCCAGACCTTGCTCGGTCATTATTCAGCCTGTAAGGATGGCAGTGGTTACCTGTGACTGTGCAGTCCAAAGCATGTCCCTGAATCCACAGTCCACACTCCCACACAGCATGCAACTCACCAATAAACTGCAGTAACCGAATATGGCCACTGCAGAACTTTGTCGCACTTTTATAGCGCAATCCATGCAAATTAGGTGAGGAGCAACTTTAATTAGATGCAAATTGCGGTGCTGCGCCATTGAATGGCTGATCGGATGATTAGCATATGACGGCTGAATATCACGCTTTTGCGCTTTGCGCAATTGTGTTGAATGGGCTGAGCCAATGGCACAGTTCCATGGCATGTGTAGTACACCTCACTGCGCATGCCCAGGCTGCTAACGCTGGCGTCTGCCGTGCTGATGACGTGCTGTGCACAATGGTCAATGCAGGGCACGGCCACCATTGTGCCAGTGGCGCTATAGCGAGGGTCACTACATGGCGCTGTGACAATGGGCCTCCATAGGCGCAATGGCAAAACTGCCCCATAGTCTGCTGTGGCGCTGGCAAACAGGCAACCAATCGCGCTATACGCATAGTCATCCGATGGTGCTGTGCGTGGCCTTGCGCCAGAGACCCTTGACCCTGTGCCCGACCTTTGCCCCCTTGGCGCCATGCGTCCGGCATGGCTGCACCTCTATCACGCTGTTCGGTAACAGTGCGATAGGGAATGGCAGTGCTATACTGCGCAGCATTTGCACGTGGGGTACTACGCTGCAGAGCGCCATATTGCCTACTATAGTGGTTGAGGTGGCATGCAGGAGAGCCCCACAGTGGACTGCCATTGAGTTGGCAAACCTTGTGGCCATTGTGGAGCCACACCATGGGCCTCTGTTTGGGGAGGAGCCACTGGACAGGGCCAGGACCCAGGTCTGGCAGGAGGTGGCCACTGACCCTGGGGAGGCCACCGGACGGAGGAGGACCGCAGAGCAGTGCAGGCACTGCTATGGGGACCTCAGGAGGAGGGAGCCAGAGCTACTTGCCTGTCTGCGGTCACGTGCCAGCAGGAGCATGGTGCCTCGTCCAGGTGGGTGATACGTCTATGCACTTGTATTGTCCATATGGGTAACAATGTTTTATGTGTCCAGCACATAGGGAGGGCTAGTCTAGGATTGGCTGTGGCGGTGTTTACAGGGTGTGGGGTGGTGGGTCTGGCTGGGTGGTGGGCACACACATTGGGGCAGGGGACTTTGCTTTGGGATTGTACTGATGTTCTTCTCTCCTTGTTTCCCCCACAGGCGTGGATGAGCGGCAACGGCTGAGGGAGGCGCGGCGGAGGGAGGAGGACAGAGCGCCCAGGAGGGACGGGGACCATCACCGCCGACCTGTCCGGCCCGATGAGAGTGAGTGCCATGACTCCATGATTACTATTGCATGCTGTGTAACAGGGTGGGCAGTGGGGCATGGCCACCATCCATGGACACCACTGCCATGCACGCGACTTGTGACGGTCAGCACTGTCCAGTGGCACTGCATGTCTGAGAGTGCGTCAGTGGTGGTCCATGCGTGCACATGGCTGTGGCACTGCCTTCACACCGCATAGCCACGTTACTGTACGGCCTTGGTGGTGCTGTGCAGGACATGGGCGGTGGGTGTGTGCAGTGGTCCACATAGCTGTTGCTGCCTGGATGGGCAGATCTTATGGACACAGTCACTGTGGGTGGTCGCACACCATCACAGGGGCGTGGCACATGGCTGTATGCCATGCACAATGGGAGGGCTGCAGGGGGATGGACAGTCACACCTATTGACTCTGCTCCTCATCCTAGGTGACCGGAGGTTCCTGCAAATACAGCGGTCCATCAGCCAGGCTGCTACAGGTGGCCAGGGAGACTCTGCAGCTCCTACCACAGGACTGTGAACCCGGCATGGGGTCAGGAGGAGAAGGAGGGCCAGACAACAGCACAAGGAGGAGGAGGAGGACCGGGGCAGATGTTGATGTCCCCATACCCCAACTACCACCTTCCCCCTTTGACCCACCCTCATACCCCTTCTTCCCTCTCCCATATGTTCACCCCTGCCCCTTACCCACCCCCACCTTGTTTATGTCCCTCACCCCTCCCGTTTGTATATATTTCTGTATATAGTTATTTTTGATATGAATACTGTGGTGTTCTCTGATTTGCAGCAGGCTATAGGTGCTCAGCTGCAGTGGTGTGCATGGCGTCTGGGGTAGTGCAGTCATGGGTGTGTGTGTATGTCCATGGGGAAGTGACTATGGTGTGGGAGTAGCTATCAAGTCAGTGTCTGTGGTGTGTGTGTGTTGTTCCCTGTGCATTGGATGACTGTGTGCAGTGGTCCATGGTGCATGCTCTGTGTCCATTGTGCCCCTTTCAACCCATCCTTGGCCTGTGCAGCTGACACCCTTGCATGTCTGTGGCCTGCAAGGTCTGCTGCCATGTCACTGGTGGCTGTCCATGCAGGTCAGCCACTGTAACCGTCACAGTGCTGAGTTGCCTCCTGTCACTGGTGTGGTGCATGTTTGCCTCAGGTGACACTGTGGCCTCCACGGTTGTTGTCCCACCTCCATGCTGTGGCTTGTGTGTGTTGCAGGGGATGTGCACCACTGTCTGTGACTTGTGCTCCAGGCATATGATGGTGGCGTGTGGGTCCACAGTGCCTGCGCAGGGTGGCTGTCCCTCCTGTGCCATGGAGGACTGCAGGCTGTGTGTGCACAGTTTCCATGGGCCCACACTGGGGGCTTGGTTGCCACGCTACTGCATCCCTGTTATTGTCCCCTTGGGTATGGGTGTGTGTTTGTCCCTGCACTGTGTTGCATCCGGTGTGATGCATGCTTCCACGCACCACTGTGGGTGTCTGTGCTGGCTGTTGTGGCCAGTGGTGGGTTGGGGTGTGTCACTGGACTACTGTGCAGGGTGCTGTATCAATGGTGGTGGTGTCACGGGCACGCCCTTTCTCGTGTGGGGTACCTCTTGTGCCAACGCATGGTCAGTCTCTCAGCTGTGCCTCAGGGGGATTGTGCGTGTTGGCACTGTGTCTGCCACTGTTGCATTGCCGTGTGCTGCCACCCACTGCTGGGTGCTCATGGTGGGGCTGGCTTGTATGGTTCTGTGGTACACGAGGTTGCAGTGTCACAGTGGGGGTGATGGTATGCATAGGGTTTCCTGCAGTGGTGGTCACGGTGCAGGGTGTGCTGTGCACTGGGGGGGATGGTGTGGCACGGGGTGGTCCGCCCTCCTTGTGTGGCAGTCTCAGCTTGCCGGTGGGTGTGATGGGGCACCGTGGCCCAGCTGTGGGTTGTTGGTTATTCCAGCCCTCCCCCAGTTGTGCTGTGCTTGGGGTGTGGGGGCACATGTCAGTTCTGCTGTGTGTTCCTGTGCCCATCTGTGGCATGGGTGGTGGGCCCCTACCTCCCTGGTTGTACAGTTACATTGCTCTGCAGCTGGGGAGCTCCCTGCTTGTGCTATGGCACCTCTGGACTGCTCAGCTGGACATCCCTTGTTGCGCCATAGCGCATCATATCTGCTCAGCTTCCCCTCCCTAGTTGCGCTATGGCGCAGGTTGTGCGATATTCAGACATTAGCTGTTGGCGCAATTTGGCTTGCTCCTTTTTTGAATATCACATCTGTTATGTATGGGTGCAATGGACTTGTGCTTGCTCCTGCTATTGTGCACTTTTTAGGCGCAGTTTGAATATCCAGCCCAATAGGTTCTCTAAGAACTGGTAAAGATATCAAAATGCTCAGGGGCAGCACCGAACTAAAACGTCTGGGTAGCGTCCAAACACAGAAATAATTTCCATAGTCCATTCAGGGAAAACGCCAGATTGGGCCAAAAGTAAATTTCTTCATGAAGAAAAATCAAAAGAACAACCATACCATATCTGGTAAACTGGCCTACCCTCTTACACAGTCTAAGGTACGCCTCTTGGGCTGAAGTCAAATAATATTGAAAGTTAAAGTTAAATAATGAACCAATTCAACAAGACAATGTTAGGGTAATTCAGTTCGAATCTCTGGTATTCAGTCCTCCTCCTCCAGTTATTCTTTGGCTGATCATTCCTCATGTGCTCTTCAGGTCGTTTTTTTCTTGACGCATGCCCCTGCCTCTTTGGGATCCATGAAACAAAACTGCCGACGGCCATCAGTGAAACAAAGTCGGGCAGGAAAGGCCATGGTATAGGTAATGCCCAGTTCTCGAAGCTTGCTTTTAACACCATCAAAGGCTTTACGGCGCATTTGTGTAGCACAGGCTAAGTCAAGGAAAAAAGTATACAGGACTCCTCGTAGTATATTGGGCTTTTGCTCTGAATTGATCCCAGTACTAAGTCCCATTCTGCCGCCGAGGCTAGGGTGACCAGGATAGTGTGGGGGTTCTCTAAGTTAGATGCTGGTCTATGGAGTGTAATTCTATATGCCTGTTGGAGATTCACCGCCTCTAGTCCTGTAATGCCCGTTAACCACTGACCCAGGAAAGCAGCTAAATTGTCCCCCTCTGTTCCTTCAGGCAGACCGAGTATACGGATGTTAGTAGCCCGCACTGTATTTTCAAGTTGTTCAATTCGGCTCCGTAATGCTGCTTGCTCTTTAATAGCTGTAGCTGACACTGCTAAGGCCTTTCCCGCAGTAGCTTCGGCACTTTTAGTAGTCTCTCCCATGGCATCCATACGGGATTCCACCGCCTGGAAATGAAGAGAAAAAGTATGTAGCTTTTGGTCCATTCCTTGAACCGTCTTTGTTAAGGCATTAACCGCCATTTGGAGTGAGTTCAGAGACGCCGAAATCTGCTTGGGGCCTAATGAATTGGATGCGCCATCATTTTGTTCCAGCTGTTTCAATAGAAGGGCCCGTGGTTGAAAGAAGTCTTGTTTAGGAGGTTTAGTTTTCCCCATAGCGATGTCCAGTATCTTCCGAATGATGTAGGAACAATTTTCCCAGACGTAGGTCTTAAGTTGAGGTCGTTATGAGGATGAAATAAATGTTTTATATTAAAATATAAAGGCTCTTTTTAGGAGCACCAGAAATGTGCTGCTTCTGGCTGGACTGCTGGCTCCACCCCCTCAAGGTCTGTGGCAATATTAAACATTAAAAAAAAGGCATGGAATTTCTGTGTTTGTTTGAATATGGGAGAGCCAGAGCAGCCAAAGACTGACAGTGCAGTAGCGTGAAATGTGAAAAATCATTTACCCACTTAGACTGGTACTGTAGAAGTGGCAGCACCATGGGATAGGAAACAGTTTCTACACAGAAGTAACAAATTTATTCATGGGGCTCACATTCTGTTTGTTGATATTTTTAGAGAACAAATAATTAGCAGATATGTTTAGTGAGGGGTTTGTGCTGCGTTTCCCTCACTAAAGTGGAAAAAAAAATGGCAGAATTTAAAAATGGACATTCTAAGGGCTCACTTTTTTTTCTGCCATGTGGTCCTGCTTTTGAGGACTTGTTTTTACCTGCGCATCAAACAGATTTGATGCACAGGTAAAAACCATTCAAAATGCAGGACTTTCTCTCCCCATTTTATACGTCATCAGATAAAGGTCTTACTGTCTTGTCTGCTTGATTGTGCAAGTCCCCTCGTGTCTACAGTGGGACCTGCGACCTGCCGCTGTCCCCAAATCCCTCCAATCCCCTCCATTCAAACCCCCCCAAAACTTCCCCCTTGATTCTGTTCCATCCTCTCTTGAAGCTATCCACCAGTTTCAGGAAGACAACCTCCTCTGGCCAACTCCTTCCACTTGGCCACCACTTTCTTGGTGAAAAAGTGCCTCATCTCCCCCCTTTTTTTTTTATCTATTTAATACACTGCTGCTGCTTTAGCCGTCCACTCCTTTAGGCTGTCAAGGGCCCCCAGCCGACCACATTGTCCCCTCCTGCCATCTGCTGCCAAGTCTGATGTTCCTGGGCCCCCAGACATGCCTGGTGTATCTCTGTCGCTGGGAAGCATCCCCCTTCCCTAGCTATGAGAGAGCATTCTGCCCGGGCTTCGTGGTGGAGGGGACCTGGTGACCGTTATCCATCATCCAGTTGACTAAGCAGCCATTTTTCCTGTTTTTCTGTCCCCCAAACTCCCAATGCGGTTGCATGTCAGTATCCTAGCCTGACACACTGTGGTGCATGGTCACCCACGCCGCATAGTGCACCACCACTATGGGCCACCAGGAGCTGCTCTATAGTGATGTGGACTCGAGCCAACCCCCTTCCCCCCAGGAGGAGAGCATCCAATTGGACACTCCTAACCCTCCCTACCACTCTCCACTTCTGCCATCCTGAGCTCGGGTTGACAGTATGCTGAGCAATTGCCCATCACTCAATGTCATGGAACCGGCTTCCCATCTCCCTCATGACGCTTCCCCCTACCAGCTTTAGGCTATGCTCCTTAGTGGACTTGTCTCACTAAGACTTAACAAGTTATCCTTATTCACCCTATTAATACCTTTAAGGTATTCGAAGGTCTCAATCATATCCCCCCTCTCCAGTCTCTCCTCAAGGGAGTACATGTGGGGCACCTTTAGCCTCTCTTCAAAAGTGTTGCCTTATATCATTTTACGCACCCTTCTCTGGACTGTCTCCAGCAAGTTGAAATCATTCTTAAGATAACAGCACTAATACTGCACACTTTACTCTAGGTGGTCTTACCGGTGACCTGTAAAATGACAGTATAACCCCTGCTTTGCTGCTAATCCCCTTGCTGTGCAACCCAGCATCTGATCTGCTTTTGCCACTGCTCTCCTGTAATGTGCAGAATGCTTCAGGTCACTCTTGATGATAACACCCAGGTCTTTTTTTTCCATCAGACTCATCGCTAAGTGCATAACTACCCTTTCCAGTTGCTAAATGCCAGAGTACTTCTCTAAGCTAGCCATGTCTTCCCTTAGTTCCCGTCTCCCCTCCTCTGTGTGTGTCCAGCCTCTCACAGAGCTTCAAGCCATCCAAAACCAGTGGATTTTACCTTGATCTCATCTGCTATGTCACTGATGAAGATCTTAACACCGGACCGGGCACCAAGCCCAGTGGGACCCCACTGGTCACCAGCCTAGCTTCCGAGAATTCCCTCCCACCACATTTTGGCTTCTATACTTTAATCAGGTTTTTGACCCATCCAGCGAACTTGGTCCCACCCCCCACCACCACCTCCAGCTTCCTGACCAATCTCATTTGAGGTACTGAGTCAAAGGCCTTGCTGAAGTCTGGATACCGGACATTAACTGCATGGCCCCTATCCACTGTCTTTGTCACTCAGTTGAAAAAGTAAATCAGATTAGTCTGGCAGGACCTCCTGAACACAAACCCATGCTGCCCATTTTTCTTCAGAAAACCAACCTCTTTCTCCTTCAGGATAGTCTCCATTAGTTTCCCCACTGTTGAGGTCAGACTGACTTGCTTGTAATTCCCTGGTTCATCCCACAGACCACTTTTATGAAGAGGCACCAGATGTACAGTTCTCCAGTCCTGGGGCACAGGGGTAGTGTTAAGAGTGTGCTCTGTCCTCTGAGCACAGTCAGTGATTACAGGAGCACATTTTCTTTGTAGAAAATTCAGTTAACTCTGCTACTCTTATCTTTTAGGAGCACAGTTAGAGACAGGAGTTCCAGGCAGTGTGAGAGTGGTGGAGAGTCCAGAAGGGACATTGGGATACAGATCAGGGTTTTGTCATTAATTTGTCAGTGTTCAAAACTAGATCGAAAAGCTGTTGGGGTGAGAGGGATGCCACCAAGTTAGTAGGTGGGTCAGGAAGTTATTCTGTGCTGCGGCATGTTATCAAGGAACAAGTGTGTTGGCACCAGCACAGGCTAGTAAGTACATGGACAGGCAGAATATGAGAGCAGCTGGTAGACAAATGCACACATAGCCAGGCAGGTAGGGGATGAGCGGGTGTGGTTTCAAGGGCTTTTATTGACAGGTTAAAAACAGGTGTGTGGACAAGCGACGCCACAAGGAGTGTATGTGCACTCTCTGGCTATGACAAAGAGAGCACAGGCAGGTGGGAAACAAGTGTTTCTGTGTGAAAGGACCACAATGAGGGAATGACAGTACTGACTATAGGCCAGCAGTTAAATGAAAGTGAGATGAGACAGCAGAAAAAGAAAAGATTATACATTTCACTGTCAGTAGACAGAAGAAACCTGCATGCATCAAGGGGAATTCCTGTTCAGTAATATGAATAATAACATAAAAAGTAGGCAGGAACATGACCAAGATCTGAAGAAGAATACATTTTAGGGTACAATTATGATTTACCATGTTTCTCTGATTTGGAGCAGCACACTAAGATAAATCCTTACCACCCCTGCCGGGGCAGACTCCCTGACTTCAGAGAGGTATTAAACAGATCTGCCAGGGGGCCTGCCTGCACCTCCACCAGTTCCCTTAGGACCCTCGGGTGCACTCCATCTGGTCCTCAGGATCCGTCCACTTTCAGAGCCTTTAGCGCCCAGTCTACCACTAATACATGATCAGTAACATCCCCCTTCCCCGCCCCAGCCCCCCTGCTCCCTTGTGGCACTGGTTCATCCTTCTCTCTAGTGAAAATGGAGCAGAACTACTTGTTAAGCACCTCCGCTCTCTTCACTTCCTTCTGTTCAACCCCCCCTTTTTAACCCAGTTTTATTGTAAAGTGACAGCAAATGTACAAAGATACTGTATGTATTGAGTCATTTCACATATATTTTTCAACAGGATGGCATCATTCTAAGGTTGCAAAAGTTCACATAGAAAATTTGATGGTATCTGTACCTCCGCCTTCACCAACATTAACACTTGCTAACAGGTTTAATAGGCCAACTGTGGCTATAAAAAGAGATAGGAAGAATAAAATCACAAACATAACTCAGCACTGTTCATTTGACATCAAATTTGTACTGCCTTGGGATGGATTTCATCACTATATGGGTGTTTGTGGCTAGGATATTTGCCTATCAGATGGAGTGAGCTTGGGGTGGCAACCTCTACCCCTTCAACCTTCCCCACCTCACTCCCATCTCCAGGGATGTGTCTCTCACTCCACCTGGCCCAACGTTCATTATGCTTGTCGACTTCCAATCCGAGTTTAGCGGTTAATTCCTCCATCCACATTATGTCGTCCCCCCTGCGGACCCAGGAGTCATAAGAGGGTGGAGTTGTTCAGAGCCAATTCACCGTGATTTCCTTCTGGGCTGCCAGGCATAATGTCCTTAAAGCTTTTGTTGCCTACTCCCATGACCTCTAGGCCTAAAACAGTTATTTAAAATCCAACGGGACTGAGGCCCCACAGTTGGGACCCCCCTCCTTTTTATCTTGACAATTTAATCTTTAAATGACAACTGAACAGGGTAAAACACAAAAATAATGTAGCAGCTGAAATTTCAGCTGCATCAGGCTCTTCGCCGGAAGTAGGTGGGCATCCTGTCAGTGGTTCTGGCCACTACTGTCAATGTTTTTTCTTATTAAAAATAAATATATGTGTGTCATGTAAGGGGGTTGGGAAGGACTGCCTTTGCCTTCCCCGACCACCGCCTGTTGGACACTGTGTTTAAAAGTGAAGGTGCCACCCGCAGGGAGTCTCAATCTAGCGGCTCTTGCAGCAGCACATCAAAGGCTCCAGTCAGTGGTTTTAAAAGCAGAACGGCAGTTAAAGCCATTGGAGTAGCTCGAGCTGGGGAGGCAGTGCGAGGGCTGGGCAGCAGCTCTCAGTGTTGATTGGTTATGCAGTCAAGCCAGTGATTTGCATAACCAATCAGCATTGCCCTCTCAGCCATCCAGTCAGGACCACCCCCCAGGACAGCCACACCCCCTGAAATGAGCATAAAAGGAGACTGCCACGGGGGCTAAAAGTAAGCCAGGAGGGGGAGTCTGAAAGGGGAGTCCAGAGGGGCCCCAGGAGGGGTGCCCCTGGAAGAGCTCACTGGAGAGGAGAAGAGCTCTGGAAGAAGGAGCTCACTGAAGAAGGGCTCCTGGAGAAAGAGCTCAATGGAGAAGGGTTCCTGAAGAAGAAGCTCGATAAAGAAGAAGAATCCCAGAAAGAAGGATCGTAGGACCTGCAGGGGCAGCTGGGAGAGCCCTGCCAGTCTGGTAGCCTTACTTTAAAAAAAGAGTTTAAAAGAGCTGTATCACTTAGGCATGGCAGTTGACTCTGTGCCCTTACATGAAAGTAGCAGGCAGAATGGTAACAAACTGTAGAAAGCCATTGCTGAAAATGCTAGAAGTGTATGACATAAAATTCCAGACCTAGAGGCCATCATGGTGGAGCCAGACCTGGGTATCATGTTCATTATTGAGTTGTGGTGCACAGGAAACCATGAGTGGAACATGGACATACCAGGTTCTGTTCATTTCAGGAAGGATAGGTAAAGAATGTTTGGAAGGGAGGAGGGGTGGTGCTGTATGCAAGGAAGGGCATCAAATCAATGGAGACGCTGGAGTGGGGAGGTCATCTTGCCCCTGTACAGGTCCCTGGTGATATCGCACCTAGAGTACTGTGTGCATTTCTGGTGCCCATACTTGAAAAGGGACAGCAAACTACTGGAGGGGGTACAGCGTGGGACAACAAAAATAATCCTTGTGTTGGGGTCCAGACCATGTGAGGAGAGAGTGAGAGAGAGCTCAATATGTATACCCTGGTGGAAAGAAGGGAGAGAGGGGGTATGATTGAGACCAGTAAGTACCTGAACGGTTTCAACAAAGTAGACACCAGGTATATGTTCAATCTGAAAGGTAGAAGGGAAACCAGGGCACAGTCTATGTAGCTGAAAGGGGGAAGGTTCAAGAGGGAACTGAGGAGGCACTATTTCACTGAAAGGGTATTGGCAGGGTGGAACACTGTACCAGAGGAAGTTATATTGTTGCACACTGTTGGGGGCTTCAAGAGGGACTGGGACAGATTCAAGTGGAGGGCACGAATCGGGAGTGTTTGGGGATGGCATATGAGGGAGGGGGGGGGCAGCTGCAGTCTAATTAGCTCAAGTGCTACACACTCGATCAGACTACAGATACTGAATAGCCTTTATCTGCTGGCAATTTAGGATGTTTGTATGTATCCTGGCTTCCCAGCCAAAATTTCTTGGTGCCTATCCCATGAATGCCTGAAACCCACCACTGTTTTTGGCCACAGTATCTCAGCAGGAAGACTAACAGTGTTATAGGCAAACACCACTCTTTCAGTGAAGAAGTACTTTCTCACATTCCTTCTACATTCCCCCCTCCCAGCTTCATTGAATGCCACTTAGGTTTTGAAAAACAGCATATTTGCTGTCCTCCTGTGGACAGCCTGTACCCTTTGACCTTCCAGAAATGCAGTTTCCAGGACTGGACACAGTACTCCTGGCGTTACCTTATCAATGATTTATACAGGTGTAACATCTTCTCTCTCTGCTGGCGATACCCCTCCCTCTGACCTCCAGCATCCCAATGGTCCTTCCTATTGCCTTGTCACACTGTCTTGCTGCCTTGACTTCATCCATTATGATTACTCCAAGGTCCCTTTCCTGTTTTGTAATGGTCAATACCTCTTTCCTATGTACTAGTTTGCCTGTGGGTTACTGTGCCCTAAGTGCATGTTCTTCTACCTATTTGCATTGAAACCCAGCTGCTATATAGACCACTCCAAGTGCTTTCTCTCATGTCTCTGAGCTCCTCCAGTCTTTTCTCATGGGGCCTACCCTCCATGTCTCTGATCGTTCTCTTCACCCGTCAGGAGTGTTCACCTCATTGCAGATTTTGGTGTCATCTGCAAAGAGTCTTCCCTTCCAACTGTTCTGCAATGTCTCTTATAAAAGACATTGAAGAGAACTTGTCCCATTACTGAGCCATGAAGTACCCTGCTGGTCACTCTCCCCGTCCCCAACATTGGCCGTACAGCCGTGGCATGTTCCGACAGCCCTCCCAACCTCCCAGTGCTGCCTGTCCGGTGTTACGTGCACTCTCCTGACCCACTGCCACTGCCCTCAGTGGCTCCCTAGTGGTTAGGAGTAGCATGGAGAGCAGTGTCCGACACCCCTGGCAACCAGGGGGTGTTGACCATGACTGTTCGTGCTTGCTCATTCTCATCACCTGCTGTCTCCAGAAGCAACTCAAAGGTGCAGAATACAGAAACGCATTTGATACAAGTACAGAACTCCTATGCATTGTGCTTGTGCCTTTCGTTTAATCACCAAAATGTTTATTTCTTTGTAAATCATTACGGCTTACATTATGTTGCTGCTTGATGACAGTTATATAGCTTATTTGAATAGCCATCAGACATTATTTTTTATTTATAACTTACATGTGAAGTCATTCGCTGTAGTGTATAGTGGAGTGTTGTTCTGTATAGAATTCCATCTGTTTCAAAATGCTGTTGGAACACAGTTCAAAGGTCATGGAATGTGATTGTACCCTACTGTGGTAGAACAGCATTTTAAAACCTCTGGGGACTGCATGAGCCAGTTTCATTTTGAAAACAAAAGAACTCACAAACACATATTTCACATAGTACTATACACTATAAAAAATACAGGATGAGCAACTGTATGCACAACTAGTATGTTTTTGGCAACTTTGGGTTCTGATTCCCATAGACCTGTCGAGCTTCGCTCTCAATGTCGGGGATCAGAACCCCTCTGTGGCAGAACACACTGGTGGTGTATAGTTGCCCATCCAGCATTCTCTATGTTCCACACCACTAATCAATTGCTGTCACGTAATTGCAAAATTTATCCATAACACATTTGTCAACAACTAATAATGTTTGTGACTTTTTCTTTTCTTGTTTCTTTACAGGTGCACATGTAATCATTGCCAAATTATGCCTACATCACTGGCGTGCTTGTGCTGTCAAGAAGCGCTGTTCTTAATCAAATTCTGTCACAGCCACTCTCCTGCATTACAGAGGAGGTCATCTTCTGGTACAACTGTTTGAATCCAGAAGTTGTGCGTGTGTCATTTAATAAGTATTTGTTCTACGAAGGTCCCTTCAATGATGACATACCACACCATATACTGCGCCATTAAGCATCATGAATGGGTAGATAGAATGATGAATTCTGATTGGCCCAGAATTGCTGTGAGCTGGACACTGTCCCAGCACTACAGCCCAGGCTGAAAGTATTATGTTTCAATATGCATAAAACTTACTAAAAATAACCCATTTCATAATCACAATAAGGCACTCCAGGGGGTGTGTTACAGTGGGCTGATGGCCCTTCTCAGCAGTTGGAAGCCCTTGGCTATTCCTCGAGCTTCAACCCAGCCCAAGGTGTGCCATTATCCCACCATGACACATCTCCTGCGATGCCTTGATGCTTAAATAAGGCATGACAAGGGGTGCGTTATGATGTGATAATGGCCCATCTTGGGAGGGTTGAAGCACTTGGCATAGTCGTATGTTTCCAGTACCAGCGAGTGACCATTAGCACACCATAACGCACCCCCTAGAGAGCATTATTGTGATAAAATGGGTTATTTTTAGTACATTTTGTGTTTTTTTTCAACAGATTACTTTCAAGTGGGATAACAGCACAGCTGAAAGCTGCTCTTGACCAATAAGGAGCCAATATTCTTTCTGCCCATTTCATAATACAGTATGGATGTCTGTGATAATATCATGTTTTACAATGATGATAAATAATATTTCAGTTATAACCCCCTCCACAGTAGTAGCAGCCAGCAGCTCCATGGTCAGCACATTCCATGGCTCCAATACACTGTCACTGAAGTACCGAATCGTTCTTCCCCCCTCAGCCTCCACCCATCCAGCTTCATTGAGTGGCCCCACCTCCCTCATCTGAAAGAAACCATAATGGAAAGACCCCTTCAGGAAATAGTGTACAGTCATGGGGTGGGCTTAGTCCACATGTTGCCTACTGAGTGTCTTATCTCCTCTGGAAATGCTGTTATTTCATAATAATGACAAAAGCATATTGTCGTTATTGTGCTGAGCATATGGGCCAACAAACATGCATACATAACATCTGAGGAAGCCAGCAGAAGAAGGCCATTTTGGTCTATAAAGTCTGCTCGTATTGCAGGGTCCACATTTTGAGCTAATGTACCAGCCCTCCCTCCTCAATCCTCCCACCCTCCCTGC
Organism: Neoceratodus forsteri; assembly: GCA_016271365.2. Lineage (NCBI taxonomy): Eukaryota > Metazoa > Chordata > Ceratodontiformes > Ceratodontidae > Neoceratodus > Neoceratodus forsteri. The sequence continues at coordinate 1,536,893,412 of CM057453.1, forward strand.
CCATTATCCTTAACTTCCTCCTATGCCTATTCCAGCCTCTGTTACAGCTGCCCACTGTGTTTTACAAACTGCTTATGTCAGCGCCTTCCAAGTGTCCACCACCTTCTCTGTGCTTCCTGTCATCCCTCCTAAATCTTCCGTCCTTCAGCTTAAGACTGTGATCCATCGTTTTGTTTTTGTTTAAGAACACTTTTTTATGATAGAGCTGTTCTGTGTTATTTATCTTGGACCTAAACATAAAGGAGTTTCAGTAACTCGCTTAAAATTCTTGTTGTATGGATAAACAGAATACAACATGGACAAAGATAAGATATATACAATACTGGATGGACAACTACAGTATGCAGAACCAGTATGTTCTGCCACAGAGGGTTTCTGATTCCCTCTGACCTCAAGAGTGAAGCTTGAGAGGTCCATGGCAATCAGAACCCTGAGGCAACAAAACACACTGGTTGTGCATAGAGTTGGTCATCCTTTATTTTTTATAGTGTGTAGTACTGTGTGAAATCTGTGTTTTGTAAGCTTTGTTTTCAAAATTAAACTGACACATGCAGTATGTAGGGGTTCTAGAATGCTGTTGTACCACAGTAGGGTACAATCACATTCCATTACCTTGGAACTGCGGTATAACAACATTTTGAAAGTGATGGAATTCTATACCGAACAACACTGTACTATACACTACAAACTTGTCAATCTGGATAAAAGACTTAGGTACATCAACAGTGTTGATGAGAGATATTTTCTATTATAAAAAGTCTCAGAAATGCTGCAATCTGATTGGCTGTTACAATTCCAATGGCCTTACTTTAATCCATGTTATACTGTCATGTACAGCCTGATCACCATGGCACATGGATTCTTCGTGTCAGCATTCCATCCTCTAGCACTGCTGAATGACTGGAATGCTGCATTCTGATTTTGAACCAGCATTCTTAAAGTGTTGGTGGAAGAATTATTTTATTAAAAATTTCTCTATAAATGAGGATAACATTCAAAAAGTATCGTTTTAACACTTTGCTTTTGGAATCATTTTTTATAGTAGCAATAAGGCACTCCCAGGAGTTAGATTAACAGTCAATTAATCACCCCTGGGGCAATATGGTTGCACCTCATGCCACATTACACCCCTAGGGGGCGATAAACAGACTGTTAATCTAACTCTTGGTCATGCTTTGTTGCTTACAAATGTGTTTGGGTAAGAAGAATGGCATGACAACTGATGGTGGTAGAATCATATAAGTGACAGGCAGAGGAGGTTGTATTTGCCAAATTGGTTGCCGAATTCAAGAGGTCATTTGACAGACAAATGGGGTTGTGAAGTTGATGAAGGAGAGGACCACTGCAAATTGAGTTGCAGTGCGGGGATAGGTGAAAGCTTGATTGTCCGTTGTGCTCCATTTCTTCTGTTACATGCCATGTTGGTGATCATCCAGATGGCCTCCTTGATTACAATAACATCTCCTGCCTTTCTTTCAAGATCATCTTCTGCACCACTGGCATCAGGCTTACATGCCTGTACTTACCCGTCTCTTCCAGTGAGCCGCCTTTGTTGACTGGAACAGCATGAGCCAAAATTCAATCCTGAGGCACCCAAACCATCCATAGAGATTGTTTAAAAAGGTGTGGCAGAGGTTCAGCTGTGACTTTCGCCATATCCTTTAGCACCCTACAGTGGCTTAACTCATCACCGTTTTCCTTTTTGGTTATCCTATTGTGCACCCTCTTGCTTACCCACCCCCCCTTGTGAGTACCTGTATCCTCTATAAGTTCCAATGAACTTTGTCAAAACATCCTTCCCACCCTGAGTTTACATTGGGCCTATCCCTAGCATGCAGCCCATTGTCCTCTCAAGTTGCATCTCAGTTCCTCACCAATCCATACCCCCAGTCACATACCATGCACAGGTGCATAGTCCAGGTGCTTGGCCTTGTGCACAGAAAACACAGACATACTCTTGCCATCCACTTCACCATTACCACTTAAAGTCACTGATCATGGAGTTTGTACAATCGATGTGACATAATGGCTGCCTTTAGCCTCCTATTCAAAGTACAGGTATTTTCCTTGTCTGAAAATTACTGTCCTGCTAACATTCACCACCCACATCCCGCTCATTGTCTCATCCTCCCTCAACAGGCATTCCAAACTGTATGTCCTCCTTCCCATGCTAAATGCGTCTTTGTCACTTTACCCTTTGCCCAGAAACCACTAACCTGTCTATCTCTTCTCCTTCCGTTCTCTTCTGACTGCGTCCCCCACTTACTCTAAAGCCGTGCTTCAAGTGCATATTTCAGACCAATTTAATTCCATTGTTCTGTTACATTATGTATGTATACATTGTCGATTACTAGTTCCGATGAAAGCCATAGTCCTGGTAACAGATACTAATTTGTATTTCTTTATGGCAGGAGTTATCGTTATGTGGCTTATAGAAGATTTGCCTGGTGGATATGGCAGAAGCTCAGGCATTGGAATCAGAAGGTGTTGCCAGCCTGTGTGGTATCCACAATACGGGAAGCATTCCCTTCACCAGAGTACACCGGTTTCCTACCACCCAATGATGACGAATAGCTTTGTCCGAAGATTGTCGTAAATCATCACGTTTTGTAAATAAAAGCTATGTTCCTGATAAGTAATTTCTGTGGTTGTTTGATTCAGAAATATTCACTTTTTAAAGAACAGTTTAATTGTTTATTCAAAGATTAACTGGACACAGTATAGTAATTAAGTTTACTTACAGTTAAATATGTTTTGGTACAAATGCAGCCCACAGGAAAAGGCCTTAAAACTGTAACAGTTGAATGAATGGCAGTAAGCTAACAATTGATGTATGTGACCTGTTGACTTTCTCAAAGTCTGAATTTTCAATATGAAATAAAAAAGCATTAGTAATACTTGTGAGTTTCATTGTGTTTGCTATGCAAACTTTTTTTGTTTATTTATATCACTTGCATGTTATGCTGTGACTTTTTTTTTTGAAATAATAATTTTATTATGTTTCTTATATGACAGTACAAAAAGGGAAAAAAAAGGGGGGACAGCACATATATACATCTTTTCCACCAATAACACTGGGATGTGTCTGAGAGATTCACATTAGTTGGTTAGTTATTCCATCTGGGAACTTAGATATGAATCTATCGGTCTTCAAACTTATCTCTATTCACATACCCATCATATCAGATCACATTTCCCTTAACTCTATGAGCAACAGGTAAGACAGAATTGAACATAGGAAAAAAAAGGGGGGGGGGACGGTAAAAGACTTATATTACCCTTATAATGAATTACTTTACTAGAAGAAGGGGTGAACATTGAAAGTCTTAAAAATGCATTCGTCCGAGAGAGAGTTACAATAACATCGTTCATACTGTCATAGGAAGTACCAGGTGTACCTGTCAACCTCTGTTCACATTGTTAAGGGAATCAATAAGACATTCTTATTTACTTTCAGTTACAGGTATATTTGGCCAGGATGTCTAATACATTAGTTTGTTCTTTCTGCACTTGAAAGTTGAAAAAAGGCATCCATCTTGTCTTAAATTTATCTTTTTGTAGCCTTACTCTAGCCGTTAAATATTCCATATCTAATATATTTAAGCAATTTTTGTACCAAGCATTCACTGTGGCACTGGTTTTAGACATCCAAACCTGGGTAATTGAGTTGAGAGCCAAGGCCACCATTATATTATATAAATATCTCTCCGACTTCTGTTTAATTTGGTCCGGGTAGCACCCCAGAACCCAATAAATGGGATCCTCTGCCAGACGCATCCCAAAGACCATCCCCACTTGATCCACAATTTGCTCCCAAAAAATACTGATACCAGGGCATGACCAAAATATATGTAAATGTGTCTCCTTTTTCCCCACACTGCCTCCAGCAGATGTCCAAAAAGTGGTGCCCAAAATGCCTAGTAACTGTTGGAGTACGAAAATATCTAGTGGCAACCTTCCATCGAAATTCCCGCCAACTATTAGAGGCAGTGGTCGAGTGGATGGCCCTCCATATTACAACCCATGTGGAATCGTCAATAACCCTCTCCATTTCCATAGACCAGTTTGCTGTAACCAGCTCCAGGGTATCCGACTCCAAATCATGAAACTGGTCAACCAACCGAGAGATGAAACCCTTAAACTCCATCCTACCAGCCTCAGCTCTCAGGAAATCCACCAAAGGATTAATGCCCAAGCCACCAGCACCTTCCCTTCCAAAATTTTTCCCCCTCAGGAAATGTCTAAGTTGTAGATATCTGAAAAAGTTAGCGGTGGTGAGCGAGAATTCCTGTGAACGCTATTGAAAAGACTTAAGATCCTCCCCTACATACAGCTGTCTTAATGTAGATAGGCCTTTTAGATCCCACTGAAGGAATCCCCCCATCCCAACTAAAGGGTTGGAAGTCCAAGCAAGCTTTAATTAGGGAGTTCATTCTCAAGGATATCTCACACCTCATTTTTCTGTTAATCTCCTGCCAAGAGGAGACCACCAGCCTAGTCCAACGATTAGTACAGTACAAGTAATGCATCCCCTCTATGTCCATATATATTAGGTCCCTGATATCTCCTCTGGAGGACTCCGGTCTCTCTATCTCAACCCGTAACGGAGGGTCTGCATTTCTCATAAGGGAAATCAATGGTTGACACTGAGCGGCCCAGTAATATTTTTTAAAATCTAGCAGACCTGCCCCTCCATTCCTTTTTTCTTTAAGGAGAACCCTCCATTTCACTCTGGGTGGCTTGCCAGCCCAAATAAACTGGGACAGGGAGGATCTCAGTGCCTTCCAAAAACCGGCTGGTGGCCTAATCGGCAGAGACTGGAATAAAAACAAGAAGCGTGGGAGCACATTCATTTTTACACATTCAATTCTGCTGAACAGAGCAAGGGGCAACTCTTCCCACCTACACAAGTCCTCTTGGACTATCTGTAATAATCTCCCATGATTAGAGGCATATAATTTAGAAATGTCTCTAGTTATTCTAACCTCGAGATATCTAATATCTTCCTTTGCCCATTTATATTTACCAATTGGTGGGAGCACCCTGTCTTGTGGCCATCCAATGGGCAGGAGTTCTGATTTAGCATCATTAACTTTGAACCCAGAAACTGCACTAAATGACTAGATTAGAGAGTCCACTAAAGGCATCTGCCTCACAGGGTCAGTAATATATAGCAGAGTGTCATCTGCATATAAAGAGGCCCTAACCTCCACTCCCTGTACCTGAATGCCTCTAAAATGATTTGACTGCCTCACAAGGGCTGCCAGGGGCCCAATGCATAATGAAAATAGTAAAGGCGAGAGTGGGCAGCCTTGTCTGTTCCCCCTCCTAATCAGTATCCTTTTGGAGGTTATCCCGTTCACCTTCACCCCTGCCCAGGGATTTCTGCACAGGTTTGCTATCCACTTTCTGAACTTTTCCCCAATCCCAAACTTCTCCAGGACTTGGTCCAGGAAAAGCCAATCAATATGATTGAATGCTTTCTCCGCGTCCAATGCCAATACCGCCCTTAAAACATTCGGGGGGAATGACTTGGAAGCAGACAAAACATTGAGTAGTAATCTAATGTTATCCTGGATATGACCTGGAATAAACCCTGTCTGATCTTTGTGTACTAATTCCGGGATAAATTCTTGTAAACAAGAACTCAGGAACTTAGCAAATATTTTAGCATCCTGGTTGATTAGAGATATAGGGAGATAGCTCCCACACTCCATCAAATCTTTACCTGGTTTTGGCAGGAGAGTAATCGGAGCTTCTTCCCAGGAGGCTGGGGCCTCTCCCCATTCCTGAGCTATATTACAAACTCTGGTGAACAGAGGGGTAAATTCTCCAGCAAATGCCCGATAAAATTCCCCCATAAACCCCTCTGGGCCTGGGGCCTTCCCCCCTTTTAAGCTCTTGATAACCTTAATAACTTCTTGTTCAGTTATCGCCCTGTCCAGACTGTTTTTCTGGGAGTCCTCAAGCCTGGGTAGGTCTATGTTATTTAAAAAATTGTTCACCTGGGCAAGGTGGTTCTCTCCTCTTTCTTGGGAATATAACTCTCTGTAATAATTACAAAAGCTGTCTGCAATTTGTATGGGGTCCGAGGAAAGGGTCTGGGTTCCACACTTTTTAAGACTAGAAATATATCTTTCTGCCTGTTGTTTTCTAAGCCTGATGGCCAATAACCGCTGTGCTTTACCTCCTGTTTCATAATATTTTTGTCTAGTGTATCTTAGGAGATTTTCAGTTCTGCTATTCATTTCACTATTATATTTCTCTTTAGCTTCCAGTAATTTCTCTTGGATAGAAGTATCCTTATTATTTTATGTTCTTTTTCCAAGGAACTTATAGTTTCTAACAAATTATCTAATTTAGCTTGGGTACTTTTATATTTATAGGTAGAATAGCTAATAATCTGACCCCGTACGACTGCTTTCAGCCCATCCCATATAAAACGTATATGAGTGTCGTTTTCCTTATTCTCTGAAATATATAATTTGATTGACTCTTTCATTTGGGCTACAAGATTTTTATCATTAAGAAGACCTGGGTCAAATCTCCAGCTACCTTTAGTTTTTGCTCCAGGCCATTTTACTCTAGCACTAATCAGGACATGATCTGAGAGAGTAACCGGATGTATTGCCAGGTCTACATGTCACTGACATTCTTAGTTTGTGTGTAAAATCTATCAAGCCTAGAGTATGATTTGGCTACCACCGAATAGAATGTGAAGTCTTTGACCAGCGGGTTTTGTTGCCTCCAAGGATCTGTCCAGCCCCCCTCTGATAATAAATTTCTGAGAAGTTTAGAACACGCTGTCCTCCCTCCCTTCTCCCCAGGGCTCCTGTCAAGGAGACTATTCTCAACACAATTACAGTCCCCAACCATTACCACTCTATCCGGGGAGAGAGAATCCACTGTAGCAAAAAATTGCCTGAGAAAGCTGCCAGAAGGGGGTGTGGGGGTGTACACTGCTACTAAATTGAGTGGGTGTCCCATGTAGTCGCCACAGACCATCACATAATGTCCCAACCCCTTCATCAGAACTCTATGGACCTTAAAGGGAAGACCCTTACAGATTAGGATAACCACTCCCCCCCCCCCAGGAGAGTCGGGGCAGGAGTCTGCATGGACACAACCTACCCACATCCATCTGAGTTTAAGATGTTCACTGTCTGACAATTTGGTTTCCTGTAAGCATGCCAGATCACACTTTAATCATCCCAGCTCTTGTAGAATTCTCGCTCGCTTGACAACCACATTTATCCCTTTAACATTAACCGATACTATCATGAGAGATGTCATGATAGCATATTAGGAAGGACAGAAAATCATCATTCAGTACCAGTTTTACCCCCACCATTCTGAAAAAAACTACCAAGATTCTTCTGCTTACTTCTGGGAATAGGGAAATGTAAACACAAAAAGGAACCTAAAATATAAAAAAAAAATTACATAACCCCCACAGTCAAAAATTACCCCAAACATCCCACCCTGTTAACTAGCCCTTGGGTGTAGTAACACCCTATGACCCCAACGTGGGTCATGGACAAGAACCCAGAGAAAAAAGGGGATAGTAGAAAGAGAACAAGAATTCAGGTACCTGATCAAAAGATACCTATTAGCTCAGTCCGAGCTACAAAAAACTTGGGGTAGTGGTTTAATCCCCCAGATGCTAGGGGCCTATAGCTCCTAGTATTACAGGAGAAAAAGCATATCCAAACGCTAAGAGGTAGATTCCTGAAATTCGGAACCACACCCCTCTCCTAGTTGGCTTGGGTCCGGTTGGGCAAGCCATCTAAGCCAGGTACCCTGGGCACAGTCAAACTTCCTGCAGCATATCAAATGGGACTGGGGGAGGCAAATAATGAACCCCAGTACTACCACTTTAAACTTAGTCCTCCTTATTTTACTAGCTAGATGGAGGATGGGGATACAACAGGCTAACCGCCCGCACCAAACCTAAATTATATATTTACATTTTTCTGCTGTAAGTTACTCCCCCTCCAGCCATCATATACCCAAATCAAATCATTCCCCCATCTCCTCCTTTTAAATTGCTTTCTACTCTGTTTACTCTTTATAACCATCCGACCATCAAATAAATTTGCGTCTACACCCACCTCTGTATAAAAAGGAAAAAAAGTAAAAACCTTCTATTGATGCCCCATCTCCATCCTTTGAATGCGAAGCTTTATCCCGTAGGGACTTTATCCACGTTACACCAACTATGGGTCCCATTCCATAAACCTTCCCCTTGAAACCTTGAATCTAACATTGATAAGTTCCTCCATATCTCTTTAAGGAGGTAGCTAAAATGACACAAGGGAAATTTCCCCCAAGATATCCTATGATCAGTGCAAGATTTAAAATGGAGACCTCATATCCAAAAAGAAAAAAAGAGGTAAACAAATATTGTTTGTCCATTTCAAATGAGATGGAACTCTAGGTCCCCTATAAGTCTTACAGTCTCAGCTTTTCAGTCCCGAGGGAATCGCCGCCTATTTCAAGGCATTGCTGCAGAACAAATCACCGTGCATGCTCCATTAGTGCACTCCTCAGGTTTTCCTAGTTTGCAGCCACTTCACCATGTCTGCATGTAATGGGAGTAGAGCCTCTTCTCATCTCTTTGCGCATCTTCCTGAACCCGGAGCAACGGACCATAACAGGTCTTCTATCTCCTTCTCCGCCTGTTCCTCCTTTATATCCGGAATGGGTACCTCTTGTGACATGAGGAAAGGGACAGCAGCCGAAAGGGTGTCAAAAATCTTAACCCCATCTCCATTCTGTACCCAAAGCTTTGCAGGATACCTAAGGTAGGCCTTCAAACCTTTGTCCCTCAGCGTTTTTACCACTTGCAACACCTTCTTGCGTTGAGTGAGCATTAAAGGAGGGAAGTCCTGACCTATGTAAAGCCTTTGTCCATCCAAATTAAGATTTTTCTTTGCCCACACTAACTTCATCATTTTCTCCTTCGTTGTGTATTGAAGGAATTTTACGATCACTGATCTGGGAGGTGCACCTTCCTTCGGTTTAGGGGCAGCAGAGCGATGAGCTCTTTCAGTCTCTGTATTGAAGCCCTCCTCTAAATTCAGCTCCATCTTTAGCCAGGAATCTATAAAGTCCTCCATACTTGGGAGATCCACCCCCTCCGGGATACCAAATATGCGAATGTTGTTGCGGCGAGCTCTCACCTTTGCATCTTCTGCTCTCATAGTCAGTTCTTTCTCTCTTTTATGAAGGTAAGTCAGTGATCTCGCAAAGGCCATATGTTCTGATTGTAAAGTTTCAGCCTGTGTTTCCACTGAAGTCATGCGTGTTTCTAATTTCTTAAGATCACCCTGTATCCCTAGAATCCTGGCATCAATACAGTGTAATATTTTTAGCATTCTGTGCCCGTCAGCTTTTGTGAAGGTGCACGTATCTTCGGAACCAGAGCCAGAGTCCTCACCTGAAGCCGTGATTAAAGATGAATGGGATCCAGACGGGCTTACAGGCCTCAGCTCCATCCGACCTCTTGAACGCCTGTGTTCTCCATCATCGAGCTTCTTTTTAGTTCTGCCCATTGCACAAATACCAGCGGAGATTGGGTATGTCCTAAATAAAGCGTTTCAGTCACCGATGGTCGGAGATTACTTTGAATAAAGTACCCAAGGCACAAGAGCTCCAATTTAGGCTGCCATTAAGCTAGTGACATCATCAGAACGTTATGGTGTGACTTTGAGTACAATTCCAATTATGCAGTTCATTTTGAAAAATAACAGATGGTATGAAAATTTATGAATGTCTGAAGATTTAAATTACATTCCATGCAATAGGCAATAACAGTTTCAAATATCATGTAAAGCTTTATCAAATGATGTATTTGACAAATAAGCTGTGGTTATCTGCACTGAGTGTTACACTGAGTTATTGCCACATACTCAACTGTCTATATATGCGTAGTGCTTCCTGTGACAGAAGAAGCCAATACCTCATTTGAATGAACTTGTCATGATGTATCAAACTGTGATGGACACCGCACTGGAATGTAATTTTTATCTTCATACATTGATACTCTGTGTGTGTGTCATGGCACATTTAGGGTGATCATATACCACTGTGAACTGTACATGAGTGCAGAAAATGTAGTTTTAAGCAATAACACATGACAGGGTGTGCGGTTATTTGTGATCAATCAAGTACCATATTGAGTTGTGAGGTAGGAGTCTGCATGCCAATTGGTCTTAGATTGCATGGGGATGTTGATTAATTCACAACATCCAAACACCATTTTAATGAGTTATTGCGTTAATAACATGGTCTGTTCAACAATAGCAATATAATTTAGATAAACAATTTAAAGTTTAAAATCATGAAATTATACAGTATCTGCCAACCAGAGTAAGTTGTCATGAAGCTAGAATGCATACTAAACTTATTTTAAGTAAAAACAAATGGCAACAATGTACTATCTCCGAATTTCTGCCATTTGTGCACCATAAAATAACTGTGCCTTTTCAATTGCATTCTCTTGTCATCTTGTCATCATTGTCCCACACTCTGTTTAGGGTGGGATAACTGGGGACATACATGACAGCTGCACTGTGTGTGTCACTATGTCTCTCACTCTGTTGACTGCACACCTACAAACACAGAGTCAGTCACATTTCCATGGTGGGTGTGGACATAGTGATATACACCGTGAGTGACAGAATGCAGCATGCCGGTGGCACAGTGATGAAGCTCCACAAAGACAGACTGAGAAAGAACAGAGATTGTTGCCACATGACACACATCTCACTTGTCTGCAAAGCCTGTCAGAGTGCAGATTGCTCTCACTCTATTTACCCATTTCAGACAATTTCCATTGAGTGTGTAACATGGAGCAGAGAGTTTCAACACAGATTGTGGTGGCTGCATTGGTGAACTTGGTTAGTGTATGTGTATGTGTGTGTGTGGGGGGGCCGCCCCCCCCAAGTACCTTGTGTACAGTGGCATGGAACAACATTAGGGGATGTCACTCTGGTAAGTGGGGATCCACAGAGTGGGTGGGTGAATGAGAGCACTGCTTCACATGCTGGATGAGTACACAAAACAAATTAGAACGTTGGGAAACAGTGAGGCACACGACTCATGCTCATGCATCGTGTGAACAGCTATTGAATTACTGAAAGATCATAAAGTAACATTTGTTGAACAATGACATCAAAGTGCAGTACATTCAAATAATGTTGTAATTTAATATCAACAACCCATATAATGTCATGCAGTATATGATTTTCCTTTTAGCAGTATGTAGTTTTTTTCTTTTTAAATAACTGGTGCACGACATAGGGAAACACTGTTGTATGTGGCATCTATTATAGCTGTACTGCCACGATTATGCTTTCCAAATACAGTTGATGCAAAAAAGATAATTTGTTGTCTATATTGTACTGTAACAGTCAACCATATGCCATACTGGTATTATATCACTTTTTATCACAACTTTGGTTATATACACCTCTTCCATACACCCCCAAGGTAACATTTCACTTCACTGTTGGCCCGGGTACATAAACAGTCAGTGATAGGTGTTGGTGTAAAGACACTGGAAAGTGTAATGTCACTGTGGTACCATATTGTTTTCTGCATGACCCTGAGAAAATCGGGACCTATGTTTGTTGATGATCTTGGCCTTATCTGGGTGCTCGTATTGGGACCAGACTGGCACAGGTACAACTGCGTCTGTGTGTAGAAGTTTTGCCTTTTGATGTGATGGTATTGTTTTCTGAGTGCCACAATCTCTCACATTATTTCTTCTACGTATTCTGTTTCAGAACAAAATGAATTTGATAATCCAAATACAATGCAATGTCCATGCAACAGAAAAATGCAGTACACATTATAAACAGCAGAAATGTGGGTATATGAGTTTCAACTGCAGACCTTCAGATACAGAACGGGTTGCATTACAATGACCGAGCACAAACTGGTTGTGATACATGAACAAGGTTACTAACTGAGGCCTGTATTTTAAACCAACAGATTCTGTAGTTAAAGGGACACAGTCATGTGCGGTGGCAGACATACTGTTAAAAACCATTAAAAGTCATGCCTAATTGAGCTACTGTGTTCCGCAGTAGATGGATTATGTGTTGGGTCCCTGCGTAAGGTCAATGTAGGAACTAATTTATGGTTAATTGTGACAGAACAGGAAAGCAAAAATTACCCTGGATGGGAGCTGTGCTTCATGATTAGGACAGTTGCAAGGGGTTGCAGGATGATCTGACTTAACTTCAGGAATGGGAGGAAACATGGCAGTTGGTGGTCAACGACAGTAAGTGCAATGATCTACACTTTGCAGTAAGGAACCAGTGGATGGATTATCACTTGAATAGGTTACAGCTGGGGAGTTCAACAGAGCACATTGACCTAGGAGCATGAACAACTCTGCTCAGTGAAGGAAGGCGCCAACAAAAGGATGGCGACTACTGCTAGAGGGATTCCCTCCAGACTGATGGAGGTTATCCAGCCACTGTACAGGTCATCTGTCAGACCCCACCTCGAGTAATGTGTGCAGTACCCGTGCCCATTCCTGAAGAAGGACATAAGAGTGTTGGATTAGAGGAGGAATGTAGGGTATATGATTGAGACCTTTAACTATATGAAGGGTATAAATAAGACCAACCCAGAAGGGATTTTCCAGATAACATGGGTAATGACACCAGAGGGCATGGACTGAGGGTGTGTGGGGGTGGAATATTCCTGAGTGGGATGATGCACACTGTTTTTGTCGGTGAAAGAGTGGTGGCCTAAATGAAACACCTTCCCAGACCAACATATTGTCATGTAAGATGGTGGGCAGTTTCAACAGTGGTTGATACCTGGTAAGGGGAAGGGATAGTGGGAAAAGGGTGGGCAGGAGGAACAGCTGTGAGATGAGGTGCTAGCTGCAAACTCGAGCAGACTCGATAGACTGGTGCATCTGTCTCTGCCGGCAATGTTGTCTGTTCGTATGGGGGCAATAACACATCGTTGTATGTAAAATACTCCATAACACACTATTTTTACCGTTGAGATTTATACAGCAAACATAGCACTACCATACACTGTAACATCGAAAATTCATTATTATAAGTGTACATACTGTAAGCTGTTTCTGTTTTCACGGCCTTGGCTACTACCTCAGTCCCTTTCTTTGCCTTGGGGAACGTTAATTTAAACTTCTGTTATCCATCAGCAGTGACTGCCTGACCACAGTTAACAGTTTCATTAAAATGTAACGCTGCCAGGATGTGTCTACAAAGAAACAGATAATCTGGTAATTTGATATAGTCTTTGTCTGCTAACATAACTATTGAACAAGTATGGTAAAGTTGCAACTGAAGCAAATCGTGTTTCATTACCATGCATACAGAGCTCCATAGAAGAAGTGTGAAAACTTTGGAGCAAAGTGACACACCAGGCTATGAAATACCTTTAAGGCATAGGTCTGATACATGGGTGATATCTGTCTTATGTCACACAATAAGTAGCTGGTGGAAATGACCTCATCGACTAGTTTCAGTTGCCGACTTCCTACAAAGAAAGTAGGATGAAAGTATACTGGATACAGTGATTGGTAATGAAAAATGAACACATATGATGACCTACGTATACAGTGGCGTGAAAAAGTATTCGCCCCCTTCCTGATTTTCTCTATTATTGCATACTTGTCACACTGGATGTTTTCAGGTCTTTAGACAAAATATAATATTAGATAAAGGGAACCTGAGTGAACAAATAACACTTTTTCTTTTTTACTTATTTCATTTATTTAATGAAAAAAGTTAACCAACACCAACTGGCACTGTGTGAAAAGTATTGCCCCTAGTTAAATCAACCCAATTAAAGGGATAATTAGAGTCAGCTGATTGAACACAGCCAGGCTTGATTACAGCCAGCCCTGCTCAATATAAACCTCACTTATTTTGACCCTTACCATCAGAGTCACGTTGCCAGCACAAAGATTCAACAAACACATTATGCCATGATCAAAGGAAGCTCCTGAAAAGATCAAAATACAATTTGTTGCCCTCTATCAGTCTGGAAAGGGTTACAAAGCTATTTCTAAGGCTCTGGGACTCCATCGAACCACAGTGAGAGCCATAATCTCCAAATGGAGAACACTTGGAACAGTAGTGAATCTTCCCAGGAGTGGGCGGCCTGCCAAAATTACTCCAAGGGCGCAGCGTAAAATCATCCAAGAAGTCTCAAAGGATCCTAAAATAACATCCAAAGAACTGCAGGCTTCTCTTGCCTCAGCTAAGGTCAGTGTTCATGGCTCCACAATCAGAAAGAGACTGGGCAAAATGGGCTCATGTGAGGTAGCAAGTGAGAACCACTGCTAACCAAGAAGAACATAAATGCTCGTCTCTCATTTGCCAAGAAGCACCTGGATGATCCACAAGCCTTTTGGGAAAATGTTCTATGGACAGATGAGTTCAAAGTGGAACTTTTGGATGACATGGATCCCATAATGTCTCGTGTAAAGCAAACACAGCATTCCACAGTAAGAACATCATACCAACAGTCAAACATGGTGGTGGTAGTGTGATGGTTGGGGATGCTTGCTGCCTAAGGACCTGGATGACTTGCCATAATTAAAGGAACCATGAATTCTGCTCTGTACCAGAAAATTCTTAAGGAGAATGTCCAGTCATCCTTCTGTCAGCTGAAGCTGAAGATAGTTGGTCATGCAGCAAGACAATGATCCAAAACACAAAAGCAAGTCCACATCAGAATGGCTAAAAAGAAGTAAAATTAAAGTTTTGGAGTGGCCTAGTCAAAGTCCAGACTTAAACCCAATAGAGATGCTGTGGCAGGACCTGAAATGAGCAGTTCATGCTTGAAAACCTACCAAATATTACTGAATTAAAGCAGTTCTGCGAGGAAGAGTGGGTTAAAATTCCTCCACAGCGATGTGAAAGACTGATATTGAATTATAGGAAGTGTTTGGTTGCAGTCATTGCAGCTAAATGTGGCATAACCAGTTATTAAGTGTAAGGGGGCAATTACTTTTTCACACAGTGCCAGTTGGTGTTGGTTAACTTTTTTTCATTAAATAAGTGAAATTAAAAATAAAACAAGTGTTATTTGTTCACTCAGGTTCCCTTTATCTAATATTACATTTTCTCTAAAGACCTGAAAACATCCAGTATGACAAATATGCAATAATAGAGAAAATCAGGAAGGGGGCAAATACTTTTTCACGCCACTGTATATGTACCTTGTCGCAGCCATCCTCTGTTCTGTGCCAGAGTGCCATGCAGGCAAGCAGGAAACTTGTCTCCATGACCAACATGCACATCACAGATGTGGTTTTGCAAGCCGAGCCATTTTTGAACAGCAACCTCTGCATCATCATTACTGAATCCAGCAACCGAGAACAGGAGACGGCCTCAAGTTTTTTACAACACCTATTTGTAAGACACTGAAACTCACCGTCACAGCCTATTGTATTGGCCTTATTTTTTTGAAGCTTTAAAGTTTTAGACTGTATCTGCTACATAGAGTATACTGGATGGGCAGCTATGCAGAAACAATGTGTTCTGCCACAGACGGGTTGTGATTCCCTCTGACCTCGACAGCGAAGCTCAAGATGTGCAAGGGAATCTGAAGACCGAGGTGGCAAAACACAGTGGTCGTGCACAGAATTTCTCATCCTGTACTTTTTACATTGTATAGTACTATGTGTAATATGTGTTTCTGAGTTATTTTCCTTTCTAAATGAAACTGACTCATGCAGTCTTTGGCAGTTCTACAATGCTGTTGTACTACAGAAGGGTATAATCACATTCCATGCACTTTGAACTGTGGTCCAACAGCCTTTTGAAAGGCACGTAATTCTACACAGAACAACACTGCACTATACACCATAACACAATGAAATGCAAAACAAATTAAAATTAGTGTTTACTTATGTCGGACGTGGGTGGGGAATACAGGGATGAAGTAACACATCCAGCAGACAGACCTGGGTCTCATTAACACAACCTCCAGTACTATACTGCCTGACAATGTGAAAGTCAGTTAACCACCCAAGTCAGGCCCTAACCAGCTGACAAACAATAAACAGAATAGTGAAGCAACAAGCCAAGACCATGGGTTAGATTAACAGTAGGTTAATCACCCACTAGGCGTGTAATGTTGCATGTGGCACAGCCAAGTGCCATATTACCTCAACATGCTCATTAACTGACTGTTAATCTAACTCCCAGGAGTGCCTTATTGCTGTTATAAAAAAGTTGTTGCAAAAGAAGAGGGTTAACATGGCATCTGTGCGTGAATAAGACTGACTCAGGTGCAGTGGAAAGGAGGGCTGAAATTGATCAGGACCGCTCCCTCAATCTAAAATATATGTAATTATGTTAAGTGTCAGTATTGGAAATCACTATGAAATACATCCCATTGATAAATACATTTTAGACAACAAACCTTTTGACATATGCCAAATGTCAAAGAAGTGTTGTATTTTGGGATGCTCTTCCCTCATGAAGGCTCGGACTTGCACATGTCAGTCAGTCACAAGTTGGTTAACCGTGACACCCTTGGTCTGTAGAGAATGTAGTGCTCTTATCAAGCCTTCGAGCTCCATTGCTGTGGAGTTACGCACCTCTGATGGCTGAAATGGAAAGGAAGAATATGTTGTACAGCATAAAGTATAATGGAATGCAAAATGAATAAAAATAGTGTTGTGGACATGTGACATGTAATCACTGGTAAAATGCAAGATAGTGAGATGTTTACAACAACTTTTGGCAGGCAGACATTGTTGTCCAACAGATGCCCACCTGAAACACTGTCTTGATCAATCAGAATTCGCTATTATTTTTGGCCATTGCCTAATGCATTTCAATGCACTCCCCTTGTGCAATGTATGTCCCAATGCATGATTACACATAAGGAAATAAGTTCTATACCTGTACTAGTTGCATTGTGACCACCTTCTTGGTGTTCAGGTCCATTAGTGAGTACAGACCATATTTGGCAGAATGGCCTGGTGAGTCGCATCTAGTATCTCCTCCCAATACAACAGTTTTGTTTTGTAAGTCTGCAATCAATTTGTCCTGGTGCCGTTTTCACACCTTGTTAACTGCTGGCAGTACATATGATCGTTGAACATTATGATAGGTCTGCAAAGAAGGAACGGAAATATTCATAAATTTCAGTAGTCGTAGTACCTTTGATGGTGTGATTCCACTACAGAATATAGCACTACAACTGAGGACATTTCCCCAAGGCATTGCACCATGAGTCTTCTGGCTACTGCACCTTTATCACTGAGCCAACTATGCAAATTATATTAGCTTTAGCTGTGCAACCGCATTTTGGACAATTGCTAAATAGCTGCGCCATTCTCGGGATTGACATCTACGTTACTTAAAGGCTCTAAATGATGTGTCTTCACCATCAGTTTCGGAAATTAAGGGACTTATACTTTATCGGCAGCAGCATTATGGGATTGTCTATATTGTCCTGTAAGGCAGAGGACTCTGCTGCTGATTTGTAATCTAAGTTGCACTGGATACCAATTTATGCAGTAGACTTTGTATCTAACTCTGTATTTTTTCCTGTGTCAACAGCTGTGTTGCTACACTGTGCCTGGCAATTTGAACATGTCGAAGTCTCGCACCTGCTGTGATATGCAACTTCTACGTCAGTTGTGTCTACATCGTACTCATAAGAAGTGTCTGAACTTGTACTTGGTACTGTTGAATTCAGGTCCAATTCCATGTTTGTGTCAACATAGATATATGATTCAAGAGATGTGCCTTGCACATCCGAAAAGCAGATATCATCAGGTTGAATAACCAAGTTGTGACATGAGTCAAAACTCGATGCTGTGTGAGAAACTGAAGGGATCTCTGTATCAACAATGTCAGCTTGTGTTGCTGCATTGACTGTGCTGCTTCCATCCCTATCATCAGCGATTGTTTGAGTTCTGCTTTGGATAGGAGCATAAATTGATTGCAGGATCTAAAATAATAATGAAGAAACAGTGAGCTCAACAGGAACATATCAAAACTAAAGTCACCCAAGCATAAGCATCAGAAAAGTATAGTAGCCAGTGATCACATTAAACTGTAAGTCAATGGACTACTCTCCATCTCCAGGAAGGGGGGAGATTTCAGCAGCGCGGTGCAACATGATCCCTAGCAGAGGCTGCAGCTCGATGGCACAGAGACACACAAACAGGGACATGGACACCTCAGATGCTTGATCAGGTGTGTGCATGGGAGTGTGTGCAAACTCATTCGCTGGTGGCATTGCGCACCGCAGTCCTGCAAGGAGGACAAAGGTGGAAAAGGGTGCCCCAGTCAATGTGGCTTGATGGTCGTATGTGAGCACATATATATCTGCTAGATAATGAATTCCTTCACCAGGCACTGTTTCTATCCCCCCCATCCTTACAAGGTACCACACCCCCATCTCAAAGTGGGGCTCTGGGATGCATCCCCCCCAAATAAATAGCACATCCTTTGTTGAAAAGACCTCAACTATGACTGCAGCCACCAATTCCCTGGGCAGCGCATTCCGGGGCTCCACCACCCTTTTGGTGAAGTAGTGTCTCCTTGTTTCCCCACTCAGACTCACCACTATCAGCTTTTAGTGACCCCTGCTGGTCCCCACCTTCCTCTGCTGAAGCACCCCCTCAAGGCTTACCCTGCTTATTCCTTTCAGATATTTGAAGACCTCTATCATATCATCCCTGTTCATTCCGTCCTCCAGTGAGTACAGGTTGAGCTCCTCCAGCCTCTCCTCATAGGACCTACGTAGGTGTGGTCTAACAAGGCAATTTTACAGTAGAAAGAGCACATCTGTACTCCTTCTGGTTATCACAGTGGCTATGCACCCCAGCATTTTATTTGCTTGTGCCACAGCCCTTCTACACTGCTGTGACATTCATTTTGGCATCCACCACCAACCCTTAATTCATTCTACCACCTTCAACACTGCAGTGCCTCCCCCTCCAGGGTATATTCATGAGCAAGTTTTTTGGCCCACAGGTGTACATCCCAGCATTTCCCAGCCTTGAACTTTATCTTCCCTGCTCTTGACCATCTCCCCAGAACCTCTATGTCCTCATGGCAAGCTATCTTCCCCCACTCCCCTTCCAACACCGTCCACAGATTCGAGTAATCAGCAAACTGGCTCATCCCGTTCATGATATCATGAGCAGGAGTGGGACCTGAACTGACCCCTGATGGAAACCACTAATGACCCTCCTAGAGGAAGAGAACACCACCACCATCACCTTCTATAAATGCCACGCTAGCCAGTTTCCAATATATCTGACTATCAGCTCCCCCACCCCCATATCCTCCAACTGGCCCAGTAGCCCTGGATGTGTCACCAAATCAAATGCATTGCTGAAGTTAAGAAAGAGGACATTCATCTGCCTGTCTGGATTGAGTGCACTGGTCACCCTTTCATACAACTCTACCAGGTCGGTCTGACATGATGTGCCCCAAAGAAAACCATGCTGACGATTTTTAGATGGCCCCGTGCCTTGACAACACCCTCCAGCCTATCCTTCCATCAATAGGGGTGGTGGGTGGGTGAGGGGTAGGAAATTCCATGCATCAACCACTGGTGCCATGGAAAAAAAAATTTACATTCCACTGTTCATGCCACATACCAGTCTTATGTTGTGCACCCTCGTTCTCCTTCATAGACTATAATGAAAGATGTTACCCCTTGCACTTTCCATCTAAGCCACCTGTTCACTCATCTCAAGGGTATACATTATATTAAGTAAGTAATAAGGTACGACAAGGTGTGTGTTTAAGGATAATAATACATGCCCCAGTGGGCATGCTAAGGCACGAGGCCAAAGGCCGAGTGTCCTTGCGTCCCTGGGAAGTGCTTTACAATTCTGTAATGCACACCCTGAAGTGGCTTATCACACTTAGAAAATGCTTAATTGAAGGCAACATTCACTATTTTTTTTTTTTTTTTACTTGTGTGCTATGGTCCAGAACATAAATGGAAAACTGCTATGGGATTGAGATGAAAGGTTAGTAAGAGAAAAAAAATGTTAAGCCTTCCATGTTTCCCTTTTTTTTGGTGGGGAAGGGGGTGAGATTTCACCTGGAAACACCTATATATGTGTCAAATGTACATGCTTTTACAAATATCAGCAATGTATTTGAGCAGTGTGGGTCTGCCTCTGCCTATGTAACTGTTTTCACACCATTTATCTTGCTTTATAAATTATTACTGTATTGCCTTTCTTCATCCTGTTTTTCCCCACAACCAAGATCTAGCAAATTTATCGTAGAATGCTTCCTGTGGAATACAGGGATTCAAAATTCTACTCACCTCCACTGGTACAATGTTACTGTACCTGGAAGTCCCACTGCGTAGTGAACTGATCGATTACAGATGCAACCTAGAATCGAGATGAAAAACAGTGTATTCCTTCACCCTGTTCCTCCATGTAAGATACTTGTATATCTCTATCATATCCCTTCTCTCCCTCCACTACCACAGGGAGTACATATTCAACTCCTTCATCCTGTCCTCATAGGACTTGTCATGCAATCCATGTACCATCTTTGTTGCCCTCTTCTGAACCTTTTCTACCCTGTGCATGTCTATTGGAATTATGACCTCTCTTTTCCTCTGGTGATGCCCCTACCTATGCACCCCAGCATCCGATTTGCTTTACGTGATGCCTTGTTGCACTGTTTCCTGACCTTTAGCTCATCATAGATGATGAGCCCAAGGTCCCTTTCCTGCTTGGTGCATGCTATATCCTCAACCCCCAACTGATTTGTTATTCCAGTGTTTCTGTTGCCCATATGCATTATCTTGCACTTCTTTACATTGACAATTTCAAGTGCCAAACACCAGACCATTATTAAAGTTTTAGTTTGGATCCCTTACCAGCAACTATTCGTTAGCCGAATTTGTAATATCCAACCTGTACAGCTAGTGTGAGGAGTGGAGGAGGCTGCCCAGATTAGTGCTGCCATTGATCACACAGCAGCTCTCGTAAGCCCCTGGAATTCTGATTGGAAATAAAAATGAAACACTGCTCTCGCTCAAAGCAGGCTGGCGCCTCTCTACCCCAGCATAGCATCGCTAACAAAAGTATTTAACAGCGTGACCATGCCAGATCCTGGATTACAGAAGTCATTAACTGCATGGTCATAAGGGCCTCCAGTTCCTACGCTACCTGGCAAACGATTATTGTAGTCAAACAAATCTACTTCTCCCACACAGTACATTCCCTGTACCAATAGCTTCATCTCTTATATCCTAGATTACAGTTTCTCCTATAGCATTTGTCCTCTTACCTTCAGGATTACAATTTCTCCTCCCACTTTATGCTCATATAAACCCCTTTCTTCCACAGAAACTGGGACACAGGTCGTGAGGGCGCAGAAAGATGCCCAGCCCTCCCCTGCACTGCTAGACGTCGGAACCCCGAAGGACCCAGGTATGGGAATCTTATGGAGGCACAGTGTGGTCTGTAGCGCCATTTTCTTTTTTTTTTTATACTTCAGCTTTATTGAATCAGTTTAGTATTCATTCACATCCCTGGATTCAACAGTCCATACATCACATAATAGTCAGCCAATTAACTTTTTACAGGTGACAAAAAGAAAGTAACAGAGACCAGAGTCAACTTAAACATTGTAGTAGAGAAAAAGATCAGACTGGTAAGCCATACTCTCTTTGCTTGGTCTCGGTCTATATTCATGGGGTAGTACATCGAAAGGATCTAGTTCCAATTCTTTCACATGTTAAAATCTCTCTGCTGATCCAATAGGAGGGATCTGACCACCTGTTTTTATTATGCTTTATCTTTCATACTATGCAGGTATCCTATATCTCCCCCAAGAAAAACTTTCCCAAGCTTCACTTTCATGAGGACTCTACATCCCTTATCCCCCAGTCAAGGGTCTAACTCCTCCTCACTGTTGCCTCCCATCTATCCCATCTGTTTCTGAATTGTTGGCGCTGCTGTCTAAGTGTGTAGGTAATCCTCTCCAAAACTTTTATACCCTCAACTATCTCTTTCCACTCCTTCCCCGTAGGAGCCTCTGGGACCAACCACCTCCTGGTTATTGCTTTTATCGCTGCAGCTATAAGTATATTCCATAAATACTTTGCTTCCTTTCCTTTTATACTCTCCGGGATTATCCCTAAGATCATGTGTTCTGGTCCCAGATGTGTATCTATACCGAACAATTCCATCATCCTATTTTGTATTTTCCTCCAGAATCCCCTTATATCCGGGCACTGCCAGAGTATATGGGTCAGGTCAGACGTCCCTGTGTTACATTATTTCCAGCAACATATAGAGGGTTTTTTATGCCACCCAGCTGATTGGGAGGGAGCCCTGAAGAATCGCGCCCTCCCTTCCACACAAACTCCCTCCACCCTGGGGATGACGTAGTGCTCCATGTATTCCTCCATACTTCTGACCATTCTTTGGAGCTTATCATAGTCCCCATTTCCCATTCCCATTTCTCTCTAATATATTCTGTTGTGTACTGGGAGACTCTCACATAGTTTTGGTATACAGTAGAAATGGCTTTTTCTCCCCTAGCCGAACTCCAGATTGTTTCAAATATGTTTGGGGCTGGGGGACCCCACCCTTTTTTAATTGAGGTGTTTATTTCTGTAGTTATGTAATCTCTCATCTGATAGTAGTAGATTAATTCCCTCTCTTTCCAACCAAATTTGTTTTGTGCTTCGCCGAAAGAAATGACCTGATCCCCTTTAAGGAGCTGCCATGGGGCCACATGCCCTAGTCTCTCCTGTTTTTTATACCACGGGTCAGCAGCTGCCCTATTCCTTTCCACATTCATGGTCCACCAAATGTACTTCCATATATATGCTCTAAGAGGTCCTCTCATAAGACCCTGTCTATACCCTTGTAGAGCAGTCAACGTTCCTAGGAAAGGCGTTTTACTCCAGTTAACCCCTGGTTTAAAGTCGTACACTGTGCTAACAGAGGAGGGGACAGATCCACCGCCAAGTCTATCTCCTTCCATCTGGCCCAGTATTCTGAGTGTTGCAGTAGCAATATTACCCTCGTCTGACACTGAATCAATATCCCACCAATAGGGGACTGCTAACCTCCAACCTCTTTAGGCAAGTGCAAGGTTTGCTTTCTAACCTTGGTTTTTAGCTAGCCATATATAACTTGCCAGAGTTTTTGCCACTTTCCTATCTGTTTAAGTGTTATTGGGGCGGTACCGATTGGAACAGAAATAAGAAGCGTGGCACATTCATTTTACTGCCTGACCCTAGGCGTAATGGAAACTGGTAGAAGTCTCCACCTTCTTATATCCTCCTGTATTTGTTTCACCATTTGGGGGTAATTTAGTCATACTAGCTCCTCAGTTGTGCGTTGCTAACCTAACACCCAGATACTTCATATTGAGGCAACTCCACTTCATAGGGTATCTCGCTCTGAGCTCCGCCGTTGGCTGGAAATTCAGCTTCAATACTTCTGTTTTGTTTTCGTTGAGGGTATATCCGGAAAGAATTGAAAATCCCCTTAAGTGTTGGAATAGAGATGGCAGCGATAGTTCTGGTTGGGTTATGTATAGCAGAATGTCATCTGCATAAAGAGCTAGCTTTTGTTGTGTCCCCCCTATTTGTACGCCCTGTATTTTCTGGTTTTCCCGTATCCCCTGAGCTAGGGGTTCCAAATATAGTGCGAACAAGAGAGGGGAAAGAGGGCATCCTTGTCTCATTCCCCTCTCCAATTCGAATACATCAGAATGATGGCCATTTACTCTTACATATGCCTTGGGGGAAGTATATCCTTCTGATCAGATCTACAAACTGCTCCGGAAGCCAAACTTCAAAAGTACCGAGTGAAGGAATACCCAGAGACTTTATCAAGCGCCTTCTCAGCATCCAAGCTGAGAAGGATGGAGATTGCTTTGTCGGTTAAGATGATCCAGGACATGAGCTGTCCTTCTTAAATTATCTTGGGCCTGCCTACCGGAATGAAACCCGTTTGATCGGTTTGTACCAACTCTGGTAAGAGTTGCTGTATTCTATGAGCCATTATTGCCATGAATAACTTATAATCTGTATTGAGCAGGAGATAGGTCTATAAGATGGGCAGAATTTGGGGTCTTTACCTTCTTTGGGTATTACCGAAATAACCGCTTGTGACCAAGATTCTGGGGTGTCCGACACAAGTATTTCATTATATACCTTTAACAATAGAGGGACAGCTGTTCCTGAAAATGTTTATACATCTCAGCGGGACATCCATCAGTCCCTGGGCATTTATTTGCTTTGAGCCTGCCTATCTCCTGTCTCAATTCCTCTGTGGACACTGGAGTTAGAAGTCGGGTTTGGGCCGACCGTGGTGTGAGGAGAGATAATTTCTTCAGGTATCTGTCCGCATCGTTCAACTCTTGGTGATGAGTTGTCTCTATACAACTCCCTGTAATAAGTCTTAAATGCGTCTGCAATCTCCAGTGTGGTCTGTTTAACTTCTGTTGTACCTGGGTGTACCACCCTGGCTATGTGGGCTTTTGCTTTCTGTTTACGTAACCTGGCTGCTAAAATTCTGGTTGCCCTCGGGCCTCCCTCATAGTATCTCTGTTTTATGTAAAGTAGTTTCTGCTCAATAACATACTCCAACTCCCCATTTAGTTCTTTTTTTAATTTTTTCAATCTTTGAAACACCTCTTTGCTATATTTCTCTTTTAGACTTGTTTCACATATATCTATCTCAGTTCTCAGAGATTCTACCTTTTTTTCCCTCTGTCTCTTTTTGTATGTCGCAATAGATATTAATTTCCCCCTCATAATAGCTTTTATTGTGTCCACAAGAGTGTTGAAGTAGTATCTGGAGATGTATTATCTTCCAGAGCTTGCTTAATAGTGTCTCTTATCTGCTGTTTAATCCCTTCATCCTGCAGCAAAGAGATATTTAGCCTCCAAAACGTTCTTTTACGAAAACCTCCCAAGTCTACTTGAAGAAATAGCGGGGCGTGATCTGAAATCTCCATATTCCCCATCCAACTGTCCTTTACAGTAGCCATCATTTCCTTTGGTACTAAAAAGTAATCTATCCTCGAGAAACTTTTATGGGGGGGTGAGAAAAAAGAGTAGTTCCTTTGTTTTGGGTGTCCAACTCTCCAGGCATCTACAAAGCCAATTTCCCCAAAGAGGTGCACCAGCTTCTTGGCCACTCCTCTCTCCCTACGTCCCCACATTGCCGTGCTGTCTATCTTCGGATCTAGTGTTATGTTCAAGTCTCCTCCCAAAATAACTTGCCCCTCCGCCCATTCCTGCAGTTTCAGCAGTATGTTTCTATAGGTTTGAAAGTCTGTGTTTGGTGGAGCATATACTGAGGCCAACGTCAGGATTCTCCCCTGATACGTGCCCTTTACAAACACATATCTCCCCTCTCTGTCCGCACACTTGTCCAATACTTCAAATATTGTTTTTTTTGGGACTAATATAGAAACCCCTCTTCTTCTTCCTCGTCCATAAGATGCACTAGCTTCATAATTAAAGCCCATTTTCCCCAATTTTGTGTGCTCTAGAGGGGAGAGATGTGTTTCCTGCATCAGTATGAAATCAGGGTTCTCTTTTCTAAGCCAAGCCAGTACTTTACACCTCTTAACCGGGTTTGTTAGACCATTAACATTAATTGAGCATATTACAGTGCTGTTATCCATTTTTATAACGTTCTTCTCCCCTTGGTCTGACAACATTACCCTTGCCCCTGCCGCCTAGCGTTCTCCCCGGCCCCATTCTCAGCCCTTGTGTTAGCCCCTCAAGTCTCTGTTCCGCTACCATTTTTTGATTACTAAGTTCCCCAGCTTCCTTTTAACCTTACCCACTGCTAAATATCAACGGGTGTCCTCCGCTCCCTCCCGTACCTTCCTTTCCTTGATCCCTTCCACTTCATTTCAGACCAATGTGATGGAACTAGCCCTTTCTTTCCAAAGTTCCCCATATCTATCTTATTCTTGTATTAACAATAACCAAACCTCTATTTGGTTAATAAACTCAACTTGGGTCTCTCCTAAACTAGGAAACCCTTTTAAACACTCCAAATTCAAGGCAGTAACTGTTTACCTTGTTTCTTAAAGAGATAATGAAAAGAAAAGGGAAAAAAAAACTTTTGCTTCCAAGGTAGGGGCTCCCAACTCTGTGGTGCCCTAATACTGCCCGTTCCTAGTTCTGTATTTGGGCAGTTACGAGGGATGTATGTCTCTGCTACTTCGAGATCTCCCTCGCCAGAAAGCCTTCTGTAGGCTTCCTATTCTGTATCCAGTTCACGTACCTAATTATTCTAGTCTTTAATTCAAACTGTACCTCTTTCCCATCTCCCACCTCGCTATTCTTCAGTTATCTATCTGTACCAAATATTTTAACCCCCAAGAACCCCCTCATTTCAATGTTATGCCCTTCCGCTTTCTTTAAAGATTGGGCTCATTTTCTGTTAAGATTTCCTCCCTTTCCCTCCTCCTCCCTGCCACGTTCTTTGTCTTTATGGCCGCTTTTGGTATCTTAAGAAGCTCCCTTTGATTTACCGATTCCTTTTTCCTCCTCCTCCCTAAAAAAAAAGAAAAAACTCTCCTCCCACCATCTCCTCCCCAGACCAACTCCTCCCTCCCTCAACATATTTATTTCGCAAAAAGAAATCACCCAGCCGTCCGAATCTCCCACTGCACCCTTAAAAAAAAAAAAAAAAAAAAAAAAAAAAGGCATTATTGTTTAGATATGGGGCCTAAGGCCATCTGTCTAAGGAGAGCAGTGACAAACATTGACTCCATTTAACACTACGGAGGGGAACAAAACAGGGGGGACAGGAGCTAGATCATACATTCAACCTTCCTCTGATAAGGGTAGGAGGGCATGAGAATCGATATCTGTACACCCATTCGATTCAGCCACCCTGAGGGAGACACACGAGGCTAGGGAAGGACAAGCGACAACAACAACAGACAAACAACAAAGGAGAACTGTAGGATAAATGTCCTTTTCCCCTCCTCCCCTCGAAAAGGAGGAGAAGACACGGGGGACAGTCCCTAATACAGTTCACTTAGCAGTGCCTTCCTCCGCCAGGCCTGTCGTATTCACAGGCTCATTGTATTGCAAATGGAGACCACGGCAGTTTTATAATGTTCATCTGCTGCTTTCTGCTAAGTCCACTCTGCCACAGAACACTCCTCTCTTCATCATGGCCCTGATCTTCTCCATCGACTCCAGAAGCATTTTTGATGAGTTTCCCCTCTGCTGTAAACCGGCTTGGTACCAATCCGAAAAAAATGTTTTCCTCTTTCCAATCCGCACTGCATCCTCCTCCGATAACATCATCCCTTTCTGTTTCATAGCCTCCCAGGCTTTATCTGGAGAAGCCGTAGGTTTGTGTACCCTCTTGCCAAAAGATCTTCAATTTAGCGGGAAAGGGGTCTGGAAGCGTATTCCCTTCTCCTTAACAGCCTAAACAGTGGGGTGTACTGTTGCCTGGCCTGCTGTATTTCACTGGGTAGTCATGATCAAGTGTTATTTTTGATGTTAAATATGTAATATCCTTCTTTGCCCATGCTCTTCGCAGGATGTCCTCTTTGGTTTGATAGCTTGCCAATAGAAAAATAATTGAGCGCGGTCGCGCCTTTGGATCCTGCGGTCTTGTCCCCAGCGCTCTATGGACCCTCTCAATTTTTAGATCATAATTCGGAGGTAATTCTAAGATATCTCGAAGTAAGTTCTCCATGAATGCTGTCATTGGTGCCGTCTCGGCCCCTTCCGCCAGTCCGTAGAGCCTTAAATTGTTCCTTCTCGATCTGCTCTCCAAATCTATTGATTTGGCCTGTAATGCCACCGATTGTTGTAAAAGAGCATTAGCTGCATGACTCAGGCAATCACTGATCTCTTCCACCCCTGTTATTCTGGATTCTGCTTCCTCCATCCTTTGATCTATTTTCGATATCTGTGCAGATAGGCCTTGAAGCTCCTGCTTCATTTCTGCTCGAAGGCCCTGATCTCTTTTAAAATAGTTTTGAAACGTGATCTGGATAACTTGTCCTGTTCCTGTCTGTATCATAATCCGATCCTCGTGCCTCGCGACCGGCTCCTGCTGCGCGGCCTACCCCCTTCCGCATTTAACATTTCCTCCATTGGTTTCCTCGACTGCCCGTTTTGAAACCCTGCTTATCTTTCTCGCTGGTCTTTTGACATCCTGGAAGGTATTTTTCCTGTGCAGTCGCTTATATGGGGTTTTGGGTTGATTTTACTCAAGCGAGGTGGAGAGCGTTTGCGAGGCGCTGTCTAGGGATCCGTGGCGGAACCGGAAGTCCTTTTTACATAGTCAGTAGCACCATTTTCAAACTGCAGACTGCACTCCTAAGCTCATCTCAGCGCTTCCACTGCCTCTCAGTGCTTGTGTGCTTCTACCCGGCCCCCCCCTTGGTGAGCTCCTCCTTTTATAGGCTGATGTCACATGACTGCCAAAAACCTATCAGCCCACTTTTCCATTTGCAGCTTATCAGCTGCCACCACCAGAGGGCTCCAACCTATTATCCCAGCCTAAACACCAAACCAGTACAGGATGTTTCTTCTTACATCCTTCATTTTCCTCTCTTTGGCATCATTAACCTCCTTTCCACCCTCAAACTTCCCAGTTGGGGAACCCCCACTGGCCCTGCCACCTCGGCTAGACCCTCAGCCTTACTGCGCTGCCTCATCTCACTTTCCTGAGCTACACCTGGCTCATGCCCACTATGGGTTAATCAGCGCCACTATCCTGCCACCCTCCTTCCATCCAGGGCTCTCGGTCCTACACACATCAGCCCACTGTCACCCACCTGTTTCCTCTCCTCGCTGCAACCCCACTGCATGCACAACCTCCTCCAAGATAAAAACAAAGCATCTCTTTGTCCTTCTCCTGTCAGGGGATATAGCGGTGAACCCAGGCCCTAACCCATCACATACCCCCACCCCCTTCACTTTCCCAAAAGGCCTAAGCATACTGCACCTTAATACCTGCAGCCTGTTATCTAAAATCTCGCTTTTACAACCAATTGCCTTAACCTTGTACCCGGACATCCTGGTCATCTCGGAAACATGGCTAAAACCACATCATACGGATGCCGAAGTCTCCATTCCAGGATATACAATCATCAGGCATGACAGGAGAGGTAGAAAGAGAGGGGGAGGGACGGCAATGTATGTCTCCAACAGTTGGCAGTTCACTATTGTGGATACCCCCTCTCTCCCAGCAAACATCGACTTGTTACTCATTAAACTAGCACTTCCATATACCACCCCTATATACGTGGCAGGTTCATACTGCTCTCCCTGCACACCCACTGATGAAATTCTCTCCCACCTAATCACGTTGCAGTCCCTAGCCATAGGTGGCGAACTCCACGCCACAGGTGATTACAATGTCAACTGGCTAGGTACTGAAAAAGCCCACCTGAAGACTAAAATAAAGACCCTGAACCTCATGCAACTCATAAAAGAGCCCACCAGACTCAACCACAAGACAAATAACCACTCCCTACTGGACTAGGCTCTCATCTCGCACCCACACAGAATTCTGGGCGCAGGCCTGCTTCCAGATTCTTTAAGTGATCATCACATGATTTACATGATCAGGAAGGTACATAGCCCCTCTACCCCCCCCCCAAGACACTGCATACCCGGTCCTATAACTCCCTAGACCTAGAATCTCTCCTGGCGGACCTGGGAAGGATAAATTGGTCCTGCATCACCGAGGCATCCTCCATTGACAATGCCTTTGATGCGTTCAAAACCAGATTCCTAGGCGTGTGGGACAAGCATGCTCCTCTGCATACAAAAAGAGTTAGAGGGGCTCATCCCCCATGGAACATGGCAGACATAATCAGAAAATGCCACTCCAGAGACCATGCTGGAAAGCACATAAGAAGCAGGGCACCCAGGTCTCCCTTACTACCTACAGATCCATTCGTAATGCTTGCACAAACAGCATCCGCCAAGCCAAAAAAATGCTACTTCCTATCAACATTTAGTAAAACTCTAACCACCCTACAGAGTTCTGGAAGTCTCTCAAATCCCTGCTCTCCCCCCCAACCCCTACCCCCAACACTACTAGCTCAGGGCACCCTCATCTCCGACCCCATCTGCGTAGCTGAAGCTTTTAACACCCACTTCTCCAGCTGTGCTGACAACCTACTATCCTCCCTCCAGGACAAGCACACCCCGGCCTACCCCCACTGCCCCATACCCCCCAAACTCACACCCCAGTCCTGCCATTCTCATTCCAACTAGTTTCCCCAGCAGAAGTCCTTCGCTCCCTGTGGGCACTGAACCCCAACAAAGGCAAATGCCCATTGTCCCTGGACGCCAAGATGCTACTCTTGTCAGCCCCAGTCACAGCCGCCCCTCTGGCTGCCCTTCTCAACCTCTCTTTTTCTCTGGGCAAGGTACCAATGGCCTGGAAAATGGCCACCGTCATACCCTTCCCTAAAGGCAGTGACCCCTCCTCCCCAGGCAACTACAGACCTATCTCCCTACTCCCTATTCTGGCCAAACTACAGGAGCGACTTGTCCTGTCACAACTGACTCAGTACTTGGATGCCTCCTCATTTTTTATGCCTTACCAATCCGGCTTCCGCAAAACCCGCTCAACCATCACCTCCTTACTACGAGTCACCGGAGACATTCCCACCGGCATCGACAAAGGACATATCACCTCTGCCATTTTTATAGACCTTGCAAAGGCATTCGATACCATCTCTCATTCCCTACTCATCTCCAAACTTACCAAAGCAGGGCTCACTCACCCAGCCACAGAGTGGTTCCAAGACTACCTAGTGGGGAGGAAACAAGCAGTCAGAATTGCCTCTCACACATCAAACCCCCTTCCAGTCACATCTGGTGTCCCCCAAGGATCAGTACTAGGATCAATACTCTTCTCCATTTTTCTAAATGACCTCCCCTCTGCATGCTCCCATTCTTCCATACAAATGTATGCGGATGATACAGTCTTGTATGCATCAGGGCCCTCAACAAGCAGCATGGCATCTCTCCTTCGGGAGGATTTCATTGCCATCCAGCTCTGGTTCAGATCTAACCAGTTATTTCTAAACCCTAAAAAAACTGTGTCGCTCAACTTTTGGCTCCCAACAAAGACTCTCCCAACAAACCCCCTGTCCTCCGTTCAAAACCCTGGAAGGGTCTCCCCTGGAGCAATGCACTAGATATAGATATCTAGGTGTCTGGCTCGATCAGTACCTAGACTTTGCACCTCACATTGACTCCCTGCACAAGAGGCTGCTCCCAAAACTGGGTGCACTTTATCGAAACAAGAACTGCCTCCCCAAGCAAATGAGGCTAGTCATTGTCCAAAAAAATGATACTTCCTGTTCTCGACTATGGCGACATAGTATACACTATCGCACCAGCATCCACCCTGGCAAGTCTAGACACCCTATTCCACTCCTTTTGTCGCTTCATCCTAGACAGCCCACAATCCACTCACCACTGCATGTTATACAGCTCCCTCACCCTGCCATCCCTCCAAGATCGCAGATTAATAAACTGAGCTAGGTTCGCTGCCAAATACTGTCCCTCTCCCTCCATCCCTGCCTGGAATCCACCCTATCCCAACAACCTCCTCCTGCGTACTCCCTAAGAGGCACAGACCTTAGACTACTCCACGTCCAACTCATGCGCACTACCAAGGGACAGGCAGAGTTCAAATACAGAATCCCACAGCTATGGAACGCCCTACCCACCCCATAAGACACGCGCAAAATCCCCATCATCGTACTCGACTACTCAATGCTCATTTCTCCTCTAACTGCTCCTGCTAAGCTAACCATTCTCTACTATAATGTGTTGTACAGTCTCATGTGATATTGTATAATTGGTCCCTATCTGTAAATTCCTGACTATGGTTGCCAGGGGTAAACTTGTCTGTATTCTAATTACTGTATTGTACAAATCATATGCTATGTACCGGGCCTTGGCCCCCAGGTCGCATCTGGAATCTAGCATTGTTGCTCAGTATGCCTTCCTGGTAAATCTCATAAATAAATAAATAATAAATAAAAGTTTCTGCAGGTCCCTTCTCATTCGGTTTACACCCACAGGCTTGTCCACTCTGTTACAGAGCTTTATGTCATCAGCAAAATTATGTCTTCTACATCCTGTGTAATGTCACTAGTGAGGACGCTGAATAGGACTGGTCCCAGTGGTACCCCACTGGTAACTCTTCCCTCTGTGTAGTGACAGACATTTACCACCACCCTCAGTGACCTGCCGCCCAGCCAGTCACCTACCCACCGTAGTACTATACTGCCCACTTCCATATTCCACAGTTAATAGCCTTGTATCTTGCACAGTGTCCAAGTCCTTTCTGAAGTCGTGACAGGCCACGTCCACTTCCCCTCCCGTGAACCACCTCCCTTATCACAGTCAAAAATTCAATGAGGATGATCTGACATTACCTACCCCAGGTGAAACCATGCTGACTTGGGTCATGTAGTCCATTGTCAACCAGATATTCCACCAATCTCTCCTTCAGTTGTGCTTCCATGATCTTCTCCACTACAGAGGTGAGGCTGACTGGTCTGTATTTTCCCACTTCCTCTTTGTTCCAGCTTTTTTATAAGGGGACTACATCTGCTGTCCTCCACTCTTTGAGTACCTCACCCGTTTCCACTGGTCAGCTAAACAGGATTGACAATGGTTCTGTCACCACCTCTCTTACTTCTTTTAAAACCCTGGGGTGCACCTCATTCAGTCACATTGCTTTATCAACTGTTATTCCTTACAGTTCTTTCAGAACCCTTTCACATATAAAGGGATTTGTGTCCATTTCGGCACCGTTAACGCCATTGTACTCCCTTCAGGCCCATAAAGACTGAGCAGAAAGAGCTGTTCAATATGGCAGATTTACTGTTGTGATCCTCCACACGACCCCCATCCAACCCCTTCACTCTCACTATCCTTCCCTTTGCCTTTCTTTTTTCACTTATGTACCTGTAAAAAGGGTTTGTCCACTCTATTTCGCAATGCGCCCTTTTGTATGATCTTTGCCTTCCCTTACTGTCCTCTTTACTTCCCTTTGCTTCTCATGGTACTTCTCCATATCCCCTTCTGCCTGGATCTTTTTGTATTGCCTTAATGCAATCTTTTTGGCTTTCACTTGCTCCACTACCTCCCAGGAAACCCATAATGGCCTCCTCTGCCTTTTCCCCTTGCTAAACCGCTGAAAGCATAATTCTGTTGCTCTTGTAATCCCTGTTTCAAATATTGCCTTGAAGGGAGACCAATCTGCTCATGAAGCATGCTGGTACTGGGAGGCACCAGTCCACATCTGGAATAATAAGCCCTGCAAGCAGCACCACCTGACCCTTGTCTGCCATCCTGTGTATGGTACAGCATCAGCTTCCAATCTGTTTCTTCATACTGGCCTGGTGGTCTATATACCACCCCTCTGCGGATGGCTGACACCATTTTCCTTACCAGCTTAACCCACTGTATCTCTCCCCCATTTTGTTCCTCATGGATCTATGTGGCCCTTATTAGTGTTTAGTGTGACAGACAATAACGCCACTTTGAACACACACCTAGCTCATTCCACAAGAGGTTTAATCCTTCACACACAGTCAAATAGTGAAATGTGAGCACTACCACTATATGCTGACACCTTACCACTAAAGGGGGGTGACTGACAGGTGATGTTGGATTGTCTAATGTCCCTTTCACATAACTGAGCTTCTGTTACATATTTAATCAATATACCACAAGAGACTGTAGGTGATGCCAGGATTTACCCACACATGGTGTGTTGTTCAGTCACGAGTCGCAGTCGAGTTACCACCAACACACCAGAACTGTGGAAACACTAGCATCACCCACACTTTCAAGTGGGATTCTGCGATTATACATTCTCTATTTTTATGTGTGTGATTAAAAAAAATTTTTTTTGGCTGTTTTATTTTCATTTAAGTTGAATTATCAAGTTCACGTAGCGAGAGTTTGAAAGGTGCCAGTCGGGTGCTCATAGTGATACCGCATGGGGATCAGGCGGGCGTTCAGCTGGCACTTTTGCCCGTGGGGTACATCCTGATAGCTAGACAATGAGAGTCCAGGATTTAACCTGCCCATTGTATAATTTTTCTTTATTTCAAGTTCAAGTTTATTGTAGGAAAACTCCGTTGAACAAGCTCATTCACAAGGAGGTCCTTTGACACAGACAGGTAGTTACAGACTGCGTAATAAAAAAAAACAGTACAAATTCAAGTACAGAATTATGGGCAAGCATTAACATGTTGCATAAAAATGACAATGACAGAAAAATACAAGTTCAGAGAAAAGGTACTAAGTGCTTGTTTCGGAGTAACAAGGCAGCTAATTTCTAGGTAAGTAAGAGGAAGCAGTGGGCTACGGTTAGAACAGTGAGCTAGGATTTAGAAGCAGCTGCATGTATCTTTTACTTTTGCTGCAACCAACCTTTTAAATAGGCTGACAGGGACAGTACTGGGAAGCTTCAGTACACCTTGGAGCTGGTTCCAGATAGTTGGGAGTACGCTCGATATGGCCCGCTTGCCGAGTGAGGTGCAAGTTCTCGGTACATTGAGGAGGAGGAGGTAATTTTTCCTTAGAGAGTAGGCGCTATGGGAAATACGGAAAAGGGTTGTGAGACAGTTCGGGAGCTTGTTCCGGAGTAGCCTAAGAATCTAGATACCAGCATGAAGCGTACATCTAGTTGAGAGTGATGGCCAGCCAGCGGCTAGGTACAAATCGCAATGGTGGGTTCGGTAGGGTAGGTTTGTCATGAACCTTATGGTGCGGTGGTAGAGGATGTCTAGTTTGCTGAGTCCTGAGGCCACTGCGGAGGAATAGATTAGATCTCCATAGTCGAGTAGCGGCAAGAAAGTGTCCTGGACCAGCCTAGTTCTGGTATCCAATGGAAAGAGGGACTTGTTACGGAAGAAGAAACCTAGCCTAATTTTTAGCCTCTTTGCCAGATCGTCGAGGTGGTCGTGAAAGGAAGCTTGCTGTCTAGCCACATACCAAGATATTTGAATTTGGAGGTGATTTCAAGGGGTTCGCCTAGGGAGGTAGTGATGAATTCTTTGTGCGTGTTTGCAAGAGACGTGGAGGTGGTGTTTGGGGCAAAGATCATGGCCTTAGTTGTCTTGGCATTGAGGAGTAGTTTGGCATTGATCAGGTTGATTTCTAGTTGTGCAAAGTTGGCTTGGAGTAAAGCCCTCACTTCAGCCAGTGTAGGGCCTGATGTATACAGTACAGTATCATCAGGAAAGAAATACACATGGGACTATTTACTCCTACACATTATAAAGTTGAAGTATATCCTACATTACTTTTTTTTTTTTACCTTGACATTCACATGGGAGGGGGGCACAATATGTGACTGACTAACAGACATACCATCAACACAACCTAGTACACACCAAACAGGCATTCATGACACTTTGCTACGGAGCCAGTGACAGATCCATCATGTAAGGGAAGGGATAAAAGCAACGGAACAAAAGAGTAAACAGGGAGGAGAGGAGGCACTGTGGGTAACCTTAGAGACTGGAAATGGCATCACAATCCACACTGGGGTTGTATACAGACCCCCATCTCAGAGGGAGGGAACAGACAAGGACATGATAGAAGGCATCCTTAGGATGACAGAGAAAGGGAAGATATTGCTGATGGGGGACTTGAATATGCCAGATGTTAACTGCAGCACCTTTGCTGCAGCCACATCCAAGCAGGGCCATTCTCAATACTCTATAGGGGGCATGCCTCAGACACCTAGTTTTGTAACCCACTCGGGAGGGAACAATCTTAGACCTGGTACTCTCAAATGGGGACAGAGAGAGGATCTCA
This sequence comes from Neoceratodus forsteri, assembly GCA_016271365.2. Taxonomy (NCBI): domain Eukaryota; kingdom Metazoa; phylum Chordata; order Ceratodontiformes; family Ceratodontidae; genus Neoceratodus; species Neoceratodus forsteri. The sequence goes on from CM057453.1 coordinate 1,536,929,250, forward strand.
GATCTAGAAGTGGGTAGCCATCTGGGAACAAGTGACCACCAAACAGTGTGGTTCACGATAAACTCAGCTGCAGAGTCAAGACATACAAAAGTAAAGGTACTGGACTTCAGGACGGCTGACTTTGTCAAAATAGGAGAGTGCCTCAGAAAAGCACTAGCAAACAGGCAAGAAGGACGGGTGCAGCAACAATGGGGAAACATCAAAACTGCCATCACAGAGGCAACAAGCCTTTGTGTAAAGCAAATTAATCAAAATGAAAGAAAAAACCACTATGATTCTCAAAAGAGGTGGTGGGGAAGGTTACAGAGAAAAAGACAGCCTCTAGGAAGTATAAGGAAACACAGAAGAAGCAGGACAGAGAACTGTACCAATTAAGACAGAAGGAAGCAGGGAAGGCAGTTAGAATAGCAAAGGCCCAAACTGAGGAAAAGATAGCCAACTCGGTTAAGAAGTGGGCATAGAAAGACAAAGGGAGGGATAGTGAGGCTGAACAGAATGGACAGGGGGTGGAGAGAGGGATAGTGAAAAAGCAGGGATACTGAACAAATACTTCTGCTCAGTATTCACAAAAAAGGAGGAAGGGTAGTTACATAATCTAATTAATAGAAGCACTCTGGATTGGGAGGGGGGTCGATGCCAGTCCTTTCACAAAAGAAAGGGTTCTGAAAGAACTCCTAAAACTGAAGGTGGATAAAGCAATGGGGCCTGATGGGATTCACCCCAGAATTCTACAAGAATTAAGGGGAGAACTAGTGACACTACTGGCTACCCTTTTTAACAAATCATGGGAGGATGGTGTGGTACCTGAGGATTGGAGGAGAGCGGATGTGATTCCCCTTCACAAAAGTGGGAGCAAGACAGAGGCAGGAAACTACAGACCTGTCAGCGTGACCTCTGTGGTAGGGAAAATGATGGAATCACTTCTGAAAGAAAGAAGTGTTTAGTACCTAGAGGCCAGTGGGGCACAGGACCCAAGGCAGCATGGATTCACAGTGGGAAGGTCATGTCAGATGACTCAAATCGATTTCTTTGACTGGGTGACCAAAGTAGTAGACTAGGGAGGGGCTGTGGGCATGGTCTACCTAGTCTTTAGCAAGGCATTTGACACAGTCCCACACACACAAATTAGCCAGCCTGGGAGTGGGTCGCAGGGTGGTAGCCTGGGTAAAACATTGGCTGGACATCAGGACACAGAAGGTAATATTAAACGGAGTCCACAGTAAAGAAAGGGGGGTTACTAGTGGGGTACCACAGAGTTCAGTACCGGGTACAGTACTTTTTAAGGTCTTTATAAGTGACATTGCAAAGGGACTAGAAGGAAAAGTATGCCTCTTGCAGATGTCACAAATATCTGCAACAGGGTTGATACAAAGGGGGGTGGAAAGGACGAGAAGGGACTTGGCAAGGATGGAGGAATGGTCAGAAGTATGGCAGCTTGGATTCAATGCAAAGAAGTGCAAAATAATGCACCTGAGAAACAAAAACCCAGAGGAAGTGTACACATGGTGGGGGTAGTAACAACAACCAAAATGGAAAGGGACATGGGGGGTAATCATATTAGATGACCTTAAGGTTAGCAAGCAATGTGAGAAGGCAGTATGGAGGGCTGGGGGGATACTGGGATGTATAGGGAGAGGCATCACCAGCAGAAAACAGGAAGTTGTTATCCCTCTGTACAGACAGTTGGTGAGACCCCATCTGAAGTACTGTGCCCAGTTCTGGAGACCCCATCTCCGCAAGGACAGAGACAGGATGGAGGCAGTCCAGAGAAGGGCAACTAAATTGGTGAAGGGTCTGCAAGAGAAACCATACAAGGAGAGACTAAAGGAACTTAATATGTATACCCTTGAGGAAAGGAGGGAGAGGGGGGACATGATAGAAACTTTTAAGTACCTCAGTGGAATCAACAAAGTCCAAGAAGGTAGCATCTTTCAGAAAAAGAAATGTGCAAGAACAAGGGGACACAATTTGAAGATGGGGATGGATCGGGGCAATGTGAGGAAGTATTTTTTCACAGAGAGGGTGGTGGATGCATGGAACCACCTTCCTGAGGAGGTTGTGGGGTCTAAAACTGTGGGAGAATTCAAGAATGCATGGGACAGACATAACGCAATTCTTGTGGGGGTAGGAAGACATAGGCTGTTGGTTAACTAGGATCTGCAGCTTATCCAGTAGGTAAGGAAATTGGGCAGACTACGTGGGCCAAGCGGTCCTTATCTGCTGTCAAAGTCTATGTTTCTATGTTTCACCAGAACTCACACATACCAGGTATACCCCATCACACATACCACTACCACAACATACGAAGTCAGGGCATATATCAATCAAAATTGCACAGATGTTATGAACTACAAATAATATTTCAACATTTACATACAACATGAAAAAACATTTAAAGCTATGAAATACTTGAACACAAACCTCATTCCTGTGCCGCTTCACATAGGCAGTTCTGGACAATTGTGTTGGTTCATTGACTAACTCATTAACAGGGTCAAACAGTGATGGGATGGCATCATGCTTCAACTTCGGTTTGGCATTGTTCCATCTTAGTTCAGCCAGCTTCACAGGATCCCGATCACAGCTAGAACGACTAAAATGAGCTGAGCAAATGCGGCTGTACTGCGTCGGCTTAAAATATTTCCTGCTGCAAAAATTAGTCCACGCACAACGATACTTCGTTTCTTGAGGAAAACCAAAGAAATGAATGCCACATCCATGGACGCTTTTATTACTGCCGCCAAAGACAACACAGTATCAGGGGTGTAGCCAGGGATTTCAGATCTGCACACCAAGTGGACTCACTTCTACCCCCTTGTTAGGTTGTGCTACCCCCCGTGTAGCCAGACAATATTGAAATGTACACCAGACCGTGTTTGTTACCTCATTTGGCACAATAAATACAACTTTTGTATCTTATGACAATGGTTGTTGCCATGCATGGGTAAATACAATGTACACATTGCTCCTAAGACACCCACATACCAGCCCAGAGCCTGTAAAGTGGTATTGTCCTTGGGATGCAAAGATAGTATTGGTGACCAGTCCTCCTAGTTTTGACTCCTATGAATAAAATTACAGAAAGGTTCAACATTTTCTTTGTTAGCTTTCACGGAAAAGGGAAGCAGTTCAGAGCCTATTTGCTACCCCCCTTAAATAAAATTGCACACCATGGAGTGCTTGGAGTATGCCTGGCTACACCCATGCACAGTATGGCATTATATACAATTGAAATTCTGTAATAATAAACAACCATCAAAAACTATACCCTTAAAAACTGGAAAACAATTATTTCAATTACTTCACTATCAAAAGTGTTTGTGGAGAAAGAATGTGCCCACTGCTATCTTCACTTCCCCCACAACACTATGCATTTTCCCTCCAAAACCTGTCCAGTGATGTCCTTCTATTTGCTGACAAACTTGTGGTAAAAGAAATGAAAACAGCAGTACACAAATAAAATATAAACAGATGCCATTTTATTATACGTCAGTAAGGAAGACTGAGAAAGGCACATTGTAAAATATAAAAAAAAATTGACCACTGTGTGAGGTGGGATTTTGTTTGGTGTACAGGCCAACAACAACATACAGGGTACAAAAGGATTATAATGTGGCACAGGAACTTGTAAAGATGCTACCATCATTTTCTGGATTCTTGACACATACACACTGCAATACTACAACTTATGGGAGACAGTTCGGACTTGAATGAGCGTCTCGCAACAGTAGCGGAGCTAGGTTTGGGAGCCGGGGGGACATTCAGTCAATCATGGGCTCCACAATGGGCACTAAACCATGAATAAAGATGGTGGTGGGGCACCACTACTCACAATGGGGCAGCCAGGGGAGGCGCCCGCGCCCCCAGCCCTGCCACTGTCTCACAATACAACTTTTCCGTGGGTGACACATATTTGACGGTCACAATCTCAATTCACTGGCCACTATCTAGGGGTCTCAGACTCTCAAGAAACAAATATAAATGAGCAAGAGTGCATATAAAAGTAAAGTAGCAGCGCGGAACACATAAGGACTTCACAAGTGGAACATATTCAGTGATGATGACATGTGAAATGCAGTCAAATAAGTAGAATTTCCACTGCATTTCACGTCACACTGACCATCAATTACAGCAGAACAGCCACACTGTTATCCTGCTTCACAAGCCGCCCTCTCAGAAGCTGAGCACCTTGCTAGAATGACATCACAAATGGGTGTGGTTTCGATCAGCGCGGAGTTCACCAGAGGCACGCGTGCACACTGTAAACAAGGAAGAAAACAGTGTTTCAGCGTTACATTACGAAGGGGAAAAGACAATTTCAACACAGAATTTTTTCATGGAACTTGTTAAACCAAGAGTTCGGGGGATCAGCTATCACACCATGTAAGTAAAATCAATGCCATCAGCTTGCAAAAATAGTGTTTAAGTAGCCTTTAAGAAAGAAAATAGTGCCCTGCAACCATTGACTAACATGAAAGCGTTATTTATTTGATGGCGGAAAACATTTCTTGGAGGAGGGTAAGACGGAGGAAACTATTTACACCTTCAGTCAGTTCTACGGACAGAAAACATGACATCACTCCTTCTGCACATGCAAAACGTCTGCAGGCTCCACCCACTGCAGCAGTAAAAATGCAGTTAGGATACTGATCCAGGTGAGGGTTGCAAACTCCCTGTTCCTTCAAGTACTACCCAATGACAGTGAGACCACCTGTGTGGTACAAAGACAAAGTGATGGACATTTAAAGTGATGCCACTGTAATGGACATTTAAAGTTGTGCTAGGACATGGGACACGTCCAACAGAAGAAGGGGAGTAGTGTACTGACTGAAATTTCAGCTGTATCGGGTGCTTCGCCAGAAGTAGGTGGGCATCCTGTGAGCGGCTCTGGCCGCTGTATGTGTGTATGATGTGAGGGGGTCGGGAAGGGCTGCCTTTGTCTTCCCTGACTTCCGCCTGTTGGACAAACACTGTGTTTAAAAGTGAAAGTGCCACCCGCAGGGAGTCCCAATCTAGTGGCTTCTGCAGTGGCACATTAAAGGCTCCAATCAGTGGTTTTAAAAGCAGGACGGCAGTTAAAGCCATTGGGGTAGCTCGAGCTGGGGAGACAGCGTAAGGGCTGGGCAGCAGCTCTCAGTGCTGATTGGTTATGCAGTCAAGTCAGTGATTTGCATAACCAATCAGCACTGCTCCCATAGCCATTCAGTCAGGGGTTCCCCCAGGATAGCCACTCCCCTGAAATGAGCAAAAAACGGAGGCTGTGAGGGGGGTTAAAAGTCAGCCAGGAGGGGGAGTCTGGAAGGGGAGTCCAGAAGAGGAGGCCCAGGATGGGTACCCCTGGAAAAGGGCTCCTGGAGGAGCTCGCTGGAGAAGAGCTCCTGGAGAAGGAGCTCGATGAAGACTAATCCCAGAAGGAGGATCGTGAGACTGGCAGGGGCAGCTGGGAGAGCCCTGCCAGCCTGGTAGCCTTACTTTAAAGAGAGGGCTTAAAACAGCTGCATCACTTAGGCATGGCAGTTGACTCTGTGCCCTCGCAGGTACCTGGTGGGAGACTCGGCCAGTGGCGCAGCATCTTGGGAGAATCTGCTAGTAGGGCAGCTAGTGGCGAAGCACCTGGTGAAGCATCTTCTGGACATTCAGCTAGCAGTGCAGCACCTTCAGGACACTTGGTTAGCAGCGGACCCCAGGCCTGTATTCTTCTGCAATATTTGCAGTAGTCCTTGGGGGTTGGCACCCTTGGAGAGAGCCCTGGGGTGGTGGTGTGTGAAAGTTCTTTATTTCTAAAAGTTACAATGATAAGCCAGATACAGTTATTTTATTGTTAAAAAGTTAGTGATAATCCTTGTACAATGATTTATATTGCTTAGATTACAGTTACAAGCTTTACAGAGTGATAACCCTTTAATAATGATTTTGTATAGCTTTGTTGTTTATTTTCTAATAGTAAATAATTTATTTAGCTAGATTTTGTCTTTATCTGGATGGTTGTTTTTAGCAGGTCTTGGTGCCCATTCTAGTTTGTTTCTCTGGGTGGTGGCAGTGGTATCTTTTCAGGGAGAGCAGTGCTTCCCCCTTATTAAGGCACTTTTTATGTTTGCTTGCGTGCACAATGCACAAAAAAACATACTGAGATGGTAGAGCATTACAGAGGTGTGGCAGTGTTGTGGCCAATGCAGCGGACGCTTTAATGGGCGCATCCCTCGGCCACCAATTAATACTGAAGCTGCAGATGACGGTAGTTTCAGAGCGAGCGCCGCACTTGAAAGAAATCTGCTGCTGCAATCGGGACACTTTTGTCAATGCAGCATCAGCTCCCCCTTCCCTACCAGGCACACAGCAGAACAACAAATTTAAATGTTAGCTCCTCACACTGCTGCTGCCCACACTCTCTGTTCCCTGCACTGACATAAAACTTTCCCACCGATGCTGCCTGCCTCACACCCTCCATTCTCCGTCGCACTGGCATAAGACCCTCCCACTGCTGCTGCCTGCCCCCTCCATTGCACTAGCATAAAACCCTCCCACTGCTGCAGCCTGGCCCGCACCCTCAGTTCTCCGTCGCACCAGCATAAAACCTTCCCACTCCCCGCACCCTCCGCTCTCTGTTGCACCAGCATAAAACCCGCCCCCTCCGTTCTGTCCCCAGCCAACATCGGGTTGCTCAATCCCCGTGTCACCATGTATCCTCCCGCCCTCCATTAATATGGCAAACTGGGAGCCCACCCGTGTGCCAAAAATACATCTTTGATGTTTCTGACACCGGGATGCCCACTCCCGGTGTTGGATGCGCCGGATCTCCCCCCATGCCCCTATGTTCTCAGCCGACCTTAGGGTGCCTAATCCCCGGGTCGGCATTGATTCCCCCCTTCCAGTACTCTGGCACACTGGGAGCCCACCCCAGTGTGTCAAAATCCATTTTGTTAATATTTCACCTGTAAAAAGGAAAACAGTCCCCCGACTTTTGTTTTTTAAACATGAAAAAAAAAAGTCAGTCGTTCCTCCTCCCTCTGCGCACCCCACCTCCCTCCCTTCACCCATACTTGCCTCCAGAGGTCGGGAACAGCGATCTTCTCTGGACTGTGAACATGTCTGCATGCTTCAAAGACCAACCAGGAACTGAAGAAATGACAGTAAGCCCTATAATGGCAGTCAATGGGGGTCTTCAACTTAGGTTGCTATCTCAGCTAATTTTTTGAGTTTTGGTCCCAAATTTTCAACACGGGGTTCTTGGGATCCCACCTCGTGAACACTGGCACTGTCATTTCATTTCTCGGTCCTGAAAGGTGATTTCGCGGTCGCTGTGTGGAATCACCTTTCGGGACCAATTAACGAAATGACAGTGCCACTGTTCATGAGGTGGGGTCCAAAACACCTTCTTGCAAATTTGGGAAAAAACCAAAAATGACTGCAATATCAGAGGTCCACAGCAGTTTCTACACATACTTGTAACTTCCATCACTTTTAATATTTTCACTCCAATTTCCAACATTGCCATTTTTCACACCTCTTATGAACAGTACAGCTGTCATTTTCACATCCTTCCCAAAATGTGTTTTGCACCTGTATCACAGAATGGCATGGTCGCTGTGCAAAATCAACTTTCGGGACAGATTAACGAAATCAGTGTCACTGTTCATGAGAGGAGAATCCCAAAAACCATGTTAAAATTTTATTAAAACATTCCAAAATATGACTGCGCTATGATCGTGTATTGCACACGTTCTACGCACACTCGTAACTTCACCAATTTCTCATATTTTCACTCCAGATTTTCAACACTGCCATTTTTTCACACCTCCTCATGAACAGTATAGCTGTCATTTTTCACATCCTGCCTGAAATGTGTTTTTGCACCTATGGCACGAAATGTCACACTCGCTGTGCAAAATCACCTTTTGGGATTGAGTAATGAAATGATACTGCCACTGTTCATGAGGCGGGGTCCCAAAAAGCCCATGTTGAACATTTGGAGTGAAAATATCAACAAATGCCCAGGGCGTTAGGGTTTCCAACCATAACACCCACCCTGTACAGACTGACTGGAGTCGGGGGTGTGACTCAGGGTCGTCGGCAGTAATACTCAGGCCATTCCACCCCACCCCCACCCTGCAGCCACGGACGAGCATCAAGGTGTGCCTTGGGGTCTTCGGCCCTAACTTTCACCCCATTCTTCTATACTGCATCCGTCTCAGCTTATTTCCTTAAGGAATGGGGTGAGCGTAAGGGCCAAAGACCTCAAGGCACACTGCGACAGCTGTCTGTGTCTGAAGGGTGGGGTGAGGTGGAATGGTGTGTCATGGCTGATGACCCAAAGACACACCCCCAACACCTGTCAGTCTCTGCAGGGTGGGAGTGGGGGTGGCGTTACTTCAGTACTTCACTGCCATTCCTATTATGCATCTAACTCCTGCACTACCAATGCCAATACCAGCAAGCAAACATTCGGCACTGACAAAAGCTTGTTCATTCCTGCCAGTGGCTGGCTCAACACCACACTTGGGCATCCAGCTGTCGGGCTGAACAACCCGACATTGTCCCCTCAGTCAGTCTTGGCTTGCTACATTTGGCTGAAGGTAACGCCACCAAAGAGGCCTCTTGGTGGTGTCAGCAGACTGGTATTAAAAATGCAATTTTTTTTAAATATAAAATTTGTTACAATAACAATTGTGAAATCCAAAAACATAGCACTGTAGGTTGCAGTCTGTTTCGTCAGGTTTAAATTGTGTACACGAGCCGCACCATCTATTCAAAAGCCTGCTCCAGATGCCTAAAATGGTTAGGATGTCTTTGTGCAACAAGGTCATTGGAGCAACAGTGCTCCGAAATGATCATTCAGTAATATATGTATAGGAACCTTACAAATGTTTTTATGCTGTCACCTTCAGATTATGTTTCTCAACAAAATTCTTTAATGTGCATGTGACAACCTTTACACACATGCACATTAAAGGATTTTGTTGAGCAATCCTCCCTCTTACTGCCTTCTTCCCTCACCATCTCACTGTCCTCACTTGCCTCTCCAAGTTTCCCCTCATTCAGCATTTTTTTCATCCAGTTTGTAATACAAAGTGTCGCAAGGCACACTCTGAGCCCCCCAAATGCAACTATATAACAGGCTCTTGGTCTGGTCTTCCATTCTTTGCTACACTGTCACGTAAAGCGCACTTGTACTATCTATTTTATGTTTCTATTGGTCTCACTTCCATGAAATGTATTACTTGTGTTGCCTATTACCCATACCCAGCTGATGGTATGGCGGATCCTATTCGTATATCTTGCATATGACTGCTGTTTTCTGCCTCATGTTGTAATACATATGAGTGTTGTCTATCAATTTCTTTGACTGGGTGACCAAAGTAATAGACCAGGGAGGGGCTGTGGATATGACCTACCTAGACTTTAGCAAGGCATTTGATACAGTCCCACACAAAAGATTAATAATCAAGTTAGCCAGCCTGGGAGTGGGTCCCAGGGTGGTAGCCTGGGTAACAAACTGCTGCACAACAGGACACAGAAGGTAATAGTAAATGGAACTCACTTGGAAGAAAAGGGGGTTACTAGTGGAGTACCTCAGGGTTCGGTACTGGATCCAGCCCTCTTTAATGTCTTTATAGGAAACACAGAAGGAGCAGGACAGAGAGCTGTACCAGTTAAGGCAGAAAGAAGCAGGGAGGGAAGTCAGAATAGCAAAGGCCCAAACTGAGGAAAAGATAGCCAACTCAGTTAAGAAGGGGATAAAACCTTTTATAGGTACATCAGCGCGTGAGAAAGACAAAGGGAGGATAGTGAGGCTGAATAGAATGAACGGTGGGTGGGCAGAGGGGACAGTGAAAAAGCAGGGATACTGAACAAATATTTCTGCTCAGTATTCACAAAAGAGGAGGGAAGTGCTAATCCAATTGACAGAAGCACTCTTGATAGGGGGTCGATCCTGTCCTTTCACAGAAAAAAGGGTTCTGCAAGAACTCCAAAACTGAAGGTGGACAAAGCAATGGGTCCTGATGGAATTCACCCAGAATTCTAAAGAATTAAGGAGGAACTAGTGAAACCACTGAATACTCTTTTAATAAATCATGGGAGGATGGTGTGGTACCGAGGACTGGAGGAAGGCGGATGTGATTCCCCTTCACAAAAGTGGGACCAAGACAGAGGCAGAAACTACAGACCTGTCAGTCTGACCTCTGTGGTAGGGAAAGTGATGGAGTCACTTCTGAAGGAAAGAATAGTTGAGTACCTAGAGGCCAGTGGGAGCACAGGACCCAAGGCAGCATGGGTTCACAGCGGGAAGGTCATGTCAGACAATCTAATAGATTTCTTTGACTGGGTGACCAAGTAGTGAACCAGGAGGGCTGTGGACATGCCTACCTAGACTTTAGCAAGGCATTTGACACAGTCCCACACAAAGATTAATAATCAAATTAACCAGCCTGGGGTGGGTCCCAGGGTGGTAGCCTGGTAAAACATTGGTTGCACAACAGGACACAGAAGGTAATTGTAAATGGAGTCCACTCTAGAAGAAGAGGGTTACTGGTGGGGTACCGCAGGGTTCAGTATTGGGTCCATTCCTTTTAATGTCTTCATCAGTGACATTGCAGAGGGACTGGAAGAAAAGTATGCCTTTTGCAGATGACACAAAGATCTGCAACAGGGTTGATACACATGGAGGCTGGAAAGGATGAAAAGGGACTTGGCAAGGTTGGAGGAATGGTCAGAAGTATGGCAGCTAGGATTCAATGCAAAGAAGTGCAAATAATGCACTGGGAAACAAGAACCCAGGGAAAAATACACAATGGGTGGGGAGGTAGTAACAACAACAAAAAGGAAAGGGACCTAGGGGTAATCATATCAGATGACCTTAAGGTTGGGAAGCAATGTAAGAAGGCAGTAGGGAGGGCTGGGGTATACTGGGATGTATAGGGAGAGGCATCAGCAGCAGAAAACAGGAAGTTGTTATCCCTCTGTACAGACAGTTGGTGAGACCCCATCTGGAGTACTGTGTCCAGTTCTGGAGACCCCATCTCCGCAAGGACATAGACAGGATAGAAGCAGTCCAGAGGAGGGCAACTAAAATGGTGCAGGGTCTGCAAGAGAAGCCGTATGAGGAGAGACTAAAGGAGCTTAATATGTATACCCTTGAGGAAAGAAGGGAGAGGGGGGACATGATAGAAACTTTAAGTACCTCAGTGGAATCAACAAAGTCCAAGAGGGTAGCATCTTTCAGAAAAAGAGACTTGCAAGAACAAGGGACATAATTTAAAGATAGAAGGAGGGCGGTTCAGGGCAATGTGAGGAAGTATTATTTCACAGAGGGTAGTGGATGCATGGAACAGCCATCCTGAGGAGGTTGTGGGGTCTAAAACTGTGGGAGAATTCAAGAATGCATGGGTCAGACATAAGGCAATTCTTGTGGGGGTAGGAAGAAATAGGCTGTTGGTTAACTAGGATCTGCGGCCTATCCTGTAGGTAGGGAAATGGGCAGACTAGATGGGCCAAGCGGTCCTTATCTGCCGTCAAAGTCTATGTTTCTATTGCAGAGGGTCTGGAAGGAAGGGTATGCCTCCTTGCAGATAACACAAAAATCTGTAACAGAGTTGATACATGGGGGGGGGGTGTGGAAAGGATGGGAAGGGACTTGGCAAGGTTGGAGGAATGGTCAGACATACTGTATGGCAACTTAAGATTCAGTGCAAAGAAGTGCAAAGTAATGCACCTGGGAAACAAAAACCTAGGAGAAGAGTACACAATGGCAGGGAAGGTACTAACAACAACAATAATGGAAAGAGACCTGGGGGTAGTCATATCAGATGACTTAAAGGTGGGCAAGCAATGTGAGAGGTCAGTAAGGAGAGCCGGAGGATACTGGGATGCATAGGGAGAGGCATCACAAGTAGAAAAATGGAAGTGGTTATCCCTCTGTACAGACAGTTGGTGCGGTTGGTGAGACCCCATCTGGAGTACTGCATGCAGTTTTGGAGACCCCATCTCCGCAAGGACATAAAACAGGATGGAAGCAGTCCAGGGGAGGGCAACTAAAATGGTGCAGGGTCTGCATCAGAAACCATATGAAGAGAGACTGAGAGAGCTTAATATGTATACCCTTGACGTAAAATAGACAAGGGTGACACGACAGAAACTTTCAAGTACCTCAAGGGGATCAACAAAGTCCAGGAGGGTAGCATCTTTCAGAAAAAGAGATGTGCAAGAACAAGGGGGCACAATTTAAAGATAGAGGGGGGACGGCTCAGGGGCAATGTGAGGAAATTTTTTTCACGGAGGGAGTGGTGGACGCATGGAACAGCTTTCCTGGTAGGTTGTGGGGTCCAAAACAGTGGAGGAATTCAAACATGCATGGGACAGACATAAGGCAATTATAGTGCGGGGGTAGGAGGAAGTAGGCTGTTGGTTAACTAGAATCTGCAGCTTACCTAATAGGTAGGGAAAAGGGCAGACTGGGTGGGCCAAGCGGTCCTTATCTGCCATCAAAGTCTATGTTTCTATAAGCCTGTACTATGCTGTTTCTGCCTCTTGTAATGTCTATGACTGATATTCTTGCCTGTACCTTGTAATCTCCCGGCTGGCACCTAAAAACAGGCACTTGGCTAACTAGTGTGTTTACCTGGTTAACAAAAGCAAACAAATAAAAGCTTCTACTAAAAAATGTTGGCAACCTATTAGTAAAAATAATTTTGTATATATCCACAAGCAAAGGATTTCTTTGCCATACATAGTACCAACAACCACTCCATCAGTATAAATTCTGAACAGCATTATCCCGCTATTTAAGAGTGTAGACTGGATAACAAACAGTGGCATCGTTTCAGCAGAACCATGGGACTGCAGATCTTCATTGTCTCACGCCAAGCACCAAATTAAATATAAAATCCTAGCCTTGGGGCTTCAGCCGACATCAACTGTGTTGCGAACAATTTTATCACTGAGATTCCAAATAACGCTCCTACTAAAGAGTTAGCGTCTGGAAGACTGCCATGCACAATTCTGGACTGATGCTAGCTAGTGTGGTGGTCAGGTCGCCCCGGCCCTAATCACACAGACTACAACTGTCCGGATGCGCGCGACGTTGCACAACTGAGCATACCTCTCGGACATCCCTCATTTTGCCCTTTAAAATTGCTCTGTCCCTCATGGAAAATGTGCTGCCCACACAGCGAATGTGCTGTAAATTCAGACTTTAAAGCAGAAACATTTAACATACTAAATCTAAAACAAACTTTATACAAGTAAACAGTATTGTTTTTCACAGTGTTCCGAGCTTGTAGCTCCATGTTTGAGGATGTGTCCCTCATTTTGAGAGTCCCAAACTGTCCAGGTCCCTCATTTCAGTGACAAAAGGTTGAGAGGTATGCAACTGGGAGCCACCAGGGCTTTTAAACTCGAATGCTCCGGGGGCCTCCCTGAGGTGAACAAACTGCAGTTGTAAACAAATGGCGACTTGTACTGTTTAGTTAGCGGAACTCGGCGCCATTGCATCAGAATGATGCTAATCACACTCGGAACACAAAGTCAGTTGAGGGTTTTCTTTCTTGAACCTGGCCTCTGACTCAGACGCTCCAACCTGTAACCCTACAGTAAGGACACGCGCATACCAATCACCCGCCACTAGGGGAGTCGCCCCTTTCTAGTAACTTCCCTGGAAATTATACGTCATAGCTGGGTAGAGTCCGAGTAGCCCCCAAACTGCATGTTTTTAATTTTAGATATTTTATTTACGCCACAGCTGGATCTGAGTCACGAACTCTTGCGCTGCTTTTGAAAAAATAAATTGAATGTGAATTCAATACTATTCCTCGGTCTCGGGCTGTACCCATGATGCCGCGCTAGCGTGATGAGGAAGCAGTAGTCGCCTGTCAGTGCTGGAGCTGTAAGGAGAGAGACCCGCCGTCGGTTTGAAACTCGCCCACCGAGCTTCTTAGCCTGTATCTACAGAGACCGACCCCCCGTCTGTTATGGCCGAGAGCGGCGAGATCCCGGGACCCTCCTCCTCTGACCCCGTTATCATCAAAGTGACAGTAAAAACCCCAAAAGAGAAGGAGGAGTTCGCGGTGCCGGAGAACAGCACCATCAAACAGGTCAGTCTAGTAGGGGGCAGCGTGAGATGGCAACAAACGAAAGAGACCTCTCTCCGCAATGAGTGTGAAACCAGTTTTTTTTAAATAGAACAACACAGGCACGGCATTCGTTTTGTGACAAAGATTCGAGGCTGATCTAACTTTTATACTTCTAGAGGTATCCAGTCCAGTCATCATCATGAGCAGCCTGTTGGCCAGATTCTGTTCAGCCTGGAAATAGTAATGGCCATAATCTTAATCAGCGATGGTGATTTATACAAAGTTGTGTTTCTTGTGTAAGATGATCTTGATAAGGCATGCTGGGTTAAGTCTCTGACCGTCTGCTGCAATGCTATAATGAGGCTTTGTGAAATCACTTTTTCTGCAGTTGTTAGTGCTGCATTGTTACTACTACATTGCCAGATCAAGCGTTGAAAACTTTTCAGTTGACAGTAAACGTACAGTAGTTGTAAACATCCTTCTGGACTAGTGACTCATTTCAGAAAAGGAGTTAGACTTTACTGATTTTATTGAAGAGAAATCGGAATTACAATCCTTTGAGTCATAGACTCCTTTGCAAATGCTCCACGTCAGTACAAGAAAGCATAAAACATTACATTAAACAGTATTATACATAGGTCATACAGCTCAGGGTTATATACATTGTTGGGTTACAGCATCCAGGATCTTACAGAAGACCCTGGGTCATAGTTATGAAATATGGCAGGTTACAGTTTTGAAGAGTCATTAACTGAGCCCTGAGTCAGGGTTTCTATACAGTGAGATTGTAGGACCTGAGGATGTAGTCATTGGATAAAGCAAAACATGTTGTCATTACTTCTCCAGGTTTTCATACTGCAGTAGCGCTAGAACTGTTTACAGTAGTCCTCCTTTTGAGATTCAGAGCAGGGAGGAGTATCAATAACAGCCACAAGCCGCAGAGTCAAGGAGGAGGTTCTTGAGACCAGTCTTAAAATGGCCAAGACTGGGGACCAGGGAGATGGGGGACGTTAGGCTGTTAAGCCAGAGGGGAGCACGATACTGGAAGGACCTTTGTCCTAGAGAGGTCCTACAGTGGGGGACAAGGAGAGAGGTACTGGCAGGGTGTCGTTGGGCCACTTCTGTGTGGGACTGGCTGGATAAGGGGGTGGAGGCCTTTAGGTGCTAGATTCAGGAGTACTTTTTTGGCAAGGAGGCAAGTGTGATACTTAAGCCTACCTTTGAAGGTTAGCCAGTCCACAAGCTTGCAACGCTCGCGCATGTGGGTTAATCTGTCACATCCAGTGACCAGTTGGCAGGCTTTATTGAGGGCTAAGTTGATGCAATGTAGGGTAGTTTGGTCCGCAGATCCATAAATCACAATGCCATAGTCAACCAAGGATAGGATTGAGCATGATACAGCGAGGCGTGAGGGGCTAGGCAGTGTTTATGTCTGTAAAGAATCCCTAGCCCAGTGTTAACAGCGGAAGAAAGGTGTTGAATGTGCATGAGGGAGGTGTCCAGTGTGACACCCAGATATTTGGAGCATGAGACCTGTTCAAGTGGGGAACCCAGCTAGTTTGAGTTGATTAGAGGGGCACCCTTGAGTGGGCTTTGGCGGTGGACAAAGATCATGGATTTCATTTTGTTGTAGTTGAGTACTAGGCGATGCTCAGCAAACCAGGATTCAAGTTCTAATGCTTGTGTTTTGAAACCATATGTAATAATAATTTGCAGCAAGTTGATAGCATTGTAGACTAGGAAAAAGGAATATTAATAGTGTTCAGTTGTTAAAGCCTGTGTGATTGTGCAGTATAGACGCATATTACCCCCCTTTTTTATGTATTTGAAATTTGCGGCAGACCAATGACAGGATAGTCCCTCAAGGGGATCTCTTTGTGCAGCAGGGTACGAAAGTGTTGATTCTAAAAAGACGCACAAAGTTCCTTATACAGCAAGAAAAGTTCAGGGTTCAAGTGCAGAACAGTCCACTCATACACAGGGTTTTAAATAACTGCAAAATTGATTAGCACTTTCATTGTAATCAGTTGCGAAGACGTATGTATATGCATTTTTTTAGCAGTTTACGTTGCTAAACAAATTGAGACACGAGCTATGCATTATCCCAACTGATTTAGCAGTTTTACTCGTGAAAGTGCCAGTCAGTTTTGCAGTTATTTAAAACCCTGCATACAGCTGGCAAGAGATGAGAGCAACAGATGTTGAAGGTTGCCCCATGATATAAAGAGTGCCTATTGTATGTCTATATGTGTACTGAGGGTGTCTTAACGCATAGAAATGTTCTCTTGTGTTTGCGTGAGAGGACTGCATAACAATGCTGAGTGGTTCTGTCAGACCCAAAAAGCTCAAGAGAATTTTCTTATTCAATGAGACATTTCTTACTACACATGTAAACATAAATCATTCAAGTTGGATTGAGTGATTTATGATTAGTCTCTTTTTTTTTTTTTACCAAGTGTTGCTCTCCTCCAACATATGAAGGCGGTGCTGTGCTTCACTTTGACATCCCCTAACAAGACAACCCCTGTACGCAGGATAAGCAGCCCTGCAGTTTGAGTGCTGATTGGCTGAAATCACGTAAGTGATTTATAATGCGAATGCAAAGGGAGATGGGTGCTTCAGATCTGTAATTGTTGCCATTTTGCATTTGTTCATGGAGAATAAAAACCATGCAAGCACCTTTAGGTACTATTCAGCTTTGTGCCACAAAATGAGCTTTCTGCGTCTTAGGCCTTAAAATCTCATGTGAATAGGGGATATGTGATGGGTGCTTATGAGATATGATATTTATCTTTTTGAATAGTCAGTGACCTCTTGAACTTCACAAGTGGTGATTTTGAAGCCCCAATAAGGTCAGAAGAGGTCACTGATCAGCAGTGAAGATAAATGTCATATCTTATAAAACTTCCAAATTTACAAATGCTTTCTCTCCTCTCTGCTCCATATCTACATTGCTCCCTCCTGTAATTGCTTAGTCAAATCCCTTTTCTTCTCCCTCGCCACCTTTTCCCGCCTTCTTTTTTTCCCTACTCCTTGCCCTTCCCCACTCCTACCTAGCCCCTTCACTTCTCTCTCTCTATCATCCTTTCTGTTCTCCCTCTCCTGTTCTTCACGCCTCCCTTCCTACCCTCCTTTCTGTTCTTCACTTCTCCCTCCTTACCATCCTTTCTGTCTTCCTCTCCTCCCTTTCCTGTTCCCCCTCACACTAGTTTTCTGCTTCCCTTATTCCTCCTCTTTGGTGCTCCTCCTCACTGCACATTATCCCCTATGGCCCTCACCTATATTGTTCTCTTCCCTGATCCTATGGGACATATCTTCCCCCCCCTGGCCTGGTGATACTGATATTTATTATTCTCTGTGGGTGCCTACTACACTCACATTCCTGATTGAACAAAGCTTTGCACCATTTAATTTATATCTCTATGATTTATTTATTGTATAGTGTTTTGTTCTAGTCTGTACTATATCCCCGATGCTTCTGGAAACTAGCTATTTTTATCTCATTATGTCTGTCCTGGTGAGACTTTTTTAAAATCAGTAAATAAATATTGGCACCCATCATATGTCCGGTTTAAACGCTATATGTTAGCATTTCTGAGCTAGTTTTGTTTCATTTAAAAAGTGAAAGCATAGGAGATTTGAAGCGCTGGTAGCTGGCGCTGACTGGAGCATGCGGATCTATTGCTGGCTAGGCACAGGTGGCAGAAAAGGTTCTTTGTGACGTACCCAACAAACTGGATATATTTTATGATTCACTTTGCTGTGAAGATAAAACAAAAAAAATGTATCTAGTTGGTCTCCTCACCTACAGATAACCTTTTTATTTAGCCTAAAAATGTTAATGTATATTGTATAAATGAGAGTGTAAGAGGAATTTCTTATGACTGAATCTATACGGGACTCCTGATATGTTGCTGAGGATACTGGAAGGAGACTGTTTTCCTATGTCTCATCCTTGGAGCTTGAAAACTTTTTTTTTTTTTTTTCGTCATTTAAGTATTATTTGTTTAATGTTTATAACCATTAAGCTCCCAGATAACATCTTGCTATCTCTCTCTTTTTTGTGGGGGTCTCTCTGGGTACAGTTGTTTACAGCAAGGGTCAAAACAGGTGCCGTACCGCCAGCCAAATGCTGGTAGATTTTTGTATCAGGCTAGTAAAAGTATTCTTTAGCCCTGCTGACTATTAAATGAAGCAGGACAAATGTAGTGAAGTACACTAGTTGGGCCAGTGGATAACCCTGCTTGTTAGTGGCTACAAAACATAATTCAGATCCCTGTTACAGGCATTCATAATAAACGATAATACAGGCGTATAGAAAGAAGTACATGGGGGAGAGCAAATCTGCTGAGAAGGAAGCACCAGGGAGGTCAACAGTGAAAATGCTGGCCTCCCCAGCAGCGATGGCACAATCCGACATCGGATTGTGCCGCCGTGCAGCGAGTGTTTTCTGTGGCGGGCTGTGCCTCTGCAACCCCGGACTTTAGGATTATCAACCTAGGTTGGAGTTGGTCGGGGTGGAACACTGGCGGAAAGAGAAGCACCAAGAAAGAACCATTACAGCAAATGTCGCTGTAATAGTCTTTTTCTGTGTTCCGCTGTCGTGGTGTCGTCCTGCAGGGGTGCATCAGCTGGAGAATAGGACTATCTACATGTGTTTATGATACATACAGGCAACTTTTACCCAGGCATTTGGTTTGAGGGTAGTTACTGTGCAATGCCAGGAGTCCAGAATGAGGAATTCTTGGGAGGACACAATTGGGGCCAGAATTATTTTCAGAGCAGACACATTTTTCCGTACATTTTCTCAGTGAAGCAGCGCAAAAAAGCCTGCAATAACTGTCCAGCAAACGGATTCAGAACTATTTGTTTGTCGTGAAATAGATTAAAAATGTGAAACTATTAATGATACTGATCCAGTCAGTACTGAGATGGGAATACATAGATACATAGATAAGGGCCTATGGCCCACCCAGTCTGCCCATTTGAGCTTGTAAGTTCAGTTTGTTTTCCTAGAAGTCTGTTTCCCCTTACCCCTGACCTCTAGAATTCCTTTATGTCTATCCCATGCATTCTTAAATCCCGTGATTGTTTCAGCCCCCACCACTTCCTCTGGCAGGGTGTTCCACTTGTCCACCACCCGTTCTGTGAAGAAATTCTTTCTCATGTTTCCTCTGAATCGCCCTCCTCCAACTTCATCCCATGCCTCTAGTCCTGGAACATCTTTTTCGCTTAAAATAGTGTTTTCCTGCACCCTGTTCCTCCCTGTAAGATACTTGTATGTCTCATCCTATCCCCTCTCCTCCTCTCCTCCTCCAGGGAGTACATGTTCAGTTCCTTCAACCTGTCTTCATAGGACTTGTGATGCGATCCATGCACCATCTTTGTTGCCCTCCTCTGAACCTTCTCTACCCTGTCTATGTCCTTACATAGGTATGGTCTCCAAAACTGTACACTGTACTCCAGGTGGGGCCTCACTAGTGTCTTGTATAGCGGAATTATGACCTCCCTTTTCCTGCTGGTGATGCCCCTGAACACCCCTGAATACCTGAATGCCCCTGAATACCTTCAATTTCTTTCTAAAAAGGGGGTTATAGTAGCAGTATTGACCTCATGCTTGGGCATTTCCTGTCAAAGTAACAACAGATTGGGGTAGTTGGAGCCTACAGTAACCTGCCAAGACATGCCTTGTCTGTCACGTTATTATTGGTGAAGTATTAAATGAGTTTGATATTTTTCCTGGGCAGTCACAACTACTACAGACCAACGCACTCTCAATTAAAGGGAAAGTTCCCACAGCTTATACTCTGTATACCTGTGTAGTTTGTAGGCATGAACACCGATTCCCTGTTTTGCATCCCCCCTAATTTCATCCTAATATAAATGAGGTTGCTTCACTCTATTTTGCCCTGGTGTAAAAACCTGCTTCACTGCATTGCAAAGGTCATGACCCGGCTCATGTAAGGTATCCTGAAACTGTGTGATATTTTAGTGCTAAAGCCTGCTGAAGTTATACTGTATTAGTGCTGTTGCTATCCTCTGTAGTCCCTATATTTTTGTCTTATGTTGGCCGTGAAACTTCTCAAGGCATAAGTGCCCTGCTTCTTTCTGTAGTTTAAAGTGTATCTGAATTAGAAAAGTGCTTTCAGAGAATACACTGACCTAGCAAAACGTGTCACAGAACTAAATGAGAATATAACTTATTAGAGATTTACATCGAGTTCAGCAGTCTTAAAACCTAACAAAGATCCCACCCGCCCAGACTCCTATAGACCCGTATCAGTTAGGGTTGCCACCTGTCAGGATTTTTACCTGGTGATCAGGT
Source organism: Neoceratodus forsteri (assembly GCA_016271365.2). Taxonomy (NCBI): domain Eukaryota; kingdom Metazoa; phylum Chordata; order Ceratodontiformes; family Ceratodontidae; genus Neoceratodus; species Neoceratodus forsteri. Next base: position 1,536,949,641 of record CM057453.1, read on the forward strand.
TTTCGGGGGCCCTATCAGGTAATCTGGTTTTGCTCTGTGCTGGTCAGGTTTTTGAGCCATTTTGAGTGCTCACATACTTTTGAAACAAATGTTGCCATAGTATCCACTGTTTCAGCTGCATGTCCAGCTTACAAACAAGTTCTGTTGTCAATATAGCCCTTTGTTTTTGAAAGCAGTCCACCTGGGAGGTGTAAAGTATGGCCATCAACACAATTAGCACTTATTTAATCTAATCTTTTCCACTACATCTTAAAGTGGCAGAGCAGCACAGCTTCCCCCACCTTTTGTAACAGTAACTGAGCCAGTTGTCTTCCACTTTCATTTACTGGTAAACATTTTCGTCTCTAACACAATTTAGGCATTTTTAAATGTTTTAAATTTATTTTTTTCCCTCAAGAAAAAGGTATGGTCACTTCTTTAGCTTTGAAATAGTACTGCGGACATGAACTGGAATGGAGCCAGAATATAAAGTACACATTACAGGAAACAATTTCTTATGTATTATTATATATCATGTATACTGTTGTGTGCTATTTACAGTATTTCCCTTGTCTCCCCCCCCAGATCATATCTGCAAATGATATTTCTTTTATCTCTATGTTTATTTGGTAAACCAATGTCAATAAATAAATGTGTAAGTAAATGGATGACTAGGAAGAACCTAAGAAAGTAACTTTAACAGGTACAGTACGGTATCTTAACGTTTTTGTTGAACTGCTGCTTTAAGTGTTGTCTTTTATTGATGTAGCAAATGGTGTTCTAGAAGGAACAATGCATGATGAGTCATGAAAAGGGGTGGGGCTAGGGGTGGAGCTTAAGATCCGTTTTTTGCCCCATCCAAAGGTGGCAACCCTAGTATCAGTACTTAATACGGAAATACATCGAGTTCAGCAACCTTAAATCCTAACAAGGATCCCACCCGCCCGGACTCCTATAGACCTGTATCAGTACTTAATACGGGTTGTAAACTGTTTATCTCCATTCTTGCCTGGAGACTAGATGTGATTCTCTCTAAAACTAATAAATATGGGGTCAGATAGGACTCGTACGAACCAGGCAAGCACAGGACAACATCAAAAATGTTGCATCTCATCCAGCGAATGACAACCGCCAACCAACCTTCTCTCATCCTAATTGTAGACACAGAGAAGGCTTTTGACAACGTGACCTGGCCCTTTTTATGTTATACACTTGCTCAATTCCGATTTCCACCAGAATTCTGTAATGATGTAAAAGCTATACATTCCAGCCCAATGGCGAGTGTGAAGGTAAACGGATATTATTACCAGAATTTCCTCCGAATAGAAGAACACGCCATGGATACCCTCTATCCTCACTTCTTTTTGCATTTTTTATCAAGTCACTAGCTGCTGCCATTCACACACAACTTAATATCAGACATCCCAGTAGGCCCAATAAACCATAAACGGGCCTTATACGTCGACAACTTAATTTATCTTGTAACTTCAGATGCTTCCCTTGATCCATTATGGCAGACGCTTGATTCCTTTGGCAGGCTCACTGGCTATAAGATTAGCCAAAGCAAAACAGAAACATTTACAGTAAGTTATGAGCCATCTGCTTACATTACTCAGTGTTACCCCTTTAGATGGGAATGTCGCCTCATTTAAATACCTCGAAGTAAAACTCTCCGGAAACCTAGCCCATCTGCATGCTCTTAACTATGTACCAATTCAATAACATTTGCAATCTTGGGCCTCCCTGCCCTTAGGACTTAAACAAAGAATAGAAGTTATAATGATGAACATTTTACCAAAACTATTGTAGTTATTCCAGACTTTCCCTGTCCTGGCCCCCTTGAAAGACTGTGCCACTTGGAACAAAATTATATCTAGATTCATATGGCAGGGCAAGAAACCCAGGGTAAAATTTAAAATCCTACAGTTACCCTGTCGCAAGGAAGGACTAGCCTTACCTAACCTTTACTTTTATTATCTGGCAGATCCAAACCGCTCTATATTGGCTTGCACCAAAATATGAAAGTCACTGGAAATCAGTGAAACTCTTCCAAGATCACTTGCAGTTATTAAACGGGGTCCTTTTTTGCGTACCCTAAAATGCCCCTACCCACACAACATGAACACTCGTATACCAATTCTAAGATGGCTAACTGGGCAAAAACCCTCAACGAACTTCCAGTACACCCCATGTCCGTCTCAGTACTGTTATTGCTTATACTGCTGAATTCCTTCCATCCAAATTAGACACAAGTTACTGGATATGGAAGAAAAAAGACTTCTGTTAAAGCAGCAGTGCAATGAACACGATTATTCCAAAAAGTTAATTTTCTGCTATAATAATGAAAAGTATTGGCAGAACTGTTGATTTGGGGATCTGGATGCTTTCTAAGCTATGTACAGTACATTTGAGTTTTTGTCTGGATTCTTACCATCCCCAGGTCCTCAATATTTCTATGCAAAAATGTGGCGGCCATCTTTTTTTCTTGAGAAATAATTATTTTAAACTTTCATAAAATTCTTAAATGAGAACGGAAACTGAAAATGTTACCAACAGAATAAACTGGAAGATATCCAGCATCAATTAGGAAGAAAAAAGGTTGGGTCAAATGTTATCCCATTTTCATTGCACTACTGCGTTTAACTTTTAATGGATGGGCAGGTCTTACCCTTTCAAGGTTTTATTTAACTCTAAAAAATTGATTAGCGTTTTGCTCATAAAAGTGCTAAAACATTGTGAAAATGCATAGCACCTGGCTCACAGTGTTTAACCAACATACCACTTCTAGAAAACCTATATAAATACTTTCTGAACAGTTAGTATTGTCCCAAGAAAAAAATTGCTAATCAGTTATTTAAAACCCTGCCTTTGATGCCCTCAAACTGAGCTATAACTTTCAGCCAATCTCTCATTATCGTTATTTTCAATCACTGATATCCCAGCTGTTGTCACACCTTCCCCTTAGCACCTACACATTATTCAGCAAACAGAGATGGATGAATTATCACCTCATCTCTACTGCGCTTTACTAGAACAAGACACCTGCGTGGATGACCTCCCAAGTCAAGTGGTCCTGGGAACTCTGTACAGAGATTTTGCACCCACGATGGGCTAAAGCTCAGAGGAGTCGGGCAGAGCTACATCCTTGCTAACTGTACTTGAGTTTTAGTGGAAACTCCCAAATTAGATATTTCTGAATGCCCGTCATACAGGCTAAATATCAAACAGATCTTTTGGCTGCATGCTGGAGGGAATGTGGGGAACTCATGGTGCATCATACTCACGTACTGTGGGTGTGCCCAAAAAAATACAACTCTTTTGGAACCACATACATGCAACAATTACCTACATCCTGCATATACCCTACCATTTGAGGGGCAAATATACATTCTTCTGTTATTAGAACAAGGCAAACACCGGCACCACTCTACTGAGAGAAAAAAAAAACAAAACAGCTTTGTTGTATATTAAAATTGCATACAGTCTGCAGACCGTGTCGCTATAAAACCCTGACCAGTCTCGCAATTACTGTGTCGTCGGGGGGGAGGGAGAACCAGTAATGTATAAAAGCAAGCTATTTTAAGCAACAGTGCACAATAAACACGCCGTGAAGTGATCGAATCGAGCATGTCACTTAAAGTGGCATGCTTTTATACATTGCTGGTTCCCCATTTCTCCCCATCCCCCTGGTGACGCAGTGATTGCGAGACTGGTCGGGGTTTTGTAGCGACACGGTCTGTGGATCGTGTGTGTTTTTTTTTTTTTTTTAATATGCAGCACCTGGGAGTCAGAAATCCAGGCCAGGGGTATACCCTGGGAGGAGACATGATTCAAGTCACGGAGGGTGAGAGGGACTTAGGAGTAGTGGTAGATGTCAAAATGAACAACTTGGAGACCTGTAGGAGGGCAGCGGCAAGGGCAAATAGGATGCTGGGATGCATCGCCAGGGGGATTGCCTCCAGAAAGGCAGAAGTAATCCTTCCACTGTACAACTGCTTGGTTAGGCCACACCTTGAGTATTCTGTAAGTTTTTGAGACCACATTTGAAGAGGGACATTACACTCTTAGAGAGGGTCCAAAGGAGGGCAACCAAAATGATCGGGGGGAGAAGAGGACGTATGAGGAGAGGCTCAAGGAGCTCGACATGTACACCCTGGAGGAGAGGAGGGGCAGGGGGGACATGATAGACGTCTTTAAGTACATGAAAGGGATCAATAAAGGAGGCTTAGTCAGGGTGCTCCAGAGGAAGGAGGGTGGGGCAACAAGAGGTCACGGGTATAAACTGGAAGGGGGCAGGCTCAGAGGGGAGAGGAGGAGATGTTGTTTCACTGAAAGGGCGGTGGAGCCATGGAATGCACTGCCCAGGGAGTTGGTAGAGGCGGAGACTGTGGACGGGTTTAAGAGAGGATGGGACAGGTACAAGGGGAGGGTAAATCTGACCAGGCCCAATACAGGTGGAACATCTGGGACTGGGGACAGTATAATCCAGGGGGGAAGGGGGACACCAGAATCGGCCCTCAGTGCAGGTGCTGAAAATCGAGCAGACTCGAGAGACCTTTAGGCCTATTCTGCTGGCATTTTAGTACGTTAGTATGTTTTGTTTTCTGGTTTATGTTTATACCAGGCACACTCACACAGTGGAGCTGTTTTTTGCTGCATCGATTCATCTCTTATTCTCTCTTGCTCTTAAAAATGCAGAGATCAGATACTTACTTCACATCTTGATTACTATGGTCTGTACAACTATTACAAAATATTGGTTACAAGCCCACCCAGTCACATTACATATTTAGCATCAGTAAATCAGGTATACCGGATGGAAAGAATCACACACAGCCTTGATGACAAACAGACTTTATTTATTGAAAAATGGACCCCATGGATCCATTACATTATGGCAGTAGATAATACTAGTGCACTGTATGTGCGGTGGCTCGTAGTCCTTTTCTTTCCTCTTTGCTCCCTAGAAAGGCAAGGGAGAAATATAAATTAGTATGCAAATAAGGAGATCCAAATTGCAGACATACTAAATTGAAGCTAGTAATTATCCGTTGCTTCCCTCCTTGTACTGTAGTTAACTGTTTCCTAACTCTAAGTTTATTCTCCCTACCATAAACTCCCAGATTTTATTGGTGGTATATGTTAAAGAGATTGTATTACATACCACAGAGCTACAGGTGTATTGTATGAGAGTGCATACCTTGACACTAGACGTAACAGCTTATAGATTCACTTTATACTAATCAATACTATTCTGGTGGTATGGCTGCTATTAGACCCTTTTCATGCTTTGTACTTTGAATTATTAGTTTTGAGGTTTGACTTGGAACATTGCCTCTTTCAGAAAAACTCGCGAACTCACTAGTGTAAATCCATGGAGTGGACCCTCTCTCCGGCCAGGTCTGACAATTTTATATTGGTTTTACAGAAAAATTAATAAAACATTTTAATAATAATTAAACGAGCATATAACTTCTGCTGGTTTGTGCAGGTATGCATCATCAGCTACATGATGTGGTGCCTGAGTGGAGTCATGACCTTTACAATGGCGACAAACAGCTTTTCACACCAGGGCAGAACATAGTGAAGCAACTTCGTATATGTATAAAGTGATTTATGCAAGTTTCCCAAATGCCTTGTTCACATAGTATGCCATTGCCAGCCATGCTTCAGATGTTGAAGCTGCAGTTTTTGTTAAAAAAAATCTGTCTTTTTTTTTTTTTTTCATGTTTTATCGGCACTTTGTTTCTGCCTGCCCTCCAGTTTTCTGTGTGCAGCCACACCTCCAGAATGATGTGCAAGGGAGCTGTCAATGTTTAACATACATCAACAAGGAATTCTGGGTAAATTATAAAGTTGACTTAAATGTTCCTTACTCAGAAGGGCAACCCCTTATTTTGGTAGTGGTAACTGCAGTAGAACACCCACTATGTAGATATACATAACAACGCATTGTGGGAACAATAAGAAGCTGTTTTCCAATTTCCTTGCAGAAAGGTGCAGCCTCATTTCTGTAGTGGCATCCACAATATAAGCTCTCTTATGTTTATTTTCAAAACAAGGCATTGTACATACAGTATCTAGCTGACAAGATTTCTTCACTGAGTGATGTAGTCACCTATTTCTGTAGTGAGCACAAAAATATAATAGCATGTGTACTAGTTTACACAGTTAGGCATTGTGGGTACGGTAAATAGTTTTTTTTTCTGTCTAAAACTAAACTGACTGTGTCCCTTTAAGAACTTTGTTTCCTTTGCATGATGTCACAGTTCGGCGTTGCAGCACTGAGAAAAAAGGGGCAGGGTTATGCAAATAAAGCAATGCACAAAAATAAAGCAATTTTTTTCGTGGAAAACAGCACTTTTTGGCAGTTTAAATGATAGGAGACTGATTCACAACTTCTGTAGGTTACTACTCCCATTTGTTATGGTAAACGTGCATAAATCACTAAATTAGGAGGACGCAAGAGGGACTCATTGTTCATGTATACAGACTACACAGCTATACAGAAAATAGGCTGGGGGGATTTTTCCTTTAAAGGGTAATAATTGCATTTGTTCATTCAAATTGAAAACCTGGGGCAGTATAGTGTATATGTCACAGGTATCTGTTCAGATACAATCTAGTGTAAGGAGCTGTAATTGCTGGGAGCGCCTCGGAGGGCAGAGATTGTTGGCCACATCGGCGGTGGTGAATTCACCAGGGGCCACACACAAGGCGGGAGGAACCAGGGCTGCATCGGCAGCTGCATCAGAGGAGGGAGGAATTTGGAGCTGCATCGGCAGCTGTAAAGATCATTGAAGGCACTGGAGTAGTATTTCCGGCAGCTGCAGTAGGCAATGGACTGGGGCTGGAAGGTAGCGGGTTTTAGTGGCGTGCGCCAGGCGGACTTCGGCTGCAGTCTGCGGCAGGTCAGGCGGAGTGCGGAGCTGAGCTTGCTGAGGACCAACCGGGAGTGAGGCACTAAGTTTGAAGCGGCTGGGCTTTTTACATGGGCCCAGCCACCCTTACTTACCCCATAAGGAGTTGTTTTTCCACCCCACCACTCTATTAAATGGTCTGAGGAGGCGGAGTTTTGGGGTGGGCATGGTGAGACTGGTTAAGCTGGAGCAATAAGAGCCTGGACGGATGCTGGCTTGGGGGGCGCATAAGGTCTTGCTGGGCTTTGATGGTGTAAAATTGAGGAGTATTGTGTTGGGATTGTTGCTTAATAAGGGGGCACATTGGCAAGAATTGTCAATTACTGTACTGTGTGTGTGTGTGTGTGTGTGTGTGTGTGTGTGTGTGTGTGTGCGTGTGTGTGTGGTGTGTGTGTGTGTGTGTGTAAATCGCTGGTGGGGGGCTGTGTTAATTTGACAGTATTTTATTGCTGGTGGGGGACATATTGCTCATAACTAAAATGAGGGTGGGATTGGGGCAGCAGTGGGCATCTTTGGCAGGGCGATAGGGTGTACGGGTTGTGGGGCAGCCATAATATTAAATTGGGCATGGAGGTTTGGAGGGTGCCCAGTGTGTTTTCAGCTGGAAGGACTTAGGGAGGAGATCAGGGGGATCAGAAGGCAGCTGGAATGGGGAAGGGGAGGGGAGGTAAGGTGGGGTATGGATCATATGTGATTAGACGTGGTCAAAATGGCATGTCTCAAAGGGCAAGTGGAATAGGTAAAAAGGGCACATCTCCGGGGGGGAGGGGATAGGTGGACCATATGGTCATTCTAGAGGTGAGGAGGGTGGAAAAAGCAACGTACGGGAAGCACTCTGCAGGAAGGGGGCTGATCGGGGGGAGCAAAAAATGGGTGGAGGGGTAGAGAGCAGAACGGGGGCAAGCATCACACTTACAAACCGCTTCACCCTATTATATCCAGGAGATGATGTGGAGGAGGCTGATGGTGGGGGAGAGCAAGAGGACAGGGAGGGTTTGGGCAGTAAGCTGAGGGGGGTGAGTGACAGAGGAGGGTGCTTGAACCATAAGAAAGGATGGGGGAGGATAGGAGCCTAGGTTGGGGGGAATATGGTAGATGGGGTACTGAATGAGGGCAGGGTGGAAGGTGGCAGGAATGTGGTCAGGCCGAGTCCAGGTTGGGGAAGTCTGTCAAGGAGGGGGCAGTAGAAAGGTCAGCTTCGAGACAAGATTCATCGGAAGAGGTGGAGAGTAGGGTAGGAAGAATTTCAGCTGATGGGTGGGAAGTGCAGGTCTGGAAGGGGGAGATGAAGAAAAATTAGTAGAGGTTGCTCGGTTGGGGATTGGAGGATTATAGTTTTAAGAAGGTGATGGGGGTGGAATTAGGGGGCATCTCTGGCCTCCCGGGAAATTGGGGGGGGCTAAGAGCAAACTGGCAGTCGCAGGTAGAAGTGTGGTAGGACTAGCATATGAAGGTGGCCTCCTGGCTGATGGAGTTGGGAGGAGTAAGCAGGGGGTTGTCGTCAGAAGGAGGAGCCTGGATGGATCAAAATGGGCTAATAAAGATTCCCAGGCTGACGGGAGAGGCAGGAGTAAGCAGGGTTTTGATGATAGAAGGAGGAGTCTGGAAGGATCAAAATGGGCCAATAAAATGGGGGGTGGGGTGAAGGTGATACTGCAGGGGGATTCCATGATCGGGGTATCCAGTGGGAGGGGTTGGGGGGAAAATAAAAGCAGCCCATTCAAGGCTAAATGTATGCCAGGATTATTCTGTACATAAGGACAAATTCCATCTGTTCTCAGTAGCACTGGATTGTGGGGGATCCCTGGACTTCCTAGTACATCTGGGGACAAATGACTTGGAAGGGAACAGTGAGCTAGAAATACAAGCTAGGTTCCGAGAATTGGCAAGGGTTTGTCATTCTATAGGAAGCAAAATTTCCTACTCTGAGATTCTGCTGGTGCTAAGGGCAACTGGGGAGAGCAAACTAAAACTTAGAGGGTGAACTAGTGGCTTAGGGATTGGTGCAAGGCAGAGGGGTATGGGCTGGTGGGAGATTGGGGAAATACTTGGGAGGATAAGGGGCTTTATGCCAGGGATAGATTACATCTCGATCTGGAGGGGCGGGAGATCTTGAAACTAAAACCTTCTGGTTTTATAGGAGAGGGGTGGGGTTTAAACTTGTAAGGGGTGAGGGTCAAATAAAAGATTGGCCTCAGAGAAGCTGTTTGCAGGTCCAGGTCTAGGGCAGTTGATCAGTGAGGGGGAATGTGATGCAAATCTAAGGAATATTGGGCAGAATAAGGACTGTGCAGGGCTGGGGAGATTAGATAGGGAGGAGAGGTCGGGGTGGAGGAAAGTACTGATTAATGCTAGGAGCATGATCAATAAAATGCTTGAGTTACAGGCTATGCTGACTGAAGGATCAGCGGACGTGGCAGCAATTACAGAAACATGGGCCACCCAGAGAAATGATTGGGACTTAAATTTGGAGGGCTATAAGATATTCAGGAAAGATAGGGGAGTGGGAAGAGGGGAAGGGGTTGCGCTGATAGTCAGAAATGATGTTGTGGTTAGTGGAGTGGAGGAGGCTGAAGGAGGAGTGGAGGCGATTTGGGTAACCTTGCAAACGAGGGGAGGAAAAAAAATTTAAAACAAAAATGGACTAAAGCCAACTGTATTTGCATGATGCACACAGGGAGGTTAAGTGACCTGCTTAGGGTCACACAGTGACTTGGTGATGGTGAGATTCAAATCTCGTGCTTCTTCAGGTTCGTAGCTTGGCACTCATCACCCCCGTGACCTTCTCAGGGGTGCATAATGAGAAAGTGGTGGTGGAGTCAAACCTAGGTTGCCAGGTTCACAACTTGGCACTTCAGCCTCTCTCACAGTAACAAGTGTGTGTGTGTGTGTGTGTGTGTGTGTGTGTGTGTGTGTGTGTGTGTGTGTGTGTGTGTGTGTACACCAGCCTAAGAGCTGATCTGCCCCTCAAATGGTGACCGACACAGCCCTCTGCTCACCTACTCTGCCAGTCACCATCTGATGTAAATACCATGACTACATTACAGTCTGTTACTGATTTTCTCCAAGGCCACTGATTTTCATTTTTTTCACGAGAAAACCTGGTAAAATTCCAGAATTTGAACTTTCTACACGCTGGCAAAAACAGTATTTCATGAATTTTGTCATTTTCTACCAGATCACTGATTCTGCAGAACTTGTGTTTTTCTTAAATTATTTTAACTAGCTTTATTTTGTTCTATTTAAAGCAGCAGTACTACTGAATCAGGAAGTGATCTATCAAAATTCTGCTTTCTGGCTATAATCATACAGCTAACATTCCATTTTCCATACCTGTAAATGTTTTTTCCAGTCATCTTTAGTTTTTTAGATAGTTGCAATTTAGTTTAATTGTTGTAGCGCTACAACAAATATGGTGGCTGACTAATTTTCAGCTGCGCTTTTTCTACAGGTCACATCACGTCTTTTGACAACAGCAGAGGGACCCTCTGCTGACCATTCCCGATGTCCCTGCAAGTCGTATAGATGTGCAGTTGGCAGCAGAGGGGGTTCCAGTGCAACATGCTTAGTGGCAGAAATGTAAACAAAAGCAGAGAATAACCGAGCAAATTACTCGGCGATAGTACAGTGCCGGCGAGAAAGAGTACCGGGTATATCATTAGCAAGGCACAGGGAATAAACTGTCAAAAAAGTGCAATTTTTTTTTTCCGTAGTACTGCTGCTTTAATTTGCTGTGTATAAACCCTTTTTTTGTTAATATGTTTATACACGTACAAAATGTTTGACTGTAAAATTCTAGAATAATCCAGAAATTAGACTATTAATTACTGGTGTGATCTTGAAAATGGAGTGTCATTCCTTCAGACACAATAAATCAGTGGCTTTGGTGATCTCTATCGCCGCCCGCTCTTCTCCACCTCCTGCTGAAATGCTACATCCCTTGTTCAAAATTCAGTGACAGTCTAGCCAGGGTCACAATGCTCTAGGTATTGATTGCCCTGTGGGCTGTTAGTATGGCAGTCTCCCGCTACTCTCCTATATAGCTGAAGTTGCAACTGTGTTAGTGACCAGGCAGTGAAGGCTATTACAGTGGGGAGGTGGCTCAGTCAGGACTGTTTCATAAATGGTCTTTTACCACTGAGCAATAATTTGTAAGTGATCGTAAGTCAGGCTCTTGTTTGTCAGAACAGGGAGGGAACAGTATGTCTTATCTGAGAAGACTGGATAGTGGAAATCCCACGTGCTTTCGGAAGAGCCTTGATGTGAAGCTAGACTTAAACCATTGTTAAGGTTTGAGTGCACGAGGCTAGAGACTCTTTGGATGATGCTTTTTCCATTTTAGACACCAGGGACCAGATATTCAAAAATGGGAAAAGTGGAGCGCAGAGTTTTACACTCCGCATTGCCATTGCCCAGGAGCCCATGGATGCTATATTTAGTTGGATAGCACACCGGTGCTTTCTGACTCAATATAGGGGCATGTTTGTGCAGTGCTAAGTTAAGTAGCACTGGCCCGACATGGGTCCCTGCTGTGCAGGGAATAGCGTTACAAGACCAGATCGTGTCGGAGTGCTAGAAGCAGTATTCGAATGGACTCATGCAGATGAGTCCATTGAGTATGCAGGGTGCTAAGAGGCCAGTTTCATGCCCATTATGGATTCATTTGCATGGGAAGTGGCGGCAGTTTTGTACAGCGCCACCCCTGCTCCGAGTGCCCAGTCCTGTACAAGATAGAAAAGCTCCTGATGCCTAGTGGTACCGCCTCCCCCCCCCACCTCCGAATGCTGTCGGGCTTTTAGTCCTTAGACCATGAAGGTGGTACCTACGAGTATTTTTTTTAATATATTTGGTATTTAAATATATTCAGTGAATTTCATAGAATCATAGAAGCTTGACAGCAGAAAAGGACCATACCGGCCGATCTAGTCTGCCCTTCTCCCCCCCCTTACACCTACCCCTCCCAGCGAGCCCCTGTCCTCCCCCAGATACTCAGTCCCATATGCTTGTCCAATGCCCTCTTGAATTCTTCCACCAATTTAGCCCTCACCACTCTGTCTGGTAGTCTGTTCCAGGGTGCCACCACCCTCTCTGTGAAGAAATGCTCTGTCACGTTGCCCTTTTATCTTTTTCCTTGCAGTCTGAGGCTGTGCCCTCTAGTTTTTTTTTTTTTTTAATCATATCACTATTTTGGCTCCCCACAGCCACTAACCTGCCTCATAATCCAACCACTGCTCCACCAACCCCGGAGTTGCACGCCCAGCTGGCATATGCAGCTATACCTGCAAGAGGGGCACCCCCGATTGACCCTGCACCCGGCAAGGATCCAGTACTGGCATGCGACTATCCAGGCATCGTTGGCTGATGGGAGTGCGGCTGTCAAGCTGCTGCGGTCTGTGCTGTCTTTTTTTCCTGTGTTCTTTGCCCCGGGAGTGCAGTGTGCAGTGACATTGGGCGCATATGCGCCTACGTCTGCCGCACTCCCCAACTCGCCACACCATCTCTAGTAGTGCCCCCAGTCGTCACTTGGGGCTGCTACAGAGCGGTGGCACCCTGGATCTCACCCCGGGATAGAACTGAGCGTCCAGAGGACTGCTCTCCTATCTCTCCCCTGCCGGCCCGGGCTCACATCCAAACCCGGGTTGCCAGTGTGGCGTGAGGTGTGGCATCCAGCGCCTCAACCCTCAGTGCCATCGGGCCAGCCTGCCCTCTAGTTTTGCCCCCCTCCTTCCTCTTAAGTAAACACTTCTCCCACTTTGAACCCCTTTTACATATTTAAAAGTTTCAATCATGTCTCCCCTTTCCCTCTAGCAAGTACAGATCCAGCTCCTTACCCCCTCTGCTCGTATAACTGTATTGCATACCCTGCACCATCTTGGTTTCCCTTCTCTGAACCCTCTCCAGTGCATCTATATCCTTGTGGAGATGAGACCTCCAGAACTGAACCCCATACTCCAGGTGCGGCCTCACCATGGCTTTGTAAAGGGGCATTATTACCTCCCTTTTTCTGCTAGTAATGTCCCTGCCTATGCATGCCAGCATTCCACTGGCCTTTCCCACCACCTGGCTACATAGGATTCCTACCTTAAAGTTCGAGGAGACTATGATCCCCAGATCCCTCTCCTGTTCTGTTACTTTAATTTCCTCCCCACCTAGGGTGTACCCTGCTCTTCTGTTCCTACTCCCCAAGTGCATCACAGCGCACTTCTTGGCATTAAACTTCAACTGCCACGTCTCAGACCATTTTTCAAGCATCTTTAAGTCCTCCCTCATATCCTTCCCCGGGTATCTACCCTATTGCATATTTTCGTATCATCAGCAAATAGGCACACCCTCTCCCTCAAACCGTCAGCAATATCACTGATGTAGATGTTGAAGAGAAGTGGACCCAAAACTGACCCCTGTGGCACTCCACTCTTCATCCTTGCCATCCCGGAGTGCACCCTGTTGAGCACCACCCTCTGAGTTCTTCGTGACAGCCAGGCCTCCACCCAGTGTATTTTCCCACCCAACCCCAGGCTTTCCATCTTGCTCACCAGCTTCCTATGGGGGACGGTGTCAGAGGCCTTACTGAAGTCCAGATAGGGCACGTCCACCGCCCCCCCCGGTCAATCACCTGAATCGGCCAATCAGAGAACTGAATTGGGTTTGTCTGGCAAGACTTCCCCTTCATGAAGCCATGCTGTCTGCTGTCCTGCAGGCCACTCTCCTCCAGGTAATCCACCGCCCTCTAATTGAGTAATGCCTCCATTACCTTCCCCACCACTGACGTGAGATTGACAGGTCGGTAGTTCCCCTTCACCTCCTTACTGCCTCCCTTGTGTAAAGGCACTACGTCCGCCCTCTTCCAGTCCTCCGGCACTCTCCCCATATCCAGGGACAAGTTGAAGAGCCTTGTCAAGGGTGCAACCAACTCCTCCTTCAATTCCCTGATCACCCTGGGGTGTAACCCGTCGGGCCCCATTGCCATGTCCACCCTCACTCTATCTAGCTCTGCCCTAACTCTGTACACAGTGAATGGGCTCAGATCCACGTATTTGCTCTCCTTCCCCTTCGACTTTAGCTCAGGTCCCCTACTGTCCTCCTCTGTGAATACTGAGCTAAAGTACTTATTTAATAACTCTGCTTTTTCAGAGTCCCTTTCCAGTTTTATTTCTCCTCCCCACCCCTCAGCCTAGTAATCCCCTGCCTTGCCCTTCCTTTTTCCCTCACATATCTAAAAAGGTTTTATCCCCTTTTGGCCATTTTCGCTATTTTTCCCTCAGTATCTGCTTTTGCCCTTCTGATCTTCTTTCCTGCCATACTCCTCTTTTCCCTATGCTCTTCCTTATCTTCCTCGCTGAATTTATATGTAATTTTTGTACACCTTGCTTTATATGCCTCTTGATCAGTATGTGGGGGTGAGGCTCTTTTGATTTGTATGTAATAAAATAGCCCTGGTGCCCAGTGACACCCCTCCCCTTCAACCAATAGCAGTTCTAGTATTAAAAAAAGATATCCCTGGTGCCTAAGGGGCCCCCTTCCTTCCAGTCATCACGGTACTGCATTAAATTTATTCCTGATGCCTAGTGTACTTTCCCCTACTTGCGACTGGTGTCCAGGTATTGCAGTAGAGTATCCCTGGTACCTAGTGGTGTCCCCCCTTTCTGATTGCCGGCCCAGCACGAAATGCATACATTTCTGTTGTCCAGTGGTTCCCCCATTCTGTTTGCCAGCCCGACACTAAATACATACATCCCTGGTGGTCTGTGCCTACCCAGGCGTCCGCTTTCCCATCCTGTAATGGAATACCATCCCCCGTGGTCCATATGGGCCTCTGTAATAAACTGCATACCCCTGGTGGCCAGTGGTCTCTCCATCGCCAATTCCCCAGCCTCACCAAAAAACCCATGCTTATGATGACCCACCCCCACCCCCATTGCCGGCCCTATATGAGAGCACTACGGATAACAGAAGGTTATCCCGAAGTCTGCACTAAATAAACAACCTTTAGGAAACCACATATATTCGCTGGCACTAGTGTACCCCTCCTCCCACCGATCCCTGTCCCTGTAGCATCCTTCCCTGGTGTCCAGTGGGCACGCACAGCGGGCACATGTTACCCACCCTGCCAATCCCCCCCCATACTAGATACACCGGTGTCGCGGAGAGCATGTACAGTGACTGGCACGCCCACCTCTCATCTCCTTCAGTGGCCACCATATGGATACTGGCCACCATGGCCTGTAGTTTTTTGTTTTGTTTTTTGCATGGCCTGGGTATGTGGGACCTCAGACCACCAGGGGGTATGCAGTTTATTACAGGGCTGGGAATCGGACATTGGGGGGGGGGTTTGTTGACCACCAAGGATGTATGTAGTTGGTGTCGGCATGGTGAGCAGGGGGCACTGGGCACAAGGGATGTATACATTTCATATCAGACTGGTGATCGGAGGATGGGGGGGGGCACTAGGCACCAGGGATACTATACTGCAATACCAGGACAATGATTGGAAGGGGGAAGTCACTAGGCCTCAGGGACAGTCACGGTTAGTATTGTAACAGTAATTTTGGGGTGGGGGGTGCCATGGACCACTAGGTCGGGGCAGGTGTTGTCCCCCACTGGCCAACTTGGTTTTTGGCTGCAGTACTTATGGCGGCCGCTGGATTGTCCAGAGTAAGGCGGAGTTTCGTTCGGCAGTATTCGTGCTGTGCAAATGGGCCGCGCTAACCCCTTTTTCGCAGTGCAAATGCACTGAACATTGAGTTGTTCGGATATTCCTGTCCCTGCCCCTCTTTTTACCCACCTGCCTACATTATTTTTTGCGGGGTGCTAACCCTGTTTGCCTGCGCAACCACCCCTTTTGAATATCGTGATCCGGCGAAAACCCAGTCCGCGCGAGAAAACGCCTGTTTGTGCCCGCACAGACTTTTAACTGTCTGGCCTCAGACTCTCTATACATTTTGATAATTTCTGGTTGGTTAGCAAGTGGCAAAAGCCTCTGATTTCGTCATTGCAATTCTCAGTTGCTTCACATTCCCAGTTTTCATTAATGTGAGTTACGTTTTTCTTTTCTGTCAAGACTGCCGTTTTTCATGATGGGTTGTTTAAGGGTACCCTTAATGTTCTGTGTTTGACCACTGCTTGTGTAGTTTTGCACAGCAACATCAAATGTGTACTGGAGGTGAAGAAATACAATTTCTTGGACTCCCTTATCTCCATCATGCTCAGTGGCATGTTCACTGCAAGTGAAAATATTTTGTTCTCATCTTTTGGTTTGATTGGAGGTGAGCTTGAATGCCGTCCCTTGGCTGAGCAGCAAAAGTGGTTATGCACCAAGCTGCAGACAGTCTGTCCTACAGGGTTTAAAATTCACTTTTGTGTAAGGTGGGCTTTCCTCCTAAAGGTATTGCAAGTAGGGGGGCTTACCAAAACTTAATGGGGACATTGAAATGGCAGTGTTGTGAATAATTCTGTATAATGAGGGGCCGGGGATAAAAATCGGTTGATTTTTGTAAGGGGAAAATCCCTCTCAGATGTTCCCAAAACTGCGAGATTGGAGTTACAAATGCGAGTAATCCACAGTCCCCCTCTGAATTTTAAGGCCTGGCCTGTGGCTGCTGCTGTCTGCTCTTGCTTACTTCAGCTGCAAATAATAAAGGAAACGCAGGCAGGTGCCAGAAAAGAATGGTGAAAAGATTTACATTTTATGCTGTACTTAGAAGCTTTGAGAGGATTTTCTTCTACATGGGAGGGTGACTGCAAGGGAACAGGTGGTGTTAAGGAGATGGGATGATGTAATTGACTGAGTAGTACTGGCTTAATATACTAACATACTAAAATGCCAGCAGAGTAGGCCTTGTGGTCTATCGTGTCTGCTCGATAGTCAGCACCCATACCGGGCGCCTATTCTGCTGTCCCCTTTGGGTTTCTCTATCCCCAGTCCAAGATATTCCCCTTGTACTGGACTTCCTCAGCTTCACCCTCCCCCTATACCTGTCCCAGCCCCTCTCGAACCCCCTCTACAGTATCTGCCTCCACCAGTCCCTTGGCAGCACATTCCATGGTTCCACAACCTCTCAGTGAAGTAACACCTCCTCCTCTTCCCGAGTTTCTCTCCCCCACCAGCTTCCACCTGTGTCATCTGGTTGCCCACTCCTCTTTCCCTTGGAACACCCCGACTGAGCCCCCCTTATGAATCCTCTTTATGTATGTGAAGACCTCTATCATGTCCTCCCAGTCCCTCCTCTCCTCCAGAGTGTACATGTTGAGCTCCTCAAGTCTCTCCCCGTAGGTTCTTTTCCCCCAAGCCCCAGATCATTTTGGTTGCCCTCCTCTGGACTCCTCTCCAGGAGTGCAATGTCCCTTTTCAAGTGCGGTTTCCAAAACTGCACACAGTACTCTAGGTGCAGCTTAACCAGGCAGTTATACAGAGGGAGGATCACGTCCCTCCTCCTGGAGGTAATCTCACTAGCGATGCATCCCAGCATCCTGTTGGCCTTTGCCGCTGCCCTCCTACAAGTCTGCGTTGTTCATTTTGACATCCACCACCACCCTCAGGTCCCTCTCTCCCTTCGAAACTGTCGTGTGTCTCCCCCCCAGGGTATACACTTGGCGCGGGTTTCAGTCCCCCAGGTGCAGAACCCTGCATTTCCCTGCATTGAACTTCAGTTTCTACTTTTTCGACCACCTCTCCAGAGCCTCCAGGTCCTCTTGCAGGGCCACTCTCCCCTCCACCCCATCCACCACCGCTCTCAGCTTCAAGTCATCCGCAAAGAGATTAATTTCACTCCTGATATCTTTCCTTATGTCAGAGACATAGACGTTAAACAGGATTGGCCCCAGGACTGATCCCTGGGGGACCCCAATAATGACCCTCCTTGGAGATGATACTATCCCCCCAACCACCACCCTCTGAGTACTCTCCGAAAGCCAATTTCCTATCCATCTGATCATCTGCTTCCCCATTTCCCCCAGCTTAGCCAGCAGGCCACCGTGAGGTACTGAGTCAGACGCCTTGCTGAAGTCTGGAAAGGGGACCTCCACTGGCCTACCCTGGTCCAGGGCACTCGTCACCCAGTTGTAGAACTCTACAAGGTTTGTCTGATATGATCTTCCTGGGGCAAAGCCATGCTGTCTATCATCCAGGTATCCTATCTGCTCCAATACCCCCCCCCCATCATTTCCTTGATAATACCCTCCATCACCTTGCCATCCACCGATGTCAGGCTAGTGGGTCTGTAGTTCCCCGCCTTCTCTCTTGATCCACCCTTGTGGATAGACACGATATGGGCCACCCTCCAGTCTTGGGGTACCCATCCCGTCTTGAGAGAGATATTAAAAAGCTCTGCCGGGGGGCTGCTAGTACATCTGTTAATTCCCTCAGCACCCTGGGATGTATTTCATCCGGCCCTGGTGCTTTCTCCATCCTAAGGGACCTGAGGGGCTTCCCTCACTCTCTCTCTACTGGTATTTTAACCTCCCCATCCCCCCATTGCCTCCTGTTCTGCCCCCCCACTGATGGTGCTGGCCCATCCTCCCTAGACTCAATAGGGCTCCCGGTCTCTAAGGGTCCCGCCACCTGCAGGTTCACCATCTCTCTCCCCTGATGGCATGCCTCCCCCATCCTCCCTGGTAAAACTGAGGCAAAGTACTGTAGTACCTCAGCCTGCTCCCCTGCATCTTGTGCCCATCCCTCCCCAATCCTGCTAATCTGCCCCCTCACTTTCCTTTTTTCCCCCAATATATCTAAAGAACTCCTTGTTCCCCCTCCTGGCTCTGATCCTTCCTCGCCTTGGCTAGTTCACCACCCTGGGCATGAGTTCATACTCTCCCTGATCCCTTTTACTCCTTGAGCCCTTGAAGCGCCTATAGGCAACCTTCTTGTCCCTCACCACCTCCTGAACCTCCTGGGTCCTCCAACACGGTTTTCTGGCCCTACCGAATTTGCACCTCACCCTTACACAGGACTTGGTAGCCTCCTGTATCCCCCTCCTAAAAATCTCCCACCTACTGTCAACATCCATCCCTGGCCTTATCTTGTCCAAATAACCCTTAAGGATTCTTCCCATACTCCTGAAGTTTGCACTCCTAAAGTTAATTACCACTGTCTTTGTGCGGTTTTCTTCTGCCCCTAGGTCCAGGAAAAACCAGCCTGTGGCATGATCACTCCCCGCCAATGGGTCCCTCACCTCCAGGCCCCTAATCTGGTCACTGTCCGCCAGGACCACATCCAGTATCCTGGCCTTCCTAGTCTGCTGCCCTGCTTGCTGGGTTAGGAATGCATCCTGGAAGACATCCAGCAATCTCAGCTCCTTGGCCACTGGGGAAGTCATAGTCCCCCAGTCTGTCCCTGACATGTTTAGGTCCCCCATCACCACTACCTTTCCCTTGCCCAGTCTACAGTGGCCCATAACATTTGGCACCAGGCTCTTTTCCAGATCTTGCGCCAGCACGGGGGGTCTGTATACCACCCCTATTTTTACTCTCTTGCCCCACTGTGTTTGCAGGGTGACCCAAATTGTCTCCATGCTCCTTACCGCCTCTTCCACCCCGTCTATACCAATGCCATTTTTGACTATCAGTGCCACCCCCCCCGCCGTCCTTGCTGAACATAGTGTAGCCCTCCAGGTGTAGGTCCCAGTCATGCCCTTGGGTGGCCCAGGTCTCAGTGACAGCTGCCACATCTACTGCCCCCTTAACTAGCATTGCCTGGAGCTCAGGCATCTTATTTCCTAAGCTCCTGGCATTGATCAGGGCCACTTTCCACCCCTTTCCCCATCTCCCATCTCCCACCCTCATGCTCCTGTGTGGCTGCATGCCCTTTTCCCCACCCCCCGCACCCTACCCTTTGGCCTTTTTCCGTATTCCTCCATCCCCTTAGGGGAGTGGAGATCGAGTCTCTTTTTTTTATTGGAGCTCCTGGATCAGCCCATCCTTCCATCCTTCCCCCCTTCACAAGTTTAAACCCCACCTTTCACGGATGAATCCGGCTATTTTCAGCTTTAGGATTTTCTTCCCTCCCAAATTGAGGTGGAGCCTATCCCTGGCGTACAGCACCTTATCCTCCCAGGTTGCACCCCAGTCCCCCACAAACCCATACCCCCTAGCCTCACAATACTTTCTAAGCCACCGATTCACCACTCTAATTTTTTGCTTGTTCTCCCCACTAGCCCTCGGTACCGGCAGGATTTCCAAGAAGGAGATCAAGCATCCTATGGTATGGCAAACCTTGCCTGTATCTCTAATTCACTATTCCCGTGTATGTAGTTTGTGCCCAGGTGCACCAGCATGTCCGGGGAACCTCCACATTCCTTTGCCAGTGAATATACCATGTGCTTGTCCTTGTGCACAGTCGGACCAGAGTAACGTAACTCTCTGTAACTCTGTAACAGCTCTGTAACAGAGTAGACACACCAGAGGGTGTAGACAGAATGAGAAGGGACCTGCAGAAACTTGAAGAATGGTCAAGGGTTTGGCAGTTGAAATTCAATGCAAAGAAGTGCAAGATAATGCATATGGGGCACAAAAACCCTGGCACAATATATCAGTTGGGGGGTGAGGATATAGCATGCACCAAGCAGGAAAGGGATCTTGGGGTTGTCATCTCTGATGACCTCAAGGTAGGGAAACAGTGTGACAAGGCATCAGGTAAAGCAAATAGGATGCTGGGATGTATAGGCAGGGCATCACCAGCAGGAAAAGGGAGGTCATAATTCCGCTATACAAGACACTAGTGGAGGCCCCACCTGGAGTACAGTGTACAGTTCTGGAGACCATACTCACGTAAGGACATAGACAGGGTAGAGAAGGTTCAGAGGAGGGCAACAAAGATGGTGCATGGGTTGCATCACAAGTCCTATGAAGACAGGTTGAAGGAACTGAACATGTACTCCCTGGAGGAGAGGAGGGAGAGAGGGATATGATGAGACATACAAGTATCTTACAGGGAGGAACAGGGTGCAGGAAAACACTATTTTTAAGCGAAAAGGATGTTTCAGGACTAGAGGGCATGGGATGAAGTTGGAGGGAGGACGATTCAGAGGAAACATGAGAAAGAATTTCTTCACAGAACGGGTGGTGGACAAGTGGAACACCCTGCCAGAGGAAGTGGTGGGGGCTGAAACAATCACAGGATTTAAGAATGCATGGGATAGACATAAAGGAATTCTAGAGGTCAGGAGTAAGGGGAAATAGACTTCTAGGAAAACAAACTGAACTTACAAGCTCAAATGGGCAGACTAGGTGGGCCATAGGCCCTTATCTGCCGACACTGTCTATGTATCTATGTAACGTTTGGTTCTTACCAGACAGGTTTTACCCTCCCATGCCCCTCCCATTGGATACCCCTGATCATGGAATCCCCCAACAGGAACACTCAAACCTCCATGTTCACCCCCCAAGTTTCCACTCCTTTCATGCCCGTCCTCTTTTCCGGCCTCTCCCCCAGCTGCTTTTTTGGAAGTTTCCTCCTTTTGGTCCCCTCGCTATCAGAGTTCCCATGTGTCCCCTGAGTGCCCACCTTTGCTCCTCTCCCTATGCCAGAGGCTTCAGTACCTGGTGCAGTTATGTAGGCGACCCCTTGTCCCCTACTTCTCCCACCTCCTCCATATTTCCCCTCAACCTCCTCTCTAAGCTGTGCCAGCTGGTAGCACACTGGGCATCCTCAGAACTTCCAAGCCCAGTCAGGTATCATGGCTGCCTCACACCCTGTGCACCCAACCACCCTACCAAAGATGCCCGCTCTTGTGACATGCGGTCCCATCCCCATCATAGCAGATTTTTAGGACAATAAGCCCCCAAGTCAATGCAAAACACTCAGCTTAAGTTAGATCTGGGTTCTAACTGGAGTTTTACAAAAACAATTCCCCACCCACCAAGCAAGAATAACAGATAAAACTGGGTTCCTCAATGTCCAGAGCGACATGGGGATATACATAAACAATCCCCTACACAGCATGCAAGGTGGCAGTCAAAAAACAGAATTTCCCAAGGTCCAAAGCTACAAGCCCGAACTACAAGTCCAGCCCACTTCTATCCCCTGACTCCTCCCCCACTGACTATTTAATAGAGGTCAGGGCCAGGATGGGGGGCTGGGTAACAATTACAACTCCTCCAAGACAAATGAAGGAGGCTGGGCTTGCCTTTTATCGCCCAGCCGCGAGTTTAAACCTTGGCGCCCTGTGCGCTGATTGGATTGCTCACTCCTCTGGCAGACTCCACACACACGCCTCGCTCGATCCAACCGTGACTCGCCACCGATGCTGGGAAATGTTTGTCTTGGTGCCCTCCCGCTGCCGATGTGGCCAAGAGACTCCTTGGCAGGGCCCTGGCTCCTCCCGCTGCCAATGTGGCCTCTGGTTTCAGCTCCACACCGCCAGTGCGGCCAGCAGTCTCCTCGGCTCCACTGCTGAAGCGGCCAGCAATCTCCCTGTCTGTTCGTGCCGCCGATGCGGCCCCCGGTTCAAGCTACTGATGCGGCCATCAATCTCCCTGGCTCCTCACAATTATAGCTTCTCCAAGACAAGTAAGGGAGGCTGGGCTTGCCCTTTTATAGCCCAGCCATGAGTTTTTAAACCTTGGTGCCCTATGCACTTATTGGACCACTCACTCTTGTCTGGCAGTCCCCACACAGAAGCCCCACTCGCTCCAACCCTGACTCGCCGCCAATGCAGCCGAGCTGGGAAATGTTTGTTCTGGCGCTCTCTGGCCGCCGATGCAGCCAAAAGACTTCCTCGGCAGGGCCCGCCCCCGCCACCAGTTCGGCCTCGTTTCAGCACCATGCCACCGATGTGGCCAGCAATCTCTGGCTCCGTCTGGTTGATGCGGCCCCCCGGTTCAAGTGCCGTGCCACCGATGCAGCCGTCAATCTCCCTGGCTCCTCTCAGTTACAGCTCCTCCAAATAAATACATGATTCAGAAATTCAGTTTAATTTGAAGTTTATTTTACCAGGATAACACCATTGAGACAACTCATTTGTGAGGCGGTCCTGGAGGGACATAAGTACAATACAAAATACAGTACAGTTACAGTAGTACAATACAGATACAGCTAAGATACCATATCCAAGAACAGTGGGCATAAGGAAATTAACTAGGTAAAATACAGAATAGCAGAATGTTTACACAGGACAACTTTGAAAATAGGTCTATGACCTAAAGTTTGCTATCCTGTATAAAAATAAACATTTTTACTACTACTACTACTACTACTATAAATCAGTACAGGTGCCTACACAGTTAACTAGTTGTGTACAACAATTATGGAAAATGATTGGTACAAAAAAGTAAATTGGAGCAATAGAAGAGGACATAAGATGCAAGGTTCAAGGAGTTTTATAGCAGCAGAGGAGGGTCAATGACACAAAAGGAGTACAGGGTAAAAAATATTACAAAACAGGGAGAGGAGAGCAGGTGTGGAGAAAGGGTGGGGGTGGAGAATGCAGAAAAGAAGCATCAGGGAGGGGTGGAGGCTGTACAAGTGTTTAATACTAGTGCAGGATGAAGGGGGTTGGAAGTAAACCAGGCCAGAGGGGAGATGGGGCGGATAAAGGAGAGGATCAAGTACCAGGAGTCAGGGAGAATATGCATGATTAAAGTAAGCAGGTTCAAGCAGAGCAGTTACATTCATCTTTCAACATACATCCAATCAAGGACTGGAGTGTACACAGGTTAACAATAAGGTTAAGTTTGAGTTTGTTGTATGGTGCTCCATAAGGTCAGCAGGGCATAACTTAGTAATGAAGAACCAAACTGGGTTCTAATCCATGGGGATATCAAATGTTTTATATACGAGAACTTCCTGAGAGTGTACGCAGTGGGGGCACATTTAAACATGGTGCAGAAGTAGGGAAGGAGTTTCAGGGTTAGAGCTCTGTAAAGCCAGAGGGATGCGTTTTTCGGCACCTTCTGACACGAAGGGATGTTTAACCAACCTGCAGGTGTTGAAAGGGGTGTTTTGTAATGAATCTTAAGGCCCTGTGATAGTGTGTCAAGGGTAGCTAGGGCTGACTTCGGACTGTGACTGTAGAGAAAGTCCGCATAGTTGATTTAACGGGAGAAAGGTTGTTTGAACCAACCTTAGTTTAGCGGCCTTGAGTAAGCAAGTGCTGTATTCGATTAAAAGAGACCAAGCCTTTGGCAAAGTTTTTTGGTGCTTTCCTCTATATGTGTTACAAAAAATAGTTTTCAATCCAGCCAGAAGCCGAGATATTTAAATTTCTCGACTGGTTCCATTAATTCTCCCAGGATAGTCTTGATCTGAAGATTTGTGTTCAAGGAGTTGGTGGGAACATCTTTGTTATTAGGGGACGAGTGCATACTTTTTGTCTTTTTAGCAGTGAGGAGTAATTTTAGACTTAAGTTTTGTTGAAGTAGGTCAAAGTCATGTTGGTAGGGCTTGAAATAATGCCCTCTGTGTGGTACATTTCCTCCGGAAATGTGGGTGTCACAGCACTCATTTCCAGGGCAAATGTTACAGTTCTACACGAAGATTACAAAAACCTTTACAAAATACACTTTGATGATTAACAGTGCGTTTCACCCCAACTGAGCATCATTAGTGTGTTGTTTTTTTTTTTTTCAATCAGGTTAAAAAATAAATGAGATGTGTTTCTTTTTACCCTGACTGAGTAATAAAGAATATGTTCTGTTTAAGCAGGGGACCTAATGATTTGATTGTGCAATATTTGACTGATAGGAGAAATCTTTCTTCAGACACAGGCAGGTGATGCCTGTAAATTCAGTATTACACCCTGAATAGGGAGTATAGGCACTGATGCCCCTTCCCCCCCCATTCTGTGCAATAAATACCCTGACTGAACAGGCAGGCAGGCACTGCTGATCGTTTTTGACTCTGACAAGTTTCAAACTGTCAACAGGCATTGACTTAAATTTTTTTTTTTTTTAGATGCTTATTAACTTTGGTAACAGCTTTTTTCCCTCACTATCTGTAGGCAAAAACAGTGTCTCGAATTTTTGCCTAACTGACAAGATAGGAATATTTGTTCCTAAGAGCAGGCACTTCTGTCTGGGATCGCTTTCTGTTCCCAATTAGACAAAGTGTTTTTTTTTTTTTTTTTTTACGTCAGCAGTGTCCTTTTCTCAAATACATGGTCTTCTGCACCACAGCTGAAGACACTTACCTGCTGCTAAACGGTTCATAAACACTAAATCAGTGCAGCCAAATAGTGCACGCCAACAGCAATCTGCGTTCTACACAAAGAGAGCAGTCTGTTATCAGTGTGGGACTTCTAATATCACAAGGTCTGTTCCTGCCATTAGTAACTTTAGTCCGCTTAAATGCGGGCCAGTGCATTGACTTTCCTCCGTGAAGGACCCTCCACAGCTGGCCATTCTGTGCCTGTTTTCAAAGTTCAACAAAAGCATCTGCACTGGCTGCTGTTCCTGACTTGCCTTTTTTTTTTTCTTCCCAGCACCCTGCCCCAGCATACATAGTGAGCTTCTCAGTCAATCCTGGCTCAGTCTCTCTGCGGCCCCCGCAGTCAAGATCACGAGTAACATTTCCAAATGGAAATGCAGCTTGTAAATCAACATTTCCTGCAGCAAAACTACCTTTCCACGGAAATACTGAAAGGCTATATCTCGAGCCCTGGTTGTAACTCGAGGCAAGCGAGTTGGAGAGAAGGCCTGGCAACATATAACACAGTATTGTCCGCAAATAAGTGAATGTTTGCTGTGCTGACATTGTTGTTAATATTACTAATGTAAATGGCAAATAATAACAGACTCAAGATGGAGCCCTGCGGAACTCCTCTCAGGATAGGTTTTAAAGGGGAGAGGGTGCCATTGGCTTTAACCTGTTGCCGCCTGTCGGTAAGATAACAGGAGAACCAATTTAGCGAGGTATCATCTAGACCAAAATTATTTCATATGTCCAGTAGTAATTGGTGATCAACAGTGTCGAACGCCTTGCTTAAATCTTAAAAAAGGGGCAAACATGGTGCTTAGCGTCAAGGGAGGTTAACCAGTCATCTGCAACTTTTGCTAGAACAGATACCGTACTATGTTTGAGGCAAAACCCAGATTGCAGGGGGTTCAGTAGATTTACTGCTTCTAGGAGGTCTCTAAGTTGGGCTCTGACCAGTTTTTTCAAGGAGCTTAGATAGAATAGGCAGAAACAAAACAGGTTGGTAATTATTGAGATGGCATTGGTCGACAGATTTAAATGAAGGGATGACCTGGGCAGTTTTCTAAATGGGAGGGATAGCACCTTGGGGAAAGTGACAGATTGAACAAGTGGGTGATAGGCGGGGCCAGGGTGTAGTATCCTATCTTTAGAAATTAAGGTTTGAGCTGATCTGCTCCTGCCCCTTTTTTAGGGTCTAGAGTGAGCAAAAGATCCTTGACTTGTTTGAGTGAGACAAGGCTGGAACTAAATTTGTGAAGAGCAAAGGCAAGTTTTTGGGGAAGGTAATGAAAGGGTGCAAACAAGTGGCTGGGATGATGGCTTACTGATGGGAGAAGAGTCAAAAGCTAGGCCAGCTGTGGCAAAATGATTATTTAACTGGTCCAGAATATCTTCACTATTTGTGTATGTATTTGTCCCCCAAGACTATTTTAGCTGGGAGGGATGAAGGCAAACTGTGCCCTTCGATTTCCCTAATAGTATTCCAGAATTTAGCAGCATTGTTTCTGGATGACTCCAAGGCAGACTGGTAGTACTTGGCCTTTTCTGCCCCAATGAGTCTGGTGCACTGGTTTCTTGCTGCTCTAAAGGCAGCCCAATCGTCTTCAGATTTTGTCTTTCGGACTTTTTTCAA
Organism: Neoceratodus forsteri; assembly: GCA_016271365.2. Taxonomy (NCBI): domain Eukaryota; kingdom Metazoa; phylum Chordata; order Ceratodontiformes; family Ceratodontidae; genus Neoceratodus; species Neoceratodus forsteri. Next base: position 1,536,976,297 of record CM057453.1, read on the forward strand.
TAGGTGATCTCTGCAATGTAAGTTTGATTTAAAAAGAAAAAAAAAATTTATGCTCCCACCCTGCACCCTGACGCTCCATCCTTCTCCCCCCGGTGGCCCTCCAGTGACTCAGGTCTGTTCCCGAACCCGGGTTGCCGACTGACCAGCCAAGTAAGGTGGATTTTAATGAGTTAGAGAACCAAGGACTAGCTTTTTTTTTTTTTTTTTCCCTAGTTCTGAGTTTTGTCATTGGGGCATGTTTAATAACCCTCCATTACAAGGTTGAGGAAGAGGGTATATGCCTCAGCAACTGCTGGGGCCAGGTAAAAATCTTGCTATCTGATCCCGTTCAGATCAGACAAGAACTCAGAGATATTGAATTTGAGGAAGTTTCTTTTGTAGGTAAAATTAGGTGGACTGGTTGTTTTTGGAGGGTGTCTCACGCAGGCAATGGCCACAAGTGTCATTATGGAATACCCAGGTGTAAGCAGTTTTATGGGGCATGTTGATAAAGTTTAGGTCCAGGAGAGTGCTATGCCCAGGGTTTTTAGTATTAGGACAGGTGGCATCACAGATTAGTTGTGTAAGTCCATGTACATCACAGAAGTTTTTTAAGGGTTCCGAGCAATGAGAATTCTAGTCCAAGTTGAAGTGCCCCATACAAATTCAGAGTCAGTGGCTCCTAGGATCCTGCTGAGGTGGGAAATTATCCCAAGTCCACCAGAAAGGGGTCTATAACAGCCAGAAATGTAGATCGATTTGTTAGCTGATAGAGACATTTTTAGGGTGAGACTTTCAAATTCCTTGGGCAGGGTGGTGGAGTAGAGGACAGCGGCCATGTACTTGTCTAGAACATAAGTTGCGACCCCCCAAACCTCTAGATATCCTATCTGTTCTGTAAACATTGTAGGATGGAATATTGATAGCCTGATTGGGAGTAGAAGCTTCAGACAGGATTCTGAAACTACAAGTACCCCTGGGGTGGTGTGCAGGACCCAGGCTTGAATTAAATCCATTTTCTTTAGCAGGCTGCAGGCATTGATATGGATAAAGCTGAGACCTTTTAGTTGAGGTAGATCTGAGGGAGCAGGAATAGGTAGAGGCGGTCCAGGATTTAATTCAATGTTTCCTGAGCAAAATAGCAAGAGTAGAAGAAGCTTCTTAACCCCTTTTTACAGGAACTTGAGAAGAGAGTGGCACCCATGTTTGGGGAAAGGGGTCCTGGAGGGGAATATGCATGGTTGGGAGAGGAGGTGAGGGGACACTGAACTGAACACTGCAGTATGGACAGGAATAGTTAATGGTGTGGGTGAGCCTGGGAGGGTCGTAAAGGTTTGATAGGGTTCAGAGTAGCTCCTGGAGTTGGTATCCATGGAGAGGCACCAGGGTACAGGCATACGTAATTTAGGGTATTTAAGAAGGCAGAGGGGCTGAAGTGGTAGGAGGCTGCATGAGTTGTCGTCCGAAGATGCCCCATACCAAGAGTGGCCTAGATGGGTAAGGTCCACACAATTCAGTATGAAGAGGGGGAGAGAAGGATATGAATTGTCAGGGAGAGAGCCATACTACAGCTTGCTATGCGGTATTGCCAGTCCTCTGTAGTATGCAGGAAAAAAATCCCTTGTTAAAAGGACAAACAAATAGCGTAGTTGCCGTATTGGTCCTAGTAAGAACAAATCCAGAAGCAAATGGTTTGATACCTTTTATTGGACCAACATAGATGTTATAACAAAAGAACAAAGTGCTCTAGCTTTCGGACCAACCAAGTCCTTAAGAAGCTTTATGACAGTTACAGTGGTCCCTCTTTATAAGGAACACCTCTGGAGTCAGCAAATTTGTTCACTATAGCAAGGTGTTAATATGCCTAATTAGGTAATAATGGGTGCCATCACAGGTGTTCGCTATAAAAAGAAATTCCTGATGGAGGGGTATGGTATAGTGAGAGAGCTCTGTATTTAGAAAATCCTATACTAGTAACACCCAGATAATGCATAAAAAACAAATAATTCTCATTGGTTTAACATATTAATTTGAAACATAACTGAAGATTATGTCAGAGAAGCTAATAACACCAGTATGCTTTTAACGGAGAAACCCCTGACATTTATTTATTTATTAAATTTTGGTGACCGGGTAGGCCCACTGAGCCCCGAAGGTCCCTTTTTCAGGGGCAACCCGGGATAATAATACAAGTTATAAGAATGAACAAGGACATAAGGAACATTTGAGGCATTGTGAGTTACAGCATGAGGTGGTTACAGTAAAGAAAAATAGTGGATACAGGCATGGTTACAGGCATGGTAAAAGAAAAGCAGTGGATACAGGCATGACTTACAGGCACGGTAAAAGGAAAGCAGTGGATGCAGGCACGTGTACAGGCATGGTTATCATCATGACATATAAGCAATTGGTAATACTTTGCATATAGTTTATTCAGGGGTTACACTTGGCCTCTGGCAAGCAGTCTGTATTAGGCAGGTAGTAGGAAGGTTAAGCTAGGAGACGGGAGTTGGAGAGGAGGGGAGTACCTTAGGAGCTTTAAGTGCCATGACAGTGGCATGCTCTTGAGGTCAGCAGATGGGACTTAAGCCTGGTGCGGAAGTTCATGAGTGAGGAGGAGGCCTGGACCTGGGGAGGGAGCTTGTTCCATTGGCAGGCTGCTTGGGAGGGAAAGGATCTTCCGCCAGCGTTTGTCCTTACCCTAGGGACTTCTAATAGCATTCTATCTGAGGTCCTTAGGTTCCTTTGGTTGTGTTTTGAGGGTTATGGTCCCGGCAATGCTTGGTGGAGCGTGGGGTTTGAGAAGTTTGTAGGCCTGGACAAGCAAGGGGTGTTGGAGGCGGGCGACCAATGTGGGACAGCAGTGGCCAAAGTGTCACAGTGGTGACGTCTCGGGTGGTCTAAGGTTGCTAAACTAGCTATTTTATTATATAGGGTTTGCAACCTGGTAATCTCTTGTTTAGCCATGCCCTGTATAATAGGGGCCACAAAGGTCAGGTTGGGTAGAAGGACGCTGGTAGCTATGGAGCGCCTGGCTTCAGGGATGAGTTGGTCCCTGAGTCGGTACAGGGTGCCAAGTTTCCGATGTAGGGTCCTGGTGACCTGGTTCATGTGTTCTTTGTCTGTGATATTCTGATCCTAAGGCCTAAGTATTTAAGGGAGGGGACTGCGTTAATGGCTTTACCAGAGAGTGAGGTTAAGGAGAGGGATGAGGACCTGTCATATCCCAGGGATCTTGGCCCGAATAGCATTGCCTTGGTCTTGTCGGCATATAGTACCATTCTAACGTAGCCAAGTCTCTAGTGAAGTGTGATCATTTTGGAGTAGAGGGCCTAGGGCAACCATGTCATGCAGGGGTCGGAAAATGACCGTATCATCAGTGTACTGCATAACTGAGCTCTCCCCGCAGTGGGTACACAGGTCATGAGTAAACAGAGAAAACAGGAGGGGGCCTAAAATTGAGCCCTGAGGTACACCCTGGTTCAGGGATAGTGGGTCAGACATGGTCCCTTTCCATGAGACCCTCTGTGCCCTGCCTGATAAGTAGCTCCCAAACCACTTCAGGGCATGATTGTCTAGGCCCATATTTTGCAGCTTCTGTAGCAGCAAGTTGTGGTCGACGAGGTTGAACGCCTTGGATAAGTCTATAAAGACTGCACCAGTGGGTATCCCTTTGTCCATTACCCTGAGAACTTCATCCGTGAAGTTAATGAGGGCAGTGTCAGTACCATGGTTTGTTCTAAATCCATGTTGGGAGGGGGGGCAAGGAGCTGATGAACTTCCAGGTAGTCCCTGAGTTGCTTGTAGATGGCTCTTTCTTGCACCTTAGCAAGTGAGCAGAGGAAGTGGGCCTGTAGTTGTTGAGTTTTCCTTGAGCCCCCCCCCCCTTTGTGAATAGGGACAACATTGGCATGTTTCCATAGGTCAGGGACTGCTCCTTCCCTCAGTGATTGATTGAGGGGCATGGTTATAGGTCAGGCTAAGGAGGTAGCTCCTGCCTTGAGTAGCCGACGGTTGATACTGTCGGGTCCCCCTGACCCTTTCGGTTTCAGGTTCCTTAGGAGGTTTAATACTTCAGTGCGTTTAGCCAGTCTCAGGTGAAATGGGGGTCTTTCCATGTGAGGTAGTTCATCTGAGGTGGGGGGGGAGAGTCTGGGGAGACAGGCAGGTCTTGTAGGCCTCGAGGTCTGAGAAGTGCCTGTTAAAGTTGTAAGCTCTTTATCTTGCATGTAATTAGGGAGAATAATATCGTACTGTTTTGTTATCAGTATACTGTTTTCTTGAAACATACTGAGACATTTTAGAATTTGTGAGGTGAACTCTCTGCATGTTGCTATTTCTTGATAACCTTTGACCTTCGGGGGCTTCTCGGCTAAAAGCATACTGGTGGTAATGAGCTTTTCTGATGTCATTTTCTGTTTTGTTTCAAATGAATATGTTAAACCAGTGAGAATTATTTCTGTTTTTTATGCATTATCTGGGTGTTGATAGTATGGGATTTTCTACATTACTGTCATAAAGCTTCTGAAGAAGGACTTGGTTGGTCTGAAAGCTATGGCACTTTGTTCTTTTGTTGTAACATCTGTGTTGGTCCAATAAAAGGTATCAAACCATTTGCTTCTGGATCTTGTTAAAAGGAGGAGGCTTGAAGTGTTTTGAAATCCCTGCGGTAGACTAGAAATTCCCTTGTTAATGGAGGATGCTTAAAAAGTTTAGAAATTCTGCTCTAAACCAGCAATCTAACCAAGGCTGGGAGATATTGTAGGGGCGTTAGGCTAGGTCAGCCTTGTGATCCCTCTAGTGGTTGGTTGCTAAAAAGTGACAATGAGGAAGTGGGCACTTAATTTCGTACAACTAGCTCACATGACCAGCACCAATTATAAAGTATGAGTGCCAGATAGGACGAAGGTGTGGGGTGGGGAGCCGGCACAGTGCCGGTGGGAAGAAATCTCTTTGAAATTTAGTTTAGCAGTGCTAGCACTAGTAGTGGTCTGCACCCTTAACCCTTAGGCTGCCGACAGAATTAGAACGTATAGGAATTTTGGACTGCTATATCAGTCTGTGGCACAACAAGGGTTAAAATGCAGTAAATCGGCTGAAGCTAGGATGCGGTAAAAAGTAAGTGAAATATTTACAGATGGCAGGAAATATTTATCTGAGCAAGCCTTAATTAGTTAATGCCATGCTGGAACAGCCTTAATTGATGCAGTATAGCAGTTCCAATTGGGACAAGGGAAAATGGAGTCCAAGGCAGGAGCTAATTAGGAGGGACCCGAGAGGAGCTCCAAAAATTCAAACAGAGTTCAAGAGAAAATAACACTGGGCTATTCTGGCCTGTGACTGGAATGTCAACATACCAGGATACACAATCTACAGGAGGGACAGGGAGGGTAAAAGAGGAGGAGGAGGAGTAGCTGTGTATGTAAAGGAAGGGATCAAAGCAACAGAACTAAAGAGTAAACAGGGAGCAGATGAGGCACTCTGGGTCACCCTGGAGACAGGAAATGGCACCACAATCCGCATGGGGGTTGTATACAGACCCCCATCTCAGGGGGAGGGAGTGGACAAGGAAATGATAGAAGGCATCCTTAGAATGGCAGAAAAAGGGGAGATATTGTTGACGGGGGACCTGAATATGCCAGATGTTAACTGGAGCACCTTTGCTGCAGGCACGTCCAAGAGCAGGGTCATTCTTGCTGCCCTACAAGGGGCATGCCTCAGACAGCTAGTATTGGAACCCACTCGGGAGGGAGGGAGCAATCCTAGACCTGGTACTCTCAAATGGGACGGAGAAAGAATCTCAAATTTAGAAGTGGGTAGCCATCTGGGGAACAAGCGACCACCAAACAGTGTGGTTCACTTATAAACACAGCTATACAATCAAGCCACAAAAGCAAGAGTATTGGACTTTAGGAGGGCTGACTTTGGGAAATGAGAGAGTGCCTCAGAAAAGCACTAGCAAACAGACAAGAAGGAGGGGTGGAGGAACAATGGGGAGTAGTCAAAACAGCCATCACAGAGGCAACAAAACACAATGAAGGAAAAAAAAACACTATGGTTCTCAAAAGAGGTGGCAGGGAAGGTTAAGGAGAAAAGGATAGCATTCAGAAAATATAAGGAAACACAGAAGGAGCAGGACAGAGAACTTTATCAGTTAAAGCAGAAAGAGGCAGGGAAGGCAGTCAGAATAGCAAAGGCCCAAACCGAGAAAAGGATAGACAGCTCTGTTAAGAAGGGGGATAAGACCTTTTATAGGTACATTAGGGAGCGAAGAAAGACCAAAGGAGGGATACTGAGGCTTAATAAAGGGGAGGGAATGTGGGCAGAGGGTGACAGTGAAAAAGCAGGGATACTGAATGAATATTTCTGCTCAGTATTCACAAAGGAAGAGGAGGGGGAGGTACCTAAATCAAACAAGAGAAACACTCTGAAGATGGGGGGGGCGGCGATACCAGTCCATTTACAGAAGAAAGGGTTCTGAAGGAACTAATAAAATTGAAGGTGGACAAAGCAATGGGGCCTGATGGGATTCACCCAAGAATTCTAAAAGAACTAAGGGTAGAACTAATGACACTGCTGACTACTCTCTTTAACAAATCATGGGAGGATGGGATGGTACCTGAGGACTGGAGGAGGGCGGATGTGATTCCTCTTCACAAAAGTGGGATCAGGACAAAGGCAGGAAACTACAGACCAGTTAGTTTGACCTCAATGGTAGGGAAAATGATGGAATCACTTCTGAAGGAAAGAATTGTTGAGTACCTAGAGGCCAGTGGGGCAGCATGGATTCACGATGGGAAGGTCGTGTCACATGAATCTAATATATTTCTTTGACTGGGTGACCAAAGTAGTAGACCAGGGAGGGGCTGTGGACATGGCCTACCTAGATTTTAGCAAGGCATGTGATACAGTCCCACACAAAAGATTAATAAGCAAGTTAGCCAGCCCTGGAGTGGATCCCAAGGTGGTAGCCTGGATAAAAAATTGGCTAGACAACAGGATGCAAAGGGTAGTAGTAAATGGCGTCCACAGTGAAGAAAGGAGGGTTACTAGCGGGGTATCGCAGGGTTCAGTACTGGGTCTGGTCCTTTTTAATGTCTTAATAAGTGACATTGCAGAGGAACTGGAAGGAAAAGTATGTCTCTTTGCAAATGACACAAAGATCTGCAACAGTGTTGATACACAAGATGGAGTGGAAAGGATGAGAAGGGACTTGGCAAGGTTGGAGGAATGGTCAAATGTGTGGCAGCTCAGATTCAGTGCAAAGAAGTGCAAGGTAATGCACCTGGGAAACAAAAACCCAGGGGAAGAGTACACAATGGGGGGTGAGATACTGACAACAGTAAAAATGGAAAGGGACCTAGGGGTAGTCATAGCAGATGACCTAAAGGTGGGCAAGCAACGTGAGAAGGCAGTAAGGAAGGCTGGAGGGATACTGGGATGCATAGGGAGAGGCATCAATAATAGAAAACAGGAAGTTGTTATCCCTCTGTACAGACAGTTGGTGAGACCCCATCTGGAGTACTGTGTGCAGTTCTGGAGACCCCATCTCCGCAAAGACATAGACAGTGGAGGCTGTCCAGAAGAGGGAAACCAAAAGCGTGTAGGGTCTGCTCCAGAAGACATGCGAAGAAAGACTAAAGGAGCTTAATATGTATACCCTTGAGGGAAGAAGGGAGAGAGGGGACATGATAGAAACTTTCAAGTACATCAAGGGAATCAATAAAGTCCAAGGGGGTAGCATCTTTCAGAAAAAGAGATGTGCAAGAACAAGGGGGCACAATTTGAAGATAGAAGGGGGACTGCTCAGAGGTAATGTGAGGAAGTATTTTTTCATGGAGAGGGTTGTGGATGCATGGAACAGCCTCCCTGAGGAGGTAGTGAAGTCAAGAACAGTGGGGGAATTCAAGAATGCATGGGACAGACATAAGGCAGTCCTAGTGGGGGGTAGGAGGAAGTAAGCTTTTGGTTAACTAGGATCTGCAACTTATCTGTTGGGTAGGAAAATGGTCAGACTAGTTGGGCCAAGTGGTCCTTATCTGCCGTCAAATTCTATGTTTCTATTCGAGCCTGTACCTTAACGCTTCTGCTGGGAGGGCGGCTGGAGTCTAGAAGAAGGTGCCAGCGGAGCAGCTCCAGGCTGGGGTCCATGAGGCGTGGAGCCCGCTCAGGGATGAGTGCCTGCGGGAGAGAGGGAGAATTCAATTATATGGCAGGCAGCTGAAGGAGACAGGCATGAAATGGGGGTTCAGCACAAGGGGCTGAGAGAATGGGGGTAAAGGAAAGAAGAAAACAGCAGATTGCAGAGAGAAAAAGAGCAGAAGATTAAGTTTTAACTCAAGTGTTTAACCTGGGGAGAGCAAAGATAAGCCAATTAAGGTTAATTGGGGGGGGGGGAGGTTAAGCACGAAGGGGCCAAGGGTTGGGGGAGAAGTTGAGAGAGGCGGCACAGTGGACAACTAAGGAAGAAGGTAAAAATAGCAGTACAAACAGCAGAAAAGGGAACACTTTGTTTTTAAAGGGTTCTTAGCAGGGAGGAAGAGAAAAAGAGAAGATTCAGTAGAAACTGCAGAAAGGGTACACTTTATCTTAATGTTCAGTACAGCATTTGCCCATCGAGGAAATGTTTTTCCATGAGAGGAGCAGACCAGTAGAGCCACCTCTGTACATCTAAGACCATAGAGGTTATCCATAAGGTGTAAGGTTAGGGGCCCAGGATGTATGCAAACCTCTGCTTCCAGCAAAGGTTCAGTCAGAGTACTGAGCAGTGCTTTTGACCTCCAGTCAGGTCTGTGCTTCCTGCTGTGGGTAGCGTATTGCTCTTCGTTCTTCCATTGTCACTTTCCTCCTGCTTTATAACCAGGTTGCTGAGCTGGTAAGGGATGGTCTCTCCTTAATAAAACACTCTAATTGCTTACAGTTAGGTGCCCAATTGCCGGTAAGTTTTTTTTTTTTTTTTTTCCCTGTCTAGTGTGGCTCCTGTGGTCACACAGTTGGGTTGAGCTCCCTTGTAGTATGCTGCGCAGGGCTGTGTGAAGTTATTAGAAACACAAAAGGTGAATGTGCCAGCAAACACAGGGGGGTGCAGTCAGTCACAAGGAGAGAAACAGCACAGGCTAACAGACAAGTTATCCTAACACTCTGGCACTTAAGTCTTTGCCTCACACTAAGGCCCTGTCCACACTATGCCTCTGTAAAATTACAGAGTGCCCAAACCGTTACTGCAATGGTTTGCATTTACACTTGTAACGTTACAGAAGGCGTTTTCGTAACTGTTGTTGAAACCACATATGAGGTGGTTTCAACAACGGTTAAGAAACCGGTCCTGCCTCGTAACGTTACCGGCGGTGGTGATGGGCGTGAATCGTCCCCTGCCTGTAGCAGAGCGCCGAGCGCATTGTGGGATTGGGTATCGCTAACGGTCGCCCGTTCCCGGGGTGTGGACTGGTGGTACCGGTCTCGCACTGTCACTGCTGCAGTGTGGACTCATTGTACCGCTCCCCAGCTGTAAAGGTTTCTGTCCATTACGGGGTCTGGGCGGTGTAGTGTGGATGGGGCCTTAGGCGTTATCAGGGAGGCGGAGTGCTGGGCATTGGACTGTCTGTTGCCTCTTTATTCTGAACTGATTGGCTTTTTGCATTTGAAATAAATGGATTGCAACTGAGATTTTTTTTTTTTTGTTTGTCAAATATTTTTGCTGAAATGTAGTAATAAAACAACCAAGTGACTGAACAAGACAACAATCAACAGTAGTAACTTGATGGGTTGAGTACAGTAGTTATTGAAAGAGGAAAAAATAAACTGTGTATTAATAACATATATGGAAATAATGGCTACCTTTACAAAGGACTAGATATGGACTAAAATTAATTGGTGCATGTTGGACCCTGTGATATGTAGGTAGTTGTTGCATGACCGAAGCCATAACATGTGAAGACATATAATTACAGAGGAAAACAACATTGGTGTAGTGCAGTGATCAGAGGACACCAAATTTTAGAAAAAATATCCGATGAACCATTGGCATTTAGCTGTGTCTGTTCTAAGCTCATACATGTTCTTAAATTCAAGGCCCATTGTTGAATAGAAGGAGGACTGACTGACATTCGGCTCTGGACTATTGTTTCCTGGCTGTGACCAGGGCAAGAGGCCAGGGAGCTATATTACCATCCCACCCATAATGCATCTCATGCCACAAAGGAGTAACTTTAGGGCATGTCAAGGCCATATGCAGAAAACCAGCATCTTCCAAGAAACATCTGTTGGGGCATGCTCCAGAGCTGTCTGAGCGAATACTAAGTAATTTTTGGGAGGTGATATATGCCCTGTAAATAAAATTTAATTGAATTTGTAATAACTGGTTCACGCAGCAATAAGTTAAGTAATGTACAGCTGCAAGTCTCCAGGTGTCTACATCAATTTGGATTGACATGTCCTGCTCCCATTTATTCCTAATGTCCGCTGTGGGTAGGACCTCGGTTCCACAAAGAGTGTGGTACAGTGTCACTGAGGCTTATTACATGGCTGGGGTCTGTAAAGTTCCTCTTCAAACGGTGAGGAGTTAGCCCATCTTGAGGTGCAATCTAGACTGGTACCCAGCCTCTATCAAACTGCAATGTAATTAAAGACGTTCCTAGGGTCGGTGTTCAGTCATTCTTGAGTTCAGTGAACTGAAGTATTCTACACCCTTGATATAGCTCTGCCACGTGTTTCAGGCCCTTGCGACGCCACTGAAGCATCCTGTGGTGTAATTGCACCATATAGGGACCCTTCATTTTCATAGCAGCTATGAGCTCCGTATATGGAGGTGGCATTTGTTTATGATCTATGTATTTATGTAAGGCTATCCAGATTTTAATTGGGGTGTCCGTAAATGGATTGGTTACCACAGGTGGCGTGAGAGACCACAGTGACCGTGATAGATATTTTAAATATATGTCTCCTCCTAACTCTTCTTCCTTGATGGACATCCATGAAGGCTCGGGAGTCCCCTTGCCCAACGGCAGAAATGCCAGTTGTGAGGCCCAATAATAATGCTGAAAATGTGGTAAGTTGGCCCACCCAGTTTACAATGTTTCTTTTGATCTAGGCAGGTTTCCCCTTTCCACAGGAATTTGTGTGGCGTGGAATTAATTTGCTTGAAGTGCACTTGCAGCACTTGTATGGGTAAAGCTTTAATATACGTATAGACAGCTTGGCAGAATAAACATTTTGGTAGTGTTCATGCAGCCAGGCAGAGATAAAGGCAGTGACTGCCATCGTTCACAATTCTGAGATAGTTTAAGGATAAGGGGGTTATAATTTGTGGCCTATAATGGGCTTAGCCGAGAGGGGATCACTTTTTCCCAGGTACTTAATTTGACCCACCATTCATAACCCCCCAAGGTTGGTGACAAGCTGAGCCCTTTCCAGCCTGCCCACTGGTAATAGGTTGCTTTTGGTCCAGTTTATTTTGTGTCCTGAATGAGAACCACATTCGTGCATAAGGGAGTGGACCTTGGGCAAGTCCTGAGAACGGTTTATTAAGTATAGCAACAAGTTGTCGTCAAAGAGGGCAATCTTATGCTCATGTCTCTCCCCCCCCCCCAAAAAAAAAAATGGATTCCTGGGTGGTCCTGGATGGCCACTGCCAATGGTTCTAGAGACATGACATACAGAAGAGGGGATAAAGGACACCCTTGACCCTTGTACCCCTCCCTAGGGTAAAGGGAGGGAGTCAGCTGTCCATTGACCACAGCTTGAGCAGTGGAAGATGAATACATCACCTGTATTCACTTGAGTATCTGTGGCCCCAGGCTCAATCTACGGAGAGTTTCAAACTTATCCCCACTCCACATGGTCAAATGCTTCCTCTGCATCTAAGGCAAGGACTGCCGCCCTATGTTGTAGTTTTGTTTTAGACCATTTATATATGATTTTTTGTGTTTTACGAATATTGTATTTCCCCTGTCGACCCTTAACAAATCCAGCTTGATACGTGTGAATAATAGAAGGTAGGATTGGCTCACTACTTAAATGACCTTAGCCAAGATTTTGTAATCCGTCGTAAGGAAAGAAATGGGCTTATAGGAGGCGCATAATGTGGGGTCCTTGCCTGATTTTGGAAGCACAGTAATTGTGGCAGACAGCATAGAGGAGTGCAGTATACCACGCTGCATGCTTTCTGTGAGCATGTCTTGTTGTGGTTCCACCAGGTTGGAGGAAAAACGTTTAAAGAAATCAACAGGCAGTCCATCTGGACCCAGAACTTTGCCACTTTTTAGCACTTTAATAGCTTATTTGAGCTCCTCTTCATGTGTGTGTGGGGGGGGGGGGGATCTCTAGTGTACTGGCTTCCTGTGGACTTATAGACTGGATCTGAGCCTTTTCAAAAATGTATCTAATTGATGAACAGTGGGAGAGGTCTCTGAGGTGTATAAAGAGTTATAAAAATTCCCAAATTCAGCACCAATTTTAGATGTACTAGTAGTTAATGAAACCCATCTGCTCCCTGATCTGACCAGTGTTTCTCTCTCCATCCCTTCTACGTAACTGCCAGGTTAGTCTTCCCCCTTCTGTCACCACTGAAATAAGCTTCTGCCTTGCCAGCAGAATCGAGCGCTCAATGCGGGTGCTACTCTGCCGATGGAAATGCCACTTTAGTTTTAGCAGCACTCTGTACAGGGAGGGAATCGGCCTAAGCATTTGAACTCACTCGCATGCAGCTGTTTTAACTTGAAGCTGGTCAAACTCGGTTTCAGCCAGTGTTTTGTGTGAGCAGAGAAAACAATGGCCTGCCCCTGAATATACACCGTGAGCGCTTCCCAACGGCACCCGTGTGACATAGTCCCCCCCCCCCCTTTGTCATGGAGCAGGGATTCCCTGATGGCTCCAGATATGGAGGCATTGAATTTCTTATCTCAAGTAATTGGGATCCAGTCGCCAAGGTTGGCATACAGGGTTTGAGCCAATGAAATACTTCCTCACATTACCTCTGAGCTGTCCCCCCTGCCTTCAAATTGTGTCCCCTTGTTCTTGCACATCTTTTTCTGAGAGATGCTACCCTGTTGGACTTTGTTGATTCTCTTGAGGTATTTGAAAGTTTCTGTCATGTCCCCCCTCTCCCTTCTTTCCTCAAGGCTATACATCTTAAGCTCCTTTAGTCTTTCTTCATATGTCTTCTGGTGCAGACCCTGCACCATTTTGGTTACATAGAAACATAGAAACGTAGAAGTTGACGGCAGATAAGGACCGCAAGGCCCATCCAGTCTGCCCATTTCTTTTCTACCTTATAAATGTGCCATCGCCTTTGCTCTGTCAGTGACCCTATCTATTCATAGTCATTTGTATTGCTCCTCTATGCCTATCCATGCCTGTTTGAAGCCCTGCACTGTATTCATAGCCACCACTTCTTGTGGTAAGCCATTCCATGCATCTACCACCCTTTCTGTGAAAAAGAATTTCCTCACATTCCCCTCAATCGGCCTCCTCTAATCTCATGCTGTGTCCTCTTGTCCTGCTATTTTTCTTATATTTAAACATGTTAGACTCTTTCACCTTGTTTATGCCCTTAAGGTGTTTAAATGTCTCGATCATATCACCTCTCTCCTCCTTTGCTCAAGGGTATACATATTGAGCTCCGTTAATCTGTCCTCATATGTCTTCTGATGCAGTCCCTGCACCATTTTGTTGCCCTTCTCTGGACTGCCTCAATTTGGTTAATGTCCTTGTGAAGATTTGGCCTCCAATACTGCACGCAGTACTCAGATGGGGCTAACCAATGTCTTGTACAGAGGGATTATTACCTCCTCTTACGACTTGGATACCCCTACTAATACACCCTAACACCCCTAGCCTTACCTACTGCTTTAGAGGTCTGCTTGATGATTTTAGGTCATCAGTGATGATGATGCCCAAGTCTCTTTCTTCCTTTGTGACTGCTAGCAACTCCTCCCAGCCTATAAGTGGCTTCAGGGTTTCTCTTCCCTATGTGCATGATTTTGCACTTCTTTGCATTAAATCCCAGTTGCCACTCTTCTGACCATTCTGCTAGTTTATCCAGATCTCTTCTCATTCTGCCCACCCCATCTGGATCATCTACTCTGTTGCAGATCTTGGTGTCATCTGCAAACAGACAAGCTTACCCTCTAGTCCATCTGGAGGTCACTAATGAAGATGTTGAATAGGACTGGTCCCAGGAGCCTGAGGTACCCACTTGTGACTTGTATCTCTTCTGACTGTATACCATTTACCACCACTCTCTGTTTTCTGCCAGTCAACCAGTTTGCCACCCAGTTGACCAACTTCTGACCCACCCGAGCCTACCTAGCTTATTTATCAATCTTCTATGTGGAACAGTGTCAAAGCTTTGCTGAAGTCAAGGTAAGCATCAACTGCTCCCCTTGTTCCACCACTCTGGTTGCCAGTCAAAGAAATCTATGAGATTGGTTGACAGGACCTTCCTTTGTAAACCCATGCTGTCTTGGATCCTGTGCCCCTATGGATTCCAGGTGTTGCACTATCCTTTCTTAAGGAGTGCCTCCATAATCTTGCCCACTACTGAGGTAAGACTGACGGTCTGTAGTTCCCCGCCTCCTCCCTACCACTCTTGTGGAGTGGGATCACATGAGCCCTTCTCCAGTCTTCTGGGACCTCTCCTGTGCTCAGAGACTCACTAAACAATTCTGCTAATGGCTCTGCTAGTTCCTCCTTTAGCTCCTTAGTACCCTGGGATGTATGCCATCAGGTCCATTGCCTTATCCACCCTGAGCTTAGCAAGCTCTTGCAGGACCCTCTTTGAGAGGGAGTAGGTGCTCACCTCCCTCCCCTGTGTCCATGATGCTGAGCTGTGGGCCCTGCCCTACCTTCTCTTCAGTAAATGCTGAGCAAAAGTATCTATTTAGGATAGATGCCTTTACAGGGTCCTCCTCCTCACATGCTCCCTTTTCTCCATTAAGCTTAGCAACCCCTCTGGACTTTCTCCTTTCACTAATGTATCTATAGAAAGTCTTGTCACCTTCTTTTACTGTTTGTGCTAGTGTTTCCTCAGTTTGGGACTTTGCCTGCCTTACTGCCTTACTTGCTTCCCTTAGGGCAGTTTGGTATGCCTCCCTATCTTCATCCCGCTGTGTTCCCTTATATTTTCTGAAGGCCAGCCTTTTGGCTCTGACCTTTTCTGCTACTGTATTTGAGAACCAAAGTGGTTTCCTTCTTCTTTGCACTTCCTTTTCTGTCTAACACAATGGATGTTGCTTCAAGTATTGTATCCTTAATGCTTGCCCACTTTGCCTGTACCTCCTCACCTGTGTTTCTTTTTGCCAGGGTTAGCTTAACTCTGTTGGCCATCTTATCAAAGTCAGCTCCTCTGAAGTCCCATATTTTGCCTTGAATGGGATGATTTAGATGTAGTAGCCAAATTGAACCATACCATGTGATGGTCACTGGCCCCCAGGTGACCTTCTACCTGGAGATCTGTGATCCCTTCTTTGTTAGTCAGTACTAGATCTAGGATAGCCCTGTCTCTTGTGGGTTGCTGTACCAGTTGTTTGAGGCCCTCCCCCTGCAGGGAATCCACTATGAGTCTAGTTCTGGCAGATGTTCCTGCTGGTATTGACCAGTCTGTATCTGGCCCACCTCTGGACAGCCTCCACCCTGTCTATGTCTTTGTGGAGATGGGGTCTCCAGAACTGTACATAGTACTCCAGATGTGGTCTTACCAACTGTCTGTACAGAGGGCCAACAACTTCCTGTTTGCTACCACTGAGGTCAAACTGACAGGTCTGTAGTTTCCTGCCTCTGTCTTGCTCCCACTTTTGTGAAGGGGAATCACACACGCCCTCCTCCAGTCCTCAGGTACCACACCATCCTCCCATGATTTATTACAAAGGGTAGTAAGTGGTGTTACTAGTTCTTCCCTTAGGTCTTTTAGAATTCTGGGGTAAATCCCATCAGGCCCCATTGCTTTATCCACCTTCAGTTTTGAGAGTTCTTTCAGAACCCTTTTTTCTGTGAAAGGACTATTATCAACCCCCCTATCCAGAGTGCTTCTATTGACTGGAGTAGGCATCTCCCCCTGCCTTTCCATTGTGAATACCGAACAGAAGTATTTGTTCAGTATCCCTGCTTTTTCACTGTTGCTCTCTGCCCAACCACCTTCCTCTTTATTCAGCCTCAGTATCCCTGCCTTAGTCTTTCTTTGCTCCCTAATGTACCTATAAAAGGTTTTATCCCCCTTCTTAACTGAGTTGGCTATCTTTTCCTCGGTTTGGGCCTTTGCTATTCTGACTGCCTTCCCAGCTTCCTTCTGCTTTAACTGGTTCAGTTCTCTGTCCTGCTCCTTCTGTGTTTCCTTATACTTCCTGAATGCTATCTCTTTCTCTCTTACCTTCCCTGCTACTTCTTTAGAGAACATAGAGGTTTCTTTCATTTTGATTTATTTGCTTCACACAAAGGCTTATTGCCTCTGTGATGGTGGTTTTAATGTTTCCCCATTGTTGCTGCACCGCACCTTCTTGCCTGTTTGCTAGTGCTTTTCTGAGGCACGCTTCCATTTTGACAATCAGCCCTTCTGAAGTCCAGTACCTTCACTTTTGTGTGGCTTGACTCTACAGCTAAGTTTATCATGAACCACACTCTTTGATGGTTGCTTGTTCCCAGATGGCTACCCACTTCAAGATCAGAGATCCTCTCTCTGTCCCCATTTGAGAGTACCAGATCTAAGATTGCTCCCTCCCGAGTGGGTTCCAAAACTAGCTGTCTGAGGCATGTCCCCTGTAGGGCATCGAGAATGGCCCTGCTCTTGGATGTGGCTGCAGCAAAGGTGCTCCAGTTAACATCTGGCATATTCAGGTCCCCCATCAGCAATACCTCCCCTTTCTCTGCCATCCCACGGATGCCTTCTGTCATTTCCTTGTCTGTTTCCTCCCCCTGAGACGGGGGTCTGTATACAACCCCTGTGCAGATTGTTAAGCCATTTCCAGTCTCCAGGGTGACCCACAGTGCCTCCTCTCCTCCCTGTTTACCCTTTAGTTCTGTTGTATTGATCCCTTCCCTTACATAGAGAGAGCTACTCCTCCTCCTCCTCCTCTACTTCCCTCCCTGTCCATCCTGTAGATTGCGTACACTGGTATGTTGACATCCCAGTCATGGTTCTCAGTGTACCATGATTCTGTGATGGCTAGGATTTCCCTTCTCCTTTTAGCCACCATTTCGGAGAGCTTTTACCTAGACTACAGGCATTGGTACTTTACCCTCCAACCTATCACCTAGGATCCTGGTTCCTTCCTGGATAGATGCAGACCATCGCACCTGTATAGGCCTGCATCCCTCCAGGTGGAGCCCCAGTCCCCAATGAAGCCAAATCCCTGAGCGCTGCACCAGTTTTTCAACCAGTCATTGAATCCCATGGTGCAGAGTACCCTAGCCTCATCCCTGCCATTGACGGGTAGCACTTCCAAGAAAGTTACCGTGTGTGCTATTTGTCTAAGGCCCCTCCCTAACTCCACAAACGCCTGTTGCACTGCTCTGATCCCATTCTCAGCCAGGTCATTCGTCCCTAGGTGGATAATAACATCCAGCTCCCTCCCCCTTGCAGCTGCTCCCACAATCCTGAGGATTCATTTCCTGTCCCTCCAAGCCATGGCGCCAGGCAGGCACCTACCTCCTTTCCCTCCTTCCCCAGTTCTACCCCCCTAACAATTGAGTCCCCCACCAGGAGTTGCTGCCTTCCCCTGTGGGGTCCTGTGCCACCTCCTGTGGGTCTCCATTGTGGAGGTTCCCAGCATCCTCCTTGGTCTCCACTGTGGGTACCTCCATAGAGGAGCCATGCTCAGCCAGAGTGCCGAATGAATTGTGGAGAAGCAGAACTGGAGGGATGCGCCTCTGTTCCACCACCCTCACCCTCCCTGAGCCCACTGTGATCCAACCACTCCTCTTTCTTGGCAACCTCTGAGGTAGTGGCGGTGGCCTAAGTGGTCCCTGGGTGGGGGAGCAGGTTCCTGAATCCTTGCCAGGTCAGCATGTAGACGAACAACCTCCTCCCTCAGACCAGAGAGGTGCCTGCAAATAGGGCAGCAAAGCAGTCTCCAGAATGTCTCCCGGAAGACTGCTGCTCCACAGTGAGTGCATTGCATCACTCCCCACATGTCTGTGTCCCTTCCTGTTACAGATGCTTTTCTTTTGTTGTGTTTTGTTCTCGTTTTATTGTGTGCAAGCTTGTGAGTGTCTCTACCCCCTATTCAGTGTGCTGTGCCTTTAAGGATATGAACAGGTATATGCTGTTAGCAGTTTTGGGGAAGTGATGTCAGGACCCATGCTATAAAGGAAGTTATGCGCTTGGGGCAGATGGGGTGAGGGGAAGGGTGGGAGGGATAAACCTATGCTGTCCAGAAACGGTCAACTACAACTCTGACTCTCCACCCCAGGGAGTGCCTTCCTTCCTTTCAGACACCTATTTCACAGAGGTTAAGTACCAGGTCTAGTCACAAATGACTGCAAATATCTCCTAGCTACAGTTCCTCCCTGGCAAATTAAAGTTAAAACTAAGCAAAGTCAACCACAAACACTAAATCAATACTAGTTACTTACACAGGTCCAAAAAGTAATAATTCATTTCAATGTAGTCTAGAAAATAACCTCCTTAATTCAAGGAAGCTGTGTCTCCTTTCTCCCTCTCTGTGCCTCAGTCACTCAGTCATGAGGGGTTGCAAGTTAAACCATCCTCACCAAATCCGAATTGCAGCTGATGCAAGCCTCGTGAGCTGGGGATGGCTCACCTGCTTCAGCTGTTGGTACCGGGCAAGTGGTTGCTGTTAGAAGCACAAGGTACAGCATAAACGTTCCGACGTGAACAGTAGGCTATGCCCTGAGGCACTCGCAATTCCCCAATCAAGATAGTCTGGTTCCAACTGACTCTCTCTCAGCGTTGGCATATACCAATCATCAAGGTGGCACAAGAAGCTCAAAATGCTAAGGGAATCCCTTTTTCTTCAGTGGGCATCGCACCACTGAGTGAGGTATTTACCAGGGCAGGTAAATGACACGGCATGCTAGCTTAGTCGCAAGGTTGGTTGACCATGGGAATGGGAGCTGAAGGATAGTGCCTCCTACATCTTGATAGATCAGTGGGGCAATCCTCAGACAGATCTTTTTGCTTGCTGGCGGAACTCCAAAGTAAGCAGTTCTGCTCCCTGGCCAAGGATGAACCAGCAGTGGCTCAGGACACCTTTTTTCTCCTAAACTGGGATGAGTTTGGTCTCCTGTATGCCTTTCTTCCAATACCGCCTCTATCAAGAGTCCTTCACAAAATGGTTAGGGACAGGACAGTCATGATTCTAGTCTGCCCCTTATGACTTTTCTGCACATAGTTCCCGATTATCATTCGTCTGACAAGGCGTTCACGTCTAACATTCAAGTTCAGCCTGAACATTCTCCATCAAGGTCTGGCCCAGCATTCCACTTAAACAACTTCTCTATCTAGGCCTGGAGATTGAGAGGGAAAAACTTTTTAAGGAGCCCGGCTACACAGTTCCTGTTGACATGATGGGGAACTTGTGTCTGTTTTCTTCCTTCAATGTGTATTATTGAATCGGGGAAAAATTGTTGGTTCTGGCTTAATTCAAAACGCCTATAGAACTATCCAATATAATTGCCTGTTCTACTGCAGTTCCTTTCAGATGGATGGACAAAGGACTGCAACCAGCCACCTTACACGTTCAGGTTTTTGCACTGGGGGCACTCTTGTGGACGGATTTAGGGGAATTGTTGGATGCATATGCTCATGTCTGTAGGTTTCTAAAGACAACAGCATTAGGTTGCCTTCCAACCAACCAAAGTTACCACCTTGGAGTCTTAATCTGGTTCTCAAGGTTGTGACCAAGACCCCCCTTAGAACCTATCAAGATGATATCCATCACGCATTTCAAAATAATGATCACTTTTTTTCTCATAGCGTTGCTTCAGCCAGGAGAATCAGCAAACTATAAGCATTGCTTACCCAAGCGCTATACACTGTTTTTCATCAGGCTCAAACAGTTCAAGGTTTTTTGCCAAAGTTATGCTTCCCCTCCATTACAATCAGGGGTTCATTCTTCCTTCCTTCTGCCCACTCCCTAAAAGTAATAAGGAAGGGGAATTTCAGCCACTAGAGCTGGGAGGTGTGATAGCAACATAGAGACATGGAGGTTGAGGGCAGAGGGGACTTTGTGGCCCGTCCAGTCTGCCCCTGACGAACATGTTTATTAAGAGAGGGGATGCTATTCGCAAAAGTTGAAATTCGTTCATGCCAGCTATGGGCCAAAAGTATGGGTAACAAGGATTCAAAAGGCTCTATAGCTAGACGGATTCTATCAGCCACTTCCATGGCTTGTGATCAGGCCGGTAACTTGCCTGGCCCAGGGACAGCCCATTCCAGCAGAGCTATGGCCCCTTCGGGGATGTACTTCAGAGAAGCTTCGACAGCACACTTATGCAAAGCAGCCACTTGATAATTCATTCACACATCTTCAAAATTTTAATTGCTGGAAGTGCAGCCCTCGGATGAGGCATCCTTGGCTGCAGAGTGCTTCAAGTGGTGGTGGATACTTAAGGGTTCCTGACATTCTTCCCACCTGGGACATCTGGGAACGTACTGCTTTTGTATATCCCAGGAGTAAGGAAGCCCGGAGACCAGCTTAGGAGAGAGAAATCTAAATTTTATTACTTGTAAATTTTCTTTCTCAGGCTGATCTCTGGGCTTCGGATTCCCTCCCAAAATGTATATCGTTGGCTGGCCTCTAGGTCATATATGCATTGACATTCTTGTTTTCTGTCTCCAAGTTCTAGTAGTGTTTCCACATTGGACTGCTTTTGGAAGAACTGAGGGAGACAGGAAGTGGAGGGCTGGATGTCCCCTGCTGCAGAGGTCTGATTCCTGCCTGCCTATCGGTGTCAGGAGGTACAACCCAGGAGTAAGGAAGCCCGGAGATCAGCCGTGAGAGAAAGAAAATTTACAGGTACTTAAATTTTTTTTTTTTTTTTTTTTTTGTGCTGCCGCCATATTGTTTTCAGTTAGTGATGACGACAAGATTAAATAACTAAAAAAATACATAGCTTTAGTACACACCAACAGTTGGCTTTACCCAATCGGGACCTGTAGAATCCGATTCTAGGGTCAGTTTTTCGATTACTTACTTAGAAATGTTTTTTTTTTTGTTTTGTTTTGTTTAGCATGCTTAGATCCTTTTTCTGCAAATTATGAAGAAAGAATCATGAAACAGGATCCTTTTTCTCTCCTAAAGCTGGGCTCCAGGCTCATCTCTTCTGGGAGGTCCTTCCTGGTACCATGTGACAGGCAGGATGCAAACAGACTTCTGTAGGACAGCCATACCCTCCCGCTCGTTTCCTCCAGACCTGTTTACTTCCTGCCTGTTAAGAGGTAGGATCTCTGCAAGACCTCTGTCACAGGAGTGACAGAGCTGAAGACTACAGACTGAAATGATGATTCAATCCAGATGTGCCTCGTCCTCCAAGGTTTATTATAGAGTCTGGAGAAAATTTCTGTTCTGGTTACGAGCCACCTCTCTACCAGATGACTCTGTGTCTCTGCCTACCATCCTTCATTTCCTTCAGGAGGGTTTCGACAAGGGCCTCCGACTGGCTACCTTAAGAGTCCAGGTTTCTGCTTTAGGAGTGCTCCTGTTGGAGGATTCAGGGGAATCTTTAGGAGCTCTCCCTCACGTTCAAAGATTCCTGAAAGCAGCAGCATTGAAGCGTCCTCCAGTGAAGCCCATAGTTCCACCTTGGAGACTCAACCTGGTACTTAAAGCACTCACTAAGCCCCCTTTTGAGCCCTTAAAGGAGGCATCCTTGCTTCATCTCACTATGAAGGCCATCTTTTTTTACTGCTATTACCCCAGCCCGCTGCATCAGTGAGTTAGGAGCCCTGTTATCCAAAGAACCATGTACTGCCTTTCATTAGGACTCAGTGGTTATGCGGACAGATCCTGCCTTTTTACCAAAGGTGATGTCTCCCTTTCACTGCAATCAAGTCTTGAACCTTCCCTCCTTCTGTCCTCATCCCAAGAACGAGAAAGAGAGAATTTCACACGCTTGATCCAGGGAGGGCTCTCAAGATTTACATCAAGAGATCTGAGTCAGTCTGTAAGACTTCTAGTCTATTAATTCTTACATCAGGCCTGAATATGGGTAAGAAAGCATCAAAGGATTCTGTTGCTAGGTGGATTTGTTCCACCATCACCATGGCTTACCAGAAGGCTGGGATCGGCCTGCCAGGACCAGTGAGGGCTCACTCAACCCGAGCGATGGCTACGTCCTGGGCAGACTTCAGAGACCTCCGGCAGACTTCTGTGCAGAGCGGCTACTTGGTCATCCATTCATACCTTCGCAAAGTTCTACAAGTTGGATGTTTCTGCCTCCACTGAGGTATCCTTTGGCCCAGGCACTGGTGGACCCATAAGAGACTATGGACATTCTTCACACCCAGGAAGGGGGGGGGATGTACTGCTGTAGTATATCCCAAAGTGATAAGCCCAGAGACCAGCTTTAGGAGAGAAATAGAAATTTAAATAGCTGTAAATTTTCTTTCTCCGCCTGCTGGTCTCCGGGCTCTGCCCTCCCAGAATGTTAAAAGTCTGCCTCCGGCCTCAAGTTAGACTACCTTTTTTTCAGTTTGTTCCCAAGTTATGTGTTTCTTCTGGGGACAACTGCTATGGAAGTACTGACATCTGGAGGAAACGAGCAGGAGGGTATGGCTGTCCTGCAGAAGTCTGCTTGCATCCTGCCTGTCGCGTGGTATCAGGAAGGACCTCCTAGAAGTGATGAGCCCAGAGAACAGCGGTCGGAGAAAGAAAATTTACAGGTATTTAAATTTCTATTTTTCGCAATTTGCGAGAAAGGATTTTTCTTTTTCTGCAAATTGCAAAAAAGGAACCGGGGAAAAGGATTCTTATCGCGATTTTCGAAAAAGGAATTTTAATAGACCTGTTTTTTTTTTTTTTGTCACTCCACAGTTACCAAATGGTTTGTGATTTTGGTCTGAAATTGTCAGGGTACAAAGGGCTTGCCTCACAGATGTTCCTTTTGCTGGTTTGGTGAAAAGATGTTACTTTGCTCTGGAGTTTTGCTTAGTTTCCCATAGGATAACATTGTAATGTGAGGTGTAGACAGTCATTTCTTTGTCACTCTGCTGTAAAGAAACTGCAATTTTGTTCTGAAATGTTCAGGGTACAAAGGGCTTGCCCCACCAATGTGCCTTTTGCTGGTTTTGTGAAAATATATTAATCTGGTGTCGAGTTACACAGGTTTCAATTTTTGCTGTGTTTTCTATAGGATAACATTGCAGTGGGGGGGGGTTCTTTGTGCTGCACGCTACAGGATGGGAGTGCAAGGCAAATAAGGATACCACTACACTATCTCAGAAATTATGCATGGATGGGAGCGCAGGGCCCAGAGGAGCATGTGATCCCACAGGGAAATAGGCATACGATGACAGTATCTCAGAAATTATGGATGGTTGGCATCGTGTGCTCCCACATGGAAATATGAATACCATTATGGAATGTTGGGAGCATAGGCCTTAATGGATGGATGGCTGCGCAGGGCCCGGAGTGTTGAGCAGGACCAGAGTGCCCTGCGCTCCCACAAGCAAATACGTGTAGCATTATGGAGAAATTAGAGCCCCTGTGCTCCTACAGGGAAATTAGGATACAGTTACACTCTCTAAAAAAAAAAAATTATGGACGGATGGGAGGGCTGCGCTCCCACAAGTAAATAAGGCTACGATTATACTCTCTCAAAAAGTAAAGAAATGCTTTGCAAAAAACTTTGTTAATGCATCAGTTAGGGTTGCAATGACAAAAGTTGGGAAATGTGGTGTTAGGGTTTCCAACTCTAACACCCCACTCCCACCTTGCACGCAGCAACAGGCTTATGGGGCGTGCCTTGGGGTTGTTGACCTTAACACTCACCCCAGTCTCCAGTACTGTACCGATCTCAGCTTATTTATTCATGGAATGGCGTGAGCGTTGGGGTTGACAACTCCAAGGCACACCCCCATTCCTATTGCTGCATGCAAGGTGGGGGTGATGTGTTAGGGTTGGAAACCGTAACACCACATTTCCCAACTTTTGTCGCTGCAGCCCTAATTTATGTATTAACAAAGGTTTTTGCAAACTACGTATATGTGTATATATATATACATACATATAATAAATGTATAAACTCTATCGTCTTACAGAACATTTTCCCCATATATATCCCTCCCTACTCCCATAAATTTCACAGAATTGTACCTCCCTTTTCCCTCCACCTGAGCAGTAAAACTGTCCCACTACAAACTGGTGGGCAAGAACAATAACAAAGTGCACAGCAGGTGGCGAATTCCCTCACCCCTTCCCCGCTGAGCATACCCTGACCCAGTTAAGTTTCTCCTGCAAACCTGTGGCGGTTGGTTTCTTCCTGCTGTTATTCGGTATGGTCACAAATAAGCAAGACCTCGTTTGAAATATTGCCCAGGTATCTCATGTAAACAGATGTGCGATAAGTGCGATATGGCAAGAGTAGGACTCAGTTGTTCCCATTACCATCCCTTCCATCCTCCAGGGTTCATTTTTGGGTGGGTGATTGGGACAATTAGCACACAATTTTTAATTTTGACCCATTTTTCTTCTACCTTGTGAACAACTTGCTCATTGTTACAGAGGTTTTAAACTGCTGTTTTATGAATTTGGGCTTGGTTGAACAATATGACCCATCATTTTTTTTCCATTTTACCCTTACTTGTTATATCCAGGGTCAGTGTCCTACTGAAGTGAACCCTGCATCCTCTGGTGTCAGAGAGGTATTAAAGCATTTTAAGAGGCAGCTACTCTCTCGTTCCAGAGGAGGGTTCCTCTGATACTCACCCTACGTAATATGTGGTAGCTTCTTCAGTGTCCATTAGCAACCTGTATGGGTACCGGTAGAAGTAAATAAAGGGGAGAGAAGTGGAACACGTTAATTAGTCAGGGTTCCTGTGTTTTACCAAAGGTTCAGATAAATGAATGAATGTGTTGAAGCCGCCAACGACTGCACTGGTCCCTGCGCTCCAAATTCAAGCACATCCCCTTTTTTGAGAAGGAAAAAGAAGAAAAACATCAGATCAATGATTTGCCAATTATAGGGAAACAGCCAAGCTTATTAAAGGAAATAATTAAATGCAAAGATAAGTTCAGACAGAAGCGCTACGCAGCACAATGCACACCCACCATTCTCATACGCAGATGGAATGGTTCTGGTGCTGTCACCTAGAGCAGGGTACATGACCGCTTTTTCAATAGGCACCTATACTGACACTCATTTCCTGCTATCCCGCTGTTACCCATGTTCCCAGACGTGGTCGGGATAGCGATATAAATGCAAGGACACTTTGGTGCATACAGACATGCACAATCTGTAGGCAAAATAAGTAATAGTTCCAGAGGCAGGTAGGGCAGAGGGGCATGTTCAATGATCCTGTTCTGCTCCAACTGACTATCAGCCAGGGGTGGAACAACAGCAAATAATCCACGGTATTAGGAGCAGCTGGGGTACAATCTAAGGAGCTTGCGTTATCAGTATATAAGTGGTTGCTTGCCTATACCCCACAAAATGAGTTGATCTTCAGGCATAAAAAAAGAGTAATGAAATGGTACCTCTGTAGCCCATGGTTAGGACCTGCAGGCCCCCCCCCCCCCCGCATCACAAGTCAGGCATACGATATTAGAATGAAATTAACGTCATACTAGCCTATTCAGATGCTGCTTAGTGGGGCTTGTATAAAACGAAGCTCTAGTCATCTTCTGAATTTAAGTTAAACTATACATAATGAGACAAAACAGAGTTTAAGCAGTGAATTACAAAACATTTCCAAGCAGAGGAGCACTGCTCGACATGGCACGCACTGCCACTCTCACTCGCAGATGAGATGGCTGTGGTGCTGTCATTGAGCAAGGGTGTGCTTGGCTGTACAAATTGAAGGCAGCACTGCAAAACTTTCACAAACTTCCACCACCTACTGTCCCGTTGTTACCCCTGGTCCCAGACATGGTTGGGATAGCGATGCAAAGACAGGAACATTCTGGAATTTATAACAGACCTAACAGGAAGAAAACACAAGTGCTGACTCCAGTGGCAAAGACAGGATAAAGGAGCGTGCTTGAAGTTCCTACTGTGCTCCAGCAACAGTTCATGGTGCTCAGTTGTCAGCCGACCACAACGCACCAGGATTCAAGCAACATTGGCAGGACCACCGGAATGCAAATCAGAGAGCCTGATAGTTCGTCATAACTGGTTACCTGCTAGCCCATAATAGCTCATGGCTGCTTCCCCCAAGCAGTACCAGCAGAGTCAGAGGCCCTCCTCCCCCAGCAGCAGCTATAGGCTTCCCCTATGGGAAATAGTAAAGATATGTCTAACTAGCATATTCAGATGTCACTGGTGGGGCATACACAAAAAGGGGCTCCCTGCCATCCTGTGAGTTGATATTAATTATATACAGGATGAGAAAAGGTAAAATTTATCTGTTAGCTGGCGCTGTAGATCTGGTTTGAGAGCGACCCTCCTGAGCGGCATTTTTTTTTTTTTTCCACAGATTGCTCAGCATCCAAGTAGTTGGTAAAATATCGAGGAGGTTTGCCCGACTACTCGATCTTGAGCTTTGCAGGGTACAGAAATGCAAAGCTTCAGTCCATGGAGTGTAGCTGCGATTTTACATGATTGAATCTTTGCCTGCACAGCTGAAGCTCTCTACTGTAGTCTTTTTTTTTTTTTTTTAAACTTTGTTTATTATGTAGAAACAAACATACAGTTCTAGGGACATGGATATGTTGTTCATCCACACTGTCTGGCAGGTTCCTTGCCGCTTTAAATCTTGCTGGAAGGTCTTCAAGTTGGCTCCTCCCACCCACCTGGGTGGTTAAAAACTCTCGACTTCGCCCCATGACGCCAGATCTTCCTTACCGCTTGGAAGCTCTGGTTCCTTCCTTAACGCTCTGCGTATAGACTGGATCCTAATTCTTCGGTTTGCCCGAAAATCATTCTAAAGTTTTCAAGACTTCGGTCAAATTACTCCCTCGCGGCTGCGATGGACAAATCGATTCCTGGATTTCGGCGGTGCCTATGCGGGCAGAAAATGTCCAGGATGGACCCGCACTCCACGTGCGTCTACTGCCTCTGCCTAGATCACGACCCACAGGCCTGCGGAGTTATATGCGATCGTTTGTTAATGTCCTAGAGCCGTGCTTGCTCGGTTACAGCTTACGCCTCAAGAAGCGCTACCCGCTGGTGAAGTCCAGAGGTCAATTGCTACGTGTGTCCGGGCGGTTGGCTCCGGTTGAGCAACCGAGCAGATGATCGCCCTCGAGGAGGAGGCGGCTCTACTGCCGTCTCATTGCTTGCTAACCCCAATTTTAATACTTAAAATTACTATACTTGTTAGCTAAAACCTGACTTTCCAGGCTACGTACAAATCTGAAGGTGTTAGAACACAGGCAGTTGGTAGAGGCAGTGTTTGAAAGATGCTCATGTGCAGTGTTCCATCATTTGCATGTGTTCCATCTCTCCAGACAGTTCAACCCCTCAGGCTTACTGCACAAAGTTATGAATATCTGAGCATCACTGGGAAGAAACAAGATTACTATGGTACATAATTTTTTCTTCTAACCCTTACATTTGCTTTTAATTAGCCTTACTCAGGCCACTCCTAGTTAGTAGAAAGCTCTAAAAAGAGTTTTTAATTTGCATCCCCAAAACTCTGTTCCTGGGAACAAGAGCTAGTCTTGGGCTGCTATAGTAAATACAGCACATAGACAAATGAGATGGGGAGTGTAAAAAGCAAAAGGAAGACAGGCAACTAAATGCACAAATGTATGATGACACACATGTGCAGTCTAGGTCTGCCGCAGCACTGTTTTCATTTCTGCTGCTTGACGAGAGAGCCCATCACGTGACGTTAGGCTGAATGTACATCTCTCAGAATTTGACACCACAATGTTGGGACGTCCGTAGCCCAACTTTACAGGTGGCAGCATCTCCTGGGTCCTAGTGCCCACTGGTGCTAATGCTTTTACACTTGGTGCCTGTCCCAGGGACAGCCAGAGAAAGAACCAGACTGTTCCTGGGGAAAACTGGGTGTCTGGGGCAGGCAGACTGGTTATTTCGACCCCTGTCCAGTGAGACTGGTTACCACGCTCTGAATATGCACAGTTTGCAACGTGATGTTGGTAAGGCCAGCCTTCATCTCGGCTTGCATTGTGGCTGAAGTGGTGGGGACCAGGCTAGAGGTTTATTTTGAATTCCGTCGTGCTGTGTTCCTGGTCGATGGCAGCCTGGGCCTGCAGTCTTGTGCGGACCTTGTGGCTTGAGCGCTTTTCTCTTGGCTGTTGTACGGCTTTAAAAGTAAGTTTAAGTTGCTTACTTCTTTGTCTGCCCATGGCTGTTAAAGATATTAGATGTATAGGTATCATTTATTTATTTATTTATTTATTTAAAATCTTGGAATTACAACCTTCGAGTCAGAGACTCCTTTCCAAAAGCTCTACGTCAATACACAATACAGACATAAGTAACTACAATAGACAGTACGATACAATATACAATGCCAAGGCAGTTTGATGGCAAGGTTGCATCATGAAACAGTATACTGAGATGTCTAATACATAGTTGAGGCTGTAGGTTATGGGCAACACAGTAAACAGTATGATACAGGGTACAGTGCCAGGGCACTTTGACTTCCAGTTACAGCATGACCATTTTACAAGGATGCCCTGACCAGTTTACAAGGCTGTCTAATTCATTGTTGTGGCTGTTGACAGTGCATAGGATAAATGTAATAGTAAGAGGTCAGTTAGTGGCCAGAGAGTGAATCGGGGGACAGTGCACATGCCTACTATGCTTGGCTGGAGCTCAGTAAACTGGGTAAGTTCGGGGAGGCAGGTAGTGCAAATTCTAGAGCAGTCTGTCAGGAGATTTTGTCCAAGTGCCTGAGTAAGAATTGCAGGCCATTGACTGTGAAAGAGGTTGTGTGGCCGTTCTGAGTGGCTGGTGAAGGCACCGGTGGTGGACTTAGAGTGTGCAGGTGCGAGTGGCAAGGAGGTGGGTCTTGAGTGCCTTTTTAAAGGGACTAAGTCTTTGATGGTTAGAGACCGATGGTGGGAGGGTGTTGAAGTAGGAGGAAGCCCTGACCAGAAAAGACCTCTGGGCGAGTGTGGTTCTGACTCTGGGAATGGCCAGTGAGCTTTGGTTGAGCTGCGTGTGTACACTGTGGGGGAAGAGGAGATTAGGGAGGCAGATATGCCGGGGGGGGGGGGTCAAGCCAAGGAGGGATTTTTTCATCAAGAGGCAGGAATGGTAGTGGACCCTCTCATCAAAGTTCAGGATCTGGGCAATGGAATAGAGTGTACATGTGTGTGTCATGCGGTCTGCAGCAGTTAAGAGCCTGCAGGGTTTGCTAATGACATCTTTTATTTTGCCGATAGCTGTTGCATCTGTGGCAGCATAGACCAGCAACCCATAGTCTATCAGAGACTTTACTGAGGAGGTTATGGCTAGTCTCAGGGCTTCTGGCGTAAGGCAGTTCTTAATGGTAATAAAGGAGACCAATGCATGCATTGGTAGCAGATGTGAGGGTGTTGATGTGTGCATGGAAGGAGCGGGCAGGGCCAAAGATAACCCCTAGATATTTATAGGACGAGACCTGCTCCAGGGTGTAGAGTGACTGTGCTTGAATATGCACTTGGGCATTTTTTAATTTGCCCTGGTGATGTGCGAAAAGTAGGGTCTTGGTTTTTTCAGGTTCATGACTAGTCTATGCTTGGCAAACCAGAGTTCAGCTTGGTTGAACGGATTCTGGAGTGAGGCCTGAAGGTTGGTTGGGTTGATGTGGGAGGCACAGATGATGGCGTTGTCCGCATAGAGAAGGATCTTTCCGGGGCAGGCGGTGGGAATTGCATTCAAGAATATGCTAAAAAGCAGGGGCCCTAGAATGGATCCCTGTGGGACTCCCGAGTGAATGGGATGCGAGCAGGAGACTGTTATTTATCCGCACACACTGGGACCTAGAAGACGGGTAACTAGTAAACCAGTCCAAGGGCCCTTGTGAGAACCCCATTAGGAGGAGAAGGTTTAGTAGGAGGGGGTGACTGACTGTGTCAAAGGCCTTGGATAGGTCTATGAACACGGCTCCTGCGATGTGCCCTCTATCAAGAGCAGTATGTATGTATGTAGTTTGAGAATTCTAGCAGGACTGTGGTGGTACTATGCCTAGCACGGAACCCATGCTGTTCTTTGCAGAGTAGGTCATGGGTTTTAAGGTAGTCAGTTAGTTGATCCGTCACTTTTTCTAGTGCTTTGGACAGTGGGGGGAGAATGGAGATTGGTTAGTAGTTTCCCAGTGTTAGAGGGTCACTACCTTTGTGGATTGGTGTGACAACTGCATTCTTCCAGGCTGCGGGAAATTGACCAAAGCATAGGGAGCAGTTCAGGAGGCTGGTGAGCGGGGTAACCAGCACGTCCAGTGCCAGACGGAGGAGTTTGATGTCAGTTGGGTCATTCAGGGGCTAGTACCGTTCAGGGCTTTGGCTAGGTATGGCCTTGCTTCCGTGGTGGAGATAGCCCGGAGATAGAAAGGTGGCCGTGGGTGGTGGGAGGGGTCGGGGCAGGTACTTGGTCAACGGAGTTTAGGGGGAGAACGCAGCTTAGGTCAGTAAAGTTGTTGTTGAGTGTGGTGACAATCTCCTTGGGGTCTGTGGTGACCAGTCCCTTAGATGCAATTTGGGATGAGGGCAGCGTGTGTGTTTTTCCATTTAGGGACTTTATGTTGTCCCAGAACTTGTGTGATGAGCCCCAGGAGGAGGGTAGGGTGGCTTGGTAGTGTTCGGCTTTTGCCTTTCGAATAGCCCAGGTGCAGATGTTCCGAGTAGCCCTGTATGCCTACCTGTTGGCAGGTTTGCCCAATTCATTGGCCGTGTGCCAAAGGTTATTACGGCTTTTGAGCTGCTGGAGGAGGGATGGAGTTATCCATGGTGTGCTCTGTTTTTTGATGCTTGCCTTTTTATAGGGGCAAAGATGTCACAGGTCTATGTGAAGGAGTCCTGGAAGTAGCTGAGCGCAGCATCAACGCTGTGGGCACGGTATGTTTGGGACCAGTCCCATTGAGTAAGGTGCTGTTTAAAGTCGGAGAGTTTGCCTGGGCGCAGTTGGTGTCGGAGTGTTGTGGTTAGGGGTAGTGCGGGTTGCCGGCCTGACCATGAGCAGATTACCGGGGAGTGGTCACTGGGGGAGTTTGGTAGGACTTCATTGTCCTTGATTTTGTGGGGCCGGTTGGTGAGGATGACGTGCAGCAAGGTGTATGTGCCTGTGGTGGGGTTACACCTAGCTGGTTTAGTCGCCAACTGATGTAGGTCAAGGGTTGTGAGCGCATCTGAGGCGGAGGTGGCTGCTTTGCTGAGCCAGTTTATGTTGAGATCCCCTAGTAGTATGTGTTCTGATTTGTGGGGGAGGCTGGAAAGGTACACTGTTAGTGAGTGGAGGGCTTGCATTTGTTTGCGGGGTGGGAGTTAGGCTGCCGTGACTGTAAGGGGGCTTTTGAGTCGGGGGAGATTTTCAGTGATAACGCTTGTGCTCAGTGTTCTAACACTGGGGGGTACTTAATGTAAATTGCACACCCACTGCCTCGTTTGCCCACTCTGTCCAGTCTAAAGAGTGAGTAGCCAGGGAAGGAGACAGCTGAGTCGGGGGTGGACTTGGATAGCCAGGTTTCAACCAGGGTTAGGATGTCCGGTTGGTGCCTTGTAATCCAGCATTGGAGTGCAATTTTTTTTTTTTTTTTTTCAGTATACTGCAGATATTCATGGACCCAATGCAGAGGCCAGTCGCTGGTGTCTGTTTCTGTGTGTTGTAGGATCTGGGTCCTGGGTTTGGGTGTATGTTTCCAAATAGAAGTAGGAGGAGAGAGAGAGAGAACTCTGAGGAGAGGCCTATGCTTGTTAATGTGTCCAGCTCTGGAGCGGTATGGACTATGTGCGCTCCCCACGCATGGTATGCTGAGTGACCGTAGGGTTGGGATGGTAGGGCCAATTGCCTACAATGCTGAGTTTGTGTGGCGCAGAAGCAGTGGAATATGTTTGGGGGGGAGTGGACGATACTGGAGCGGACATTGTGTAGGAGCTGTGGTTGTGATGTTCTAAGATTTTCTCTCCTTGATTAGCTGAGATAGGTAAGTTTTTTTTTTTTTTTTTTTGAAGAATGTGCCTGGAGTAGCAGAGCCATAGCACATCCGCCATGATGCTTAGCTGGTCACGCCCCTGCAACCAAGATTCTTAAGAATGGCGCTAAGCTGCGGCCGGCCCAGTGGCGCTGAGGGTTGAGGCGCTGGATGCCGCACCTCAAGCTATGCCGGCGACCTGGGTTTGGGAACAAGCCCAGGTTGTCTGGGGTTGGGGTGGGGTGAGGAGCAGGATAGGGATGAGGGTTTCCCGGCCCTTGTCTACCACCGGTGGAGGCGGATGGCAGTTCGTGCTACGGGGAGCCCGGTGATTGCCAGGGATGGGGTGGAAGGGGCTGAGTCTGCACCCGGAATGCGTTTGTGCCTCCATGTGCACGCACTGCTGTGTTTGCTGGGGTTCCGGGAACTACTATGGGGAGAAAATGGGGGATAAAAACTTAAAATGCATATAGAAAAAAGAATGCGGCATGGCTTTCTTGTTGGCCTGTGCAGAGTAACTGTTGGAGACACTGGCAGATGAAATTGGCAAGTGCATACAGAACATATTTCGCTTCATTTGTCAGTGGCTTGGGCCAGAGAGCACTGCTGTATTTTGTTAAGAAGGATACTCTTAATTATTTACTTCCTAGTAACCAGGAAATCTTTGGTTTAGTGTTCTATCCTGGATCTGCATGAATGATACTTGAAGAAATAGTGATGTGGTGGCAGCTCTTCTCTTTGCCACCAGGGAGACCCGGGTTCAGGAGATGTATTCCACTCTGAGACTAGCAGGAAGCTGAGACTAGCAGGAAGCCGAGTGTATCTTATTGTTGCTGTGTTTTAATATTTTTCTGTCCTGTCCTCAGACAGCCCACATCTGCTGCACACTTCATTCCCGTAACCTTGATGTCCACTGGGACTTACCTGCTGCCCATTTTCTTTTCCTCCTAGTGCCCCCCCACCCCAGCAAGTTTGACAGTGTTCCTCAGTCCCCATCGGAGAAGGATCCAGTTCTTGGCTGGGGAGCCCAGCTGGTCGGGTGGAGGGCCTGTGGGTATCCTGGCGTCATCCTGCCACCGCTGACATGTTTCTTTTCCCTGTGGTGCCCTTAAGAGTCATGGCATACAGTGACGCCATAATGTGCACCGCACGTTCCCTTGCACCACACGTTGGCATCTTCACATTCCCCCCTTGCCTTCTGTGTCATCCCAGGTACCTTCCCCATAGCTTCTGCCCGGGGCCTGGTAGTCACTGGGCTCTTCCAGTTCTTCCCCTTAGGAGGAGAAGCAGTCGGGGCACTCGATCCACCTCCACCCCAATCGGCCCTCCATCCCAAGATTGCTTTCAAACCTGGGTCATCAGCACTGGAAGCAGGCTGATTGAAGCCAGGTATATCTTGAGGTAAAGCACTTGACTTGTGGTGTATGAGAGTGGCATTTGTGCACCACCTACCAGTTCACCACAGATAGCTTATCCTTCCAACAGAGTTGGGTGTTTCTCTACATTCACACTTGGATCCTTGGTTCCACAGTTCAATTGAAATCACATTATTTATTTTGTCCCCCGACCCCGTTGTCTCCTGGTTTAGCAGTTTTTCACCTGTTGGATGTAGAACTGCATCCTGTAGAAGTGAAAGCAGGCAAGTCCTTTTTTTTATTCCTTTTTTGGTAAGGCTTCCTGAGGTCATCTAGCATCCAAGCAGACCATTTCCTGTTGGAAAGTATCCTGTATTGGCTGCTGTGTTCTTTGTGCTGCTGGGATCCGGGGCCGCATCGGTGGTGGGAGCGAAGGAGGAGGACCACATTGGTGGTCGCAGGAGACCTGGTGGGGGCAAGCCACATCGGCGGTGAGAGTTTGGTCGCCGCGCTCAGGAGCAAGGAGCGGTGGGGCAATCGGCGCCAGCGCGCAATAATCCGACTGAGCAACTGGGCTGTAAAGGCCATTAGTCCAGTCGCAAGAGCTGCTGCTGTGTTCTTTGTGCTGCTGGGATCCGGGCCATCAGCGGTGGGAGGCGAGGAGGAGACCACATCGGTGGTCTGGGAGACCCGGGGGGCCGCAGGAAGCCGCATCGGCAGTAGAGGAGTTTCAGAGTGCCGCTGCTGCTCAGGAGCAAGGAGCGGTGGTGCCAGTCAGCGCCAAGCGCGCAATTTTCAACGGAGAGACTGGGCTATAAAGGCCATTAGCCCAATTGCAAGAGCTGCTGCTGTGTTCTTTGTTACACACAACCCACCCCGGCCCGACTTTTATTAAATAGTCTGTGGGGATGGAGCCTTGGAGGGGGGGAAGGCTGTGAGTGGGAAGCCTGGACTGCTGTGGGTGTCCTGGATTGCTGCTGCTGACTGGAGCTGGGAGGAGCAAGCAGAGTGGGTGAGGACTGAAAATACCAAAGGAACAGTTGACTATATGCAGCTGAGCGGCATGGAGTATGGGACCTGATGCTGGGCTGTACTGTTTCACTACTACTGAACTTCGGAGGGAGGCAAAATCATATGCTGGGTATGCTTGGACACCATTGAGCACATGCTAGTCACACATATGGCTGTGGGATTTGAGAGACGTGAACTGGGAAACTGCTGCCGATAGAGTGCTGTGTATAGTGTTTTATACTGCTGATTATATAGTGCTGTTCTTCGATAGTGCTGCCTTATATGTGAGCTGTGATAACTGCTGATTTATATAGTACTGAGGGGTTTTGGAAACTGTTAAAGGGGATATCTGCTGATTGAACAGTTGATCAAGTGAGGTGGGCAAAAACTATTGGGCTGCAAGTGGTTAGGCCTGCTCACACCAAAAGCAAATCAAATCATCTTTATTTTTATAGCGCCTTTCAAAACCAAGGCGCTATACACAAAAACCATACGTAAAAATATAACATTTTTAAAACGGACATAAATAGATCAACCGTAGCTAGGAAAAGCTAAACTAAACAAATAAGTCTTTAACTCCATTTTGAATCTATCAACGGTTGGACATTCTCTCAACCAGCAAGGTAGGGAATTCCACAGGGTTGGCGCTGAAAAAGCAAAAGCACGAGATCCTGATGTCTTCAATCGAACCCTGGGAATCTCCAGCAATCCCTCATTGGCGGAATGGAGAGGACGGAGGGGGCAATAGGGTACCAAGAGATCTTTCAGGTAACCGGGTCCCTGATCATGTTGGGCTTTAAAGGTTAATAAACCAACCTTGTAGGTGATCCGCCACCAAACAGGCAGCCAGTGCAGTTCGCGGAGCACAGGTGTAATATGACTGGTTCTAGAAGTCCCAGTCAAAAGCCTGGCTGCCGCATTCTGCACCAGCTGCAGGCGGCGGATATCAACCCCAGGTAGCCCTAGGTAGAGGGAATTGCAGTAATCAAGACGGGTAGTGATAAAGGCATGGACCAATGTTGGAAGATCATCCGGTGGAACCAGGTGTTTCACCTGGGCGATATTCCTCAGATGGTAAAAAGAGGATTTGACGACAGCTGATACCTGAGATTTTAAGGTCAAACCATCATCAAAAATAACGCCCAGGTTACGAACCTGATCAGAGGTAGAGAGCGACATACCACCCAGCAATAAGCCTGATGGTTGTCCAGCCCCCAAACCCGCCCCCGGACGACCTGGGTCCACTACCAACACCTCAGTCTTATCAGGGTTCAGTCTCAGCCAGCTGGAACTCATCCAAAGTCTGATTTTGCACGGGCAGAAAAGACAAATACAGCTGAGTATCATCTGCATAGCAGTGAAAACCCAGACTGTATCGCCTGATATCTCCCAATGGCAGCATATACACTGCAAACAACATGGGGGCTAGAATGGAACCCTGTGGTACCCCACAAGGCAGGGAGTGAGTGCCAGAGGAATAAATTCCAGTGGCAACTCTCTGAGACCTGTCCGTGAAGTAAGACTGGAACCATTTGAGGACTGTACCAGACAGCCCTCAAAAGAACCGCAGGCACTCCAACAGCACACCATGGTCTACAGTGTCAAATGCAGTAGAGAGATCGAGAAGGACCAGAATGGTACGTGCCTTTCAATCTCTAGCCATTAGATCATCATTCAACACCCGGACAAGGGCAGTCTCCGTGCTATGCTTCTTCCTAAAACCAGATTGGAGAGTATCATAGACATTGTGAGTTGTAAGGTGATCATCCAATTGCAACGCAACCGCCTTTTCAATAACCTTACCGACAAAAGACAGGTTAGAAGTAGGCCGGTAGTTAGCTAGACAGTCTGGGTCCAAGGAGGGTTTTTTAAGGAGTGGTCAAACTACCTCCTCCTTGAGGGGGGTCAGGAAAGACCCCCCTTTCCAAGGACTTCCAGACAATGTCAGCAAGGATCGGGCAGATAACTTTTACACATCCCACTAAAAGGGGTGTAGGACCCGGATCCAAACTACAACTGGTTGGTCGCAGTGTTTGGATGATCTTCACAATGTCAGTGAACTCCAGCCGGCGAAAATCTGACCAGACAGACCTAGTGCATACCACTTCCTATCGACCACTGCAATCCCTCATAGGAGAAGTCGGACCGATGCCAGACCTGATGCTGGCAACCTTATCTGCAAAAGACCGAGCAAACTCCTCACATCTCAGCTGAGAAAAGGCTTCTCTGGGCTGGAGACAGATTAGATTGCACAATCTGTCAACTGTCCGGAAAAGCTGAGCCGGTCGATTCTGTGCAGCAGAAATCTCACTGGACAGGAATTCTGCCTTCTTACGGGTAATTTCTGATTGATAGCCATCATAATGTGCCATCAACCTAAGCCTGTCAGCATCACTGCCGGACTTCCTCCAGGCTCTCTCTAACCTTCGGCCAACTCTCCTTAACTCCTTCAAGGAGCCATCAAACCAAGGGCTCCTTAAACGAAGGGTGAGAGGCCGAACACGAACAGGAGCAATCTTGTCCAGAGCATCTCCCACAGCCTTATTATAGGCTAGCACGAGATCATCTGGACTCATGCATTCACCCGACAGGCTCGATGGATCCAGCACCGCCATTAGGTCACTGGGGTTACTACCCCTTAAAGGGCGGTACTGAAGCATCTCCGTAGGGGCAGACCTATTAGGGGGAGCCCTGAAGCTGAACCTTATGGTGTGATGGTCAGACCAACTGACTGGTTCCACCCCTAAATCAGCAACCTCCATACCCAGAAGAAAGATCAGAGCCAATGAATGACCCTTTATATGGGTTGAGGAGGTAACCACCTGTGTTAGGCCCAGCGACATCATCAGCTGGAGGAGATTTTTACCAAAATGCGAGAGTTTGTCGACACAGGCATTGAAGTCCCCCAGAATTATCAATCTGGGGGACCGCAACACCATGTCGACGAAGAAGTCTGCTATCTCCTGCAGGAATTCTCCACCGTCTCCTGGTGGATGGTAGATGAGGAGAATCCCTCAACCTACACCCTCTCCCAGGATATATTCAAAGGATCTGGTACTTCCCAGTGGCACATCCACAAGGCCCAGCTCTGTCTTAAACATAATGGCTACACCCCGGCCCCTACGATCCAACCTTGGATGGTGTATCACCGAGAACCCAGCTGGTGTTGCTGAAGCCAATATATGGCCTGGATTTTCATCCAGCCAGGTCTCGGTGATGTAAGCCAGATCAGTTGACCCAGCAAGATCAGCTATAATAGCTGTCTTGTTTTTAATAGATCTGGCATCGCATAACACCGCCATGGTGGGATGAGCTGTCGGTGAAGACCTCGGCACCTGCCCACTAAGGTCGGAACCCTTGGGTTTGGGGACAAGACAAGAATAACCTCTATCTTGGCCCCATTTTGCCCCAGGGCATCTCCTGGACCCCACCACCCCAATCCGCCTTCCCCCCTCCTGTCCCTCACCAGTGGGGGTGGATTTGGGGCTGACCAGAGCGGGCATCTTCTGCAGGGTAATTGGGTGTTCGGGGTGCGGGGCAGCGATAATCCTAAATTGGGCATGGAAGAACGGAGGGTGCCCAGAGTGTTCCCAGTTAGCAGGACTTAGGGCAGAGGTAGAGGGGATCAGAAGAGAACTGGAAGACATGGGGGATGGGGGATGGGAGGGGAAACTGTCCCATGGAGGGTGGAGAGGCCACTACAGCATACCCAGGTGCAGGTGAGCAGGCCCCATGGTGACTATGGAGGGGAGGGCATGACAATGCAACTCAGAAGGTAGGTGTGTCACAAGCAACAATGGAAAACACCCACCGAGTGGGGCCGGCCAGAGGGAGATAGAGGGTGGGGGAGGCAGGTGACAACATGCGGGGTCAGGCATTAGTCTTAGCAACAGATGCACCATGCTTTACCCAGGAGGAGGTAGTTGGGGGGCAGGTGGGCAGAGAACATTTGGTTAGGTTGCTGGGAGGCGGTGGGAGTAGGAGGAGAAATGACACTGGAGAGAGAGGCAGGCAATGAGAGGGGACCAGTAAGCTGGAGGTGGTGGGAGGCAGGGAGGAGGAGGAACTGGGCTGAGCAGACACCCAGGCTGGGGAGTCAGCCAAGGGAGAGGGGTGGTAGAGGGCACTCTAGGGGGCCAGGGATGGGAGGGGATATCTGCCGAGGTGGGGAGGCGGATGAGGAGGGAGGGTAGGAGAATTATGCCAGAAGGGAGGGGGAG
Source organism: Neoceratodus forsteri (assembly GCA_016271365.2). Taxonomy (NCBI): domain Eukaryota; kingdom Metazoa; phylum Chordata; order Ceratodontiformes; family Ceratodontidae; genus Neoceratodus; species Neoceratodus forsteri. Next base: position 1,537,015,056 of record CM057453.1, read on the forward strand.
ACAAGATCTGGGGGAGGGAGGCAGGGAGGAGGGCAGTTGGAGGAATCTGTGGGCTCTGGCCCAAAAGGAGTCGGGGGCGCCAGCTGTGCTAGCCAAGAGGTTGGGAGAAGAATGAAACTGGAAGCTGCATGCAGAGGAAGAACACACGGTAGGTCACGAAGACTAGTGAACCCCGGACAAATGGGGGTGCGAGGAGTAAGCTGGGGGCTGATGATAGAAGGAAGAGCCTAGAAGGGGTCAAAAGGGCCAGTGGGGGGGTAAAGGTGATCCTGCTGGGGGACTCCATGACCATGGGCATCCAGTGGCAGGGAGTAGGGGAGGGTCCAAGCAGCAAAGTCAGGGTTAAATGTATCCCGGGACTATCCGGTCACAAGGCCAAATTCCAGCTATATTCCTTAGCTTTGGAATGCAGGGATTCCCTGATTTCCTAGTACACCTGGGCACAAATGATTTGGAAGGGAACAGCGACCTGGAAATCCAGGCGAGGTTCTGGGAGCTCGCCATGGTCTGCAGTTCTATTGGGAGTTAATTTTCTTTCTCGGAAATCCTGCCGGTGCCTAGGGCATCCGGGGATGCCAAGCACAAACTAAGAGGTGTGAACCAGTGGCTCAGGGAGTGGTGCAGGGAGGAACGGTTTGTACTGGTGGGGGATTGGGGGGACACATGGGATGATAAGGGGTTATATGCTAGGGATAGGCTACATCTTAACCTAGCAGGGAGGGAGATCTTAAAGCTGAAACTCTCCGAATTCATAAATGTGGAGTGGGATTTAAACTTGTAAAGGGGGGAGGGACTAGTCCAGGACTGGAGACAGGAGGACTGACCGTGGTCCCTGGTCTACGGCGGCAAATAAGGGCAGGGGACTCCGATGGACACAATGCAAGAGCTGTGCAGAGAGGTCAACTAGGGAGTGCACAAGGCCAAATCCCTGTGCAGGGAGGGGGGGTGGGGTGGAGGACGGTCCTGATCAATGCCATTAGTATGGGCAACAAAATGCCCGAGCTACAGGCGATGCTGGCCGAAGGATCAGCAGATGTGGCAGCGATTACGAAAACATGGGCCACCCAGAAGAATGACTGGGACCTAAATTTGGAGGGCTATAAAATATTCAGGAGGGATAGAGAAGTGGGTAGAGGAGGAGGCATAGCACTGATGGTCAAGGATGGAATATTGGTAAGAGGAAGTGGAAGAGGCAGAGGGGGGAGTGGAAGCTATTTGGGTAACCCTACAATCGGGGGGAGGAAAAAGATTAAAAGTAGGGGTGGTATACAGACCACCCGCAATGGATGAGGATCTGGAGGGAAAATTGGTTGAGCACATCAAGGGGCACTGTGACCGGGGAAAGGGTAGGTTGGTGGTCATGGGGGACCTGTATATGCTGGGGGCAGACTGGGACACCATGACATCAGTGGTGGCCAGGAAGCAGAGGCTGATGGATGTGTTTCAGGATGCCTTTCTAGTCCAACAGGTGGGGAGCCTACTTGGGGAGGATACTGTACGTGTCCTTGCAGACAGCGACCGGATAAGGGATGTGGAGGTGTGTAGCCCGCTAGCAGGAGGAGACCATGACACAGTCTGGTTTATGCTGTGCCTGGGGGGGGGGGGAAGACAACCGCTCAAACACAGTGGTAATGGATTTTAGGGGGGTGGATTTCGTGGACATGGGCAGGATACTGAGGGGGAGCTTGAGCCAGATCAGGCCAGACATGGATGTAGATAGATTGTGGGAGGCCATTAAAAAAGGGGTACAGGAGGCTACTAGCTTGTGTGCAAGGGTAAGGAGCAAAAATGGCAGGGCCAGCAAGCCATGCTGGTGGACCAGGGAGGTGCAAGAGGCGGTAAGAGATAAGAAGGCTGCCTACACACGTTTTAAGCGTTCCAGGGGGAAATGGGAGAGAGGGGAATACGAGCTGTCAGCTAGAAGGGTCACAAGGGTGGTGAGGGGATCGAAGGCAAGGATGGAGCACAACCTGGCTAAGGATATACGTAAGGGGGAAAGGGTTTTTAAAGATACATAGGGGGAAAAGAGGAAGGGGAGAGCACAGATCCCCAGGATTAGGACTTGGGGTGGATGGGCTCAGGAGGCGGGGGCAGGCAGAGTTACTGAGCAAGTATTTTGCCTCGGTTTTTAGGGAGGGAGACATGGATTTCATTCAACCAGAAAACGGAGGGGGGGGGGAGCAGCTGAGAACATAGGGCATAGGAAGATGAGAGTATCGAAAGAGGCGGGGGCACCAAGTGGGCCAGGCCCAGAAGAGGACGGGCCTTTTACTGAGGAGAGGGCTAGGGAGGGGGAAATCTACAGAGGGCAGTATGAGGGATGCCCTACAGGCGCTGAAAACTGACAAGGCACCAGGACCGGATGGGCTGCATCCAAGGGTACTGAAGGAACTGGCGGATGAACTAGCAGCTCCACTAGCTGTGCTGTTCAACGCTTCTCTCCAGACAGGAAGTGTGCCCCAGGATTGGAGGGTGGCTCACGTGGTGCCCATCCACAAAGGGGGATCTAGGGAGGAGATGGGAAATTACAGGCCTGTCAGCTTAACGTCAGTGGTAGGCAAACTAATGGAGGGCTTCATCAAAGGGATGCTCGGGAGGCAACTGGATAGGCTGGGACACATGGATGACAAACAGTATGGTTTCGTCCCAGGGAGATCATGCCAGACCAGCCTCATAGATTTCTACAACTGGGTGACAGGGACCCTGGACAGACAGAGTCCAGTGGATGTCTTGTATCTGGATTTTAGTAAGGCGTTCAACTCTGTACCCCACTTCAGGTTGTTGACAAAGTTGGGGGAGATGGGGGGGTGGGAAGACAGTTGCTTAGATGAGTGGAAAACTGGCTTACAGATAGAACACAGAGGGTGGTGGTGAGAGGGACTGTCTCCTCCCCTAGGAAGTTCGTCAGTGGGGTGCCCCAGGGATCGGTACTGGGGCCACTACTGTTCAACGCCTATGTCTCCGATATAGGGACAGGAGTTGGGAGTAGGATGAGCCTCTTCACGGATGACACTAAGCTGGGAGCATTGGCCGACGGGGAGGAAGCAAGGGTGGCAGTCCAGAAGGATCTGGACACCCTGGAGGGCTGGGCAAGGAGGCGGGGGCTGAGGTTTAATCCGGAGAAGTGTAGGGTGTTGCATTGGGGGTCAGAAACCCAGGGCATGTTTATGCCTTGGGAGGGTTTCCACTGCAAGCCACCCGTAGTGAGTGAAAGGTACCTCGGGGTGGTGGTAGACACCAAAATGAACAACAGTGAGAACTACAGAAGAACGGCGGCAAAGGCAAATAAGTTACTGAGCTGCATAGCCAGGGGAATAACGTCCAGGAGGAGTGAGGTGATCCTACCTCTGTACAATGCCTTGGTTAGGCCACATCTTGAGTATTGCGTGCAGTTCTGGAGGCCACACCTTAAGAAGGACATAGTACTGTTGGAGAGGGTCCGGAGGAGGGCAACCAGGATGATCTGGGGCATGAGCGATAGGACCTATGAGGACAGGCTGGAAGCCCTTCGGCTGTAGTCATTGGAGGAGAGGAGAGATAGGGGGACATGATTTAGGTTTTCAAATATGTGAAAGGGATTAACTGGGGTAGAGCCAAAAAAATGTTCAGGCTAAAACAAAGGGGCACAACCAGAGGGCATAAATGGAAACTGGAGGGAGGAACCTATAGGGGAGAACGTAGAAGGCATTACTTCACAGAAAGGGTGGTAGAGCCATGGAATGCATTGCCTGGGAGTCTAGTTGAGCAAGACACTGTAGAGGGCTTCAAGAGGGGGTGGGACAGATGCATGGGGGTACTGAAGCCAAGATTGACCCTCACGGGGACAAAGGGTGGGGAGCAAGTGCCCATTAAGGGCTGGATGCCGAGCAGACACGAAAGACCGACAGGCCTATTCTGCTGGCTTTTAGTATGTTAGTATCAGACCGTGTTATGCCCCAGTTCTGTGCCCGAAAGGGCTGAGAACATACTCCATCAGAAAACTGGTAGCTTTGGTGGCTTTTGCCGGGTATGCATCTCTTTCACTGAAATATGTAAAGTGTCACTCGCTCACTTTCATTGCTGCACTAACTTTGCTTTCATGTAGGGATGCTGGATTTGGTTGGCGTCTCTGTCCTGATGAACTTACTTCCTCATTAAGCCCTCATCCCAGGTATTGCTCATAAGCTTACAATTGTAGAAGCAGGTGAGGATAAGTCTACAGAGTTACCATGACTTATCTGCTACTTTGTTTGCCACAGTCACACTGGCTACTGTTTAGTTGGGGTGTGATTGATTTTTGTAATGGGAGGGAATGTTTCTGGTGGATTCCAGCTGAGAGAGTCTAGTTTTGGTCCCATCACAGTTATGTAATTCTAAATAGGGTCTTGTAAATTTTATTTATTATTTGTGCTCCTTTTTTGAGACTCCTGGGCCCAGTGGTCCAGTTAAGGGGTGTATCGGAGTATTTTATGCCCAGTTTTGCCCTTTTTACACCCTGTGTAGGGTCCTGGGTAGTATCATCACGACCAGGTGTTTCCACGGACTTCGCGCAATTGCACTTCAGCTCACCAGAACAGTGTGACCATGTTGCAAAATACTACTGGCATACCGAAATACTACCAGCTTGGAAAGCTAGGAAGTTTTTACTTCCTGGCCTAAAACGTTATCTCGAGCACTGCCTGGGACATCCACACCTTTAGGCCATCAAGCTCCTGCTGCCTATCAGACTTCTAGCCACGTGCCACTCGTAATCACCTGGTTCCCTCAGGTCCTCTGATTGCGTCCCTAGTTCTGGAATATCTCTTTCCAGTGACCCTCCCCCCTTCCCTGCATGTGTCGGGAGAAAGTTCTGACTGACTGGGAGCGTCATCTAAGGGAAGTTGAGACAGTGAGCAGAGGGTCCTGGTAGAGTATTGGGACCGAGGGCCATTCCCCAGCATGTCCAGTCAGACCATGTTTTTCCATATGTCTCCCACCATCCACCCTCTTTCTGTGGGAACATGTTCACATTGGCTTCTGGGTGGAGGGGATGCCTCTGCTGTTCGACATGTGGTCATCCACACTGCTTAAGGCACCATGCCACCTCGACTTCTGTCACCCTGGGCTCGGGGCACAAACTTGGGCCACCAACCTGCTGAGTGAATTGTCTTCCCCGGACCATGGAGCCAATGCTGGCTCCTAGACTTTATGTACGTAACCAGTGTTAAACAAGAAGCTGACAGCTCCTTTACTTTAGGACAGGCAAGTCACTCCACAGTACTGTTTGTTTTCAGGCTCTGGGAAAGTTACAGGCTGTGGATCAGGACACATTGTATATAAAATATGGTGCAGGATTTTCTGTAGGTTTTGCTTGCTGGATGTCCTTTACTCCCCAGAATAAATAAATAAATAAAAAAAATCATGGGTTTGAGACCCAGGTCCTGGATGTCTGGCAGAGTTATTCTCATGTCCTTTTGTGTGACTCTGTTGCCATGAGGGTGGACACCAGGTAGTGGATTATGTGTTCTGATGTGTTGGCATTGTGCCTTAGGGATGCAACATATCGATGAAGGTTGTGTGCCAGGTTGTGCAAAAGACGCAGAGCCCTGTGACCCCAGTAGCCCAGCAATGAACCTCAGTACCGGTATAAAATGCAGGAGCTTACAGTTTTATAATCCTTTATCACTTACACCAGCACCAAAATTTTATAAAGTATTATATAAGTACTTAATATTTATCAGTTTTCAGTCGTTGTTTGTGTCACTCTGTAAGGTCCATGTACTATGAAAAAGAAAATTCCAGCCTTTGCAAAATAAGGGTGTAATGCTGTCTTGGGTTCCTGGAAACTACGTAAACCACCTGCTCTTCAGTCCTGTGGTATAAAAAAACCTAATCCTGAACCCCTCAGTTACATTACACCCTTATTGTTGTCTACATGTGATATGTTTACCATTTTACCTCGGGATCGTAACCAAGAAGTGTTGCAGTGCTCCGGAGAGTCTTACTGTAGCTCTACTCATGAAACTGCCCTCTGATGGTATACAGTGGGGCACAACAGTACAGCAGTTGCCAGTGTGGATGGGCCCTTTCTCCCCATAGGGAATCTGTGACATCCAAACCCTACTGACAAAGTGATGGGTAGGACTGGTGGAATCAGTCAATCAATCAAAATCTTTCTTTAACCAGGTGGGCACCATTGAGCAAGTTCATTTTCGAGGTGGACGTGGGGTAGACAATACAGGCATATACAGTAAAAATCAGCATATAAAGTATTGGCACAAAGGACAGGCAAGGCGCTGAAAATATATATATATATATATATATATATATATATATATATATATATATATATATATATATATATATATATATATATATATAAGGCTAACACAAAGACAAAAGTTATATAGGCAAAAAATACAAATATAGTAATGTAGCAGCAGATGTATACAGGTTACAAACATAGCAGAGCCAAGTAATACAGCAAGAGAGAGATACAGGTTAAAACTTCACAGAAACAATGTTATTCTATATATTTTTTTTGGGGGGGGGGAAGGGCTGGACGGGCAGTGGCGGGCCTAAGGGGAGTCGGGCCAAGGCTTGGACAGGGAGTTGGGCCCTATGAGGACAGTGCAGGAGCGGGGTAGACTAAGTGGCTGCAGTCCTGGTTGTTAAGGGAAGCAGACACAGGATTCCTTGGAATGGCGCATGAGGAAGGCTTTGAATGAGGCTGAACTAATAGGGAGACTTATTTTTCCGGGGTTTTTGCAGCTTATTCCACAGCTGGGGAAGTGCATGGTTCATGGATGCCCTGCTGAAGCGGGATCTAACCTTGGATACTTTCAGCGTGATGTAAGTGGCACGTTTTGGAGCATAATTACTTGGGGTGCTTAACGGTAAACAGGCTACAATATAATTGGGCAGTTTATTTGTAATGGCTTTAAAGGTCCAGAAATACTGGGTTGCATAGGGATGGGGTATCTCCAGCAGGAGGAGGAGAGAAGTGGTGTTGCCACTGTATCGTTCCCTGGTGAAACTCCACTTGGAGTAGTGTGTCCAGTTTTGGAGGCCACACCTCAGAAAGGACATAGATAAGGTGGAGGCAGTCCAGAGGAAGGCAACTAAAAGGGTACAGGGGTTGCATGAGAGGCCCTATGAGGAGAGACTGAGGGATCATAACAAGTACATCCTGGAAGAGAAGAGAGCGAGAGGTGACATGAGTCTTACAAGTACCTCACAGGAGTAAACTCTTTAAAATGAGAAAAACACCAGGACCAGTGGGCATGTGATGAAGCTGAAGGGGCAGAGATATGAGAAAATATTTCTAAACTGAAAGAGTTGTAGAAGCCTGGAACAGACGACTAGCAGAAGTAGTGGCAAAAGACTGTTGGCGGGTTGGGGGGCTTCAGCCATGTGTGGGATGGACATAGGGGTATATTAGAAAACAGACAGGGAGGAGGGAGGTTCGCCGGAGACCATTTAGAGTTTGTGCAGACGGATTAGGCAGGGAACATTTGCGTGGGCCAAGCGGTCCTTTTCTGCCTACAAATTCTATATTTCTATGTAATGCCATAGTTGATGTTGATGTTACTATGGTGGTATTATGATATTGAACATCTTATGTCACCAAAATCTTCCAATGGAATTATGGCCTTTTAGTCATTCCATATAACTTACTCTACCTATTTGGGGACGGAGGATCTCCATATGACTTACTCTACTTATTTGGGGATGGGTATCTTCATATGACTTACTCTACTTATTTGGGGATGGGGGCTCTGTTTAAAGTTACAGTAGTTTTCATAAATTGCAAGCCCAGACTTTGGGTATAGCATTGTATTAATATACTACTTTCAGCGGTGAAAATTGTTTTTGTAAGTTAGAAATACTAATGACAGGGCTTAAAATTCATGGAGGGATTTCACGTGGTTTTTTTTCTTTTTTCTTTTTTTGTAGCCTCCTACTTTTTTGGGGGACCCCAGTCCTGTGCAAAATGATTTCCAGTTGGGGGCAGATTTTGTTCCTTGAGTCGGGTTCGTATGCTGCAAGTGACAAGACCCCTCCCCCTCCCCCCAAATGGTCCTAAAACGTTTTGGCAGGTAGTACGAGATTGTTTTCTTTGCAGCTGTTCCCACGACCCGGCAGAAGTCAAATGAGAGGTCAGTCAATTACTAAGACTGAAAAAATGCATTATGATGGGCAGGAAAGACTATTTGCAGTGGTGGAGAAGCAGGCTAACATCAGGTCCAGAATCTGAGATGGTAAGGGTAGCTCAAAGTGAACAGAATCAGGAGCAGATATGTTAAGAAAAGAAAGAACGTTTTATTATAAGTCAGTTTGGCAGACAGACGGGTCGGACTCTCCTAATGTTAGTGATGGTTCCCTGAAATGAAAATGCAGATACAGTACCTATCTTGATTCTCATGACAAAGGTTTAGTATTTACTTATGTTTTACATGTTTTTATGTGTACAGTTCTGGAGACCTCATCTGAAGAAGGACATGGCGCTGCTGGAGAGGGTTTAGAGGAGAGTGACCAGGATGATTCAGGGCATGGAGGGGAAGCCTTATGAGGGGAGAGACTGGAAGAGTTTGGACTTTACTCAGTGGAGAAGAGGAGGGATAGGGGAGACAGGATAGAGGTTTTCAAGTATGTAAAGGGAATAACCAGGAGTGGAACCAAATTGCTGTTTAGACTAAAAGGGGAACCAGGGGCCATGAGTGGAAGCTGGAGGGGGTTAATTACAGGGGGGAGCGTAGGAGGCATTTTTTCACTGAGAGGGTGGTGGAACCGTGGAATGCATTGTCTGGGAGGCTGGTGGAGGAGGGCACAGTGGAGGGCTTCAAGAAGGGGTGGGATAGGTACAAGGGGAAACTGAACATAGAGAAGACCCTCTTGGGGGCTGGGGGGGTGGTGAGGCGAGCAGCCACTAGGTTGCTGGCTTTCAAGCAGACAAGACAGACCATTTGGCCTATTCTGCTGGCATTTAGTATGTTAGTATGTTTTGTGTTAGAGACAAAACTTTGTGTTGAAGAGACAAAACATAAGTAAATACTCTGCCATTGTTATCATCAAGATAGAACAAGTGTTTAAAGACTGGAAGCAACTTTCTTCATGCCCCCACTAACAAATCGGGGCCCCCCGCAAAAAAAAAAATCTGATTTCCTCCCATTTGTAAGACCCATGGGGGGCATTTCCCACAGGACCTAAAACTGAATTTTAAGCCTGCTATAAGTTGATTTCCCTGACAAATTTATTATTTGTTGAAATTATTCCAACCAGGATTATCCCGTGAGATGTAGCATTCTGTAATTTCATTTGGATCCCAGGGAGGACAGCAGCAGTCACCATATTAACATAGTCCATCAGGAATAGTTGCATACAGCCTAAAATCTACAAGGAAAAAACAAACCGTAAAGGTAAGTACATCTAAACAGTGGTCAACGCAAGCCAACGAAGTGGGATCCCTACAACTACTGAGCATGAGCATTGCAACATACAGCAATTGCTGAGGCCCTCTTTCAGGTTGTATTGTCAGAAGGCAATTCTGTGAGTGGGGCTACGGTGTGGGGCGGGGCGGTACCACACTCTTTTTTTTTTTTCTTTCCCTCTTTAACCCACCACCCACCCCATGGGAGGGGGGGAGATGTTTTATGTCAAGCGATTTTACCCTGATGAACAAAATCAACAAAATTGACATTCAGCTTTCTTTCCACAGGTGTTCTCCATCTGGGTGTGTTGTTTTCTTAGCCTCTTGTACAATCAATGTATTCAGTAGAATATTCATACAGTAGTAAGCTCTTAATTATTTTGTGTAGGGGATACAGGTGGAGACCATGCCACGGTCTGGTTTCTGCTGTGTCTAGGGGGGAGGACAACCACTCAAACACAGTAGTAGTGGACTTGGGGGCAGACTTGTGGGCATGGGCAGGGTTTAAGGGAGCTTGAACAAGATTAGGCCAGACATGTGGATGTTGGTAGTTCATGGGAGACCATTAAAATAGGGGTGCAGGAGGCTACTGGGGTAAGGCGTAAAAATGGTGGAGCCAACAAGCCGTGCTGGTGGACCAGGGAGGTGCAAGAGGTGGTGAGGGATAAAAAGGCTGCCTACGCACGTTTTAAGCGCTCCAGAGGGGATAGGGAGAGAGGTGAGTAAGAGTTGACAGCTAGAAAGGTCACAAGAGTGGTGAGGGGAGCCAAGGCGAGGATGGAGCAAAACCTGTCTAGAGATATCCGGAGGGGTGGAAAGAGATTTTATAGATACATGGGGAGAAGAGAAAAGGGAGAGCACAGATCTCCAGGATTAGGACTGGGGAGGGATGGGCTCAGGAGGCAGGGGAGCAGGCAGAGGTACTAAATAAGTACTTTGCCTCGGTATTTATGGAAGAAGACAGGGGATCCATTCAGCTGGAAGGGAGGGAGGGGGAGACAGCTGAGAGGAGAGGTCAGATAGAGATGAGAGGACCAGAAGACGCTGGGGCACCGGGTGGGCCAGGCCTAGAAGGGGATGGGTGCTTTGTTGAGGGGAGGAGTTTGGGAGGGAGAAATAACAGAGGTCAGCGTGAGGGAGGCATTGTGATCGGATGGGCTGCATCTGAGAGTTCTGAAGGAACTGGCGGACGAACTAGCAGCTCCACTAGCTGCACTTTTCAATGCCTCTTTGCAGACAGGATGGGTGCCTCAAGACTGGAGGGTGGCTCATGTGGTGCCTATCCATAAAGGGAGGGGGGTCAAGGGAGGAGATGGGAAATTACAGGCTTGTCAGCCTAACGTCGGTGGTAGGCAAACTAATGGAGGGCTTCATCAAGGAGAAGCTCGGGAGGCAACTGAAAAGGTTGGGGCAAATGGATGACAAACTGTGTGGTTTTGTCCCAGGGAGATCAAGTCAGATCAACCTCATAGATTTTTACGACTGGGTGATGGGGACCCTGGACATACAAAGACCGGTGGACTGGATTTCAATGAGGCGTTTGACTCGGTACCCACATCGGGTTTTTGACAAAGTTGAGGGATGGGGAGGACAGTTGCTTAGATGGGTAGGAAATTGGCTTACGGATAGAACACAGAGGGTAGTGGTTGGTTGGATAGTCTCCTCCCCTAGGAAGGTCTTCAGTGGGGTTCCCCAAGGTTTGGTACTGGGGATACTCCTGTTTAATGCCTATGTCTTCGATATAGGGAGGGGGGTTAGGAGTTGGATGAGCTTCTTTGTGGATGACTCAAAACTGGGAGCACTGGTTGACTGGGAGGAAGTGAGAGAGACAGTTCAGAGGGATCTGGATACCCTGGAGGGTTGGTCAAGGAAGTGGGGACTGAGGTTTAATCCAGAGAAGTGTAGGGTGCTGCATCTGGGGGTCAGAAACCCAGGTCATGTATACACTGTGGGAGGGGTCTCACTGCAAGCCACAATGAGTGAAAGGGACCTGGTGGTGGTGGTGGTAGTAGACACCAAAATGAATAACACTGAAAACTGCTGAAGATCTGCGGCAAAGGCAAACAGGATTCTGGGCTGCATAGCCCGGGGAATTACATACAGGAGGAGGGAGTTGATCCTCCCTCTGTATAATGCCTTGGTCAGGCCGCATCTTGAGTACTGCGTGCAGTTCCGGAGACCTCACCTTAGGAAGGACAGAGCATTGTTGGAGAGGGTTCAGAGGAGGGCAACCAGGATTATCCGGGGCATGAGTGACAGGACCTATGAGGAAAGGCTAGAAGTCCTTGGGCTGTACTCACTGGAGGAGAGGAGAGACGGGGGGACATGATTGAGGTATTCAGATATGTGAAGGGGATTAACAGGGGCAGAGCCAAAAAAATGTTCAGGCTAAGGAAAGGCGGCACAACCAGGGGGCATGAGTGGAAGTTGGAGGGAGGATCCTACAGGGGAGAACTTAGAAGGCATTACTTCACTGAGAGGGTGGTGGGGCCAAGGAATGCATTGCCAGGAGTCAGAGTGGAGCAGGGCACAATGGAGGAGCTTTAAGAGGGGTGGGATGATGCATGGGTATACTGAAGCCGAAGTTGACCCTCTTGGGGGCTGGGGGGGAGGAGGAGCTAGCGCCCAATAGGGGCTGGCTACCAAGCAGACACGAAAGACCATTAGGCCTATTCTGCTGGCTTTTAGTATGTTAGTATAATGAACTTGGGATATGAAGAAGATTTTCTTAGTGACCTTTTTTACAAACTTACTCACTATCATTTAAATTGTTAGGACTTTCGCTAGATAGTAACAGCAGGGTTGCATCCACTAGCCAGCATGGCCAGTAACTGGGAACATACACTAGCTCACAGACTTTATTCCACTGGCCCCTCTAGTGTACTTACTGAAATGTTACCTTCTCCAGTACAACCCCGCAGTGCTAGTTAAAGGGAAATCTTACTTGCTCAGTACAGAATCTGTCAGCACTGTAGCTAGTGGGCGATACAAAATCTAGCAACATTTTAGCTAGTGAGCTGGTGCCAGTTTCGACTCCTGTAACAGCAGCCCAGTTACTGTTCTGGGGAGTGAAGGACAGCTGAAATCAGGGCGATCAGAGGGATCTGCAACAGGTCATGGAGCCCAGTTGAAGAGCTAGTGTTCTGCTGGAATTTAAAATGAACTTTCGTAAGTGGTGTAATCTTACTTGTTATAACTGAAGTATTTTTTTCTTCTTTTCTCTTTTGCTACTTACAAGATTTTCTACCTGTCGAGGACAGTACCTGGTGTGATGTGTGTAATGGTTTTCTACCAGGAGGCTGACATATCTAGTTCTCTTCCTCTTCCCACATCATCACTACCTGTAACATCTTAACTGACCAAGAAGAGCCAGTCACTCGATGCCAGATTGGTCACTTGTTATGTCACAATTTTTTTTTTTTAATCGCATATTGTTGCCCACTCGCCTGCCCGAGCTCGGTGGTGGCGTACCACCAATCTGTAACGCCCATCACCCCTTAGCAGGGATCATTCTGCACAGCGTTTAAAAAAAAAAAAAAAATTATGTCATTGCGTAGGTAACTACTGTACATGGTCCCTAATCCCACCCTGGAGGACGCTGGCGCAAAGGACCGAAGTCCAGACAGGGAGTCGTGTTGAGACACAGCTTCCGCCAAGCACCTAACGGCGTTCTCCCCCTCCCGACACTGTCCACTAGTCGGAGTGGCGTCCCACCCTCCCCAGGAGAGAGAGCTGCCTAAAAGTGGCTTGATCCAACTCCCCCGCCAGCTCCCAATGAACTGGGCCTGTTCCCGAACCCGGGTCGATGTCACAACATTTAAGAGGTATTAAAGGGGACATATAAAGAACCCCTGCAGCCTTCTCCCGTCCCCACATACCTTTCAGTGCTGCTGTGGGAGTCAGAGGCTGCTTTGATCGTTATTTTCAGAGCAGTGTTGATAGTTTTATAAGCTGCTGAAATTTGGAGCTGAACATGAAAGTGCCACATGGGTCCTGATTGAGTGCATGCAAGTTGTCATGGGTATTTCACCCATTTTGTGACCTGGATAACACCACTGCTCGTATTGTAGCAGCAGCAGTGGTGGTAGCTTAATATACTTTTTTCATTGCTTCCATGGGGGTCTTGATACCTGAAATATTACGGCAACAGCTGGACAGGTGTTGCCATAATAGATAGATAGAAACTTTATATAGCGCCGCTTTCCAGGGACTCTAAGCGGTGAACAAAAGTTAAAAATCAATAAGACATCCTCGTAACTGTACATAATACATAAAAAAAAAAAAAAAAAAAGTAGCAGAGCGCAACATAAAATTCTATCTATCATTAAAATGCAACAATAAAAATATAATCGGTATTTTTGCAGCTTTCATTTCAAAAGTCTGGTTAAATAAAAATGTTTTTAATCCCTTTTTAAAGGTTTCCACCGAGGGTGCCTCCTGTAGATGTCTAGACAGAGAGTTCCACAGGGCTGGCGCGGACACTGAAAACACACAGTCCCCAGCATGCCGTGACGTAGCCCTAGGAACCACAAGGAGGCAACCCTTGGAGGAACGGAGAGCCTGGGATGGGCAGTGAGGAACAAGGAGGTCTTGCAGGTAGCTTGATTCCCCTTCGTGCAGGGCTTTATAGGTGAGTAACCCGACCTTGAAGGCAGTCCTCCACCGAACTGGCAGCCAGTGCAGTTCGCGGAGGACGGGTGTAATATGTTCCGATCTCAAAGCGCCTGTTAATCTGGCCACCATGTTCTGCACCAGCTGCAGTCGGCAGAGATTGCCTCCAGATAGTCTCAGGTACAGGGCATTTCAGTAATCTAGCCTGGACATGACAAAGGCATGCACCAGAGTGGACAGGTCCTCAGCTGGTATAGGGGCCGGGATCTGGGCAGTGTTCCTCAGTAACATATCGGGTGTCAAAACCCTCATGGAAGCAATATAAAAAAAAAAAATAATTATTAAGCTACTGCCACTGCTGCTACAATAAGAGCAATGGTGTTAATACATGTCACAAAATGGGTGGAAAACCCATGACAACTTGTGCACACTCAATCGGGACCCGTGTGGCGCTTCCGTGTTTGGCTTTATGTTTCGGCAGCTTTTTACAATATCAACATTGCTCTGAACATAGTCATCATAGCAGCCCCTGACTCCCACAGCAGCATTGAAAGGTAGGTGGGGACGGGAGCGGGCTTCAGGGGTTCTTTACGTGTCACCTTCAAGAGGAATATAACTAAATATGTCAGTCTCCAGCTAAAATACTGCTCTTTCCATTACACCTTATACTAGTAAGGAGAAAACCTTCTAATGGGCAAATGGAAATTAAAAATGACTATAAAAAAAAATAGAAACTGACCACTTTTAGAAATTAACATTTACTGGCTGCTATTTTTTGGTGTTACTAGCTCTTTAATGGAAAGAGTACATCAGTGTACAGGAAGGGGGGAATTATGTGCAGGAGCAGACATGAGAAGTGTGGTCATAGATGGGGGCTTTTAGGCCAGTGGTAAAGGAATCTGAGGGAATAAAGAGGAGGAGGTGGACAAGAGCGCAGTGGGGACTGGTAGAAGACAACATTCTGCCCCACTGAGATCATGGTGCAAGGCAAAAACAGAGAGGGCGAGAGAGCAGTGGTGAGAGGAACGGAGGGAGTGGGAAGATGGGAATGGAGAAGACCAGAGGTGGTTGAGATAGTGGGGAGGGAACCAAAACAGTACCTGGAGATCGGGGAGGCACAGTTGGAGAGACACCTGTTGGCCACTGAAGGCAGGGAGAGGGAGCAGTGATGGTTATGTGAGGTGGGTAGCTAAGAGCAGACGAGTAGAAATGGGAGGTTTAGTCTAGTTTGGGTGGATGTAGGGGTTACACCGTACACCACATCCCCATAGTTAAAAGCCAGAAGGATCACTTTCACAAATGATCTCCTGCTGAGTGGGAAGGGGATACATGCTTTGTTCCTGTAGAGTCTTCCTAATTTAGAGAGTGGTTTAGTATGGATGTTGATTTAATTTCAAACAACATGAAGTCTTGCTGTATTCTGACATATGCAGTGATCACCAACCTTTGAACTGCCCCGGAGAACAAAGAGTTAACTTTCCATGCAGGGCATGGAACGCTGAGCTTGAGCTCGGTTGAAGCCTCTGTCTGCTGTTGTTTAAACTCCAACCGTCAGATTCTTTACTCCGCCTCACTGAGCAGTCGCTCTGGAGATTTCTCCTTCGCTCGGTTCAGAAAAGTCGGTTAAAATGTTGTTTTTTCGCTCGTTTTCGACTGAATTTCTGCTACTGAACCTGTCAGTTTAAGTCTCTGTCTGTGGTACCGTGAGTACTAGATAGGTTTTTGTATTAGTTTCTGTGTGGAACTTGTAAACATTGGATCGGTTTGGTTTGAACCGATCAGGTTTGTATAAAAACAACTTTATTAGAGTGTGGTAACCGGTTCGTATCGGTTCTAAAAAAAAACAGATTTCATTACGGTTTTTTTCCAAGACCCGTAACACGGTCAGGAACTGATAGGGGTGTCTTGCCTGGCGGATTGCTGGAAAAAGGGTAAGTTTTGGTTAGGATTGGCCATGTCTGAGAAACCAAAGAAAAAAACCGGGCCCACTGGGTTTCAACACTGTAGTGTGTGTGGGGAAGCCTTTGCTAAGTCTGATCCCCACACCACCTATGTTTCTTGTCTGGGGTTTGACCACCTCAATTCAGATTGCCAAATTTGTAAAAGTTTTCCCAGAGCTACCCTGGATAAGAGAGTAGGTAGACTGAGGGAAAGGGAGGCCGAGAAATCTGCTGACCTGGATGGCCAGCCTGGTTCGGTTCCGACCAAACCAGAAGGAGTGCCCTCTGACCAGGGCGAAACTTCTTCGGGCAAAAGGAGAACCGATTCTGAGGAGTCTGCTCCGGTTAAAAGAAAGAAAAGGGATAAATCATCCGGTTCGGATCCACAAGTTCTTTCTCCGACCGCTGATGAGATAGCCAAAGCGATAAGGATAGTTCAGTCGCTAACTTCGGTTCCGGCCGAACCGGCACCATCTGTCAGGGGCTCGGTTCAGTTGGTTCCCCCGGTTCCGGATTATACTTTAGAAGAATTTTATGAACCGGAGGAGGAGGAGGGAGAGTATGAAGATAATGATGGTGATTATGAAAGTCTGGATGTGCCTGTTGACCCGGACATCTCTCCAGACAGACCTTCAGGTGTTTCTCCTCCTAGGCTTTCTGAGTCCCCTTCCCACTTTATGTTTTACAAGAAAGTGGCTGAAACCCTCCAGCTTCCTATGGAAGAAGCACTAGAGGATCAGGAGGAGCCTGATTTTGTTGAGATGATGGACATCCCAGAGTCCAGGAGATTGTCTATTCCCCTCCATAAATCTTTTGGGAAACAGACATTTAAAATTCTAAAAACTCCTAATTCCATACCTCCTGTGGACAGAAGAATGGACAAGAGTTATACTTTTTCAGACTCGGACACGGAGTTCCTTTCCCAGCAATGCAGCCATGTTGGGGTAGTGCAGGCTGCTGCTTGTGATAAGGAAAATATTCCCTTGGCTTTACACCCCCCAGATAAGGACTCCAGGAGGATTGATGCCATGGCAAAGAAACAGTCACTCAGGCAGGCTAACTGTATGGCCTACACAGCTAGATACCAGAAGTCCAGGTGGGACACTGTGCTGGCTCTAGCTAAACAGGCCCCTGACCAGCTTGCCAAGGAGCTGGAGCGGGTGGCTGCGGATGGGATTGAGGCATCCAAGGTGCAATTTCATGCTGCTGTGGACTCCAGTGATGTTTCATCTAGAGTCATGGCTACATCTGTGGCCCTTCGGAGGATGGCTTGGCTCAGATGTACTAGCCTATCACAGGATACCCAGGCTAAGGCCATGGATTTTCCTGTCATTGGTAATTCTCTGTTTGGGGAGCAGACAGAGAACTACATGAAGAAGATGGACGAGTACAGGACCACCTACAGGAGTGCTCAGGCCAAAGAAAGGCAAGCCACTCATCAGAGACAGAATTCCAGAGGCAGGGGCAGGCCCTTTCAAGGGCCTTTTTACCAAGCCCAGGCCTCCTCTTCTGCTTTTGCTCAGAGGGGGTTCTTTAGAGGGAGAGGCAGACTGGGTATGAGCAGGCCTGCTTCCACCCCTCAGCCTAAAGCCCCTGCCAAGCAGACACCCTGATGGGTCTGCCCGGGCCGATTCTCCAGTACCTGTAGGGGGCAGGCTGGCTTACTTTGTCCAGGACTGGAAGTCTTTAACATCAGACAAGTGGGTCCTAGAAGTAGTAAGCCAGGGACTGGTTCTCAGCTTCAAAAAATTTCCCAAGATGAGAACCAGATCCTTTCCACCTGCAAATCCATCAGAGGCCCTTGCCCTAGCGGCAGAGGTTTCTTCCCTCTTGGCTCTCAGAGCCATAGAAAAGGTTCCTACCCTATACAGGGGCAAAGGATTGTACTCCAGGTTCTTCCTAACCTATCCCTCAAAAACACAAGAAAATGGCGGCCCATCCTGGATCTGAGATATCTAAACAAGCACCTTTTAAAGCCAAAATTCAAAATGGTGACTCTGGGAATAATTCTGCCCTCTCTAAGCCCGGGGGACTGGCTAGCCTCCCTGGACCTCAAAGATGCCTATTTTCACATTCCCATCAGGTGCTCCTACAGAAAGTACCTCAGGTTCGAGTTGCCCTCAGGCCACTATCAATTCAGTGCAATGCCCTTTGGCCTAACATCAGCCCCAAGGGTGTTCACAAAGTGCCTGGCAGTAGTGGTTGCTTTCCTAAGGAGGAAAAAGATCTCCATCTTTCCATACTTGGACGACTGGCTCATAGTGGGTCAGTCTCCAGACCAAGTCAAGTCACATCTTCAGATAACTCAGCAACTGCTCACTTCCTTAGGATTCCTCCTCAACCTTCCAAAGTCAGTTCTCGAGCCAGTACTGCTCCTCACCTTTATAGGGGCAGAGCTGGATACAATAAGAGCAAAGGCCTTCCTTCCCCTGGACAGGGCAAGGACACTAATAGAACTGGCCTCTTCTTTCACCCTTCAGGTGTCTCGACCAGCAAGGCACTTCTTGCAGCTCCTGGGCCACATGGCAGCCTCTACAGCAGTGGTCCAGGGGGCAAGATTCCAGATGAGGGACATGCAGTTCTACTTAAGAGCCTTCTGGTCCCAGAGAAAGGATTCCCTTACCAAACTAGTCCCAGTGTCTCGAACCCTGATCCAGGCTTTGCAGTGGTGGCAGGATCAGGACAATTTAAGACAGGGAGTTCCTTTTGTCATTCAGTCTCATTCACTAATCCTCACCACAGGCGCCTCCCTCTTGGGCTGGGGAGCCCACTTGGGGGATCTTACCACCCAAGGGCTGTGGTCACCTCAAGAATCTCTGCTTCACATCAATCTCTTGGAACTCAGAGCAGTGTTTCTGGCACTGCAAGCTTTTTCCAAGTCTGTACAGAACAAGGTAGTCCAGATCAGAACAGACAATACCACCACAATGTGGTACATCAACAAGCAAGGGGCACTCGGCCCACGGCCTTGTGCAGAAGCAATGAAGTTGTGGTCTCTGGCCTGTTCCTGCAAACTTCTCTGATAGCAGTTCACCTCCCAGGAAGGACAATGTCTAGCAGATGCTCTCAGCAGGATATCTCGGGCCACCACAGAATGGTCCCTAGATCCCTAATTTTGAAAGTGATTTTCTCCAGATGGGGCACTCCACAGATAGATCTTTGCAGCCCCAGACAATCACCAACTTCCTCTCTTTTGCTGCAGACCCCCAGTCTTGGGCTCAGTCCCCCTGGATGCTCTGATTCTGAATTGGGAAGGGAAGTTCCTATATGCTTCCCCCCCTTCCCTCTCCTGTTCAAGGCGCTAGTCAAGATCAGATCTCAACCATGCAAAGTGATTCTGATCGCTCCAGACTGAGACAGACAGCCCTGGTATCCACTGTTGCTGTCCTTAGCAGTCCACCTTCCCCTGTCTCTTCCCAGGAATTACAACCTGTCGACATCCTCTCAGGGAAGCATTTGGTATCCGAATCTCAAATCTCTCAATCTCAAGGCCTGGCTCTTGAAGAGTTAGAGTTTGCTGATCTGCACCTCTCTCTAGGTGTTCTGGATATTCTTAAGTCTTCTCGAAAGCCTTCCACCAGAAAGACTTACAACTCCAAATGGAAAAGGTTCACTATTTGGTGCTCTGGTAAGCATATTTCTCCAGAATCTGCTGGGTTGCCTACAGTCCTGGACTATATGGTTCATCTCAATGGCTTGGGACTCAGACCAGCTACACTTAAAGTACATTTGGCAGCTGTTTCTGTCTTTTTGTCAGTAGGCAAGCCTTCTTCTCTGTCAGCCCATCCTGTATTTTGCAAATTCTTCAAGGGATTGCTACACACCAATTCTCCCTTCAGGGACCCTGCTCCTGCTTGGGACCTTAATGTTTGCATTGCCCAGCTTATGCAACCCCCCTTTGAGCCTTTGTCCTCTGCAGAGCTTAAGTATTTGACTTGGAAAACTGTGTTTTTGGTAGCCATTACCTCTGCCAGGCGCATCAGTGAATTGCAAGCCCTGTCAGTGGAGCCTGATTTCATCTCTTTCCATAGAGATAAAGTGGTCCTAAGAACTAACAGGAAGTTTTGCCTAAGGTGGTTTCAGATTTCCACCTTAATCAGTCTGTGTCTCTCCCTGTTTTCTTCACTGACCATTCCTCCTCTGGGGAGAGGAGGTTGCACAGCCTGGACGTAAAAAGAGCCCTTAGCTACTACATAGAGCGCACCAAGGGTCACAGGTTTGAGTCCCCCCAGTTGTTCCTCACTTATGGGGAGGCCAGAGGCAAACCTGGCACTAAAGATCTATTGCCAGGTGGATTGTCTCTTGTATACAATTCTGCTCACGAGAAATTGGTAGAACCCCACCTCAGGCCTGAGGGCTTACTCTACTAGAGGTACAGCTGCTTGCCTGGCTGCTGCCAGGGATATTCCTATCTTAGAAATCTGTCAAGCAGCCACCTGGAAAACAGTCCATACATTCACCAAGCATTACTCTCTGGATATCCAGGATAGGAGTGATGCTCAGGTTTAACACAAGCAGTACTTCAGAGCTTTTTCCCAAAGTAGGTTCTGTCCCTCCTCCTTGGGTACTGTAGTAGTCTGCATATGTCAGATACAAGCAAGACTTCTTGTTGTTTGAAGAAAAATTACTCACCTTAGTAATGTTGTTTCTTCTAATGGAGTCTTGCTGTATTCTGACTCCCATCTCCCCTCTCAGAACCTGGTTTTGGGATGTGGGTGAGCAGGACAGTGTTGGCACCTAGAGGTGCCCCTTTCTCATCCTCCTTTATTTTGGGTGTGTGTTGTGTTTTGTTTTTTGGGTTTCCTGACTTGAGTCTTTGCTTTGAAACCAAAAACCCTTTTTAACAAATTTAGTTGCCAGTTGGCTAGTGTGAGTTTACAGTTTCCACACAGAACGCCTAGTGAGTATAGCTCGTAAAGATCTGACGGTTGGAGTTTAAACAACAGCAGACAGAGGCTTCAACCGAGCTCGAGCTCAGCGTTCCATGCCCTGCATGGAAAGTTAACTCTTTGTTCTCCGGGGCAGTTCAAAGGTTGGTGATCACTGCACATGTCAGAATACAGCAAGACTCCATTAGAAGAAACAACATTACTAAGGTGAGTAATTTTTTCTTTTGAGTGCAGGCATACGGTTTATCATTAAAAAAGAAACTAATGGGCACTCCTCACCAGACTGGTGCTGCCAGTAACCAATAATTGTAAGAAAAACAGCAAAAACACGGCACACCTATGTAGAGACAGTCTGGTAACTTTATGGCGATCTACAAATCAGTAGTTTGTGCACTTTGTTCTGGTGTGAACACACTGTTTTTTTTTTTTTTTTTTTTTTTTTCTTCAAGGTTTATTGTTGAGTGCAGTATTTGTTTGAATTCTCAAATAATCGTGAGTCTTTGCCCTAACACAGATAATACTTCCAGAGTATGGATCTATAGAGTAGTGTCATTGCAGCAAGTTTGATTTTAATCTAGACAGCCAGGTTTGCGCTCCGAGGCCAGGCTGTCCGATGCCGACGGGAGATGGGGTAGGTTCTTGCATCTATCTCAGATGCCTTCAACCTCCGGTAGGGAGAACCACATTAGTCTCTACACGACTGCCCACTGATGGACCAGGGGAAGGGCATGCAGTGCAGGAAGGAATACGTGGTCCCTCTAGAGAGGTGACGGGCCTTACATCAGCACACACCCAGTTGCCTGGTGAGTGATGTAGAGGCATCACACTCCCAGTGGGACCGTCGGGGGAGTTCAGAGGGTGGGGCTCAGCCACACTTCTTTGGATACTGATAGGCATTCTGCTGGGTACGCCATGTGACCACAAGAGAGATGAGGGATGGCTTACTGGAGGACAAATACCTCAGCTGCCCCAGGCAGATGAAGTTGCCCCTTCTCCTGTGCAACAGTATGGCCCTACCAAATCCTCCTGCACCATGCTGCCCCTTCCTCCCAGACCAGCAAGTGAAATATGCTCCTCCCAACTTTGGGAGCAGATGCCACCAACAGGGGACAAAATTGTAGGTTACAGTGGAGATGTTGGAAGAGCACGCTGAGCAGAAGCTGGTTGGACCATCGGAGGACTCCTGCAGTGTGGACAAAAGTGCTTAGGCAGATGAAAGGAGGACCTGGCAGCTGGCAAGGAGAAATGGGGACAAAAATACAAAGTATGAGATGAGAATAAGTTTGGTTACAGGTAAAGAGCCACTTTCGCAAACAGTACTTTCTCTCATAACTAATATACTTCAGTGCCTCCCTGTCTGTGTTGCACCATCTGTCTCTTTCTCCCCCTGGACTTGCATCACATTTACCTCATCTCAGGAGCACACATGAAAAGGAGAACTACAGTCTGTACTTCTCCCGCAGAGTCTTGATTTATGTGTTCACTTTTAAAGAGCATGGAAAAGTTGTCTGTGAGCTGGTATTGTAGCACTTAACCCTGTAGTAGGGGTTAGAACACCCATGAATTTGGTTTGAGAGTCTTGATCAAATGAATAGTTTTTAGTGATGCATCATTTTTATCAATCCAACTTTATTAATTTTCTTTCTTGTCCACCATTTTCAAACAAGTATGCTATTTTCCTGGAACTGTACTTGTTTGTGTGGCCACTTGAATATCTGTAAGGGTCACACCGCTCCTTAGAGTATCTACTCAGAGGTATGTATTAATGTTACTTGTAACATGGCAAAAATAGTAGCAGTGGAAGGAAGATAGCCGATAGGACAAACGGCATCAGGTGGTAGAGGAGCAACACGGCATTATGAGACGATAATGCCGTGTTGCTGGTGTAGTACATAAAGCAGCCAGGTAAGCAAAACGAGCAGTGTGTCAAAGACGACAAGTGAACAAATCGAAGGGAGCAAGTTGCGAAGTAGCAAGTAGAGACGGTAGAGGAGTGGTAGGGAAAATGTGAGCAAGGGACCAGCAGAAAAGATAGATGACAAGCAGAGGAGAGGCAGAGAAGGGACCCGAGAAGGACTGGATGATGGAACATGAGTGAAAAACGAGATAACAAGAAACAGATGAGGGCTCAGGAGCGGAACACAATGATAGCAGACAGATAAATAGCGAGCAGGGAACCCGAAATGGAAATAATTGAGAGCAGACAGAGTAGAGGAACCTGCGGCAGAAGTAGTAAGGGAGAGAGGATGGAACGGAGCGGAAGAGACAGGAGCACACAGAAGAGCCGGAAAGGTGTTGAATGTCAGCAACTTCATGGTGTATGGCACCGTAAAGTGTAAGTATCCAGCTGGAACAACGCACAGAGGAGATAGGAGAGAGAGTCCACAAATGGCAGTAGTCAAAGTAACGCAGTATAAGAAAGCCATTCTTACGAGGGGAAGAATTGCAATGACGCATGCCAAAGCACTGGAGCGTGTGCAAATGAGATACACGGATAGAGCCTCAAGCATTAAAACAGCAAGGGAGAGGTCATCCTAGCAGCAATAGAGAACAAACAAACAGCTGCTCAGAAATCAACTAAAACTATCGGAATCGTTAACAAATGCACATTTGTAGTACTATGCTAAAAAACGGAAAAAAAAAACACATATGTATGTAAGACAGGTTCCTTCAGAGTTCTCAAAGTAAGAGTAAAAAGAACTGAAACTTTATTGGTGCCAATGTGTGTTGTGTAAGATCACTAGAAACATATCTCTGACATATACACCCATGTCCACACCATGTTGCAAGCGCATTAATCCCCTCTGAAGGTGGCATCTAATGGGCAGTTAATGCATGGTTGGACCGTTGTACGCACTCGGCCTCCGGCCTCGTGCCACAACTGTCCCAACCATGCATTAACTCCCCATTAGATGCCACCTTCATCGGTGATTAATGCTTACATACAGGTTATCTCAGAGGAACGTCACCTGACAGAAAACTCTGTTTACTTAACATATATTTTTACAATGATAGCTATAAAATATTAGAGCTTCTGCTTGGTTATTGTTGGTAAAATATATATTTTTTTCCTTGTTCTTTGAAAATCGGAAAGCAAACTCAAAGATTTTAACAAATACATTCATTTATTGAAAGTGTTTACCTGGCAGGGCCTGCTGAGCTGAGGCAGTTAGTTTCCAGAGACATCCTGGTGAGGGATGCATGGGAGAAAGCATTAAAACAGTACAATATTTCGCATGGTACTAATGGCGCAAAAGACAGCAGTTGGAGGGTAACAAGTGATGTTTGCAAAATAAGATTGCAGTTCCAGAGCATCAAGTAAACATAGTGGTGTAAGAAGGCAAGTTAAAATGTTCGCTGAGTAAATTCCAGTGAAAGAGTGGTAGACGCCTGGAACACTGCCAGTGGAAGTGTTGGAGACAAAACAGTGGTGGTGGTGGTGGGGGGGGCCTCCAAGCATGCATGGAGATAGACATTTGGGAATATTACTGACCAGTGAGAGAAGGTAGTGGCTCAGGACACAAAGGGACAGAGCCGAAAAAAGTCACTGATGAAGAAACGAGGCACGGCTCAATGTCCAAGAGACACAGATTCCATGCTAGGATATATGATAAAAAAGTGTTTCTTTTATAAATGGGGGGAGGTGCTACCTGTTGGCTGTTACCTGAGCTAGCTGTGCTATTTGTTTGTGTTTTTATAAAATAAACACTTTTTTATCGTATCCTAACATTGGAATTTGTGTGTCCTGGATGTTGAGCTATGTGTCTTGTTTCTGTGATAGGGGAATATTAGTAAATAGGCAAGGAGGAGGGAGGGTTGCCAGAGAGCAGTTAGCATTTGCAGAGACAGATTAGGCAGGGACCATCAGACCTGACTGAATGGGCCAAGCAGCCCTTTTTCTGCTGACAAATTTCTGTGTTTCTGTGTAGATTTAAAACTGCTTTTACATAGCTATTATTACATCTTCTGTCCTTCTTGCTGTGTCTATTCAATATGGCTACTAGAGAAGTTCCATCTTGAAAAAATATTTTAATATGCTTCATTATGCCCTCCATTTCAACCCCCAGTTCTGCACCTGGCATTTTGTTTGTTGTTTCTAATTAGAAACATAGACGTTGTCAGCAGATAAAGGCCCTGCAGCCCATTCATTTGGCCCAGAAACCTGCCTAATTTCCCCACAGCTGTCTCACCTGAACCCTGTCCATGTGCCTGCCCCCTCTTAACTGTCTTGCTCTGTAAGCACATATAGCCTCCTCTGGGAGCTTGTTCCATTTTTTTACGTTCGCTTGCGTGAATGCACAAGGAACGTCTTGCAACAGTATGACTTTTGGAGGTGTGTGACCCTCCTCCCCAGTGCAGTGCTCAGTGTAGCAGACCCAACCCTACGGGACCAGTACATGCCGAGCTGTGTATGACAGCAGTTCGGCTGTGTTGGTCTTCACTTCTAAGAAAAGTCCGCTGCAATCAGCGGTGGTAGCATGTATGCATTAGCATACGACGTCAGCCAAACTGCTGTCATGCACAGCTCGGCATCAGATCCCTCCTGCTTCCTCCCTCTGCTAATGTCCTCCCCTCCTCCTTACTGTCTCCCTGGCCCCCACCTTGTGTGTCGAGGGGTGCCCAATCCTCTCTGCTCATGCAACCCCCAGCACAGTGTGGCCGATGGGGGTACCCATCCCAGTGGCTGCAGCCCCCAAAAAAGCAGTTGGCACGCTGGGAGGCCTGCCAAGCTTGCTCCATACCCCACTGTATGGCCAGCAGAGTGCCCAATCCCTCACCACTCCAGTCCTCCTCCCCAACAAACATGTAGGTGGCACGCTGGGAGCCCACCGCAGTGTACCAAGAGTGTCCTCCCTCCCCCAAATTCCTGTGAAACAAGAAAATGGTCCCTCGGTGAGTCCCTCGCCCCCCCAATAACCCGCTCCCACTCCCACCCCCCCTCCTGGGTGGCATGTTGGGAGCCCACCCCAGCGTGCCAAGCGTCCTTTTTTTTTTTTTTTCAATTCCTGTAAAAACAAAAGCGGTCCCTCAGTGAGTCCTTGGGGGAGGGGCCCAGCGCCCACCCTCTCGCATCCACCTCCCCACATCCCCCACCCCATACTTGCCTCCGGAACCCGGCACAACTATCTTCTGTGGATCGGGAACACGCTCTGCACTCTTCAAAGCCAAGCGCAAACTGAGGAAATGCCTGTAAGCTGTATAATGGCAAAAATAGGATTTTTCCAACTTAGGTGGATATCTCAGCCAATTTTTCGATTTTTTTTGGCACCAGATTTTCAACATGGGGTTCGTGACACCCCTTCTCATGCATTCAGTCACTGTCATGGCGTTATTTGGTCCCGAAAGGTGATTTCGCGGTCACTGCGTGGAATCACCTTTCGGGACTGAGAAACGAAACAACAGTGTTGGTGTTCATTAGGTGGGCTCTCAAAAAGCCTATGTTGCAAATTTGATGAAAAACTTCCAAAAAATGACTGTTTTATGCGCGTGCATTGCGCAGTTTCCACACACACCCGTAAATTTGCGATTTGTATTATAAAAAGGCTCTCAGAAATGCTGCAATCTGATTGTCTGTTAGGATTCCAACAGCCTTACATTAATCCATGTTATACTGTCATGTACAGCCTGATCACCATGGTACATGGATTCTTCCTGTCAGCATTCCATCCTCTAGCACAGCTGAATGTGTGGAATGATGCATTCTGATTTTGAACCAGCATTCTCAAATTGCTGGTGGAAGAACTATTTTATTAAAAATCTCCCTCTAAATGAGGAAAACATTCATAAAGGATACTTTTAACACTTTTCTTTTGGAAAACATTGTTTTAATAGCAGTAAGGCACTCCCAGGAGTTAGATTAACAGTCAGTCACCCCCTAGGGGTAATATGGCACTCTGCTGTGCCTTGAATCTAACCCTTGGTCATACCTTATTGCTTAAATATTTTCACTCCAGCTTTTTAACATAGGCATATTTCCATACCCCCTTATGAACAATGCAACTGTCATTTTTCACATCCTGGCCGAAATGTGTTTTTGCGCTGCCAGTGCAAAATAGCGCGGTCACTGTTGGAAATCGGTGTTCGCTACTGAGTAAGACCATCACAGTGACCCTTTTCATGAGCAGAGGTCCTAAAATGCCTATTTTGAAAATTTGGTGGCAAAAATCCATAAAATGGCTATGTTATGAGCGTGCGTTACGCAGTTTCTACGCGCACTCGTAAGTTTGTGAATTTGTAATATTTCCACTCCAGATTTTCAACATTGCCATTTTCCCACATCTCCTTTGACCAGTACAGCTGTCATTTTTCACATCCTGGCTGAAATGTGTTTTCGCACTTCTGTCATACAATAGCAAGGCCGCTGTGGGAAATCATGTTCGGTACAGAGTAAGAAAATCACAGTGACAGTGTTCATGAGCAGACATCCTGAAATGCCTATGTTGAAAATTCAGTGCACAGATTAAAAAAAAGACTGTTTTATGAGCGTGTGTTTCGCAGTTTCCATGCGCACTCGTAACCACGCGAATTTGCCATATTTTCACTCCATATTTTCAACATTTGCAGTTTCCCACACCTCCTTATGAACAGTACAGCTGTCATTTTTCACAACCTGGCTGAAACGCGTTTTCACACTTCCAGCGCAGAATAGTGCGGTTGCTGTGGGAAATCAGTGTTTGGTAGACAGTAAGAAAATTATAGTGACAGTGCTCATGACCAGAGGTGAGAAAATGCCTATGTTTAAAATTTGGTGAAATAATTCCACTGAATGACTGTGTTACAAGCGTGGGTTGTGCAGTTTCCACACAGGCTCATACCCTTGAGCACACCCAGGGTGTTAGGGTTCCTAAGACAGACACTTAAGAAGTATGAGGGTGAAATGTTGATCTGATGCAAGATCAGTTGCAGAGAGGTACTCTGTTTTTTTTTTTTTAATTTTTGTTTATTGTTTTCATAATAAAACAATACATCAATTATTCTCACGTGGGATAATTCAAATACCATTTGACATTATAGGCATAATTGAGATTACAAGTATATATACCCACATTCTGGTACAGAAGGAGTTAGGGGAATAACATATAATCAGGCCATCTTAGCCTAAAGTCCAGTACTTGCCAGCTGCTTCAGTGGTTCAGGTTACTAATCGTGAATATAGTTTTGAAGGGATGATTCTGCACTAACCTGTAGTGCTATTAACCTATTAAGTAAATTAAACTAACAATAAATTTGTTTCCCACCAACTCCCATCCAAACCACTTACAGCCTTATAAGAAAAAAATGTGAACAGATACTAAAGGCACTCCAACAGTAAGTACTTCATAGAACAAATAATGCTCCCAAGGATGCTAGGTATTTAAAAAAAAAAAAAAAAAAGTGTCAATAAGAGGAAAGGGGTACAAACATATGAAAATATTATAGCAATACAATACAGTATAGAAATTCTCCCCCATTCCCAACCTTACAGTCCTACTAGTTCTAGTATATAATATCGCTTAAATCACTTTCGGGTCCTCATATCTGGAGCATAATAAGGCATTTTAATATATTTTAAAAAGTCCTAGAACACCGTACTCCGCCCTCGTCAGAGTCTGAAGCTTCCTCTACATTCCTCTGAGGTTGCTGCGATTTAAACTCGGCTTCAGTTTTTTCAATCCAACGACCAACATCCCTCGGATCCATGAACTGCCAGTTCTTTCCTCTGTATGTATCACAGACTATGTGGGAAGCAAAAGTGCCTACAATCCCCAGAGGCCAGACTTTGTGGTGCATTGTTGCTTTGGGCGGGTCTGGATTTGGTAACACAGATCAGGGAAGAATTTTATATCCCTCTCCTGGATGGGCAAAGGGTAAGCCACTCGCGCTGCTGAAATTAAAATGTCCTGCACCTCTGGGCCAACAGTTTTTAGTAGAATCGTCTGGGGTTGACTGGTATCAGTTGGTCGCACTCGGGAGTTTATTCTGTACGCAAGGTGTAGTTCAGTCCAGTCAGAATCTTCTGGTAAAGTTGAGTTTGTGGCCATCCACTGCTTCAAAAAACCAAGGAGATGCACTCCCTCTGCTCCTTCTGGTAAATCCACTACACGGACATTCCCTGCCTGCAAGCTATTTTCAACCACCTCCAAGCGCCCCGGAAAGCGGTTGATTCTCCTTTGTCAGGAGAGCCATTGCAGCCTTAGTGTTAAGGGATCACTTATCTGTGTCAGCCACCGAATTTGTTAGAGTGACCAAGGCGATATCGTGAGTTTCCAACTTCGTGAGTGATTTCTCCAGCTTCGCATCCACCGCCCTCACTGACTCTAGAATAGCTTGCCATGGTGGTTCCTTGGAGATTGCAGAGGGAGAGGTTTCCGGCAACTCTAGGCCCAGGCTTGCTGCAGGCTGTGATGCATCAGGCCACACGGGACACAATGGTTTTTGCTGAGTGTTCTTGGTTCACCCCATGTTTGAATTTGGTATCCTTTGGAAGCTCAGACAGAGTCCGATTATATCATTCAAATGATAAAATCAGTACTCTAATAGGATAAATTTAGGCTGAAAAGTAGGTCTTGATGCAGAGCTAGTGTAGAAAATGTCCTGCCTGGAAGCTAGCTCTCTGGTGCCCCCCAAGAGGTACTCTGTTGGGATATGGGTACAACTGGAGGCTGTATAGTGCCAAACACCAGTGCAAATACCTGCACGCGAACGTTCGGCATTGACAAATGCTTGTTTTTTTTAACTACCCTTTCTATAAAGACCTGCTTTATGACCACCCCCCAAACCTGCTTCATGTCGTATCCACTGGTGCCAGTGTTCCCATTCAGTGTGATCAGCTGTCTGTCTGCTCCGTTTATCCCATGGAGGTACTCTAACACCTCTGTCATGACTCCCCCATCACATATATCCTTCCAAAGTGTACATATTTAGGTATGTCCTACTCACCACGTATGACTTTCGCTGCTGTCCCTGGATTGTTCTAGTTGCCCTCCTCTGCAGTGACTGTGGCCTCGCTCTCTGTCCTTCAAGTGTGGTCTCCAAAACTGCACGCAATACTCCAAACTGGGGTCAAACCAGGGATCTATACAAGGGCGACATCACCTCCCTTCTGTTATTCACCGCCCCCCCCCCAAAAATGCATCCAAGCATCCTATGTGTCTTGTACACAGCCATCATATGCTGCGGATGCTTTTATATTCTCCATTAATAACACCTCCAGGTTCCCTTCGTTTGTTCTTTCCACTACCACCCAGCCCATCCTATATTCTGTTCTTGGGATTTTGGCACCTATATGCATTATTTAGCTCTTTCTGGTGTTAGTCAAGCTTACACACACTCCGTCTCTTTATATTATTTCCATTTATACGTTTTTGTTTCTTTTTGCCAAGTTAGAGTTGACGTTTAGTGGCATGGAGTTCTGCTGAATGTTAGTTTATTTTAGTCTCAGGGAAACGTGTTAACCGATGAGTGTTCAACTCACAATATTGATGAAAGCCTTGCAGCCTCTATATTTTTTTATTGATTTATTTATTTTAAATTTTGGTGACCGGGTAGGCCCACTGAGACCGGAATGGTCCCTTTTGATGCTTAACCATCAATTGTTTCAAATCTTGGAAACAAAATGATTCTGAAGACTCAAAATTCATCTTACAAGATAGGTGAAAAAGGACGGTCTACAGTGGAATAAAAAGCTGTCTAAAATGCTTTCTGTAACATGAGCTGATACTTTAATTGCCTACCTGCATTCTGAAAGGATTGCTTTGCTTTCTGTAGTTGTTACTTAACAAGCTGTAACATTTCATTTATCAAAATTGCTGTGCTTTCTAACTAAACAAGCTGTAGCATTTTGTTTTCTCAAAAGTACATGCCCTGGATATAATAATTACGGTAATACTGTTCCTCATTATTTTAGCATGATGGTCCTCCACTCATACACGTTTGCGCGTGCGCACACACACACACACACACTCTCTCTCTCTCTGTATGTACGTGTGTGTGTGTATGTATGAGTATATATTATTGTAGCACAGTAGTGCTACCATAGTTAGGGTTGAGGAGCCATTTACATGTTAAACCTAAAATGTTGCACCTTAATAACTTTGCAACCATTCAACGGATTTGCCTGAAATTTGGAACACACGATCAAGAACCATACATCTTGGGATCTGCCAACTTTCATAATGTTCGGATATATGGCTGCGGAGTTATTAAGCATGATCTGCACATATCAACACTTTTTTGAATTCTCTTACTGTCTCTACAGGTCGCACGGCCTATGCCAACACCATCTCTAAAATCTTCATAGGGAACGGCGGTTGGGGTCCCTGATGTGCCTTTTGAAGATTTCTTGAAAAATATTAAACCGTTCAAAGTTATTCAAAAACAATTTCCATTATAAATCAATAGGAAAAGTTAACAAAAAGTTCAACAGTGTCACAAATGCAGTTTTTACTTTCGCAAATGGCCCTTTTACTGTCGCAAATCCGCCATTTTGTTTTCAGTTGGTCATCAGAAAAATGCTTGGCATTTAAATTTGGGACCCTCTGGCAACCTAATTCTTTTTGTATTCACCTAGTCAGACCCTGAGGATGCTAGGCATGTCTTTATTTTGGGGTAAAGCACCCCAGAAATATGATTTTCAAATTTCTGGAAAAAGTACTTTTGCACTTGCGACACTGTCGAATGAATTTCCGAAAGCTTTCGCAAAGTTCGACAGTACTTTTCCAGGCTGTGGGAAAATGACAGCAGTTCTTTGCCACCCTGCTGCAAAAGAACGGTTTGGTCTTTTGGGCTGCAATTTGGAGGGAATGCAGCCAACATCT
This sequence comes from Neoceratodus forsteri, assembly GCA_016271365.2. NCBI lineage: Eukaryota > Metazoa > Chordata > Ceratodontiformes > Ceratodontidae > Neoceratodus > Neoceratodus forsteri. The sequence goes on from CM057453.1 coordinate 1,537,046,680, forward strand.
CATAGATGAGCCTTTCATTGTGTCGGTGAAAAAATATTACAGGGCGGCAAAGTTACGGCACTCCAAATTTGATGCTTTTTCCCCATAGGATAACATTACGGCGTCCGCTGCATTACAGGAATCCTTTGCCGCCCTGCTGCAAAATAACGGTTTGGTCTTTTGGGCTGAAATTTGGAGAGAAGAAAGCCAACATCCCACAGATGTGCCTTTTAGTGGTTTGGTGAAAAATATTACAGGAGCCAAAGTTATGGCACTCGAACTTTTCTTTTTCCCTTAGGATAACATTACGGCGTCGCGCCGCGCCTTTCAGGCCCGTATCTCGGAAGCGGTGCGAGATACGGACTTTTGTGAGAAAATGTTTAGCCTCTAAGTAATCAAAATTAGCCAGGAAAGTCATAAATTATATGACTTTTAAATTTTTTTTTTTCTACGTCGTACGGTTCCTCAGGTACAAGCAATTTAGTATTCCAACTCCTCATTTTCTGCTCAAAGACCGATTATTATGCATACATTCTTTTGTACTCACTGTCTTTCTCTATGCAGCATTTGGGGAAAAAACAGCCTGTACGCTTACGTTACTGTTACCCTTACCGCTTCTTCTTGCAGTTCCATAACCGTTTCACTTACTGTTCCCGTCTACGGCACCATGTGCGTTACCTTTCGTGTTTTCATTTGCGTTTGCGCTATTTTAACCATTTGTGTCTATAGTACTGTTTCTTTCTGTTTCGCTTTGCGTCACCATGCGCATTCCCATTTGCGTTAGCGGGCACTGTGTTACTATGTGACAAGACGCTCTCCCGCCGCCGCATTACATTCACTATTTCTTGGTATCATTCTCAAAAAGAAGGGAAATTAGAGCCAAAAAAACTGCGTTTAATGCATCAGTTAGGGTTGTTCCACAGCGACAAAAGCGAGGAAATTCACTGTTAGGGTTGATAGCCCCCCTTGGATCCCCCCGCCCACATCCCCAACCGGCATCGGGGTGCGCGTTGGGGTTGTCGGTCCTAACTCTCACCCCATTCTGCTATGCCTCTGCTTCTTCACATCTGATGGGGTGAGAGTTAGGGGCTGGCAACCCCAAGCCGCACCCCAGTGCGGTTGGTGGTGTGGCGGGGGTCCAAGGGGCTTCAACCTAACAGTGATTCTCGCTTTTTTCGCTATGGAACATCTAACGATGCATTAAACAGAATTTTTTGCTTCTAATATATATAATATAATATATGATACATGATGAGCAGAAGTGGGATATGGAAAATATTCTCACTCCTGCAGAGTGAGCTGTGTATTCTCACGAGTGCTGAAGGCATGAGTGAAAATACACAGCTCACGAGGCAGGAGTGTGAATATTTTCCATATGCCATGATCTGCCCATCATGTGTGCGATTTATACCACGGGTGAGAGCTGCAGGAAAATTTTTTGAGTCTGTGTGTTTCCTGCTCATTCTGTGTGTGCTGTCAGAGTGAGTGTGTGTGTGTGTGTGTGTGTGTGTGTGTGTGTTCTGAATGAACTGGGAGTCAGAAACACAGGTGAGTGTGTTTTGAAAAGCTAATTGAGTGAGTCAGAAGCTCAGTGAGAAAGACAATCTGCTGCAGGTAGCACTGAGAAACAGAACCTGCTTTGTAAAAGACTTTCATTTAGAATTCAGGTTGTTTTTGAAGCTGAGATCAGCACAGTAATGGGCTAGCAATGTTAGAAACACAATGGGACATAGGTGAGAGTCTTTTGCAAACCTAATTGAGTAAGTTGCAACTTCAGTGAGAAAGAGAAACTTTTTCTGAAGCAGTTTCCTTTAGAATGCAAGCTGCAGTGCATTTATCCTCACTCTGGTGACATCAGCAGAGTATGGATAAATGTCGATATCCTCACATTGCTGATGTCATCAGGATTTATCCTCACTGCAGTGGAAATAACACAGGTTATCCTACTGAGAAAGCTCTCGCCCTTGTGGTATAAATAAGGGATATGCAGGGGGTGCCTGTGGGACAACAGTTATTTGTACAGTTGCCTGTGACCTCACATGTGAGGGTTACGAGTGGTCACTGGCAACTGAACAAATAACTTTGTTATCCCACAGGCACCCCCTGCATATTTGATTTATGCAACAGGATTTTTTTGGGTTCTGGTTTGTCATATTTTTTTTTTTTCTTTTAGTTAAGTTCCTTTTCAGGTTTTTTTTCTGTGCCTGGTTGCTGTGTTTGGTTTGCAGGATTGCTGTGCTGAGAAAGAGGCAAAAATGGCTTTTTTTTTTTCTTAAGAGTGTTTTCATTTAAAATCCGGTTCCAGTTTTGGGTGGGTTGGTTAGGGTGTGCATTTTGTGAGTGTTTGGGACTGTGATAGCTTGGCCTTTAAGAGCACAATGAGGAGGTGAAAGTGAAACTGGGAGACAGTGCTGGTAAGAAGGCAGCACAGGTGGTGGTAGTTAGTGGTGTAGTTACTGTGTGGATAAATGGGTGATGATGTAGTTACTATGCGGATAAATAAATGTATCCACATAGTAGCACAGATAAATGGATTTATCAGTGCAGATTTATTCAGACACCTGTTGCACAAGGAACCTTTCCAGACCTCAAGCTTGACAAGGCCCTGCATCGCCTGTACCAAACTGTCCATCCCCCACATGAACACCTCACAGTCGTAGTGCAGCAGCAAAATGTTGCACAGTAGTTAACGCTCATTATGGGCTCATCCACTTATTCCTCTCACTGTCCCATCTAAAGCAAAACTTCAGCAGCAGAGTACCTGAGGTACCTAGTAAAGTAGATCTGACAGGTATGCTGATAGTTATGCCCCACAGCACTGGAACTCCCTCCCCCTAAAAATACGACTAGCTCCATCCCACTCCTCCTTCAAAAAAAATGCTACATGACTATCTCGCTGATTCCTGCACCTGCTCCTGCTTCAAACCCTCTTAGCCCATTCATCTCCCCCCTTTTTTACCTTTCACCCCCTAATTTTTCCTTTCGGTTCATTTCCTCAACACCTTTGTGCTTAGCATTTTCCATCTCTCCCGTCTCTGTCTTTCTCTTATTATCTGTGTCTTCACCCCCCACCTGAATTTCCTATCTCGTCCTCCCCTCCTTATTTTGCATCCCTACCCTATTCCTAATTCCTGCCTGTCCTATATCCATTTTATAGGGCTAATATACTGGTACTCCTTATTGTATAATCTCACCCTATCCACTACCTGAATGTTGCCTTATGGCTTTATTTTACTTTTGCTCTCGTATTCTTTTTATGTTATACGTTGTAGTTGAATCTAGTGTACTTATTATTTTCTCCTGCCTGAATTGTACTATAACGGTCTAAACTTTTTAATGTTTAATGATTGTACTGTTTCTGTTTTAATAATGTAATTGTTTCTGTACACTCCTGGGTCGTGCCTGAAAATAGTAATTTCTATGACTAGTACACCTTACCCGGTTAACAAAAACTAAATAAATAAATTTGTATTAACTGTAGCTGAAACTTGCTTCTCTGAAAAAAAGATTTTTGCTTGGATGGTACAAACCGATCTTGTGCTGAGCAAAAAACACACAAAAATTAAACTAATATTTTAAACGGGCATGGGTGGATGGCCTAATCCCACTTCCCCTCCCCAAAGAGTATGGGTGGATGGCTTACCCGCCCCCCCGGGGAAAGAATGACCCTCCTCCCCCAAATGTTCTTATCCCCAAATTCTAATGTCAGAATCTTGTTATGTTTCTGGTACAACGCTAGTGAGATGTGACCAGATTCTGACTCCAGCTGTTAGTCACAAACACCATGATTCATTATATTCTTAAATCAAAATGCCACAGCACCCAAGGGTGTCAGGCTGCCCTGTGCAGAAGCAGGACTGCACTGGAAATGAGATGTAGCATCTCAGTTATGCTATGCTGTGTAAATCAGTTGCTTATAATGGATCTTGGCATGCAGTGCATGGGCAGTACTACATAAATGCAAATTCAGTACTGTTCTTCTTTCCAGGCACTACCAGTAGTTAATCAAAGTGCCAGTGGTACTGAGATGTGCCAAGGACCATGTCTGCACCATAGCCGAGCCATGCAAACAAAAAGGTAACGGTAATCTTCCTGGAATCCGTACTTTGAGCTTGAAGAAAGGTATGATATCTGGTGGTGGTGGTAAATGCCAACATTTATCAAACCAGGGTCAGACCTTTATGAAAAACTACTCCCAAAAGCTGACTGTTTCTTTTCACCACAAGGTGAATCTCTGAGGAGCAGTTACAATTGCTTTAGCTGCCTGTGAGCAGATGCATTTGAACTCCTGGGTGAAATCGGGGAAGTAATTTAAATCCCGATTATAAGGAACACTATATCTTACTTCGAGAGGGTTCCTGCAGTAGGTCTTCACATAAAGGACTGCGCCCCAGCGTCAGGTTCAATAGCAAACGTGCTTGTAATCATCAGCGGGGACTGCATTGACGTCAGGGTGGCCGTCAAACGACTAAAGAGGAAGGTCCGTGCCCACCTCTCAGTTCTTTCCCGCCATTGCCTTGAGTTCGTTCGCTCACGGTAAGAACCGCGCCCTTACTCCCGCGTGTCAATCGAAGTTTTTTTTTTTTATCCATACATTTTTTTGTCCAGCAGATTCGACTGATTGTGTGTTGACTCGCCCAAAAAAAGAAGTGCTCCAAGTGCGGAGCTCAAATCCCACACAGGGACTACCATTCCCACTGCCTGTTGTATCTAGGCCCCAAGCACAACTCGGACAAGTGTGCTACCTGTCAGGCCTTCAATCAAGCCACCCGGACCAGACTTAAGCGGACCCTCGAGGCCCACCTCCTTACTCGATGGCTGGAGTCGATGGAAAAGGAGCTCCAGGGGTTGAGGGAAAGGTCGTCATCGCCAGCCCCAAGAAAAAAGAAGAATAAGGAGAAACGCTGGGACAGGAGTCCATCGCCACGTGGGAGGACTGCTTCAGAAACTGAGTACTCCTTCTGGTACCCCGTCCGCCTCTTTGGACCGGGCACCTTCTCCCCCTCCTGCCGAGGTGAGCGGGAAGCCGGGGGTAGCCTTTTTCGAGGTTTCTGTTGTGTCTCCTCCTCCTCGCACTGCCGATAAGTCACCCCTCGACCCCGTCGATGGGTGTGCAGCCTCGTCTGTTAAGCCTAGTGGCGGCCTCTCGGCTACTGCTAGCCCGGTCAGGTCCGATAAGTCGGGCAGCGGTTCTTCCGTCGCCCGCCCAGACCCTTCCTCTCGCCCATCGGGCTCCCATGAAGCCCCCGACACCGGCTCAAGTGTGCTGCTGTGAGACTCTTCATACCTTAGGGTCCTTCACTTCACCCCAGGGATTCACCACCCGATCCTGCTTTGTCTTTGCCGTCAGGATCGTTCTTAGACCTTTCATTGGGTTCCCTTCCAGAATTGCCCCCATCGCCTGGTCTCTTGCCGTCTCCATACAGGAATCCGTTGCCAGCTAAGGATCCTTCTATGGAGTCCCCTCTCTGGGGACCATCGGGGGCCCTCCCGGATCCCATGCCACCTAGTGGCCTTCAGGCACCTCCCCCGGTAGGTCCAGTCGAACCTCCAGATGGTCTTCCGGTGCCAGACCCCCATGTTCCACCGCCGGGCGGCCTGCCGTCGGCGCCTCGTTACCTGACGCCAGGCCACGTGCCTCCGATGCTGGGATACCCGACACCGGGATACCCTGGGTACCCTCCCAATGGCTACAACCCGGGATTACCAGGATTCCAGTATTCCTTATGGCAGTACCCAGGCTACCAGCCTCCTCCTTCTCCACCGCCAGATCAAGAGACGATCCCTTCATGGTGGCAGGATGCCAGGACCCAGCTCGTCACGGAGTTACGGCAGTCTGTGGGCGATATCCCCCTACCTAGGGTCCCTCCCTCACCAATACCCTCCGGACGAGCAGCTGGCACTCTACCAGTGGGCTCCTCTGGGGTGGACCATTCCATCCCCAGTGGTTCAGAGCCTTCCGACTCAGACACCGACTCCGACCCTTCGGACCCTCGGTCCCTTGTCGAGGTTCCATCCTAGGAGTCTCCAGAATCCCCTCCAGAAGATCCTTCCTTCGGGGACCTTCTGTGAACCATTCAGTCAGCAGGAGGCTGGCCTTTCAAAGAAGTGGATCCCCAGTGTAAGAGACTGGCAGAATACTTAGATCTGGCCACTACAGATGCCCCCCCCCCACTCATTTCCCCCTGGATGGGTCCTCATGAGGATCTGGTCACTATTATCTGGCAGCAGCCGTCCTCTATCCCTGCTGTTTCCAGAAAAGCCGATAGCACCTACTGTCCCCCGGAAGGGATCCAACACCTTACTACTCATCCAAAGGCCGACTCGGTGGTCGTCACTGCCACTCATGACAGGTCGGCACAACCAAAACATTTGAGTTCCTTGCCCCCAACAAGGACTCGAGACAATTGGATCAGTTTGGCCGGAAGGTTTAGTCCTCTTCCACCTGCGCCATCCAGTCCCTGAACTATGTTTCACACATGGTGGCTTTCCAGAAGGCCTCCCTCTCCGAGCTGGAGAGGGACCTTCAGGAGGTCCTGGACGAGACACTCCATAACAAGTTGCTGGACAAAGTCCGAATGGGCAAGTCTTCCTGTCGTCATGCTTTACGAGCAACGTATGACTCTGTGGACTCTGTGGCTAGGGCAGCAGCCACAGGGATCAGCATCCATCGCCTTTCTTGGCTCAGGATTGCAGGTTTGGCACAAGACATCCAGGTGTCCCTGTTGGATGCCCCTTTTAGGGGTTCCGTCCTCTTTGGCAGTGACGCCAAGGATATCATTACTGGACCGCAGGAGAGTGGACGCTCCCTTCGGGACGTATGCTCTATGTACCGGACAGGGCAGAAGAAGCAGCCTTTTCGTCGCCAAAGACAGAATAAAAACCAGGGTAAACGTCAGGACAACCGTCATGCCCCTGGTTCGGGGGCCCAAGTCCCCCAGGCCAAATTCCCAAAGCCGGCCTCCGGGCCAAAAACTCTCCTCCTCTCGGCGTCCTGACTCCTTTCCCCTCCTCTGGCTACCTCCAGCCAACAAGGAGGAACCAGTAGGAGGGAGGTTTGGCCTCCACCTGGCGGGGTGGAGGTCCATCACCGCAGATCTATGGGTGTCACAACTTATCCAGCGAGGTCACTCGATAGAGTTCACAGAGATCCCTGTCCCCTCATCCTCTGGGACAGTCATTTTATCCAAGGGATCAGAGTCCCATAGTCTTCCAGGAGATTCAGGCCCTCCTGTTAAAAGCGACCATAGAACCCATCCCTCAAAACCAACTAGGAAGGGGATTTTATTCCCACTTTTTCCTAGTTCCAAAGAAGACGGAAGATCTGAGACCGATCCTGGATGTCAGCATACTTAATCTCTCCGTCGAGTACAAGAGGTTTTGCATGCTGACCCTTCAGGGGCTTCTCCCTCTGGTCCAAACAAATTCTTGGCTGTGCTCCCTGGACAAGCAGGATGCATACCTGCATATCCCTATCCTCCCGGCCCACCGCTGCTTCCTCCATTTCTCCTTTCAGGAGAACCATTTTAAATTCCAAGCACTCCCCTTTGGTCTTTCCTCTGCCCCCCGGGTGTTCACCAAGTGCTTGGCAGTGGTTGCGGCTTTTCTTCACCGCCAGGGCATTTACTTGTTCCTGTACTTGGACGACTGGCTCCTCGCAGCACCCACTCCGAACAGCCTGAAAGAGTTTCTCTTTTTCGCCCGGAACTTGTTTGCTCTTCTGAGTATCACGGTCAGTCTTTCCAAGTCCCAGCTAGCACCATCCCAGTGACTCCAATTCATTGGAGCAGTACTAGACACAGTTCAGAGCAAGGCTTTTCTGCCATTAGATTGAGCCGAGACCTTAGTTTCTCAAGCCACTCTCGTGGCCCAGACTCGATGGATCCCAGCACATGCTGTGCTCCATCTTTTGGGACTGATGGCAGCGGCAATTTTGACTATTCCCCTTGGCAAGACTTCATATGAGGGTCACCCAGTGGTCTCTTCAAGTCCAATGGGATCAGAGGATGGACGACATGAACCAGATGGTCATGATCTCCAACAGCCTACAGAAAGATCTTCGCTGGTGGCAAAGTCTTTTAAGGGGAATTCCTTTTCATTCCCCTATCCCTACCCAGTTCCTCACCACGGATACCTCGGACTTGGGGTGGGGAGCCCATCTGGGGGTTTGCAAGACACAAGGGTCTTGGTCCGACCAGGAGCTTCTGCTCCTTATCAGCGTTCTGGAGACAACAGCCATACTGTATGCTCTCCAGGTGTTCCAGTCCCTTCTTCTACCGGGATCACTTCTTATCCAGACGGACAACATGTCCACAGTCTGGTATATCAACAAATGGGGAGGAACTCGCTCGTACCCACTCTGCAGAGAGGCCGTGAGGGTGTGGTGCTGGGCAATTCAGCACAGCCTTTTCTTGACAGCAGACCACGTCCCAGGCGTAAACAATGTCCTGGTGGACAGTCTCAGTCGATCAGTGGCCAGGGCTCACGAGTGGGAGTTAAAGCTAGAGGTGGTTGAAGATCTCTTTCTTCAATGGGGTCAGCCAGATATAGATCTGTTTGCCTCCCCATTCAATGCAAAGTTAACCAGCTTTTGCTCGCTCATTCCCGGGCATGGAGCACACTGTCTCTGTCTTGGACAGGGAGGTTTCTTTATGCTTTTCCTCCCTTTCCTCTCATTCAGAAGGTTCTGGTGAAACTTCTGGAGGAAGGGGCATGTTTAATTCTGATTGCTTCTCTCTGGCCCTGCCAGATTTGGTTTCCTGTTTTGCAGCAACTGGTGCTAGAACCTCCGGTTCTCCTGCTGCTATCCCAAGACCTTTTGACTCAGGAGCAAGGCACCCTCGTGCATCCGAGCCTTCAATCTCTCCACCTTGATGCGTGGCACCTGTTGGCATAGCGGCCTCATGCTATGGTGTTTCCTCCCAGGTTGCTCATATTTTGGTGGACGCAAGAAAACTGTCTACTAGATCCACCTATGCCATGAAGTGGAAAAGATTTTCAATTTGTGCCCAAACCAGGAGCTTGGATCCCTTTTCGTGTTTGGCAGCACAGGTATTAGAGTACCTTGCACATCTGTTGGAGTCGGGCCTTAGCTATTCCTCCATCAAGGTCCATCTCTCTGTGGTGTCAGCCTACCACCTCCCGGTGGAGGGCAAAACTTTGGCTTAATTGGAGGTCGCCAAAACCTTTTTGAAAGGCATCCTCCACTTAAAACCTCCGGTCTGGAATCCCTATCCCCCCTGGGATCTTAACTTTATGTTAGAAAAGTTGACCCTGCCTCCCTTTGAACCGGTTTCTAGCTGTGACATGCGCTTCCTTTCTTGGAAGACTTTGTTTTTAGTTGCAGTCACTTCCGCCAGAAGGGTTTCTGATCTTCAGGCGTTTGTCTGTAAGGAACACTATTTGCTTTTCCATAGGGACAGAGTCATCCTTTGGACTAAGCCTTCCTTCCCTCCCAAGGTAGTTTCAAAAACCACTCTTAGCCAGAGTGTCGAACTGCCGGTCTGTTATCCCCAGCATTCTAACAGGGGGGAATAGCTTTTGCACACTTCAGATGTGCACAGGATCCTGAAGTATTACACAAACCAGACTAAAGAGGTCCGTAAGACCAATCTGCTTTAAAAACAACATGAAGTCTTCCTGTATTCTGACATAATGCAGTTAGCCCCAGCAATTGAACTGCCCCGGAGAGGAAAGAGTTAACTCTATGCAGAAGCATAGAACCTTGAGCTCGAGCTCGGTTTTCAAACCTCTGTCTGTGGTACTTCCCAGTGTAACCAGATTCTTTACTCAGCCTAACAGTGAAGTCGCTCTGGAGATTCCTCTGCTCGGTTCGGTAAAGTTTAAAAAGCGTTCAGTTTAAACCATTCTGTTTGTTGTTTTTTTGGATTTCCAGCCTCTGTCTACGGTACAGGTATTATAGTAGATGGGTAGTGACTGTGTTTTATTTTGGTAAATCTGTGGAAATTGTTCTTTCTAGGGACGTGGATACGTTGTTCAATCCACACTTGTTGGCAGGTACCTTTCTGCTTTAAGATGAGCCGGAAAGTCTTCAAGCTGGCTCCTCCCACCCAGCCGGGTGGTAAAACCCCTCTGCTCCGCCCCATGATGCCAGATCTTCCTTACCGCTTGGAAGCTCAGGTTCCCTCCTTAGTGATCGTGTGTCTCTAGGCCTGGACCCTAAACCTTTGGTTTTGCCGAAAATCGTGTTGACGTTTATGCGACTTCAGTCTTCTCCTTCTTTCGCAGCTGCGATGGATTCTAGATCTACTCCTGGCTTCTGTCGGTGCCCTTGCGGGCAGAAGATGTCTCGGACTGACCCGCACGCCATGTGCGTCTACTGCCCTGGGCTTGACCACGATCTGCAGGCCTGCAATCTTTGCAAGTCCTTTTCGGCTTCGGTTCTTGAAGACCGTGCTGTCCAACTCCAACTGGGGCGCTCTGAAAAATGGTTTCTGCCAGTGAAGTCTAAGGAGGCCCGTTGGGGGGTGTCCACGGCTGCGGGCTCTGCAGAGCAGCTGGAGCAGTTAATCGCCCTCGAGGAGAAGGCAACCCAGGCCGCATCTTCATGTTCCTCGGCGTCTGAGTTTATCCCGCTCTCTTTGGGCTCCTCCTACACTGCTGCCTTTCGGGAGCTTTGTCAGTCCCTCTCCACCAAGGGAGAGGGGCCTTCAGGGACTCACTTCAGTCGGTCAAGGAAGAAGGACCGGAAAGGTAAGTTCCACCGTTGAAGTTCGTGGGAGAAGCGGGAGAGATCTACGCACCGGGCCGTCCTCTGTCGACTTGATCGAGGAGTTGCGACAAAGGCAGCTGGCTTTGCTGTCCCGTCAAGTCAGCCGGCTGAGACACCCGTCAATGCAGTCGAGATTTTTCTCGACCCATTAGACGGGCTGTCAACTGGAGAGGCTGACAACCCTCTTTCACTGGTTCCCCCGGTGCCTACCGAGGACTTGCCTTGGCCTCCCGAGCTGAAGTCCCCGGTCAAGGACTCTGATCTGGAGGATGTGCGGGTTTCCCCGGCCCCTTCTTCGACCCATCGTCGGCGACCCCGACGATCTCGGTCCCGACATCACAGAAAGCGGGGTCCTCGCTCTTCCTCATCATCCTCTTCGGAGGACAGGCTCCAGTGCAAGTTGCGTCGACACTGTGAAGATATGATATGGAAGCAGCTCTTGTTGGCCGGCAACAAGCAGACTCCGTCTCCTTCCCCAGCAATTAAGTGGCTGTCGCCCAAGTGGCGGAAGCAATCTCTCACCCTCAGTTCCTTGGTCGAGGAGCTGACTCCGGCGCCGATTGCTTGGCCGAACCCGGCTGCTCCACCCATTGTGGTGGAACCACCGCCTCCACAACCGAAGACTGGGGCCCTGGCCAAGGAGTCTCGGTCGGGTCAGGGCTTGCCCCACAGGTTGTCGGTCACCCTCACCCCGATCGGCCTTGGCGAGTGGAGGGTGGCTCTGGCACTCGGCTGCTGTTCGCGGACTCCTCGGAGTCTGATGACTCCTCCCTGTATTCCATGCCCCTCGACCTGGAATCCTCCGGGGGTCTGTCGGTTGACGAGAGCCCATCCTTGTTCCTCGGTATTCTTCAGCTCATCTCAGGCTACTGGGATGCAGCTCGAACCCATGCAGAAACAGGCCAGATATCCCCTCACGGAGATTTTGGACCAAGGGGGTTCCCCCACTGAGGCTTTTCCCATGGCCGAGGCCATTGTTGGTCTGGTCTTGGAGTTGTGGCAGAGACCTGCCTCCTGTCCTGCGCCTTCGGCCAAGATGGCCCGCAAGTACACAGTCCTGACTGGTTCCCTCTCCAGTTTTTTTGGAGCACCTCTCGGCTGAGGGGCTGGTGACCGATGCCATTTTCTGGCGCTCCAGAAACTCCAGGGACATAGAGAAGCCCCTGGACAAGGAGTGCAAAAAGCTGGACTACTCCGGGTGCAAAGTTTATGCTGCCACCTCCCTAGGCCTTCGACAGGCTAGCTCTGCTCTACTGATGGCACACTTTTCACACGCCCTTTTGGGCTCCCTGGATGAGGTGCTTCCTCATCTCCCGGCTGACCTTCAAACGATGGTCAAGCAGGTGCGGGATCAGGGAAGGGTGGTGGCCAAGCAACAGTTCCAGACTGCTCTGGACATCGGAGACTCTTGTGCCGGGTCAGTAGTGGCCACAGTAGCCATGCACCGCAGAGCCTGGCTGCAGATCTCGACCTTCACGGCAGATACCCAACACAAGCTGACAGACATTCCCTTCTTGGGCACCGACTTGTTCGGGCCCAGGGTGGAGGGCCACCTCCAGCGGATCGAGAAGTCCAGTGCCACCTTGGACTCGGTCACGTCTGCCCAGAAGGACAAAGGCCGCCAGCAACAGCGTAAGCCCTTTCGTCCTTCCGCCCCTGCGGCACGACCGGCCCAGCAGCACCAGCAGCAGGGCCCGCAGGCTCACACTTGGTGCCCCATGGCCAAGCCTGCTGCTTCCTCCAACAGGAAGCCTGGAGGGAAAGGTCCAGACGGCTTCTCAGTCGGCCCTTCCTCCAAGCCTGCCCAGTGATGGGTTGAGGGGTGCCGCTCCCAACCTCGTCATACCTCCTCTGGGTCTCCCCGTGGGGGCTGGCTCAGCCACTTCCTTTCCACCTGGTCCGCTATAACCATGGACCGTTGGGTGTTGAAAGTGGTCGACAGGGGTCTGCCTTTGGAATTCCAGCAAACCCCTCCCTTTCGAGCCGTCTCCCCTCTGGGGGGCTACCAGTTCTGCAGCCGCCCTATCAGCTCGTCGAGCCGACATAGCTCTGCTCCTCCAAAAGGAGGTGATCAGCAAGGTGGCGGATTCTCCTCCAAGCCCAGGGTTTGTGTCCAGGTACTTCCTGGTCCCTAAACGGATGGGGGGGGCTGGCACCCCATTCTCTATCTGCACGACCTGAACAAGTTCCTAAGGCCGTGCACCTTCAAGATGTTCACTGTGGCTCAGATCATACCATCCTTGGAACTAGGCATGTGGTTTTGTTCTCTGGATCTCCAGGATGCATTCTTTAACGTCCCAATCCGTCCGTCTCATCGGCGATTTCTCTGCTTCAGAGTGGAGGGATCCCTTTATGAGTTCCAGGCCATGCCCTTCGGCCTTTCTCCAGCTCCCAGAGTTTTCACCAAATGCATGGCAGTGGTGACAGCATTCTTGCAGTGCCGAGGGGTCCCGGTGTACCCTTACCTGGACGACTGGCTGATAGCAGCCCCCTCCAGGTTGGAGGTGGAGCGGTCCAGAGATCTGGCCCTCCAGGACTGCTCTCAACTTGGTCTCCTGATCAATGAGACCAAATCAGAACTCGTGCCATCGCAGGTGATTCAGTTCATCGGGACAGCTCGACTCTCTCTTCGAGCCAGAGCCCGGCTCCTGGCGGACAGGGCCGAGGTCCTTTCCTCCTTTGCCCAGTCATTTCAGGTTGGGCAATTGCACCCTGCCTGGGACTTCCTGCACCTTCTGGGTCTCATGGCTGCTTGCACCAGCGTGGTTCATTGGGCCCACTGGCATATGCGTCCCCTGCTATGGGGACTAGCCCGCCAGTGGTCTCAGCGCTCCGGTGCACTGGACCAGCCAGTAACCATGACCCAGAAGATGTGGGATGGCCTGCAGTGGTGGCTCGTCCCAGGTCATCTGCAGGAGGGTATCCTGTTTGTTTGCCCCGAGCGGACGGTCATCCTTATGACCGAAGCCTCCTTGATGGGTTGGGGTGCCCATCTGGAGGAGCTCGGGGCACACGGCCTCTGGTCCCCTCAGGAGTCCCAATGCCACATCAACCTGCTGGAGCTGCGAGCGGTACAGTTAGCCCTCTCCACCTTCGCTCCATTTGTACGGCATCAAGTGGTTCGGGTCCAGACGGACAATACCACGACCATGTACTACCTCAACTGTCAGGGTGGGATGCACTCCTTGCCCCTGTGCAAGGAGGCTCTCCGCATTTTGTCTCTCGTGATCAGTCTGGAGGTGGATCTCCTTGCCATCCATGTGGCAGGAGCCTCGAACAGTCTGGCCGATGCCTGCAGCCGGATAGGCGCTGCATCTCACGGAGTGGTCTCTCCTGCCAGAGGCAGTTCAAGACCTGTTATCCCAGTGGGGCACCCCTCAGGTGTACCTGTTCGCCTCCAGGGAGAACGCGAAGCTGAGACTCTTTCATGCCCGCCCCCCCCATCAGCAGGGCTCGCTGCAGGGGGATGCCTTTTCGAGGTCGTGGATCCCGGACCTCTTCTATGCCTTCCCTCCATTCCCCTTGATCCACAAGGTGCTTCTCAAGGTGAAGAGGGACATGGTGCAGATGATTCTGGTAGCCCCAGACTGGCCTCGCCAGTTCTGGTATCCAGATCTCCTCAGCCTCAGCTCTAGGCTCCCGAGGCGGCTTCCAGCCCACCCGGACCTGACCTCGGTCTACAAGGGGAATGTGTTCCATCCAGACCTTCAGTCCCTGAACCAGACGGCCTGGTTCCTGAGCGGCTAGAGTTCCAGGCCTTAGGTTTTTCCGACGAGATCCTCAACGTCGTTTAGGCGTCCTGTTAGGGAGTCGACCAGAAAATGCTATGCCTTTTAAATGGAAGAGATTCTCCATTTGGTGCAGGGCAAAGGGTTAGACCCTTCATCCTGTCCATTGGTTAACATTTTGGACTACCTGTGGTCCCTTTCTCAGCTAGGGCTTCGGTCGATGACCCTTAAGGTGCACCTGGCAGCCATCTCTGCTTACCGGGCGTGGGCCGGCAAGCAGTCGGTGGTGCAGGAGAAGGTGGTCTGGTGCTTTTTCAAAGGCTTAGATCACATATCCCCTCTGGTGCGAGAACCTCCACCTCCGTGGGATCTACTGCTGGTATTGGCTAAGCTCATGGGCAAGCCATTCGAACCAGTGCACAGGTGTGATATATCCCACTTGTCATGGAAGACCACCTTCTTGGTGGCTATCACGTCAGCCAGAAGGATGGGAGAGCTCCAGGCGCTTTCCATAGAGCCTCCTTATCTGGTCTTCCACAGGGACAATGTTGTCCTTTGCCCCCACCTGAAATTCCTTCCAAAGGTGGTGTCGGAGTTTCACCTGAATCAGGTGTTGACTCTGCTGGTGTTCTACCCCAGTCACACCTCGGAGGCCGAATATAGGCTCCATACTCTGGATCCTAGAAGAGCGCGCTCGCTTACTATAAGGAATGGATGGTTGAAGTTCGGGGAGAGGTTCACCAGCTGTTTGTCACCTACGCTGAAGCCACACCTGGCTGACCTGCAGCCAAGTGGACGATAAGCAGGTGGGTCTCCTGCTAGGAGTCTGCCAACAAGTGTGGATTGAACAACCTATCCACGTCCCTAGAAATACAGGTTACTCACCTGTAACAGGAGATCTTACTTCGAGAGGGCTCTTGCAGTAGGTAATTACATGTAGGACTGATGCCGGCTGGCGTCAGGACCTGACGGAAACATTTCTAGCTAGCAGTCTCTGGCAGGGGACCGCCCCCACGTGAGGTGACCAGTGTCATGCGGCATCAGTATAAAGGGGCGGTCCCCCATGCCTTCCTTCCAGTTCTTTCCTGCTGTTAGCTCATGTCAACGCCTCGCGGTAAAGTTCAGTGCTCGTCAGCTCTGTTGCCGGTAGTAACACTGCCTTAAATTTAACGCCGCCACCCGCAGATGGAGGCAGCAGTCCCTGGAGGCCCATATCCTTAAGAAGAAAATGTCCTCCATGGAGAAGGAGTTGAGAAAACTCCATCAGGCATCCACTTCCCCCGAAGGCCATCATAAGAAGGACAAGGAGAAGTATCGGGACAGGGGCTCCTCTTCCACCGCGACTCCGTCTGGAGTCGCCATGCTCAGGTAATGTCCCTCCGGGGACCACTCCACGACGGCCGCCTTGGAGGTTTCCATGGTGCACGACCCGCCTGTCTTGCCTGGCCCTTGGGCGCCCGGCTGTTGGAGGCCTCCGCTCCTGGTAAAGCCGCCTTACAGTAGCCTACTGGTTCGAGCGCCTCTGGTAAGCCTGACGTCAGCTCATCTGACTCCTGCACGGAGACGGTCGATAAGTCGCTCAACCCTTCGGGGCGGCGCACGGCCACTTTTCTGCCAGACTAGGCCGCCTTTCCTTCGCAACCTGCCTCAGGCGATGGGTCTGCTAAGTTGGACGCCAGCTTCTCCGACATCCGACCGGACTCCACTGATAAGTTGGACGTTGGACGACCCGATGTCCGCGCGGTGGCTGAGCCGACGTCGGACCCTCTTATGTATGCCGTTCGCAGCTCCCCGCAGCCTTTACTGCCCTCCGGGGACCCTGGGTCTCCTCAGCCTGACCCCGGGGATTTTTCCCCCCATCCTTGGGCGATGCCGAGGTTCCTGCTGCGCCCCCGTCAGGCCTCCCTCCTCCTGGGCCAGATGACCTGACGTCTGTTCCCCAGACGCTGGCTCTAATGCCGGTCCTACAGACGCTGAGCGACATCCCTCTCCCAGGTGCCGCTCCAACACTGGGCCCTCCGCCCGCCGGGCCTTCTGCTCCAGGCCCGCCCATTGGGCTTCCATCCGGGCTGTCTGTTCCGTCAGATCCCCCAGTTCCTGGGTATCTGACCCCGTCTTATCCGGCGCCGTCTTACCCAGCTCTGCAGTATCTGCCCCAGTACCCGACGCCGCAGTACTCGGTGCCTCACTACCCAACGCTGGGTTACCCGACGTCAGGTTACGGATACGCGCCCTATGGGTACACTCAGTATCCATATCCCCCTCCTCCTCCTCCACAACCGCCCCCTCAGCCGTCGGTGGACTTGAAGGAGACTCTGGCCTCCTGGTGGGCTGAGGCCAGGGCTCAGCTCACCCAGAGAGGTGGAGAGCCGTCTCCCAGCGATGGTGCCGGTTCCAGCTCCCATACGTCCCAGTCGACAGACTCCCTCCCCACCTCCGGATACCAGGGGCGAGCCTTCTGGTTCCAGGGTGGGGCAGGACATGCTTTCCTGAGGGCTTTCTAAGGGTTCCGTTCCTCCCCCACGCTGGGAGAGGGAGTTGTCTTCATTGTCTTCTTCCTCCTCTTCCTCTTCCTCTTCCTCCTCGGACGACTCCGACGGTTGTTCTGACCCGCACTACGAGCCACGCTCTCCGACCAAACCCAGGCTTAGGACTCCTCCGAAGTCTCCTCCGGAAGATCCTTCTTTCTCGGAGTTGCTGCATAAAATCCAGGAAGTTTATAAGTGGCGCTCCTTAGAGCCGGACCCACAACGCAAGAAACTCGCTGAGCACCTGGATCTGCCCAAGACCGCTCCAACCTTGGTGTCACCTTGGATTGAGCCTCATGCCGTCCTTGTTTCCAGCATTTGGAGGCAACTGTTGGTATTAGTCCCTCTTCCTCGGAAGTCTAGTAGGCTATACCAGGCTCCCGAGGGTGTTGACTTCCTTGATTCTTACCCTCGAGCTGACTCAGTTGTGATTAGCGCCACTCACGGCCGGTCAGCTAATCCGAAGCATTTGAGCTCGTCTCCACCTGACAAAGAAGCCCGTCTTCTGGACCAGTATGGCAAGAAGATCTATGCTTCTTCCACTCTGGGTATTAGGGCCCTGAACTATGTCGGCCACATGAGGGATTACCAGAAGGCGATTCTTAGTGAGGTGGAATCCAAGTTGGACTCCCTTCCTGACTCTCAGGTTAAACAGGAAGTGGCTGACCATGTCCATTCTGCTCGTTCGGCAAGTCGGCACATGCCTCGTGACACGTACGATGCAGTGGACACTGCTGGTAGGAGCACGGCTTTCGCCGTAGGCTTACGGCGTCATGCCTGGCTCCGTGTGTGAGGTTTGGTCCTGGAAGTGCAGTCCGCTATTCAGGAAGTGCCCTTCCGGGGTTCGGTGCTGTTCAGAGGTGATGTCAAGGACATTATCACCGATCTGCAAGAGAAGGGGACTGCACTGAAGTCTGTGGACTCTATGTACAATCCCCCTCCAGCGCAGCGTCGTCCCTTTCGCAGGCGGAATCGGCAAAGGGCGAAACCACAGGGAAAGCGGGCCAATAAACGTCAGGCCCCTCCGCGCAAGCCCCCACCGCCCAAAAAGGAAGCGGGAGCTTCAGCCGTGACACTGCCCCACACCATCTGACTCCTTTCCTCTCCCACAGCCTCTGGTGTTTCCAGAGGAACCGGTAGGAGGGAGGTTTTCCCTCCACCTCCCGGGTTGGGAGAGGATAACGTCTCATTCATGGGTGTTCCAACTCATTGCAGAGGGACACTCAATAGAGTTTCTTCAGAAACCCCTCAGCACCCTCCCCCAAGGTCCTTGTACTCACAGGAGCATCTTCTTCTGGTCCAGAAAGAAATTTCCTCCCTTCTCTTGAAGGACGCGATAGAACCCGTCCCCATTCCTCTTCAGGGAACGGGGTACTATTCCCATTTCTTCCTGGTCCCGAAGAAGACAGCGGACGTGAGGCAGATTCTCGACCTCAGCTCCCTGAACTTGTTCGTGGAGTACAAGAGGTTCAGGATGCTCTCGCTGCAGAGTCTCATGCCCCTTCTCCAGCCGGGACAGTGACTGTGCGCTTTGGATATGCAGGATGCTTACCTGCGTATCCCTATCTGCCCTTCCCACTGCAAATACCTATGTTTTGCATTCCAGGGTGACCACTACCAGTTCAAGGCCCTCCCATTTGGTAATTCCTCGGCGCCCTGGGTATTCACCAGATGCCTTTCGGTGGTAGTGGCCTACCTGCGTACCCAGGGGGTGCAGGTTTTCCCATACCTGGATGATTGGCTCTTGGTGGCCCCGTCCAGGGAGGAACTCCTGTGCTTCCTTTCCCTTACCCAGCAGGTCTTTGCCTGCCTAGGTATTACCATCAACCAGACCAAGTCCCATCTGATCCCGTCCCAGAGGTTCCAGTTTATCGGGGTGATCCTGGACACGACCTCTGGCATGGCCTTCCTGCCACCGGACAGGGCGGCCACTCTCCAGGCCCAGGTCAGCCTGTTGTCCAGCTACAGGCGAGTCAGTGCCAGGTCAGTCCTTCGCCTCCTCGGGCTAATGGTGGCTGCAATTCTGACAGTCCCTTGCGCTCTGCTCCACATGAGAATCTCTCAGTGGACACTTCGGTCTCAATGGGATCAGCTAGTGGACGACCTAGATCAACTTGTCCTGGTCTCCACTCCCATGGCTCGGTACTTGCAGTGGTGGATGGTTCAGGAGAACCTCTGCTGGGGAGTTCCCTTCGGTCTTTCTCCCCCCTCATAGACGTTGACTACGGATGCCTCCGGCGAGGGTTGGGGAACCCATCTCAGTCCTCACAGGACCCAGGGCTCCTGGTCCAAGCTCGAGAAGTCCCTTCACATCAATGTGCTCGAACTAAGGGCAGAGCTGTATGCTCTTCAGGCTCTGCATCTGCATCTGACTCTCGGTTACTTAGCTGTACAGACGGACAATATGTGTGTGATCTGGTACATCAACAAACAGGGAGGAACTCGTTCCAACCCTCTTTGAAGAGAGGCAATGCGAGTCTGGGATTGGGCAGTGCAGCATAACCTTCACCTCACGGCATCTCGCATCCCGGGGATCGAGAACATGCTGGCAGGCAGGCTCAGCCGTTCATCTGCTCAAGCTCACGAATGGGAACTGGGTCAGGGGGTCGTAGACGACCTCTTCCTGTGCTGGGGAACTCCATAGGTAGACCTGTTTGCATCCCCTCAATACGCAAAACTTCCCGTCTTCTGCTCGCTCGCTCCAGGGCATGGCATTTTTTGAAGAGACTCCCTGTCTCTAGACTGGAAGGGCAGATTCGTCCATGCCACCCCCAACCCCCCCGAATCCACTGATTATGAGGGTCTTGCAGAAACTCGGTTCAGAAGGAGCTTGAATGATTCTGATCGCTTCTTTCTGGCCTAGGCAAGTTTGGTTCTCTCTTCTGCAACAGTACTCAGAGGGACCTCATCTTCCTCTTCCTCTGTCGCTACTTTTGCTGACGCAGGATCAGGGGACTGTGGTCCATCCAGGCCTCAAGTCCCTTCAGTTGCACGCGTGACTCCTGCAGACGTAGCTCAAGCCCGATTCGTGGTCCCCCCCGAGTAGCTGAGATTCTGGTGGATGCTAGGAAACACTCAACCAGATCTACTTATGCCATGAAATGGAAGCGGTTCTCTATTTGGGCCACCTCCAATGATGTTGAGCCATTCTCGTGCTCTGTCGGCCGACTTCTGGATTACCTGCGAGACCTTTTCAATCTGGGTCAGCCATTCATCCTTGAAGGTTCACATGGCAGCCATTTCGGCCTGTCATGTGCCCTTTGCAGACAGAACGCTTGCTCAGCTGGAGGTCTCTAAGACCTTTTTGAGAGGGGTCCTTCACTTACGACCCCCTATCCGGGTTCCTGCCCCTCCTTGGGATCTGAATTTCATTTTAGAGAAGCTTACTCTGCCTACTTTCGAGCCGGCAGCCTCAGCGGACCCAAAGTTCCTTTCTTGGAAGACTCTCTTCCTAGTGGCCATTACTTCTGCTCGACAGATTTCCGAGCTCCAGGCCATGACGTGTAAAATCCCGAATTTGATTTTCCACAAGAAATGTGTGGCTCTGCATACCAACCCTAAGTTTCTCCCTAAGGTGGTAGCGGAATCGACGCTGAATCAATCCATAGAGTTGCCTGCCTTTTTTACGCAGCACTCTAATCATGGAGAATACCTCCTACATACTTTGGATGTTCACCGAATTCTGAGATACTACACCAACAGGACGAAGGATCTCAAAGACTGATCAGCTGTTCGTCTCTTTTGCTCATAAAAGAGAAGGCAATGCCTATCTAAATGGTTGGCTCATTGTATCACTTTCTGTTATGACAAGTACAACAAGACCCTGCCAGGTCAAGTCAGAAGCCACTCCACCAGAGGAATAGTGGCCTCTGTGGCTTGTTTCAAGAATGTGTCAGCGGCTGACATTTGTGCAGCCGCCACTTGGACTTCTGTCCATGCCTTTATGAAACATTACAGTTTGGACATTGCCTCTCGCCATAGAGCAGGCTTCAGGCTGACTGTTTTGCAAGGCCTCCTTTCCTAAGGCCTTCACAACCAGAGGGTCTACTTCTGAATAGCTTTCCTCCTCCCGTTTGCGTCTCCTTGTTCCAGACTGCTTGGGACTCAGTCCCATATGTAATTACCTACTGCAAGAGCCCTCTCGAAGTAAAATAGTACAGTTACGTAAGAACTTACTGTAACAGTAGATCTTCGAGAGAGGCTCTTGCAGTGGGTAATACCTTCCCGCCCTCCATCCCCCTAAGCTTTTTCAGCACCTTTTCTAGGAGGGGAAATATCTGATTCTCTCTCGTCTTGCCTTTTGGCCTTTGGTGGGAAAAACTGGAAAGTGGGCGTGGGGGATCGCCCCTTTATACTGACGCCGCATGACGTCGGTCACCTGACGTGGGGGCAGTCCCCTGCCAGAGACTGCTAGCTAGAAATTTTTCCGTCTGGTCCTGATGCCGGCCGACATCAGTCCTATATGTAATTACCTACTGCAAGAGCCGACTCTGAGGGACCGGTTCTGTCAAAAAGGAAACGAAAGTCTGCCGGTTGCTTTGCCCGGTTCCGTCCGAACCGGTACCGCTGGTTAGGTGTTCGGTTCGGTCGGATCCGTCTCCTTCGGATTGCGATCCCGATGCTTTTTATGAGGAGTGGGAGGGAGACAAAGACTATCCCTATGATGAAGACAAAGATGACGACCTGGATGTGCCCACAGAACCGGGCATCTCCCTAGACAGGCCCTCTAATGTCTTCCCTCCCAGGCTTTCCGAGTCCCCCTCACACTTCTTGTTCTACAAGGAGGTGGCCGAAAACCTCCAGCTCCCTATGGTTGAAGCTGCTGAGGAGGATGAAGAGCCTGATTTTGTGGAAATGATGGACATCCCAGAATCCAAAAGATTGTCTATCCCTCTTCATAAGTCCTTGGGGAAACTGACACAAAAGATTTTACAAACTCCTAACTCATTACCTCCTGTGGGTAAAAGAATGGACAGGAGGGGTATGTGTTATAAGGCTCAGGTACGGAGTTCCTTTATACTCATAGTACAAACTATATGGCCTACACAGCCAGGTACCAGAAGTTCAGGTGGGATACTGTTCTGGAACTGGCTAAACAAGCCTCCCCCCAGCTAGCCAAGGAGCTGGAGGAGGTGGCTGCGGATGGAATTGAGGCATCTAAAGTACAATTTCACGCTGCTGTGGACTCCAGTGATGTGGGATCTAGAGTCATGGCTACATCTGTGTCTCTCAGAAGACATGCTTGGCTCAGATGTACTAGCTTATCACAGGATACCCAGACTAAGGCTATGGATTTTCTTGTAGTTGGTAACTCTCTGTTTGGGGAGCAGACAAAGGCTTACATGAAGAAAATGGATGAATACAGGACCACTTACAGGAGTGCACAGGCCAAGGAAAGGCAAGCCACTCCACAAAAGCAGCAATCCAGGGGCAGGGGCAGGCCCTTTCACAGGCCTTTTTAACAAGCCCAGGCCTCCTCTCCTTTCCCACAGAGGAGATTTTTCTGAGGGAAGGGCAGGAGGGGGATGAGCAGGGCTGCTTCTTCCTCCCAGTCTAAGGCTCCTGCCAAGCAGACACCCTGAGATGTCAGCCCGGGTCTACTCCCCAATCTCAGTAGGAGGCAGGCTGGCTTACTACTTTCAGGCCTGGACATCTGTGACCTCAGACAAGTGGGTCCTGGAAGTAGTAAGCCAGGGACTGGCCCTCAGCTTCCAAAGGTTCCCAAAAAGGAGGGCCAGGACTCTTCCACCTGTATCAGTCTCAGAAACCCTTGCCCTAGAGGCAGAGGTTTCCTCTTTCCTGGCTCTCAGAGCCATAAAGAAGGTTCCTACTCAACACAGGGGAAACGGCCTGTACTCCAGGTACTTCCTAACCCCCAAAGAAAACAGGGGAGTGGCGACCCATCCTGGATCTAAGGTATTTGAACAAACACATTTCAAAACCCAAATTCAAAATAGTAACTCTGGGAATAATCCTTCCCTCTTTAAGGTCAGGGGATTGGCTAGCATCTCTGGACCTCAAGGATGTCTACTTCCATATTTCCATCAGGTGCTTCCACAGAAAATACCTTGGATTCGAGTTGTCTTCAGGCCATTATCAGTTCAGGGCCATGCCATTCTGCCTAACATCAGCTCCAAGGGTGTTCACAAAGTGCCTTGCAGTAGTGGTGGCTTACCTCAGAAGACAGGGTATCACCATTTTTCCATATCTGGACAACTGGCTAACCGTAGGTCAGTCATCAGACCTGGTCAGGTCAGCTCTGCAAACCACCCAGGACTTGCTCAGTTCCCTGGGGTTTCTTCTCAATCTTCGAAAATCTGTCCTCGAACCAGTACAACTTCTCACCTTCATAGGGATAGAATTGGATACTATCCAAGCAAAAGCTTTCCTTCCCCTGGCAAGGGTGAAGGCCCTAGTAGATCTTGCTTCCTCTTTTCGACCTCAGATTTCTCCTCCAGCAAGACAGTTCCTCCAACTCCTGGGCCACAAGGCAACCTCCACTGCAGTGGTACAGGTAGCCAGATTTCAGATGAGGGACATTCAGTTCCACCTAAGGTCCTTTTGGTCACAGAGAAAGGAGACTCTCACCAAACTGATTCCAGTAACTCAAACTCTGGTCCAAGCTCTCCAGTGGTGGCTGGACCAGGACAACCTCAGATAAGGAGTTCCATTTCTCCCTCAAGTCCCATCAGTAGTTCTAACTATGGATGCTTCTCTCCTAGGTTGGGGAGCCCACCTGGGAGCCCTGACAGCTTAAGAGGTCTGGTCTCCACAGGAGTCTCTTTTTCATACCAATCTCCTGGAACTCAGGGCAGTTTTCCTAGCCCTTCAGAGCTTCTCAGATTTAGTCAAGGGCAAGGTGGTCCAAGTCAGAACAGACAAAACCACCATAATGTGGTACATCAACAAGCAGGGAGGCACTCGGTCCATGGCCTTGTGCACAGAAGCCATGAAGCTGTGGTCTCTGGCCTATTCTCTTCAGACTTCCTTGGTAGCAGTTCACCTTCCAGGAAAGGACAATGTTACTCGCAGATGTCCTGAGCAGAATTTCACAAGGACATCACGAATGGTCCCTGGATCCTCACATCCTGAAGGTCATCTTCTCCAGGTGAGGCACTCCAGAGATGGATCTCTTTGCAGCACCGGACAATCATCAGCTTCCTCTGTTTTGTTCCAGACCTCCAGTCCTGGGTACAGTACCCCTGGATGCTCTCATTTTGGACTGGAATGGCAGGTTTCTCTATGCCTTCCCTCCTTTATTTATTATTTATTTGTTTTTGTTAACCAGGTAGGCACACTAGACAACAAATGCCTATTTTCAGGTGCGACCCGGGAGGTTACAATACAAAAAACGTGGTACAGAGTCAAGGTAGCATACAAGCACAATACAGAAAACATGGTACGTAGACATGGTAGCAAACAAGCCCATAATACAGGTGAGCCAGAGAAATTACAATACAAAGAACATGGTACATTGTCAAGGTGGCATGCAAGCCCTCACGCAGGAAGGGGCTGGGTACAAAGTAAAGACGTGTGTACAATGTTACAACTAGAATTGAAAAAGTAGAGAGTATATTCCAACTAGTGCGTCTAGTCTATACGAATGGAAGGGTGGTAATCCACAGATGGGAGCAAAGGGAGATTAACAGGTAGCCAGGGAAGGGGGTAGGCAGAGCAGGGTCGAGGTGATAGTTAGAAAAGTAGGCAAGGGGGAGAGTAGGCAGAGAGGTAGGCCAGCAGGGAGCTAGTGAGTACAGAGAGGGGTAGGAGACGGCAGGAGGACCACCACGACAGGACTGGCTAGGCCTGCAGGGAGAGAGCAGCCCTACAATTGCGAACCCCAGAGGGCGGGCCAAGAGAGATGAGGGTTCGTCAAGTGCTACAAGGGAGGGAGCTAATGGGTAATTCGGGTGAGGGGGCGCCTCGCAGAGGAGGGTGGGTGTTGTGGGTTTCCCTTTGCTGTTCAGAGTTCTACCCTGCACAGTGATACTAGTGGCTCCAAATTGGGTCAGATAGCCTTGGTATCCTCTACTGCTGTCCTTGACAGTGTCACATTCCCTGTCTCTTACTAGGAAATAAAATCTTCTGTCCTCCTCCCAGGGGCGGATCTGGTACCCCAATCTCCAGTCTCTCAACCTCAAAGCCTGGCTCTTGAAGAGTTAGAATATGCAGCACTACATCTCTCTCTCACGGAGTTCTGGATATTCTGAAGGTCTCCAATAAACCTTCCACTAGAAAAACTTACAGTTCCAAATGGAAGAGGTTTAATATTTGGTGTTCTCAGAAAGGCATTGTGCCTGATTCTGCAGACATCTCTACAACCTTAGATTATCTAGTCCATCTGAATGGTCTAGGCCTTAGGCCTACCACTCTGAAGGTTCATCTAGCAGCTGTCTCTGCTTTTCTTTCAGCAGGTAAGGGCTCTTCCCTGGCATCTCATCCTGTTTTCAGGAAGTTTTTCAAAGGTCTGGTTCACATGAACCCTCCCTTTAGGGAGCCTACTCCGCCTTTGGATCTTAATGTCTGCATTGCTCATCTTATGCAGCCACCCTTTGAACCTCTGGCTTCAGCCGAGTTGAAATACTTGACCTGGAAAGCTGTGTTCCTGGTAGCTATTACTTCTGCCAGGTGGATTAGTGAATTACAGGCCCTGTCAATTGAACCTGACGTCATATCCTTCTATAGGGATAAAGTGGTCCTAAGAACCAATAGGAGGTTCTTGCCCAAAGTGGTATCGGATTTTTCATCTGAACCAATCTGTATCTCTACCTGTGTTTTTCAATGACCATTCTTCTTCAGGGGAAAGAAAATTACACAGTTTGGATGTTAAAAGGGCTCTTAGCTACTACATAGAGCATAGTAAGGCACACAATTGTTTCTCACTTATGGTGATGTGGGGAAAGGTAAGCCTGCCACTAAGAGAACTATTGCCAGGTGGATTGTTTCTTGCATACAATTCTGCTGTGACAAACTGGGCAAAACACCCCCTTCAGGCCTGAGGGCTCACTCGACTAGGGGTACAGCTGCTACTCTGGCTGTAGCCAGAGATATACCCTTGTTAGAGATCTGTAAAGCAGCCACCTGGAAAACAGTACATACTAGATACCACCAAAAGTGCAGGTGCAGACTCCCTGGATCCCTACTTTCTAAAAGTAGCACTGTATGCCTTAACCGCCCCCCTCACCCACCTCTTCAATCTATCACTTGTCACTGGTACTATCCCCCCTCAATATGGAAAACAGCTCAAGTGTTTCCATTACTTAAGGCAGGTGATCCCATGGACCTCAATAATTATAGGCCCATCTCCATCTTACCAATACTATCCAAGATGCTTGAGAAGCTGGTAAACTCTCAGTTAACTGCCTACCTTGATACCAACAATCTCCTAAATCCAGCTCAATCTGGGTTTAGATCTATGCATAGCACCATCTCTGCACTAGCAAAAGTCACAAATGACTGGCAGACTGCCCTAGACAAAAAGAATAATACCTGTGCTGTGTTTCTGGATCTAAGCAAAGCCTTTGACACTGTGGATCATGATCTTCTAATCACCTCACTAAACTCCATAGGCCTTGACTCACTCTCTATTAAATGGTTCAGATGCTATTCTCTGGAAGGCTACAACTGGTAAAGAATGATGGTGATCTATCTACCTAAGCCACTCCTAAGAGGTGTACCGAAGCTCCATCCTGGGTCCCATCCTTTTGTCATTTACATCAACAATATTGACTCAATCTCTCTCTTTCTAATATCCACCTTTTGCAGATGACACCGTACTTTATGTGAGCGATCCTCACCATCAAAAGCCTTGTGAGTCCTACAGTCTCAATTCTCCTCCTCCAGCATAACCTATTAAAAAGAAATTATTACTAAATGCTAAGAAAACCAAAGCTATGTTCTTTGCCCCAAGAACTGTTCTTCCACTATCCCATCATTCACCCTCCCACAACTCTCTACCATCCTTGGTGAAAATCTGGAATATGTTGACAAATTCAAATACCTAGGAGTATGGATAGACAATAAACTAGACTATACTACCCATCTGAAGAGCTCCTGAAAAAGCTAAGACAAAGACTTGGTCTATTCTATAGAATCAAACACTACCTGACCAAAGATTCCAAACAAAGATTAATCCTTGCATCATTCATGTCCCTCATTGATTATGCTGACTTCCTCTATGGTCATTGCTCCTCTCCCATCTAAACAAACTAGACACCCTGTATCATAGAGCTATTAGATTCATTACTGACCTTCCTCTAGCACCCATCATTGCTCTCTACAATGCAGTCAGCTGGACATCCCTGCAACATAGAAGAAGAAAAATGCTGCTACCTGGATCTACAAAGCTCTGACAAACAAACTCCTTCCTACATCTCAGACTGCTTCAACCAGATCACATCCAGGCCCTACACCTTGAGGATCAACAAACTGATCCTGCTGAAGATTCCTGTCACCTGCACCGGTATGGAAGAGCTGCAATCAGTTATTCCCTGGCACTTATCTGGAATTCTATCCAAAAGACATTGAAAATGGAAACACTGATCCCCCTTACATCCTTCAAAAAGCTGTACACCAGCCTAATCCCAGATTCATGCAATTGCTTCCACAAGGCCTAGTCCTCCCACACCCCCACACCCCCACACCCTCTCTCTCCCCACCCCCCTTCTAAAGCTCCTCCCTATTCTTCTATCATTCCTCTGGTCCTTTCCACATCAAACCTCAAACATATATGCCCACCCATGTACCATTATCCAAGCCTTATCCCTACCAGACTGTTTGTTTCTCACCTTTAATAGGTTTTGGTTTACTGTCCTTTGCCTTGTATATATGTAAATAATTGTACATCTATCTCACTCATAAATGTTTGTATTTGTGCTATTTCAATATCATGTTTTTGTATACACTCTGTAACCTTTTTTGTTATGACCACTCAGGTCCATCTTGTAAATGAGCTATGCTCAATGATGTTCGCCTGAATAAATAAAGATTTTGATTGATTGATTCACCAAGCATTACTCCCTGGACATCCAGGCTAGGAGTGATGCTAGGTTTGGCACAGCAGTACTGCAGATCTTGTTCCCAAAGTAGGTTCTGCATTCCCTGCTCCACAGGGAACTGCTTGGTAGTCTGCATTGTTTCAGAATACAGCAAGACTTCATGTTGTTTGAAGAAAAAATTACTCACCATAGTAATGTTATTTCTTCTAATGGAGTCTTGCTGTATTCTGACTACCCCTTGCCTCCCCTCTCAGAACCTAGTTTTTGGGAAGTGGGCTGGTAGGTACAGTGTTGCACCTCAGGGGTGTACCTTGTACCCTCCCTCTTAAGGGTGGGGTAGCTGTTATTGTTACCTTTCTTGTGCTTTTTATAGTTCAATAGTGTCACTACCTTTCCTTCTTGAGCTGTCGACTTGAGTCTTTCTGGACCCAACTTTTTTGCTCTTTGGCTATGTTTTGAACAATTTCCATACTATAGTACTTAGTTAGTTTGCTCATAAGAATCTGATGGTTACGCTGGGAAGTACCACAGACAAAGGTTTGAAAACCGTGCTCGAGCTCAATGCTTTATTCTTCTGCATAGAGTTAACTCTTTCCTCTCCAGGGCAGTTCAAGTGCTGGGGCTAACTGCATTATGTCAGAATACAGCAGGACTCCATTAGAAGAAACAACGTTACTATGGTGAGTAATTTTTTCTTCATGGCCTTTGCTCCCCAGTGCCAGGGCAAGGCCATTTCTAAACAGACCATCTCCAGGTGGTTAGCTAACTGCATCCACTTCACTTACCAAAAGCATGGGAAATCCCTTCCGGGAGCAGTTAAGGGTCACTCCACTAGGAGTGTTGCTGCTTCTGCTGCCTTTGCTGCCTTTTTCAGGAATGTGTCCACAGCAGAGATCTGTACAGCAGCCACGTGGTTGTCTGTCCACACCTTCACGAAACACTACAGTCTGGACATTGCCTCTAGGCACAGGACTTGTTTCAGCCTTGCGGTTCTGCAAGGTCTTCTGTCATAACGCGCATCTCAGTTGACGATCTCTCGTCCTCCCGGACGTATCTCCGAATTTTCCTTTTGGACTGCTAGGTATTCAGTCCTACATGTGAAGACATACTGCAGGAACCCTCTCGAAGTAAGATAATGCTGTTACATAAGAACTTACCATAACAGTAGATCTTTAAGAGAGATTCCTGCAGGTCTAATTTCCCACCCACCTTCCCCCTACTCCTGGAATGTTTTCTTTATTTTTCATCCTACCTAGCCCTTGGGTCTAGAGAGAAAGCACGGTCCTAGGAGTTTTCACTCCTTCCTTTCTTTAGGTCTCCGGTGGAAAAGAACTGGAGGGCCTGCCCCTTTTTATAGTCTGTCCGACGTCACGTTACCTGCCGATGATTGCTAGCTACGAGTTTGCCGTTGGAATCTGACGCCAGGGGGCGTAGTCCTATATGTGAAGACCTACTGCAGGAACATCTTTCGAAGGTCTACTGTTACGGTAAGTTCTTACGTAACTGCAGTATACTGTGGATGCATACATGATACAAGAAGGCAGATATTTATTTATTTATTTATATCTCAGATTACAAATACCTTTGAGCTTAGAGCACTTTTACAAAGGTTCCATGTCAGCAGCATAATACAACAGGTTAATAGAACAAAAAGTATGGCAAAACAGTATACATAGAGAAAGGAGATCGACAGGTTTACAGACTAAACTGGGTATGGCAAAATAATTGTAAATAAGAAAAGAAAGCAATAGTTGACATTCACAGTGAATTAAGGAATAGAAACGAGTAACGCTAAGCAGGTTCATGCACGGGAATGCATACAGTAAATTGAAAATCAGCCAAAACAAGCTTTGTCGGTTACTGGTAAAATCATAAGGTACGTTGAAGTCGGCCAACAGGCCTTGTCAGGACAGACGGGGATTTGGTAGAGGAAGGAAAGATGAAGGGGGTAGGGTAGCAGGGGGGAGGGGATGTCAGTGATGGTGCTAAGGAGATTTAACAGTAATTAAGTGCTAGGGTTTTAGATTGCCAAAAAGGGTTTGGCGGAAACTGTCACAGGAGCGAGTGGCAGAGAGTAGTCGCTGTAGCTTGGATTTAAAAGGGCCCAATTTGTATTTGGAGGAGATGTCACAGTTGAGGGCATTCATCCAAAGAGGGTCTCTGTAGGAGAATGATTTTAGTCCCTGGGAGGTACGGCAGCAAGGGACCATAAAGAGCTGGGATTCAGAGCCACGGGTATGGTGGATATTAAGGGAGTGGCTGAGAAAACCTTGAATTCCAGGTGGTAGGAGGCCTAGGGTTATTTTCTTGGCCATCAGGCATGTTTGATATTTAATGTGATCTTTGAGCTGGAGCCAACCAGTTTGGGCATAGAGGTCACAAGAGTGGGTGAGACGGTGGGCTCCTGAGATGAGGCAACACGCCTTGTTTAGAGCAGTGGAAATGTGCCAGAGGGCAGTTTCAGTGGCAGATCCAAAGATTATCAATCCATAGTCAATAATACAGGTAACACAGCTCTGTACGGCCAACCATAATTCTTCTGGTGTAAGGGAGTTCCTGTGTCTTTGGCAGTGTTGTCAGTATGCACTCCATATGATAAGTTGCTGTCAATGGTGACGCCGAGATACTTAAAATATTGTACCTGCTCAAGAGCGGTCCCAAGGTGGTTAGAGATAGTTAGGGGATGATGCCTGTGTTTATTGTGGGAGCTGCTGAAGAGCATGAGCTTAGTTTTTTTTATAGTTTAGCACCTGTTTGTGATCACTGAACCATCTCTCTACTGATGCAAGTCCGAGTTGCAGCTGGCTTTCAAGAGGTGTGGGGTCTGTGTGACTATTGTAGATAACAGCATCATTCGCATATAGTAGAATTTGTTCAGGGCAGGATCTTGGGAGATTGTTTAAGAAGAGACTGGAGCGAACTGGTTTAGAGTCCGAGATGACATCGGCAATTTTGACTTGTTGAATACTGTTCTCCAGATAGCTTTTAAACCAGGCATTAGAGTCGGCGGAAATTCCAGCGTTGCTCAGCTGTTCCAGTAGTAGGGGGTGATGGACCGTGTTGAACGCTTTTGTCAAGTCGATAACTGCGGCCCCAGCTATCTGTCCATAGTCCAGAGATTTGTGTATGAAACTAGTGAATTCCATGAGAGCTGAGGAGGTGCTGTGTGCTTTTCTGAATCCATGTTGTTGGGTACATTGGATCTTATGTTTATCAAGATAATATGTAAGCTGGTCGGCTACAATGCGTTCACGTGCCTTGGAGAGGGACGGAAGTATGGAGATGGGCCGGTAAATCACGTGAAGAGACCTGTCATCGCTTTTGTGTACCGGTGTTACCATGGCTGATTTCCATCTCTTGGGGAACTGAGCAAGACTAAATTAGAGATTAAAAATCCAGGTAAGAGGCACTAGCACTTCCTCTAGTGTGAGGGACAACAGTTTAAGATCAAGGGAACCCCTGCTGTGTCTAGATTTACCAATTACCTTGAGGATGTATTTACGGGCTTCCTGTGATGAGATAATTTTAAAGTAGAATGGGGGTGGCTAGTAGGTGTGGGAGTACTATCGGAGGTGGGCAAGGTGACATCTGCATCAAAAAATTCCATTGGGAGAACACTGCTGAGGTCCGTGAATGCGTTATTGAAAGTATTGGCAATAAGTTACAGGGTCAAGGGTAGTGATCCCATCTAAGTCCAGTATGGTAGGTGGCGATTTCGAGGTTTTACCTGTGATTTTTTTAATATTATCCCAGACAGCTTTTCCTTTGCCCCAGGTATCAGTAAGCACTTCCTGATGGTGTTTCATTTTTGCTAGAAGAATGGACCTAGTGCAGTCATTTTGCGCCCTTTTGTAGTTCTGGATGTCAGATTGTGTGCCAGTGGCTTGGGCACGGTGCCAGAGGTGGTCCCTTATTTTCATGCACGCTAGGATTTCTACAGAGAGCCAGGGGATGCAGGGGCCTTTGATTTTGCATGTTTTAAGGGGTGCGTGAGTTGCAGGCAGAATTATAGGTATTGATGAAGTGTTCAAGTGCTGTGTCAACATCCTTCGCTCTGTAGATTGGAGAACCGTCTTGCACTCTGAGGAGGGATTTAAGATGTTCCAGGTGACCCTGGGCAAGGAATCTGCTGGTAATTGTCTGTAGTAGTGGTTTGCAAAATTTGTTTGTCCACGTGCAGAAGACAGGGGAATGATCACTGAGCGTATCCGGGAGGACAGTGGTGTTAGTAATGCAGTCTGGATGACTGGTTAGGATCCAGTCCAAAAGGCTTTTAGTCCCCGTTTTGTAATTGCATCTGGTTGGGGAGTCAACCAGCTGGGAAACATTTTCGGCAGAGATGGCGTTCTTAATGCTCTGATTTTCAGGTGCAAGCCAGTTTATATTGAAATCTCCCATCGGAATGGACTCCGACCCAGGTGGCTGGTTACATGTGAAGTCCAGTACCGAGTTGAAACCACTCCCTTGCTTTTTTGGAGGGATGTATATGGATGCCACAGTAAGTGCCTTATTTTGGGCACCAAGCAGAATTCTGATGGTGAGTAATTGAGTGGTTGTAGCAGCCACAGGAACAGGCAAGAGGTGGCCCATGAGTGACTCTTTGAGATAAATTGCACATCCACCACCTCTTTTGGTTGTCCTATCTTGTCTGAAGATGTTGTAGCCTGGTATGGCAATAGCTGAGTCAGGGATTTTTGGTGAGAGCCATGTTTCAACAATTGCCAGAACATCCGGATTGTGTAGAGTAGCAACTATTTATAGAGCGTCCCGCTTTGGTAGGAGGTTGCAGATATTTAGGGATGCCAAAGTGAGCATCCACAGATACCTACCAGTGTGTGGGGTTTTTGTAAACACACATTGTAAAAGCCTCAAACCCAGCACAAAGCATCATTGGTATGCATATCTGTGTGTCAGGGGAGGGGACTGCTGTAAACTAGAAAATGATTCAACTGGTGCTACATTCTGTTTGATTTGTTACTACTGAGACCGCACCACAGTCAGCTCACACACAAACTAAAGGTAGCAGTAATCTTTAAAATCTGCACACAGAAGTACACAGCAATAGGCAGAAACTGCTGCTTGCCGCCTGTGACGAGAATGTGACCATGTTGATATAATCGCTTTCTTGGTTACTGTAATTATTTTTGTTTCTACTTCATTTTTATATAAGTCTTTCTGTTTGGATTGGCATAGGGCAGAAAAAATGGAGTGCAGGTCACATGTCTCAGCATCTGTCCTGGGAAACCTCAAGGGAAAAACAGCTGCCAGGTGTGAGAGCGTGACTTTTCCCACAGAGGCATCTTGAACAGTTAGGATGTAAACAGGGTAATAAAGCTGTGGGTGAGGACTTCGCCAGGTGGGAAAGGGGCAGTTAGGCCCAGCAGATGTAGTCTGTCTGTCTGTCTGTCTCACACACTCACTCTCATGGGGAATACTGAAGAGGGCTGTCACTCCAGGGAGAAGGCTTGTCCTACTGCCCTGAGCACATAAATAGAAGTGTTGAACCCCAACTCGCTTCTCTTTGATGTCCTGCAAACTTTAAAGAGGACCTGGCGTCTCTGAAAGGGACGAGTAAGGCCCTGTACACACTAGGGAACTTAAAATGGTTTAACTGCCTTAACCTGTTTCAAGCTTCTGGAACACTGTTTGTGTCTACACTGTAACACAGTTTAAACTGTGTTACAGCCATGTTCCAATACTGGGCTAAAACCCTGCTAGAAAGGTTGCTTTAGCACGGTTTTAGATAAACACGGTTGCCTTAATCCGTGTTGACAGCAGTGTGTATGCAAACCATGCTGTAACACGGGTAAAGGCTACCCATCTCCCAAGAAAAGTCATTTTTTTTCCAGCTGTACAGTGTTTAAAAAAAAAAATACCTTGCTGGCATTCTGACGTTGCTGAGCTGGCAAAGAAGTTCCAGTTCCTGCTCTGTACTTTTTATCCTGACTAATTTCAGTGCCCGATCACGGGTATCCCTTCATGCACTGCGACACCCATAATTCTTTGACTTGATGCTGCAGTCATGCCTGGGAACCCGCTCGAGCAAGCATGGTTATCGGAATATAGTGTGGACGCTCCGACAACCGTGCTAGGGACCGGTTTATAAAGTGTGTTTAATAATGTTTTAAAAATCAGTCATTAGTGTGTACATGGCCTAAATGGAGGAAGGTGTGGGGAGGTGATCGGAGGGGATTGTGACCGAGGTTGGTTCAAAATGGACAAAAAAAAAATCCTTTTGGGTAGGAACTCTGGGCTGGAACTCTTGTGGCCAAGACTGCACAACACAGTCCAGCAATAAACAAAGTGTACTTTTTGCAAAAAGCCTTGGAAAAAGGGCTCGTAAATGCCCTTTTGTTCAGTATAAGTGCTGCTGTGGAATCAAACCACAACGAGGACCTTGGAGTTCAGGAAGGCAGATTTTGTAAAGATGGATGACTGCCTCAGTGATGACCTTTGGGGGGGTGGGGGCTGAGTGGGGTGCAAGAACTGTGGGTGAAGATAAAAGGGAGCATAGTAAAGGCAGCAAACCTCTGCATTAAACAAGTGAGCAAAAGCAAGAGGAAGTCCAAAGTGATTCTTGAAATAGACAACTGAAAAGGTATAGGCTAAAAGAGTAGCATTCAGAAGGTATAAGGATGCGCAGAGGGAGGATAGGGAGGTGTATCATGGGGAAACGGGGGAAGACAGTAAGGAGTGCAAAGGTGCAAACTGAAGAGTGACTAGCCCTGGAGGTAAATTAAGGGGACAAGACATTTTTTTAGGTATGTAAGTGAAAAGAGGAAGACCAGGGGTGGGATTATAAGGTTAAAAAGAGAATGGGGCAGTGCGGGGGACCAGGAAAAGTCTGACATCTTGAATAAATACTTTCATTCTGAATTTACAGAGGAAGGAAGAGCGGAGGGGCTACACAAAAATGAAAGCTTTGGAGGGAGAGAGGTGGGACACTAGTCCTGTTTTGGAGGTGAGCATACTAAAGGGACTTGCTAATCTGAAAGTGTTCAAAGCAATGGGGCCAGAAGGGGTGCATCCAAGGGTACTGATAGAGCTCAGGGAGATACTGTCTGCACCTCTGATAGTTCTTCTGTTTAACAGCTCACTGGAAACAGGAGTGGTTCCAGAGGACTGGAGGAGGGCAGATAACGTGTCACTACACAAAAGTGGTAGCTGGGAGGAGGCTGGCAATTATAGGACAGTCATCCTGACATTGGTGGTGGGAAAGTTGATGTAATCACTGCTATCTCGAATCCAGTGGATTACAGGACCTGAGGCAGCATGGTTTCACGGGTTGGGGGGTCACGTCAAACGAGTCTGATAGATTTCTTTCACTGGGTGACAAAGGATTCAGATTAGGGTGGAGTGGTGGGTGTGGCCTACCTAGATTTCAGTAAGGCGTTTGACATTGTTCCACATAGGAGACTAGTCAGCAAGATGGGTAGTTTAGGAGTAGGTCCAAAAGTGGTAAACTAGATAAGAAATTGGTTAGCGGCTAGGCAACAGAGAATGGTGGTAAGTGGAGTTCACTCCGAGGAAGGGAGAGTGACCAGTGGGGTGCCTCAGGGGTCAGTCCTGGGACCGGTTCTCGTTATTGTCTTTGTAAGTGACAGTGCAGAGGAGCTAGAAGAGAAGGTATGCTTTTTTTTTTTTTTTTTTTTTTTACAGATGACACCAAAATCTGCAGGAGGGTAGACACTCC
Source organism: Neoceratodus forsteri (assembly GCA_016271365.2). NCBI lineage: Eukaryota > Metazoa > Chordata > Ceratodontiformes > Ceratodontidae > Neoceratodus > Neoceratodus forsteri. Next base: position 1,537,082,337 of record CM057453.1, read on the forward strand.
AGGGGTGGGGGGGTGGAAAGGATGAGCAGAGAATTGAGTAAACTAGAGGAGAGGTCAAGGGTATGGCAGCTGGGTTTCAATGTGCAAAAGTGCAGAATAATGCACTTGGGGCACAGAAATACAGGGGCCCAGTGCAAAATGGATGGAGTGGAATTGACAGCCACCAAACAAGAGACCTTGGGGTAATCATATTGGGTGACTTGAAGGTGGTCAGGCAGTACAGCAAGGCAGTAGGCAGTGCTTGTAGGGTGCTGGGGTGCATAGGGAGAGGTATCACCAGCAGAAAGAGGGAGGTGGTGTTGCCACTGTATAGAGCTCTGGTAAGACCCCACCTAGAGTACTGTGTGCAGTTCTGGAGACCACATGTCTAGAAGGACATAGACAGTGTGAAGGCAGTCCAGAGAACAGGAACTACAAGGTGCAGGATCTGCATCAAAAGCTCAGTGAGGAGGGACTGAAGAACCTCAGTATGTACACCTTGGAACAGAGGAGGGAGAGGGGGATATGACAGAGACCTTTAAATACCTCATGGGGGTAAATAAGGGTACTGGATGGAAGTATTTTTCAGAAGATAAGGTGCTCAAGAACAAGGGGACTTGCTAGGAAGTTGGAGGTGGTTAGGTTCAGGAGAGATGTGAGGAAGTATTTATAGAAAGAGTGGTGGATTACTGGAAAAGCCTTCCAGTGGAGGTGGTGCAGGTGAAAACTGTGGTGGGGTTCAAGAATGCATGGGATAAGCACAAGGGAATCAGTGGAAAGGAAGGGGAAGGGAGAAGGAGCTGTAGATCGAGCATGATCTGTGGTAATGGTGCAGGTAGAAACATAGAGGTTGATGGCAGATAAGGACCGCAAGGCCCATCTGGTCTGCCCTTTCCTTTTTCTACCTCATAAATGTGCCATCGGCCTCTGCTCTGTCAGTGGCCTATCTATTCATACTCATCTGTATTGCTTCCTTATGCCTATCCCATGCCTGTTTGAAGCCCAGCACTGTATTCATAGCCACCACTTCCTGAGGGTAGGCCGCTCCATGCATCCACCACTCTTTCTGTGAAAAGAATTTCCTCACATTCCCCCTTAATGGGCCTCCCTCTAATCTCGTGCTATGTCCTCTTGTCCTGCTATTTTTCTTATATTGAAACATGTTAGACTCTTTCACCTTGTTAATGCCCTTAAGGTGTTTGAATGTTTCGATCATATCACCTCTCTCCCTCCTTTGCTCTAGGGTATACATATTGAACTCCATTAATCTGTCCTCATATGTCTTCTGATGCAGTCCCTGCACCATTTTGGTTGTCCTTCTCTGAACTGCCTCTGTTTGGTTAATGTCCTTGTGAAGGTGTGGCCTCCAGTACTGCATGCAGTACTCCAGATGGGGCCTAACCAGTGTCTTGTAAAGAGGGATTATTACCTCCCTCTTACGACTTGTGATACCCCTACTAATACACCCTAACATACCCCTAGCCTTACCTACTGCTTTAGAGGTCTGCTTGGATGATTTCAGGTCATCGGTGATGATCATGCCCAAGTTTCTTTCTTTCTTTCTTTCTTTGTGACTGCCAGCAACTCCCCTCCCAGCCTATAGGTGGCTTCAGGGTTTCTCTTCCCTATGTGCATGATCTTGCAGTTCTTTGCATTAAATCCCAGTTGCCACTTTACTGACCATTTTGCTAGTTTATCCAGATCTCTTCTCATTCTGCCCACCCCATCTGGATCATCTGCTCTGTTGCAGATCTTGGTGTCATCTGCAAACAGACAAGCCTTACCCTCTAGTCCATCTGCAATGTCACTAATGAAGATGTTGAAGAAGACTGGCCCCAGGACTGATCCCTGAGGTACCCACTTGTGACTTGCATTTCTTCTGACTGTATACCATTTACCACCACTCTCTGTTTTCTGCCCGTCAACCAGTTTGCCACCCAGTTGACCAACTTCTGACCCACCCCGAGCCTACCCAGCTTATTTATCAATCTTATATGTGGAACAGTGTCGAAAGCTTTGCTGAAGTCAAGGTAGGTGATATCAACTGCTCCCCCTTGGTTCACCACTCTGGTTACCCAGTCAAAGAAATCTATGAGATTAGTTTGACAGGACCTTCCTTTTGTAAACCCATGCTGTCTTGGATCCTGTGCCCCTACGGATCCCAGGTGTTGCACTATCCTTTCCTTAAGGAGTGCCTCCATAATCTTGCCAACTACTGAGGTAAGACTGACTGGTCTGTAGTTCCCTGCCTCCTCCCTGCTACCACTCTTGTGGAGCGGGATCGTATGAGCCCTTCTCCAGTCTTCTGGGACCTCTCCTGTGCTTAGAGACTCACTAAACAGTTCTGCTAATGGCTCTGCTAGTTCCACCCTTAACTCGTTAAGTACCCTGGGATGTATGTAATAAAAGAAACCGTGGCTCAAGTCTGTAAAAGTAAACTGGAGCTCCGCTACACCAAATCCAAACGAAACACACAGAGAAACGTGGGCTTCTACAGTTTTACTATGGAAGAACAGTCCACAAAGTTAGGACACACTAAAACTACTTATTTATTGTTAAAAAATCGCAGTAAAATCCACGAAATAGTGGGTGTACAAAGTGGCAGCAACACCCAAAACACCATCAACGTTTCACGTCGAAAACAGATGCTTTATCAAGACGTCAGCAGCCAGATAAAACACTACTTATATAGTAAGTCACTCAAGCATACCCCCCAACAATTACAAAACTAATCAATCACTTAAATAATTAACATAACACACAATATGCAGAACATTACTCACAATGAAATAGAATGCTCCACTAGCTACATATGCTTGTTGAAGACTATTAAATAAAATTACTTCGTTTTCTCAAAAATGGAGTCAGCTGAAAAACATCATTCAAACCAGGAAAATGACTAGATTGTAATTTATATTGCCAAAATGTTTCATGACACATTAAGGTATTATTTAAGTCACCACCTCTATTTCCAAGGGTAACTTGTTCTAGTCTCCTGAAAACAAAGGTGTGATCACAGGCAGTTCGTGAAACATGCAAAGCAAGTGCATTATCCATTTTTTTCATTCTAATACTACTAAGATGTTCCAAAATTCTGTATTTAAACTTCCTAATAATTTTACCAACATAATAGCAATTGCATTTGCAAATAGCCAAATAAACCACCGATTCAGTGTTACAATTTATGAAGTTCTTCACCTGGTGTATTCCATTCATATTCGGTAACATAAAGTCAGATCCCACCTGAATATATTTACAGGCACTGCAAGTTCCACATTTAAAATTTCCACTTGGAAGTGTAGGTCCACGTTTAACTTTTATGTTGTCTTTACCATGCACCAGTATGTCCGCTAAGTTGCTTCCCCTTCGGTATACAAAGTTTGGTCCCTGTTCAAATATTTCCTTCAGTTTAGGCTCCACACTTAAAATACCCCAATTCTTCCGTATAATGTCATTTCTGTGAGTACAAAATAAAAATAACAACACACAATAAATCTGCTTAGCCAAAAGAAGTTTTAATCCATTTCCCTTGCTTTGATAAGGTTCTCTGCTCTGTCCTTTCAAGCAATCTTAGAAGGAAAGAGCTCAGGTGAAGCTAGGTGCCTTGGCCAGCAAACCAAGTCTTCTACCTAGAAATGGGCAGACTGGATGGGACAGGTGGTCCTAATCTGCCATCAAATTCTGTTTCTACGTTTTGAAAAGTGTAATTAAGGGCTGTACACAGGTTATCTGGAGCACTGCAGTCAGAAGCTCCATAGCTTTCCCCCTCTCTGTTCATAAAACTTGGAACAACGTACTTAGTTCCCTGTGACTGTCCACCAGCCGCTCGCTGTTTGTCACACGTCAAGGAGCACTTATAGGGCCCAGTGCACCTGTTGGAGCCCCACTTGATGTTTGTAAGACTAACACTATTTGCAGACTGGTGGACGACGACCACTGCAGACTGATGGATGTAGGACCACTGACTTTTCCTTTTTAAAATTATGCAGCTCTGTTTTGCAAACTCTTGATGTTTTTTACTTCCAAATTGAGTGCCAGTCAGCATGTTTTGCATTAAACTGGTGCAAAATGTGTGTGTGTGTGTGTGTGTGTGTGTGTGCAAATTGGGCACCAGATGTGGTTGTATACAGTGGCAATAGCACCTCCCTCTTTCTGCTGGTGATACCCCTCCCTGTGCATCCCAGTGGTCGGAGGTTGGTTTTCTTCCATCTCAATCAGTGGAGAACCATTACTTCAGATGCCTGTATTCTTCAGTTCATAGAGAGGGGTCACACTCTGGAACTCATAGAGATGCCCCCAGAGACTTCTCTGGTACCCTCCACCTTCCCCTCTGCCCATCTGTCTGTTCTGTGGAAGGAGGTACAGTCCCTTCTGTACAAAAAGACCATGTTTACAACCTCATTTGTTGCCCAGTTTGTGCTCCCACATCTTAGTTCTTTATCCAGGCATAGACGAGTCAACTGCTGGCCTAGCTCATGGGCTCAGGAGGTTTGTAAAAGCAGAATACTTGACAGAGGTCATCATGACTTTGATGCAGTCCAGGAGGGTCTCCATGAGTAATGTCTGTCAGAAAAGTGTTATACATTCTGTCACTGGGCTGTCCTCTTCACATCTTGCCCTTAGTGCCCTGTGTCCAGTATCTTGGAATTTCTGCAACAGGCCTAGATTGTCAGTTGGTACTCTGAGGGTGCAGGTAGCGGCCGTTTGAAGTCATGTAGGGTCACAATCCCCGTGGTCCTATCCAGACATCATCTGTTTTCTGAAACTTGTCTGTGTCTGGAATGTATCTTTAAACAAGTTCAACCTCCCTGGAAGCAGAACATGGTCCTTCAGGTGCTGACATACACCTCTTCAAATTTTCAAATTACTTCACAAGGGTTCTCTGTGGCACCTGTCCCTTAAGATTCTTGTTGCCATCTGCCCTGCCTGGCGAATTGATGAGCCTCAAGACTTTTTTGCATAGGTTCTTAGTTCTTCACCATGACAAGGTGGTCTTAAGAACAGGGTCCTCATTTCTCCCTAAGTTGGTCTTGCATTTCCACAGAAACCAGGAGAGACCATTGTCCTCCCTTTACCCAAACCACAAGATCTCTAAAGTCGAGCTTCTGTATTCCTTAGATGTCAGGCTAGCCATCAGAATTTACCTTAAGTGCACCAAGCCATTCTGCAGATCATACCGACTTTGTTCTAATGGATTCAGAGAAGAAAGGATTGGCCCCAGCTAACTGAATGCTAGCACAATAGATCTTACTTCAAGAGGGCTCTTGCAGTAGGTAATTACTTGTAGGACTGCGCCCCCCTGGCGTTAGGACCACACAGAAACTTTTGCTAGTAGTGTCTGACAGGGGACCGCCCACCCGATGTCACGTGACGGACGTCAGTGTGACACTATATAGTGGGCGGTCCCCACGTCCACTCACCAGTCCTTTCCCGCCATCGACCTGTGCACGTCTGACCTTCTGAAGCTCATCGCAGCAGTTTGATCGCCTGAATTCGGATGAGTATCAGTTTTTACCCTTATTTGTTAATTTTCCTAATATTTGTGTATGTCGCCCACCTCATTGACAGAATCTCATAAAAACAAGTGCGATTCTTGTGGGGTCTAGCTGCCGTATAAGGACCAGCGTACCGTCTGCCTCTTCCGCTTGGCCCCGGATCATAAAGTCAACGAGTGTGAGGCCTGTGCCCAGTTCAACCAGGCCACATGGAAAAGGTACCAACAGTCCCTCGAAGCCCATCTTTTAAAACTCAAAATGGTTTCAATGGAAAAAGAGCTCAAGAAGCTGTAAAGCACCTCCTCTTCTCTGACACCCCCACATGAAGAAGAAGAAGAGGGACAAGGAAAAACACTGGGACCAGGAGCAGTCTTCCCCCCCCCTCGAAGTCGCCCATGGGCTCTTCGGCGGAGGAGTGGCCCTCTCCCTCCGGGAAGACTAGCGCCGCAGCCAAGCCTGCACTCCCGCCAAAAGAACAGGCTTTGGGCACCCTGCCACCACTGGTTATGGTGACCGCAGGTGCCTCGGCTTTGTCCGAGGCTGCCACTGCACTTAGGCCCATCACAACCTCAGGCTCTAAGTCAGCAGGTGCGGCCAGTAATCCGTTCGTCAGATCCTCCGAGCTCCCGGCCAGGGTCAATAAGTCAGGGGTTGGTGTCTCCGACTCCTGCACGACCCAGGGTTGCTAAGTCAGTTGTCGGACCCTCTGATCACATGACCATTTCGCATCCATCGGACAGTTTCTGAGGCTCTGACGACACGCAGCTGGATGTCAGCTCTGTCCTGGCAAGGGCAGCCAGTGGTGTTCCCATTATGGTGAGCCCCCCCCCCCGTCTCCTCCTCTGTCTGAGATTCCTCCATTGTCCCCAGAACCACAGGTCCCAGTGGAGGGAGACCTTTCATCAGGTACATGATGACTGAGCTTCCAAAGGACTAACAGTAGCTCCACCACCCCCGGCAGGGGTGCCAGACCCTGCTCCTCCCTCCTCAGCACCCATCGAACCCTTTACTGCCCCCATCTGGGCCATCGGGCCACCCATCAGGTTTCCCGCCTTCGGGGCCACCTTCGGGACTTCCACCTTCGGGTCCTTCATCGGGGTACCCCCCCCATCATGGCCGCCGGCAGGCCTTTCTTCAGGCTGTCCTCCTTCAGGGCCGCCATCTGGCTACCCTCTGTCAGGGCCACTGTTGGGTTACCCTCCATCTGGGGCACCGTCTGGTTTTCTGCCGTTGGGCTGCCTTCCGTCAGGCCCGACACCAGACCCCTTTTTGAAGGGTTATTACTATGCAGGATATCCTGGGTTTCAGTTGTCTCTTTTCCAGTTGCCGGGTTATGCTCACCATTATGCTGCTCCAGGCTTCTCAGCACATGGAAGGCACGCCACGGGATCAGGATTCCATACCTGTCACCCTCCATCACCTCCCACTCCGCCGCCTCCTGCTCAACCACAGGTGAATTTCAGGGATATTTTGCAATCATAGTGGTCTGAGACAAAATCTCAGTTGGTCTCAGAACTGGACAGCAGGCATCCCCGACCTTTGGGAATAGGTTTCCCTGATCATACTCCTAAGGGCACCCTCTCCAGTCACCCCTCGAGCCTCGACGTCAGGCCTGATGACAGGCCGTACGCAGGCCCTGGTGTTAGACATGTCTCCAAAGGAGAAGGAGTTGGCTCTTCTAGACAAGGAACCTGCGGATTCCGGGTCATCGGATTCGAGACCCCTCCTCCTGAGGAGCCGGTCCCTAGAGAGTCTTCCAAGTCCCCCGAGGATCCCTGTTTTATAGAGCTGAGGCAAATGGCAAAGGCACAAGACTGGAAGTCTGATGCTCCAGACCCAAAATGTCAGAGGTTGGCTTAACATCTAGATTTTCCAGAAACGAGTCCGGTGCTCACACCCTGTGCTAGATTTAACCCTCCCCGCACCACAGGACACTCTCCTTCTAGAACCCCTTTTTCATTAATTCTGCTGCAGTAGTAACCTTTTCCTTTGAGTTCTAAAACTCATTTCACATTTCTACCATGAAGCGGTGGCCTCCCATCATGGGGTATCTACCTATCTACCCCGCTATTTTTCTTCTTCTTTTGTCCCTTGTGGTGACTGCTTCAGGGCATGAAAATGCCACTGCAAATCCCACGACTTTAGCTATGGCTGTGGGTTCTTATTTACCCCAAGTCTGTAAGGGTGAAAGTCTTACAAATTCACGTATTAAAAAGAATAAGAGGGTTGAATACAGGGACGCCTGTTCCCTTCTTTTATTCCTAGGAACCTCGTTTTCATATGTTCCAGCAAACAGACAAATTTGTGTCTTTCCCTGTGCTTCTTACCGGCAGATGAAGGTTTTATTACCCTGCAGTATACCCTTTAAGGGGGTCCTTCCTGTATGTCCAGATCTCGGGGGAGAGGTGTACTTTTCTCCTCGGGCACTGGACTGCACTCCTCAGGATACGCCTTGTGCTGCATACTCTGCAACTATACCAGCTTAGGATCGGCACGCAATTGCAACCTACTCTGTAGGACCTGTTGGTGCACAAGATGCATAGCGTAGCTCTGGGTACCAGAAGGGTACATAGACTGAGAGCTGTGCACTCTTAAGAAAGGAAAAGGCTTTGAGCCAAGAGTGGTGCACTTTTCAAATAAAATAAAAAGGAAACTGCTCTGAGTATGTTAACGGGCCATGTATGTGGTTGGACTGTTTGCAGTGGGATTAGGATAACCCATAATAAGCAGAGCAGACAATAACAACACAGATGCCCGGATGAACATTCAGAATTCTCGGTCTCACGGCTCGTTATTTCCAAACAGTGTTGAAGAATGACAACAGACCCCAAATGTTACAAAATATTATATGTTAATGTTTTTCATTCCATTTGACCTCTCTTTAAAGAGATGCACTGGGACAAACATTACAAGCGCAACTGTTGCATTTTATTTTACATATACTTAAGGTGTTGTCAATACCTGTCCTGGACAGCTTCTCTCTAGTCAGTAAAGTGCTTCTAAGTGCCAGCGCCACCCTTCTGAAGAATAGATATAGGGACTGGCCTATGATGTCATAACCTTGAGGGAGGGGTTTGGGTCCTTAATTGCTATTTAATCAGAGAAAACATTTCTTTTTCCCTTATAGAACTAATTGATGATATATACTGATATACTTGTGTAGTACAAAGTAGTGAACAAATGTGTGTTTTGGTCATGCAGATCCCCCAACACTATGTTTTAGAGTAGGATTTTATTTGTATTAGTATGGGGTGGATAAGCTGACCTATGATGTCAGACGAGGTGGATATATAAGGCACCTCTTTTCCCAGGTAGACAAATAGGTTTTTAACACGGGATGGTGGATGTGCTAGGACAAAGCTCGTCTACTCTGTGGCAGTAACTTGGTCTAAAGAAGTGCTGAAGCTTAGAAGTGAGCTAGTTATTGCTTTTCTTATTTTTGAAAGTTTTTCTTTTCTGTTTTGAAAATAAAATTCACACAAGCCTTCGTGTGTTCTGCATTATAAGCTGTGTCCGTGTTGTCACTACCCACACCCGCTCACACACCCCCATGGCTGGAACCTCACGAGGATTTATCCTCGACCATCTGGCAGAGACCCTTCTCCATCCTGACTATGGCCAAGAAGGCCGACCAGGTTTACAGGACACCAGAAGACAAAGACCACCTCAGTGTACATCCAAAGGCTGACTCTGTCATAACTGCAGTCCATGACAGGTCCGCTAAGCCCAAGCACCTTTCTTCCCGACAAGGAATCCAGATGGCTGGACCAGTTCGGGAGAGAGTTTTATTCCTCTTCTGCACTGGCTATTCATGCTCTTAATTATGTGGTGCACAAGCTAGTGCACCTAAAATCTCAGCTAACTCGAGCCCATAGTCGAGGCACTCCAGGACTTGGAATCTAAGACCACCTTGGCGAATACCCTCAGATCTGATAAGGTGGCGGGACATCATTCACTAAGGGCCGCCTACGATGTAGTGGACTCCTCCACTAGAGGCACAGCCATGGCAATAAGCCTTCGTAGATTCTCCTGGTTAAGAGTATCTGGTCTAGCTCCTTATGTCCAGTTGGCTATTCAGGATGCCCCCTTCAGAGGCTCTGTCCTGTTTGGCGGAGATGCCCAGGACATTATTATGAGCCTGCAAGATAAATGCACTGCCCTTTGGTCAGTACTTACTATGTATTGCCCGAAACCTCAGCCGAAATGTCCCTTTCATTGGCAAAACAGATGCCAGACAAAACCACAGTGGACACCTAAGCGTCAATTCAAATGCAGGGCTCCCAATACAGCCACCACTCCTCCGGCCGAAACTTGGAGAGCTTCAGGAGTGGTCCTCCCTAATCCCCCCTCCCACTCCTGACTCGCTGACCGTCTTCTCTCCTCCCTGTCTGTCGGAAGAACAGGTGGGCAGAAGGTTTGCAAGGCACCTGGGAGACTGGGAGTCCATCACAACTGATGCCTGGGTACTTCAGTTAAGAAAGCTTGGTTACACTCTCCAATTTCGAAGGAAAAACCCCAAACAATCCTCCGGGTTTTTCCCACTATCTAAGGACGCACATTCCCCAGTTAAGGGAGGAAATCACGGCTCTTCTTCAAAAGCAAACAATAGAGCCAATGCTGGCAAATCAGATCAGGAAGGGATTCTACTCCCATTTCTTTCAAATGACATGAAGTCTTGCTGTATTCTGACATATGCAGTTAGGTCCTGCCTTTCAACTGCCCCGGAGAATAAAGAGTTAAACTTTCCATGGCCAGCATGGAATGTTCACCACGAGCTCGGTTGAAGCCCCTGTCTGCTGTTGTTTAAACTGCAACCGTCTGATTCTTTACTTCACCTCACTGAACAGTCGCTCCAGAGATGTCTCCTGCTGCTCAGTTCAAAAAGTTGGTTGAAGTGTCGGTTTTCGGTCGTTTTTTACCGAATTGCTGTTACCGCTTAGTCGGTTCAAGTCTCTGTCTGTGGTACCGTGAGTACTAGATAGGTTTTTTGTTTTGTTTCTATGTGGAACTTGTAAATTGTGGATTGGTTCAGCTGAAACGATCAGTTTGAGGTAAAAAAGCTTGTGCTTAATTTAGAGTGTGGTAGCCGGTCCGTATCGGTTCTAAAAAAAAACGGATTTAATTATGTTTTTTCCAAGACCCGTGACATGGTCAGGAACTGATAGGGGAGTCTTGCCTGTCGGATTGCCCAAAAAAGGGTAAGTTTTGGATAGGATTGGCCATGTCTGAGAAACCCAGGAAAAAAAACGGGCCCACTGGGTTTCAACACTTCGGTGTGTGTGGGGAAGTCTTTGCCAAGGCTCATCCCCACACCACCTATGTTTATTGTCTGGGGTTTGACCACCTCGATTCAGACTGCCAAATTTGCAAGAATTTTCCCAAATCTACCCTGGAAAAGAAATTGGGTAGACTGAGGGAAACGGAGGCCGAGAAGTCCGCTGACCCGGATGGCCAGCCCGGTTTGGTTCCGACCGAACCAGAAGGAGTGCCCTCTGACCAGGGCGATACTTCTTCGGGCAAAAGGAGAGCCAATTCCGAGGAGTCTGTTCCGGTTAAAAGAAAGAGAAAAGATAAATCGTCTGGTTTGGACCCAGAAATTCATATTCCGACCGCCGATGAGATAGCCAAGGCGATAAGGATTGTGCAGTCGCTTAGTTCAGTTCCGACCGAACCGGCTACATCTGGCAGGGGCTCGGTTCGATCGGTTCCCCTGGTTCTGGATTATACTTTGGAGGAATTTTATGAACTGGAGGAGGAGGAGGAGGGAGAGTATGAGGATGATTATGGTGATTATGAAAGTCTGGATGTGCCTATTGACCCGGACATCTCCCCAGACAGACCTTCAGGTGTTTCTCCTCCTAGGCTTTCTGAGTCCCCTTTTCTCTATATGTTTTACAAAGAAGTGGCTGAGACCCTCCAGCATCCTGTGGAGGAAGCAGTAGAGGATCAGGAAGAGCCTGATTATGTTGAGATGATGGACATCCCAGAGTCCAGGAGACTGTCTATTCTCCTCCACAAATCCTTTGGGAAACAGACACAAAATTCTTAAGTCTCCTAATTCTATACCTCCTGTGGACAGACAAATGGACAAGAGGTACACTCTCTCGGGCTCAGACACGGAGTTCCTTTTTCAGCAGTGCAGCCATGTTGGGGTCGTGCAGGCTGCTGCCTGTGATAAGGCAAATATTCCCTTGGCATCACACCCCCCAGACAAGGACTCCAGGAAGACTGATGCCATGGCAAAGAAACAATACATGGCAGCATCTTTGGGACTCAGGCAGACTAACTATATGGCCTATGCAGCTAGATACCAGAAGTCCAGGTGGGACACTGTGCTGGCTCTGGCTAAACAGGCCCCTGACCAGCTTGCCAAGGAGCTGGAGCAGGTGGCTGCAGATAGGATTGAGGCATCGAAAGTACAGTTTCATGCTGCTGTGAGACCCCAGTGATGTTTCATCAAGAGTCATGGCTACATCTGTGGCTCTTTGGAGGATGGCTTGGCTCAGATGTACTAGCCTCTCACAGGAGACCCAGACTAAGGCCATGAATTTTCCTGTAATTGGTAATTCTCTGGGGAGCAGACAGAGAACTATATGAAAAAGATGGATGAGTACAGGACCACTTACAGGAGTGCTCAGGCCAAAGAAAGGCAAGCAACTCCTCAAAGGCAGCAGTCCAGGGGCAGGGGCAGGCCTTTCCAAAGGCCTTTTTACCAAGCTCAGGCCTCCTCTTCTTCCTTTTCACAGAGGGGGTTCTTTAGAGGGAGAGGCAGAAGGGGGATGAGCAGGCCTGCATCCACCCCTCAGCCCAAAGCCCCTGCCAAACAGACACCCTGATGGGTCTGCCCGGGCCGATTCTCCCATACCAGTAGGGGGCAGGCTGGCTTCCTTTGTCCAGGACTGGAAGTCTCTTATATCAGATAAGTGGGTCCTGGAAGTAGTAAGCCAGGGACTGGTTCTCAGCTTCAGAAAATTTCCCAAGATGAGAACCAGATCCTTTCCACCTGCAGATCTCTCAGAGATCCTTGCCCTAGAGGCAGAAGTTTCTTCTCTCCTAGCTCTCAAAGCTATAGAGAGGGTTCCCACCCTGCACAAGGGCAAAGGATTGTACTCCAGGTACTTCCTAACCCCCAAAAGACAGGAGAATGGCGGCCCATCCTGGACCTAAGATATCTGAACAAACACCTTTTGAAGCCAAAGTTCAAAATGGTAACTCTGGGAATTATCCTTCCCTCTCTAAGGCTAGGGGACTGGCTAGCCTACCTGGACCTCAAAGATGTCTACTTTCACATTCCCATCAGGTTCTCCCACAGAAAGTACCTCAGGTTCGAGTTGCCCTCAGGCCACTATCAGTTCAGAGCAGTGCCCTTTGGCCTAACATCAGCCTCAAGGGTTTTCATAAGTGCCTGGCAGTAGTTGTTGCTTTCCTAAGAAGAAAAAAGATCTCCATCTTCCCATACTTGGACAACTGGCTCATAGTAGGTCAGTCTCCAGACCAAGTCAAGTCACATCTGCAAGTGACCCAGCAAGTGCTCACTTTCTTAGGATTCCTTCTCAACCTTCCGAAGTCAGTTCTCGAACCAGTACAGCTCCTCACCTTCATAGGTGCAGAACTGGATACAGTAAAGGCAAGAGCCTTTCTTCCCCTGGACAGAGGCAAGGAACCTTATGGAACTGGCCTCTTATTCACCCTTCAGGTATCTCGACCAGCAGGCGCTTCTTCAGCTTCTGGGCCGCGTGGCAGCTTACAGCAGTGGTCCAAGGGCAGATTCAGATGAGGACATTCAGTTCCACTTAAGAGCCTTCTGGTCCCAAAGAAAGGATTCCCTTACCAAACTAGTCCCAGTGACTCGAACCCTGATCCAAGCCTTGCAATGGTGGCAGGATCAGTACAGTTTGAGACAAGGGGTTCCATTTGTCACTCAGTCTCATTCAGTGATACTCACCACAGATGCTTCCCTGCTGAGGTGGGGAGTCCATTTGGGGAATCTTACCACCCAAAGACTGTGGTCACCTCAGGAATTTCTGCTTCACATCAATCTCTTGGGACTCAGAACAGTGTTTCTAGCACTGCAAGCTTTTTCCAAATCTGTACAGAACAAGGTGGTTCAGGTGAGGACAGACAACACCACCACCATGTGGTACATCAGCGAGCAAGGAGGCACTCGGTCTACGGCCTTGTGCACAGAAGCAATGAAGTTGTGGTCCCTGGCCTGTTCCCTGCAGACCTCTCTGATAGCAGTTCACCTCCTAGGGAAGGACAATGTCCTAGCAGATGCACTGAGCAGAATATCCCAGGGCCATCACGAATGGGCCCTAGATCCTCTAGTTTTGAAAGTGATTTTCTCGAGATGGGGCACACCAGAGATAGATCTTTTTGCAGCCCCAAACAATCACCTAATTCCTCTCTTTTGTTGCAGACCCCCAGTCTTGGGCTCAGTCCCCCTGGATGCTTTGAATCTGAACCGGGAAGGGAAATTTCTCTATGCGTTCCCCCCTTCCCTCTCCTGTTCAAAGTGTTAGTCAAGATAAGGTCACAACCATGCAAAGTGATCCTGATTGCTCCAGACTGGGCCAGACAGCCCTGGTACCCACTGTTGCTGTCCTTAGCAGTCCACCTTCCTCTGTCTCTTCCCAGGAATTACAACCTGTTGACATCCTCTCGGGGAGGATTTGGTACCCGAATCTTCAGTCTCTCAATCTCAAGGTATGGCTCTTGGAAGAGTTAGAGTTTACAGATCTGCATCTTTCCCAAGGGGTTCTGGATATCCTTAAGGCTTCTCGAAAGCTTTCCACCAGGAAGACTTACAACTCCAAATGGAAGATTCAGCATTTGGTGTTCTAAGAAGAATATTTCTCCAGACTCTGCTGAATTGCCTATGGTTCTGGACTATATGGTCCATCTTAATGGCCTAGGCCTCAGACCAGCTACCCTTAAAGTACACTTGGCAGCTGTTTCTGCTTTCTTGTCAGTAGACAAGCCTTCCTCTCTATCATCCCATCCTGTATTTGGTAAGTTTTTCAAGGGATTGCTTCACACCAATCCCCCCCCTTTAGGGATTCTGCCTGCTTGGGACCTTAATGTTTGCATTGCTCAGCTTATGCAACCTCCCTTTGAGCCTTTGTCCTCAGCAGAGCTTAAGTACTTGACTTGGAAAACTGTGTTTTAGTAGCCGTTACTTCTGCCAGGCATATCAGTAAATTGCAAGTCCTGTCAGTGGAATCTGATTTCATCTCTTTCCATAGAGATAAAGTGGTCCTTAGAACTAACAGAAAGTTCTTACCTAAAGTGGTTTCGGATTTCCACCTCAACCAGTCTATATCTCTCCCTGTTTTCTTCACTGACCATTCCTCCTCTGGAGAGAGGAGGCTACACAGCCTAGATGTTAAAAGAGCCCTTAGCTACTACATAGAGTGTACCAAGGGTCACAGGTTTGACTCCCTCCAGTTGTTCCTTACGTATGAAGAAGTTGGTAAGGGCAAACCTGCCACTAAGAGATCTATTGCCAGGTGGCTTGTTTCTTGTACTGTATACAATTCTGCTATGAAAAACTGGGTAGAACTCCACCCTCAGGCCTGAGGGCTCATTCCACTAGAGGTACAGCTGCTTTCCTGGCTGCTGCGAGGGATATTCCTCTCTTAGAAATTTGTCAAGCAGCCACCTGAAAACAGTCCATACTTTCACCAAGCATTACTCTCTGGATATCCAGGCTAGGAGTGATGCTCGGTTTGGCACAGCAGTACTTCAGAGCCAGTTTCCAAAGGAGGTTCTGTCCCTCCTCCATGGAGGTACTGCTTGGTAGTCTGCATATGTCAGAATACAGCAAGACTTCATGTTGTTTGAAGAAAAAATTACTCACCTTAGTAATCTTGTTTCTTCTAATGGAGTCTTGCTGTATTCTGACCTCCTCCTGCCTCCCCTCTCAGAACCTAGATTCTGGGATGTGGGTGGACAGGAGCAGTGTTGGCACCCTAGGGGTGTCCTTTTTTCACCCTCTTTTGGTTTGGGTGAGGGGTTGTGTTTTGGATATGTTTTGTTTTTGGGTTTCCTGACTTGAGTCTTCCTTCTGAAACCAAAAAAAACTTTTATATAGGTATATTTGCGAGTTGGCTAGTAAGAATTTTACAGTTTCCACACAGAACATCTAGTGAGTCTTTGCTCGTAAAGATCTGACGGTTGCAGTTTAAACAGCAGACAGGGTCTTCAGCCGTGCTCGTAGTGAACATTCGATGCTGGCCATGGTAAGTTTAACTCTTTGTTCTCCGGGACAGTTGAAAGGCAGGACCTAACTGCATATGTCAGAATACAGCAAGACTCCATTAGAAGAAACAAGATTACTAAGGTGAGTAGTTTTTATTTCTGGTTCCAAAAAGGATCGGGGAGCTGCACCCGATATTAGACCTCAGTACCCTAAACCTCTTCATAGAATACAAGAGGTTTCAGATGCTGACGCTGCAAAGTCTGCTGCCTCTCATGTCCAAAGGACAGTGGCTTTGTGTCCTGGACATGCAGGATGCGTACCTGCTCATACCAGTATTCCGTCTTCACCGCATATTCTTCTGGTTTTCTTTCCAAGGGGAGCATTACCAGTTCAGAGCCCTCCCTTTTGACCTGTCCTCCGCACCATGGGTTTTTACCAAGTGCCTCGTGGTGGTGGCAGGAGCCCTGAGGGATCAGGGGCACTACGTCTTCCCTTACCTCGATGATTGGCTCCTTGCAGCCCTGTTGAGGGAGGGATGGAGGCATCTCTGTCAACTGCCCTGCACCTTTTCAAGTGACTGGGTATTACTGTCAGCTACTCCAAATCTCAGCTCGCCCCTTCCCAGTACCTGCAATTTATTGGGGCGGTTTTGAACATGGTCCAAGTTATGGTCTTCCTCTCTCCCACCCCCCCCCCGGACCGGGTAGAGACTCTGGAGAGACAGGCCAAGCTGGTAACCTCCAACTGACACATTTCTGCCAGGGCGGTCCTTCGCCTTCTTGGCCTTATGGCAGTGGCTATTCCCGTGGTTCCTTTGGCCAGAGTCCACATGCGTATCTTGCAGTGGACTCTCAACTCAGTGGGATCAGAGGGTGAACAACTTAGACAGCTGTGTCCTAGTTTCCGGCCCAGTGCAGAAAGACCAACAACCTGACACAGGGAGTTCCTTTCCAGGCCTCTCCTTACTCTCCAGTCCTGACCACGGATGTGTCTGTAACGGGATGGGGTGCCCTCTTGGAAATCAAAGGACCCAGGGCCTGTGGTCACCTGTGGAACTACACTTGCACATAAATGTGCTAGAAATGAGAGCAGTCCTGTATGCTGTTCAGGCTTTTCAGCACATGCTTCAGCAGGATACACCGTCGATCCAGTCGAACGACATGTGCGTAGTGTGGTATATCGACAAACGGGGGCACCCGCTCGTATCCTCTTTGCAGAGAAGCAGTGCGGGTCTGGAATTGGGCGGTTCTGCACAAGGTTTGCCTCTTGGCAGTTTATGTTCCAGGCATGCAGAACGTTCTGGCAAACAGTCTCAGCCATACCAGGGTAAGAGCGCATGAGTGGGAGCTAAAGGAAGAAGTTGTAGACCACATCTTCGACCTCTGGGGCCATCTGGAAGTGGATCTGTTCATAGCCCCATCAAATGCAAAACTTCTCAAGTTTTGCTCGCTCGATCCTGTGCATGGTGCTTTCTGGCAAGACGCGCTGTCATTTTGTTGGACAGGGAGGTTTCTGTATGCATTTCCTCCCTTTTCAGTTTTACAGAGAGTGCTGATCAAGCTTCAAACAGAAGGAGCACGAATGATTCTGATAGCTCCATTTTGACCTCGACAAATTTGGTTTCCGCTGCTTCAACAGCTGGCAGCGAAACCTCCGTTTCTAGGGACATGGATATGTTGTTTAATCCACACTTACTGGCAGGTTCCTTGCCACTTTAAATCTTGCTGGAAGGTCTTCAAGCTGGCTCCTCCCACCCACCCGGGTGGTAAAACTCTCGGCTCTGCTCCATGACGCCAGATCTTCCTTACCGCTTGGAAGCTCAGGTTCCCTCTTTAGCGCTCTGCGTTTATACTGGATCCTAACTCTTGGTTCGTCCAAAACTAGTTTTGAAGTTTTCTAAACTTCAGTCTTGAGTATCCTACGCGGCTGCGATGGACGAATCGGTCCGGCTTTGGAGGTGCCTTGCGGGTGAAGATGTGTCGGGAGCGGATCCGCACTCCACGTGTGTCTACTGCCTAGGCCTAGACCCGACCGCGAGCCTCCCGAGTTCTGCTGCTCTTTTAGGCAACGTCCTGGAGGATCGCGCTGCCCGATTGAAGCTCGGGCGCCCTGAGAAGCGTTGCCCGCCGGTAAAATTAAAAGAGGCTCGTTGGGCGGTGTCCGGCGGCTGGCTCGGCTGAGCAGCTCGAGCATATGATCGCCCTCGAGGAGGAGGCGGCCCAGGCCGCATCTTCCTCCTCCTCAGCCATGGCATTTATCCCGCTCTCTCTGAGTTCCTCGTACTCGGCTTCGTTCAAGGAGCTTTGTCAGTCCCTTTCCACGAAGGGAGAGGGGCCATCGGGACATTCCTCTCGGCCCAAGAAGAAGGAGGAGTCGAAGGGTAAGTCCCACCGTCGGCGTTCGTGGGAGCGGAAGAGGTCTCCTTCCCCGGACAGCCGATCGTCGACTTCGGTCGAAGTTGCAGTTCAGGCGGATCTGTTTGCCTCCAGGGAGAATGCGAAGCTGAGACTGTTCCATGCCCACCCCCTCAGCAGGGCTCGCTGCAGGGATGCCTTCTCGAGGCCCGTGGACTGGGCCTCTTCTCGCCTTTCCCCATTTCCCTTGATCCATAAGGTGCTTCTCAAGGCGAGGAGGGACAAGGCGCAGGTGATTCTGGTAGCCCCAGACTGGCCCCGCCAGTTCTGGTATCCAGATCTTCTCAGTCTCCGCTCCAGGCTCCCAAGGCGGCTTCCAGCCCGCCTGGACCTGATCTCAGTCAATCAGGGGAAGGTATTCCATCCGGACCTTCAATCCCTGCACCTGACGGCCTGGTTCCTGAGCGGCTAGAGTTCCAGGCCTTGGGTCTTTCCGATGAGGTCATCAACGTTGTTGAGGCTTCCCGTAAGGAGTAGACCAGGAAATGCTACGCCTTCAAATGGAAGAGATTCTCCATTTGGTGTCAGGGGAAGGGCTTAGACCCTTCCGCCTGTTCCTTGGCAAGCATTCTGGACTACCTGTGGTCCCTTTCTCAGCAAGGGCTTCGGTCGATGACCCTTAAGGTGCACCTGGCAGCCATCTCTGCTTACCGGACGCAGGCCGGGAAGCAGTCGGTGCGCAGGAGAAGGTGGTCGGGCGCTTTTTCAAAGGCCTTGATCACATTTCCCTTCCGGTGCGAGAACCTCCACCTCCGTGGGATGTACTGCTGGTATTGGCCAAGCTCATGGGCAAGCCATTCGAACCAGTGCACAGGTGCGATATCTCCCACCTGTCGTGGAAGACCGCCTTCTTGGTGGCTATCACGTCAGCCAGAAGGATGGGAGAGCTCCAGGCGCTTTCCATCAAGTCTCCTTATCTGGTCTTCCACAGGGACAAGGTTGTCCTGCGCCCCCACCCGAAGTTCCTTCCGAAGGTGTTGTCGGAGTTTCACCTTAACCAGGTGTTGACTCTGCCAGTGTTCTACCCCAATCACACCTCGGAGGCCGAATATAGGCTCCATACTTTGGACCCTAGAAGAGCGCTCACTTATTATAAGGAGCGGACGGCTGAAGTTCGGGGAGAGGTTCGCCAGCTGTTTGTCACCTACGCTGAAGCCGCACCTGGCAGGCCTGCAGCCAAGTGGACGATAGGCAGGTGGGTCACCTCCTGCATTGATCTCTGCTATAGGTTGGCGGGCATGGAACCTCCCAGAGGAATAAGAGCTCATTCTACCCGCCATACCGCTGCATCGGTGGCTGCTTCCAGGGACATCCCTATCCAGGAAATCTGCAGGGCTGCTACCTGGAAGTCAGCACACACCTTCATCACACACTACCACATCGACCTTGAGTCACGCCGGATGCTGGTTTGGGACCTCAGTTCTCCAGTCCTTGTTTCCTAAATAGGGGGTGTGCGCCTTGCCTCCCTCCTCCCGGAGAACTGCTAGGAGTCTGCCAGTAAGTGTGGATTGAACAACATATCCATGTCCCTAGAAATACAGGTTACTCACCTGTAACAGGAGTTCTAGGAATGGTATTTCTAGGGACATGGATATGTTGTTCATCCACACTTATTGGCAGGTTCCTTGCCGCTTTAAATCTTGCTGGAAGGTCTTCAAGCTGGCTCCTCCCACCCACCCGGGTGGTAAAACTCTCGGCTCCGCCCCATGACGTCAGATCTTCCTTACCGCTTGGAAGCTCAGGTTCCCTCCTTAACGCGTTGCGATTAAGACTGGTTCCTAATTCTTCTAAAAGTTCGAAATTAAAAGGTTTTTTGCTAAAAGACTTCGGTCTTCTCCTCGCGGCTGCGATGGACAGATCGACTCCCGGTTTTCGGAGGTGCCCTTGCGGGCAGAAGATGTCTAGGACGGATCCGCACTCCTCGTGCGTCTACTGCCTGGGCCTTGAGCACGACCCGCAGGCCTGCGACTTGTGCTCTTCCTTTTCGGCCTATGTCCTTGAAGACCATGCTGCCCGATTACAACTGGGGCGCCCCGAGAAAAGAATTCCACCGGTGAAATCTAAAGAGGCCCGATTGGCGGTGTCCGCGGCGGCGGGCTCGGCGGATCAGCTCGAGCAGATGATCGCCCTCGAAGAGGAGGCGGCGCGGGCCGCTTCTACCTCGGCTGCGGCATTTGTCCTGCTCTCTCTCGGTGCCTCGTACTCGGCTTCTTTTAAGGAGCTTTGTCTGACCCTCTCGACCAAGGTGAGGGTCCAACTTCTTCAGGACCTTTTCCAGGTCCAAAAGACCAAATTAGAATCTCTCGTCGACGCTCTTGGGAGTGGAGAGATCCCCCTCCCCTTATGGGCAGTCAACCGGTCGACCCCTCAGCTTCGGCCACTGGCTTCACGGTGTCCCGTCAGGCCAGTTGACCGAGACTCCTGTCGGCGGTCGAGATTTTTCTCGACCGTTGGAACGGTTGTCGGCTGGAGCTGAGAATCCCCCTCCCGGTTCCCCGGTGGGAGTTGAGGATCCGTCGGCTCGTCTGTGCCTCCGGTTCTGGAGCCTTGATTGGGATCGTCCGAGCCGAGGGGAGTGCCGATTTCCGACACTTCTCCTCGCCTCCCTCGGCCTGGTCGAGACTCTTGGTCTCGGTCTTGGACATCCTCACGGTCCAACCGATCCGCCACCATAGGTGGTCTCGGCACCATGACGGCGGTGCGCGGCTCTTCCTCTTCCTCGGACGAGGGAGGCTTCGGCGCCAAATTCGCGGGAAGTGCGAGAACATGTGGCAACAGCTCCTTTTGACCGGGAATAAGCCGACCCAGTCGTCTTCCCCGGCCATTAAGTGGCTGTCACCGGAGCAGCCGAAACAACCCCTCGTTGTAGTCGAGGAGCCTGTTCTCAGGCCGGTTGTTCGGCCAATTCCAGCTGCCCCACCGATTCTGGTGGAACCTCCGCCTCCACAGCCATTAGTTGGGGCTCCGACCAAAAATTCTCGGTCGGCTTTGGGTTTGCCCCATAGGCTGTCTGTCACCCTCACTCCCGATAAACCTGCGTAGCGGAGGGTGGCTCAGGGCGAGGCAGCTCTTTGAGGACTCTTCTGAGTCGATGATGGTTCCTCCCTCTTCTCCAGCGCATGGACTTGGAGTCTCGGAGGGCAGTCAATGAGCGATAGCCCTTACGTCCTTCTTAGGGTTGCTTGACTCATCTCGGAGTCCACGGGATGAAGCTCGAACCCGTTCCTAAGCGGGCCAGGTATCCCCTCACGGAGATTCTGGACCGAGGGGATTCTCCTACGGAGGCCTTTCCGGTGGCCGAAGCCATAGTGGGTCCGGCCTTGGAACTTTGGCAGCGTCCTGCTTCCTGCCCTGCGCCTTCGGCCAGGTTGGCCAGGAAGTATGCGGTCCCTACCGGTTCCCTGTCCGGTTTTTCGGAACACCCCTCGGCCGAGGGGTTGGTTACCGACAGCGTTTTCTGGCGTGCCGGGAGCGCCAGGGATGTGGACAAACCTCCCAACAAGGAATCCAAGAAATTGGATTATGCCGGGCGAAAAGTCTGTGCTGCGTCCTCTCTCGGCCTTCGTCAGGCCAGTTTTGCCGTCCTCATGGCACATTTTTCTCACGCCCTGTTGGGCTCCCTGGATGAGGTTGTCCCTCATCTTCCCGCAGATCTGCAGACTACAGTCAGGCAGGTGCGGGACCAGGGCAGGGCAGTGGCTAAACAGCAGCTTCAGACTGCGTTAGACGCCGGAACTCATGTGCCAGGTCTGTGGATGGCCGCGGTGGCCATGCGTCATCGGGCTCGCTGAGGATATCCACCTTTACCTCGGATACCCAGCACAAGTTGGCGGATGTTCCTTTTGAGGACTGACCTCTTGGCCCTGGGGTGGAAGGTCACCTGCAGAGGATCGAGAAGTCCAATGCTACCTTGGACTCGGTCTCTTCCGCTCAGAAGGACAAAGGCCGCAAGCCACGCAGCCTAAGCCCTTTCGTCCTTCTGCGCCCGTGGCGCGCCCGGCCCAGCAACGTCAGGGCCAGCAGGCTCGACCTTGGTATCCCAAGCCATCGGCTTCCTCCAACAGGAAGCAGGGAGGTAAAGGCCCAGGAGGTCCCTCGGCCGGTCCCTCCTCCAAGCCTGCCCAGTGACGGGCTGAGGGGTGTCGCCCCCATCCCTGTCACCTCACCCCTGGTTCCCTCCGTGGGGGGATGGCTCAGACACTTCCTTTCCACTTGGTCCGCTGTTACCACGGACAGGTGGGTACTGGAGGTGGTGGGAAAAGGCCTACCTCTGGAATTCGAGCAGGCCCTGCCCTTCAGAGCCGTCGTACCTCGGGGGGCCTCGGGGTCCGCAGCCTCACTGGCGGCTCGCCGAGCCGACATCGCTGTCCTCCTTCAAAAGGAGGTGATCACGGAGGTAGAGGAGCCTCCTTCAGACTCGGGGTTCATGTCCAGGTATTTCCTGGTTCTGAAACGGACGGGGGACTGGCGCCCCATTCTCGACCTACACAACCTGAACAAGTTCCTAAGGTCTCGAACCTTCAGGATGGTCACTCTGGCGCAGATAATACCATCTCTGGAACACGGCGTGTGGTTCTGCTCTCTGGACCTACGGGACGCGTTCTTTCCGTCCCTATCCGTCGTCATTGGAGATTCCTCCGCTTTGAGCGGAGGGATCCTCTTAGAGAGTTCGAGCCATGCCCTCCGGCTTATCTCAGCTCCAGGGTCTTCACCAATGCATGGCAGTGGTGGCAGCATTCCTCTTGCAGGCGCCCGAGGCCGGGTGTACCCTTACCTGGGCGATTGGCTGATAGCAGCCCCTCCAGGCGGGGAGGTGGGCGGTCCAGAGATCTGGCCCTCCAGGTTTGCTCTCAAGTCGGCCTTCTCATCAACGAGGCCAAGTCGGAACTCGGGCCGAAGCAGGTGATCCTGTTCATCGGGGCAGAGCTCGACTCTCTTCGAGCCAGAGCACGGCTCCCGGCGGACAAGGCCGAGGTTCTTACTTCCTTTACCCAATCATTTCTGGTTGGGCAATCGTGCCCTGCCCGGGACTTCCTGCGCCTTCTGGATCTCATGGTGGCCTGTACCAGTGTGGTCCGTTGGGCCCGCTGGCACATGCGCCCCTTCAGTGGGGACTGGCCAGCCAGTGGTCACAATGCTGCGATCCTTTGGACCAGCTAGTGATAGTGACCCGGGAGATGTGGAACGCTCTCCAGTGGTGGACCGTTCCATTTCATCTGCAGGAGGGCATCCCGTTTGTCCGCCCCGAGCTGACGGTCTATCGACTGACGCCTCTCTGATGGGTTGGGGTGCCCATCTGGGGGAACACCGAGTGCGGCCTCTGGTCCCCTGGAGTCCGATGCCACATCAACCTGCTGGAGCTCCAGGCGGTCCGCCTAGCTCTGCGCCGCCTTTGCTCCGTTTCTCCGGGGTCAAGTGGTCCGAGTCAGGCCGGACAATACCACGACCATGTACCTGAACCGCCGGGGGCGGGACCGCTCCACGCTCCGTAGCGCATCAGCGCAGGGGCTCTCCGCATTTGGTCGCTTATGCGCAGCCTGGGCGGATCTCTAGCCATTCATGCGGCGGGAGCCTCCAACACCCTGGCCGATGCCCTGAGCCGGATAGGGGCTGCATCTCCAGTGGTCTCTCCTGCCGGTGGTAGTGCAAGATCTGTTCTCTCACTGGGGCACACCTCAGGTGGACCTGTTTGCCTCCAGGAGAGCGAAGCTGAGGCTGTTTCATGCCGCCCCTCAGCAGGGGCTCGCTGCAGGGGATGCCTTCTCGAGGCTGTGGACCCCGAGCCTCTTCTCGCCTTTCCTCCATTTCCCTTGATTCTAAGGTGCTTCTCAAAGCAAGGAGGGACAAGCGCGGTGATCTGATAGCCCCAGACTGGCCCGCCAGTTCTGGTACCCAGATCTCCTCAGCCTCAGCTCCAGGCTCCCGAGGCAGCTTCCAGTTCGCCCGGACCTGCTTTCAGTCAATCAGGGGAAGGTGTTCCATCCGGACCTTCAATCCCTGCACCTGACGGCCTGGTTTCTGAGTGGCTAGAGTTCCAGGCCTTTGGTCTTTCCGACGAGATCCTCAGTGTCGTTGAGGCGTCCCGTAAGGAGTCGACCAGAAAATGCTACGCCTTCAAATGGAAGAGAGTCTCCATTTGGTGTCAGGGCAAGGGCCTGGACCCTTCCTCCTGTTCTGTGGCAAGCATATTGGACTATTTATGGTCCCTTTCTAGTCAAGGGCTTAGGTCGACGACCCTAAAGGTGCACCTGGCAGCCATCTCTGCTTGCGGGAAGCAGTCGGTGGGCGCAGGAGAAAGGTGGTGGGCGCTTTTTCAAGGCCTGATCACATTTTCCCTCGGTAGAAGAACCTCCACCTCGATGGGATCTACTGCTGGTACTGGCAGCTCATGGGCAAGCCATTCGAGACAATGCACAGGTGTGAACTCTCTCACCTGTAGTGGAAGATCGCCTTCTTGGTGGCTATCCGTCAGCCAGAAGGATGGGAGAGCTCCAGGCGCTTCTGAGTCTTCTTACCTGGTCTTCCACAGGGACAAGGTTGTCCTGCACCCCGAAATTCCTTCCGAAGGTGGTGTCGGAGTTTCACCTTAACCAGGTGCTGACTCTGCCGGTGTTCTACCCCAGTCACACCTCGGAGGCGAATAAAAGCTCCATACTCTGGACCTAGAAGCAGCTCGCTTATTATAAGGGCGCATAGCTGAAAGTCAGGAGAGGTTCGCCAGCTGTTTGTCACCTCGCTGAAGCCGCATCTGGCAGACCTGCAGCCAAGCGGACGATAGGCAGGTGGGTCACCTCCTGCATAGATCGCTCTATAAGTTGGCGGGCATGGAGCCTCCCAGAGGATAAGGCTCATTCTACCGTCATACTGCTGCATTGGTGGCTGCTTCCAGGGGCGTCCCTATCCAGGAAATCTAAAGGGCTGCTACCTGGAAGTCAGAACACCTTTATTACCCATTACCACATCGACCTTGAGTCACGCCTCGGGATGCTGGTTTTGGGGCCTCGGTTCTCCAGTCCTTATTTCCCAAGTAAGTATTGGGGTGTGCGCCTTGCCTCCCTCCTCCCGGAGAACTGCTAGGAGTCTGCCAATAAGTGTGGATGAACAACATATCCATGTCCCTAGAAATACAGGTTACTCACCTGTAACAGGAGTTCTAGGAATGGTATATGTTGTTCATCCACACAACCCACCCGACCTCCCCGGCTTCACGCACAACCTGGCTTCCAGCAGGCTAGATCTGGCGTCATGGGATGGAGCTGAGAGTTTTACCACCTGGGTGGGTGGGAGAAGCTAGATTGAAGAGCTTCCAGCAAGATTTAAAGCGGCAAGGAACCTGCCAGTAAGTGTGGATGAACAACATATACCATTCCTAGAACTCCTGTCACAGGTGAGTAACCTGTATTTCCTTTACTTATGATCTCCTGAACCAGGAGGGTGTGCACGCTGGTCCATCGGGCTGAAGTTCCTTCATCTTCATGTGTGGCTCCTCAAGACATAGTCGCTTCTAGATTTGGGGTTTCCTCTAGGGTAGCTCAGATTTTGGTAGCGGCCAGAAAGCCTTCTACCAGAACTACATATACCATGAAGTGGAAGTGGTTTTCTGTTTGGGCCACCTCGAAGAGTTGGGATCCTTTTTCGTGTCCCGTTCCTCAGGTCATGGAGTATGTTCGTCATCTGTCTGACCTGGGCTTGAGCTGTGGGTCACTGAAGTGCATCTAGCAGCCATTTCTGCCTACAATGTTTTATTAGAGGGCAAAACTCTGGCTCAGTTGGAGGTTTCAGAAACCTTCCTAAAAGGAATTCTGTATCTGAAACCCCCAGTGCGTAACCTTGCACCACCGTGGGACTTTAATGTTCTTTTAGAGAAATCGACCTTGCCTCCTTTCGAACCAGCAAGTACATGTGAGATGTGCTTTTTTGTCCAGGAAAGCGCTCTTTTTAGTTGCAATTACTTATGCTCGAAGAATTTCCGAGCTTCAGGCCCTGATGTTGAAGGAGCCTTATTTGATTTTTCACAGGTAGGCCGGCGTACTAATCCAGAGTTTCTTCCGAAAGTCGTTTCTGAGACTACCTTGAATCAGTTTCTTCAGCTGCTGGTGTATTACCCTGAGCATACTAATCAGGAGGAGGTCATTCTGCATACGTTAGATCTTCACAGAATTTTATGTTATTATACCAACAGGACAAAAGATATCCGAAAGACGGATCAACTTTTTGATTCCTTCGCACCAAATAGAGTTTCCAAACAATGCTTTTCCAAATGGTTCGCTAACAGTATTGGTTCTTGTTACTAAAAGTATGGTAAAGTCCTTCTGGGGCAGGTTAAAGGACATTATACCAGGGGTATGGCTGTCTCTACAGCCTGTTTCAGAAATATATCTGCCGCAGAAATTTGCGTGGCTGCTACTTGGAGTTCCGTCCACACTTTCACAAAACATTACAATTTGGACATTGCCTCTAGGTGCAGGGCTGGTTTCAGACTGGCGGTTCTCCAGGGACTCCTGTCCTACGTATTTGGCTACCTACTAGCTTTTCAGTTTTAGACTCCCATGTTTTCCTGTCCCTTGGACTCTTGCTGCTTGGGACTCCGTCCTACAAGTAATTACCTACTGCAAGAGCCCTCTCGAAGTAAGATAGTAAAGTTATGTAAAAACTTACTGTAACAGTAGATCTTCGAGAGAAGCTCTTACAGTAGGTAACCTTTTTCCCACTCTCCTTCCCCTTTTTTAGTCTGTAGCTCTTTTTCCACGAGCCTTTCTTGGCCCCAGGGCCTCTTTCTCATTCTTCTGTTGCACCTCTTGGAGGTCTCCAGTGGGAGAACTGGAGGGCGGACGTAGGGACTGCCAACTATGTAGTGCCATGCTGACGTCCATCACGTGACATTGGGTGGGCAGTCCCCTGTCACACACTGCTATCAAAAGTTTCTGTGTGGTTCTGATATCAGGGGGCGCAGTCTTACAAGTAATTACCTGCTGGTAGAGCCTCTCTCGAAGATCTACTGTTACGGTAGGTTCTTGCGTAACTGTACTTTGTCACTCCATCAGGCTGAAATACTTATCCAAGGGACTAACTGCTTCTCCAAGAATTGGAGTACATTCCACTAGAGCCATGGCAATCCCTTATGCTGAAAGAGCTTCACCCACCCTTGAGGATGTATGCAAGACAGCTACATGGGTGTGTGTTCATACATTCACTAGACATTACCATCTGGATGTTCTTAGCTTTATGGATGCTGCTTTTGACAGGCAGGTACTGAGCTAGGTTGTACAGCACTGATCCCTTCCATTGAGGGACTGCTAATTAGGGCTGGGACCATTTAACTACCCATAGGAGCTGACTCAAGAAGTGGAACTATATTTCCTTAATGGTAATTCTGGTTATGTGTAGGCTCTATGCATACAGTCAGGCCTTCCCAGTTTCAGTGCTGAATATTTTAGTGTGTCATCTGTACTGTATTGCATATAGTTCCCGCTGGACTTTACCACATGGTTTTGTTTGTTTTTACCTTTCTGAGTAGCTTTCTACAGACTTGGACAGAAGTTTGGACTGAAGATGTCTGGGAGGGGCATGTTCTTACACTTCCAAACTGATATAACCTGTCTGAGGTAGCAGAGGATGGCACAGTGTTTGACTGCTCATGGATTGAGCCTACATATAGCTGGAATGACCACTAAGGAAGTACAGTGCTTTCCCTAACTTTTCCTCATCTGCTGATTCACAACCCCAGGCAACCTCTGTTTGAATACCTCTGGCAGCCCTTTGACCCTGTTCTGCTGGCACTGCCCATTCAGTCAGCTTTCAGTGAAGCCCCTCCTCCCAGCAGTCTGAAATCACTCTTTGTTTACCGGTGGTTGCTTATGGGCACAGCTCTGGTATTTTGCCCCAGAGGCATGGTTAGATATCCTTTGTATTCAAAGCTGAACATCACCAAGTCAGTGTATTATCCTTGCGGGTTCTTCATTACTGTTGCCTCCCATGCTTGAGTCTAAGAAGCTGGTTATCTTAGCTTGCAAGGCATATCTATGAGCCACAGTTACTCTTCACATAGTGAATGTACAGTCTGACATTCATGGCTCATTTTGATCAACACTGTGCAACCAGATGGCGTCTATAGCAAATTGCTTCCCCTGGTCCAACCAAGCACAGGTCTGCTCAAGGTCTGAAAGTCTCAAGGCATCAACTGCCTGCTGTTGATGACTGTTCTGAGATGGCTAATCAAGCTGGAGCTGTCTGTATTCCTTGCCATTCTTGGTTGCGGGTCTCCAACTTTGAACTTGCCCTTAAGCAGAGGATCTATAATTCCTCCTTTGATGACAACCTAAAGGATGGGCATCAGCATGTTTGTCCTTCTCTGCAGATACAGTCAGATCTAGGTCTGCTGCTCCTTTTGCCCAACCCTTTCCAGCCCTCGGTGTCTGTCATCTAACCATATAACACCTACAGCACGAGACTCCACTGGCCCACGTCAGTAAGTCCGTTAAGACCTTGTTTCCGTGTACTTCATTTATCAACCAGATGATTTTGGTTTCTGACTGTAGGGAGGATGGAGTAGTTGGCACCTAGTTCAGGCTTGTGTTTATCTGTATACTCGACTCCTACCAGTGAAACTCCTCTGCTGCTTGAGTGTGCTGTGGAGGAATTGACTAGTATAGGGCGCATGTTGCTGGCCAATATACTGCCAGTTTTTGGTCTACGCAGCTTGATGATTCTTTTTCTGTTCCACCTTCCTGTATGTTTGGGCTCTGCTGTATACTCTTTCTGGGCATAGTAAGAAGGCTGAAAGGTGACAAGTGTGTGGGAAGGAGGCAGGGAAACCTGGAGAAAATGAAGCTGGATAATGCACACATTGCTGGAATGCCCATGTAAGTATGCCCACACGCACCCTGAATGTAAGTGTGCACAGATATACCCACACATGCAAGCATGCCATGCACATGCAAAAAAGATAATGTGGGGGGGGGGATGAAAGGACAGACTTCAGTGGTTAACTAAGGTAGCTAAAAGATGTTAGTAGAAAATAAGTCTGTTGTTTAAACCAGAGAACTGCTGAAAGCCTAAGTGGATAAGCTTGGTGTCTGTGGTTTTTCTTTGGCAAGCATCCTGGAAACCTTGCTAAAGGACATGAATGGAAAGATCATTGACATTTGGGTCCATCGAGGAAAAATAAGACACACTGGGTTTATCAATGTGTCCATTCCTGACTGTCCTGTAATGTTCCCTGAATTGGTCAGCCAGGCCCCTGCCTGTCTCTCCAGTGTAGATAGCTGCACACTTCCAGCAAAGAATATAATATATCACATTGCAGGAAAAGCATGAGAACCCCTTGGTGATGTGAAAAACATCTGTTGGACCTTGGCTTTTAGTGACACTAGAAATAAATTTGCAGTTGTACCAGCGGGTCCTGTTACAAGCCTTGGTACTTGGTAGGATGTAATGATTAGGAGTACAGACCCTGCTATGTAGCAGAATATTCTGAAGGTTGGGTGGTCTGCAGTAGAAGGTAGTGGGTGGCTCTGTAAAGGAAGGAAGCTTCAATGTAAGGGTCAGTTTGCAGAATAGGACATTTCCTAGTGAAGGTCCTGGGAAGAGAAAAGGTCTCAGAATGGAATCAATGGAATATATTGATGTTCCTGCATGAGAGCAGCTCTCCTGTAAGGGTTGAGGTTATAGGGTATATTGCTGACCATGGAGGGTGCTCTGTCCACTGGGTATTCTGTGGAATCCGCCCTGTTAATACACTTTTTTTTGTATTATTTGTGCCTGTTCAGCAAAATTATCATCATCTTTGCATAACCTCCAAAGTCTAAGAAGCCGAATATGGCAAAATATTTTTAATATAATTGGGATTAAGGAGTTGTGGAGAGAAAGCTGTGTGAGTCCATGAGTGGGTTTGTAATAGACCAGTGTTCTACACAAACATTTTGATGCCTAGAAATGGCACTGGGGAGGAGGATACTTTGACGGTATACTATTTATTTATTTAATTAAAAGTTTTGCCAGGTGAGCAGACTGAGTGGACTACTGCTCGATTCCAGACGTGACCTGGGGGACTGGGGAGCAGAGTAGACAACAGAGTTTAAATACATCAATATTACACATCAGTATTACATACTAACATACTAAAAGCCAGTAGAATATGCCTAATGGTCTGTCGTGTCTGCTCAGTAGCCAGCCACCTAGTGGCTGTTAAACTCCGCCCCCAGCCCCCAAGAGGTCTTCTTTGGCTTTAGTTTCCCTTTGTACCTGTCCCATCCCTTCTTGAAGCCCTCACTGTGTCCTTCTCCACCAGCCTTCCAGGCAGCGCATTCCACGGCTTCACCACCCTCTCAGTGAAATAATGCTTCCTACACTCCCCTGTAATTCCCCCTCCACCTTCCCTCATGTTCCCTAGAAGAAAAAAAAATGCCCCTAGTTGTTCCCCATTTCTTTAGCCTAAACAGCTCCTTGGTTGCTCTCTGTTTTTCCTTTTACATACTTGAAGACTCCTATCATGTCTCCCCTGTCCCTCCTCTCCTCCAGTGTGTACAGCCCAGGCTCTTCCAGTCTCTCCTCATAGGGACTCCCCTCCATACCCTGAATCATCCTGGTCGCTCTCCTCTGGACTCTCTCCAGCAGCACTATGTCAGTCTTCAAACAAGATCTTCAGAACTTACACAGTACTTGAGTTGCGGCCTGACCAGGGCATTATATAGAGGGAGGATCACCTCCCCCTTCCTGGACGCAATTCCCCTGGCTGTGCAGCCCAGTAGCCTGTTTGCTTTGGCTGCGATTCTTCTACAATTTTCAGAGTTATTCATTTTGACGTCTACCACCACCCCTAGATCCCACTCACCCATTGTGGCTTGCAGTGTGACACCCCCCCCCCCAAAGGTGTAAACATGGCCCAGGTTTTTGACCCCAAATGAAGTACCTTACATTTCCTGGCATTAAATTTCAATCCAACCTCCTTGACCACCCTCCAGGGTATCAAGTCCCCCTGGACTGTCTCTCTTGCTTCTTCCCAGTCCACCAGTGCTCCCAGTTTGGAATCATCCGCAAAGAGACTCAGCCTACTCCTAACCCCCCCTCCCTGTATCCGAGACATAGGCATTGAACAGGAGTGGCCCAAATACTGAACCTTGGGAGAACCTCACTGATTACCTTCCTAGGGGAGGAGACTATCCCACCGACCATTACCCTCTGTATTCACCCGGAAAGCCAATTTTCGTCCCACTTGAGCTCCTGTCCTCCCAGCCCCATCTCCCCCAGCTTTGCTATCAGCCCATTATGGGGTACTGAATCAAACATCTTGATATAAAATCCAGGTATAGGACGTCAACCGGCCTATGTCCAAGGCCCCGTCACACAGTCATAAAACTATATGAGGTTGGACTGACATGATTTCCCGGGAACGAAGCCATACTGTTTATCATCCTGGTGCCCTAACCTTTCCAGCTGCCTCCCAAGCCTCTCCTTGATAAAGCCCTCCATTACTTTGCCTACCACAGACGTTAGGCTGACAGGCCTATAATTCCCCATCTCCTCCCTAGACCCCCCCTTTATGGATAGGCACTACATAAGCCACCCTCCAGTCTTGGGGCACCCATCCTGTCTGCAGAGAGGTGTTAAAGAGTGCAGTCAGTGGAGCTGCCAGCTCTTCCGCCAGTTCCTTCATAACCCTTGGATGTAGCCCATCTGGCCCCGGTGCCTTATCAGTTTTTAGCTTCCGAAAGGCCTCCCTCACCCTATCCACTGTGATTTCTCCCCAGTCCTCCCCCTCATGCAACCTCCCCACCACTTCTGGGTCTGGCCCTGCCTGTACCCCAGCCTCTTACCGTCATCTGGTCTCAGACTGACTTCTCGCTTTTGTTGGCTCCTCTTCCCTCCCATCAGTCTGTAGGGATCCCCTCTCTCTATCTGCAAAGACTGAGGCAAAGTCCTCGCTTAGAACCTCTGCCTGCTCCCCTGCTTCCTGAGCCCATCCCCACAATTTTAATCCTGTTGATATGTGTCCTCTCTTATGTATCTGTAGAATCCCCCCCCGGGTATCCCTAGCCAGGTTTTGCTCCATCCCTGCCTTGGCTCCCCTCACCACTCTGGTGAACTTCCTGGTTAATAGTTCATACTCTCCTTGCTCCTTGTCCCCCCACTTGAGCGTGTAAAACGTGCATATGCAGCCTTTTTATCCCTCACTGCCTCCTACACCTCCCTGGTCCACCAACATGGCTTGCTGGTTCTACCATGCTTTCACCTTACTTTTGTACAGGACTTAGTAGCCTCTTGCACCCTTTTTTTAATGGTCTCCCACAAGCTTCCAGCATCTATGTCTGGCCTAATCTTGTCCAACCTCTCCCGTAGAATCCTACCCATGCCCACGAAGTCCGCTCCCCTGGAGTCTGCCACTACTATATTAGTGCGGTTCCCCCCCCCGATACAGCAGAAACCAGACTGTGGCATGGTCACCACCCGCCAGTGAACTGCACACTTCCAGGCCCCTTATCTGGTCACTGTCCGCTAGGACAACGTCCAATATCCACCCCTCTCTAGTAGATTCCCCCACCTGTTGGACCAGGAAGGCATCGTGAAAAACATCCATCAGTCGCTATTCCCTGATTACAGAGGATGTCATGATGTCCCAGTCTGCCTCTGGCATAGTAGGTTGCCCATGACCACCACCCTGCCCTTACCAAGGTCACAGTGACCCTTGATGTTCTCAACCAGTTCATCCTCCAGAGCCTCCTCTATTGCAGGGAGCCTGTATACTACCCCTATTTTCAATTTTTTCCCTCCCCTCGTTTGCAGGGTTACCCAAATCACCTCCACACCCCCTCCAGCCTCCTCCACTCCACTAACCACGATGTCATTTCTGACTATCAGCGCAACCCCTCCCCCTCTTCCCACTTTCCTATCTTTCCTGAATATCTTGTAGCCCTCCAAATTTAGGTCCCAATCATTTCTCTGGTGGCCATGTCTCTGTAGTTGCCGCCACATCTGCTGTTCCCTCAGCCAGCATAGCCTGGAGCTCAGGCATTTTATTGCTCATGCTCCTGGCATTGATCAGGACTGTCCTCCACCCCGACCTCTCTCCTCTCTCCAGTCCCCCTGCCCTGCGCCGTCCATTTTCTGCCCAATTTTCCGTGGCTTTGCAATGCAGTCCTTCGCACTCTTTTCGTGCCCTAGACCTGAACCCTCAAACAGCCCCCCTGGGGCCTTTCTTTTAATTGACCCTCCCCCCTTTACAAGTTTAAACCCCACCTCTCGCCTAAAAATCCAGCAAGTTTTAGTTTCAAGATCTCTCTCTCCCCTCCAGGCTGAGATGTAACCTATCCCTGGCATATAGCCCCTTATCCTCCCAAGTATCCCCCCAGTCACCCACCAGCACATACCCCTCTGCCTTGCACCAGTCCCTGAGTCACTGGTTCACCCCTTTAAGTTTTGCTTGTTCTCCCCGTTTGCCCTTGGTACCGGCAGAATCTCA
Organism: Neoceratodus forsteri; assembly: GCA_016271365.2. Classification (NCBI taxonomy): domain Eukaryota; kingdom Metazoa; phylum Chordata; order Ceratodontiformes; family Ceratodontidae; genus Neoceratodus; species Neoceratodus forsteri. The sequence goes on from CM057453.1 coordinate 1,537,115,883, forward strand.
GAGAAGGAAATTTTGCTTCCTATAGAGTGACAAACCCTGGCCAGTTCCCGGAATCTAGCCTGTATTTCTAGCTCACTGTTCCCTTCCAAGTCATTTGTCCCCAGATGTACTAGGAAGTCCGGGGATCCCCCGCATTCCAGTGCTATCGAGTATAGGTGGAAATTGGCCTTGTGTACGGATAGTCCTGGTATACATTTAGCCTTGACTGGGCTGCTTTTATTCTCCCCGGCCCCCTCCCACTGGATACCCCTGGTCATGGAGTCCCCCAGCAGTATAACTTCGCCCCACCTCACCACTTTGTTAGCCCGTTTTGGTCCATCCAGACTCTTACATCTGTCATCGACCCCCTTCTTGCTCCTGCCACTCCCGTCAGCCTGGGGGTCTTTGGTAGCCCGTTTTGTTCCTTCCAGGCTCCCTCCTTCTGCCCGACGACCCTGCTACTTCTCCCGCCCCCATCAGCCTGGGGCCCCTCATGTGTGAGCTCACTACCATTGTACCTGCGACTGCCAGTTTGCTCCACCCCCAATCTCCGGGTGGCCAGAGTTTGCCCTCCCCGTTCCACCCTGTCTCCTTCTTGAGCTATAATCTTCCGATTCCCCCACCCAAACAACCTCCACTCCCCTCCCCGGACCCGCATGTCCACCCCATCTGCTGTATTTCTCCTACCTACTCTCCACCTCTTTTGGTGATTCCTGTCTCGAAGCTGACCTGTCTAGAGAACTCTCTACCGTCCCCCCTCCTTGAATGACTTCCCCAGTCTGGACACCGGCCTGACCCCAATCCTGCCTCCTTCCACCCTGTCCTCTCTGTGTCCCCCCATCTACCATATTTCCCTCCAACCTAGGCTCATGTCCCTCCCCCCTCCATCGTTTCATTTGGTTCTGGCTTCCTCCTCTGTCTCCCACCCCTCTCAGCTTACTGACCAAACCCTCTCTGTCCGCTTGCTCACCCCTCCCACCAGCCTCCTCCACTTCATCTCCTGGATATATATAAATATTTATTTATCTAAGAGTTTCTCCAGGAGGGCACACTGAGCAGAGTACTGCTCGATTCCAGTTGCGTCCTGGGGGAGAGGAAGGGGAGAACACAGTACAGAAATGCATTGCAAACAGACAGTAAGTGTTAGACACAACTAACACTAGGATGAAATTATGGCTTGCGCAGGGCAAGACAACAGTGTGCATCAGGGTATAAATGAAACCGTTACTACAGTGCAACATCATATAGTAGGGTGAATCGATTTGTAAGTGTGATGCTTGCCCCTGTTTTGCTCTGTCCTACCCCACCTCTTCTGCGCTCCCTCTGAGCAGCCGCCTCCCTACAGAGTGCTTCCCGTACGTTGATTGTTCCGCCCCCCCACACCTCCAGAGTGACCATATGGTTCACCTGTCCCTGGATATGCCCTTTGACCTTGTCCCACTTGTCCCTAGGGTATGCCATTTTCTACGTCTAATCACATATGAGCCATACCCACCTCACTCCCTCCCCACTTCAGTCCCCTGATCTCTCCCTAAGACCCTCCAGTTGAAAACACACTGGGCACCCTCTGAATCCTCCCTGCTCCAATTTAATATTATGGCCACCCCACACCCTGTACACCCAATCGCCCTAACGAAGATGCCCACTCTGGCTGCCCCCACGCCCATCCTTATTTTGGGTGTGAGCAATATGGCCCCCTACCAGCAAAAATACATTCAGTCTTACACAGCCCCCCACCAGCAATTATTACACACACACACAATACCCAGCAATAGACAAATCACATTAATGTGCCCCCTTTTTACACCAGCAAAGCCCAGCACAATACCCAGCAGCAATTATTATACACTCGCAATACCCAGCAATAGTCAAATCACATCAGTGTGCCTTCTTGTTACCCGGCAAAGCCCAACAGTAGTCAGTTCACAGCAATTTGTCCTCATTCCCCGCAGTATCCAGCTATGAAGCCTCAGCAGTCCCCTGTATAGTAATCCCAATGGCCCCAAGATGTATTTGCAACCTCCAGCAGTAACCACCATGCCCAAGCCAGCACAGTATGTGAATCTTATGCCCGCCCCTCTAGCCAGCAACAAATCCGATCTTCTTATTGCTCAGTCTCAGCCAGTCTCAGCATGCCCTCCCCCAAGGGTCCGCCCCCTCAGCCCATTAAATAGAGGTCGAGGTAGGGGCCGGGGTGGGTGGTGTGGGACACAGTGACAGCTCCTTGTTGGGTAGTATATTACAGAGGTACAAATCAATTAAATACATCATATTATACATCAATATCACAGAGATACAATCAACAATGTGTAAGTACAGAACATATTCTATACAGACATGCAGGCAAAATTTGATACAAACAACGTATACTGAAGGGAAGGATGATGCATGGTAAACCTGTCCAAGGAGATTTGGAGGATTTCCCTGGAGCAGGTTTCCTTGAAGCAGGAGCTGGCCCCCAGTGCTGCAGCGCTATCAAGTTTTCCATAGTAAAGATGAACTGATGTGAGCTGCTGAATCTGAAACTGTGAAATAACTTGAGAGCATGGTTAGTATCTTTAATGGAGATGTGGAGGAGATGCTGGAAGGTTTGATACCTTTATTGGACCAACTTGGAGGAGGGGAGGAATTTGATGAGTTGTCTGAGGCTGTTCAGAAATTCTGAGAAGTAGAATGTGGGGCAGTAACAGGCAGACAAAACAGGGTGGCCAGAGTTTGCCTGTTTTGTGGACTTTGGGATGGGGATAGTACCTGGATGCCTGAAAAAGTTGAAGTATAAGCCTTTTAGCAGGGGCAGAAAGTTCTTTGTGCAGAGGTTATGGTGGTGGTGGTGGTCACCTCTGTCTGATATTTGGCAGTGGGGTCCTGTGGAAAAGGAGAGTAAAAAGTGGTGTTTGAGAGTTGCTGTGTCTTCAGTAATGTATAACTCCTTATGCCAGACTACAACAGCTTCCCCTGCACTTATCAGCTGGTTTAATAACCATGATATTCCTGTGCTGAAGAGATCTAAGGGCTGTAAGTTCACCAGCCTTTAAATTAACGTGATAGCGCCTGAAATAAAAATTGAAGTTAGAAGCTTCTATAATACATTTGTGGACAAAATAAACTACAACAGCGAAATGACCTGGAGGTAGGGTCTATGCACTACATCAGGGATTGACACTGATGATCCTGGTAATATTGCCATCATTGTCTACAGAAAAAGAAGTCTCATCAGAAAAATAAGCTAAAAATCATACTCTGACAGAAGCATTGCAGATCAACTTGAATTTGAAGTATGTTGAGATGTCTTGCTGTGGGCAAAAAAGAGCTACCTTCCAATTGTTTAACCAACTTGCCAGGGATAGGTTACATCTCAGGAGTAGCACACGTGCGACCTGGGAGCACAGGGAAGTTAAGTGATTTGCTCAGGGTCGTACAGTGTGCAAGTGGGGGCTGTGGGATTCAAACCCAGGTCTCCAGAATTGCAGCTCAGAGCCTTAAATTAATGCACTAAACTGCCTCCCTACTTGCTGAGGAGAGATGTCATCTTCTTTCAGGGACAGATTTGGAAGAATGCAAAATACCAAGTTGTCAGGTTGCATCTGACAAGCCGGCCTGCAGGTGCAGTGGTTGGATTTCCGCTTGTGATGCCGATAACTCAGGTTCGGGAATGGCCTCGGGAGTTGGAGGCCGGTTGGGGGAGAAGTATCAAGTGTCATGAGGACTGCTCTCCTTCTCTGGGGGAGGGAGGGGAAGAGTGTCCGGCGCTTTACTGACCTCTGGAGGAGGCTTGGGGTATGCTGTGATAGGCGCCATCATGTTAGGGGCGGGGCAGACATTGGGCGTTATTGAATTTCCTCGCCCCCAGGGAGCAAGAGTGGAAAACACTCGGCCGCCCAGCATGATGACCGGCTCTACCCCGCTGTTCACTGCCTCCAGTGTCTGTCGGGGGGCCTCCCAAGAGCCTGACTGGGGGGGGTAAGCCGGGGCTTGCCAACAGTGTCCGTTGGGAGGGAGAGTCCCCCGCCGGCCCCACCAAGGGGGGCAAGCCTGAGCATGGGGGTGGCAGGCAGAGCAGGTCTGAGGATAGGGGGAATTGGACAAAAAAAAAAGGTTGCGTCTAACAGGAGGGCTTTTGCAGGTTGCCGACCTGATGGGAGAGGGACTGGAATTTAGAGGATTTGGTGTATTTTGAGGAACTGAAAGAGAGTGGAGTTAAGTTGTTTGATGTAGTGCTTAATAAAATGAAAGTTGTGAGGTGTTGTGCGTTGCAGAAAACCCTGCTTGTGGATGGTCTTGTCCACAGAAATCAACTGTTTCTTCATGGAGAAAATGGAATTAGTGATCACTTTTCTGGAGAATGTGTTCATGAGCTTGTTAGTAGAGAAAACATACACCCCAGACCCGAATGAACAAGGTTGGAATTTCAAACAGAAACCTTGAGGAATAATTCCCTGGTGATGGCATGTGGGAAGAAGCTGTAAGTGACTGCAAAGTTTAGTCTTGGAGTATATGGCAGAAAATAAGTCTAGAGAAAGTTTGCAGATATAAGAAGGGATTATAGATATACAGGAAAATAATTGTTCCCGATAGTAGTACCTGTTTTAGACTTCTGAGGCACTTTTGCTGTCCACTTCTGTTTCTTTCTGCTAGTGTGTACCTTTATGGGGCATCCCTTTTACATGGAAATTTCTGATCTTACTTTGGGGGGGCTCTTGCAGCAGGCCACATCGGTAGGACTGAAGCTGCCAGGTGCCAGGACCCTGCGGAAACCGTCTAGCTAGCAGTCTATCACAGGGGACCACCCCCACTGACGTCTGCACATCTCATAAAGGGGGAGGTCCCCCACACCTACCTCAGTTCTTTCCCACTATCAACCCGTGCATGTCATACCTTCACAGATGTCAGCTGCAGTTGACCGCCATTTTCTCGCACTTACAGCAATTTTTTTATTTTTCTTCGGTGTTCTAAACTTCGAATTTTCGGTGTTTCTCTCCCGATTTTATGTCTTCTCCTCCAGCTTAGTTTTCCGATCGTCCGACCAAGTGTACCTGCGGCAAATGGATACCAGCTAAGAACGGCCATTCTGCATGCCTGATCTGCCTAGGCCCCAGCCTCTAAATCGAAGCCTGCCAGTTTTGCCAAGACTTCAACCAGGCAACTGGGAAATGTTGTTTGAAGACCTAGGAGAGCTATCTCCTTAAGCAGAAGCTGGCTGCAATGGAAAAGGAGCTGCAGGCCAGGAGTTCTTCAGCCTCCCTGGCTCAGTCTTCTGGGGCCTCTTCTTCCCAGAAGGAGAAGAAATTGGGCAGGAAGCAGAAGCACTGGGATAAACACCAGGACCGTCCTCTGTCAGCCTCTTACTTGCGGTCACCTCACAGATCGGCAGCCGCTTCTGGTCTTTCTCCTGGGCGGGGGGAGGGGGGTTGGCCCCATCGGCCCTCTCCTCCTCCTCCTGCTTCCGGTGGCTGTGCCACCTACCTTTATCTCCATTTTGGGTGGCGGCTCTTCTGGGCAGTGGACGTCATCCCCTGCCCCTCAACCCTTGACGCTGAGGCCCTTGGCACCCCACGGACACTCAGCCAGGTGGCTCGGTCAGTTCTAGGTCTTCTGGCAGCGGTTCTCAGATCGTGGCACCCCCCCCGGCCAAGGCGTTGGCTTAGTCGGTGCCCGATTCTGGGACCGATGCCAGTCCTGTTAGGCATCACCCATGACAGGCGCTCGCTTCCTCCTCCTCTCAGGTGTCACCTCTGCCCTTGCCTCAGGAGCCTCCTTCCACCAGGTACCGCCCACGCCCGTAGGGCCAACTTCTGCTTCCTCGCCGGACCATCATCCGCCTTAGCCAGTCAGGCTGATGCTGGCCCTGCTGATGCCTCAGCCGGCAACTTTGCAGCCATAGTCGCCTCCACCACAGCTGGAACCTGCTGGACCTTCTCCGGTTCCACAGCAAGCCTGAGGTGGGCCTACGCCTTGGTACCCTAGACTGTCCCCTCCGCCGGTGTACCCTCAACCACGGGCCACATCATCCTTATCCTCTGGTCTGCAGCCTGCCTCCACTGGTGGATTACAGTGCTCTTTTCTCTGCCTGGTGGTCCTTTGTCAAGGACAGATCACCCCGGAGGCTGTCTCCCTCTCGCCCCAACCGGTACCCTCAGTCTCGGGACCTGGACTGGGAGGAGCCCAGTGGCTCCCATACCATGGGGTCCTCGGGAGGGCACCCCGTCATCAGCTGTGGCCTGCATACGGAGGAACGTCACTCCCTGACTCTGGTCCCTGATAGTGAACACTCCGGGGACGACTCTTTCTCTTCGGACTCCTGAGGGCTCCAGTGATTCCTCGTAGAGACAGGAGCAACCTCGGGAGGCCCCCCAAGTCTCTTTCTAATGACCCAGTCTTCTTAGATGTAATGTGTCATATCCAGTCCCTCATTGCATGGAAGACCGAGGAGCTGGACCCAGAGCATCCCAGTTGACCATTTACTTGTAGCAGAAGAGTACCCTCCTCTTGGTGGTACCACCTCTACGGGGATGTCACCAAGGCGGCGTGGAACCACTCCACCTCCACTCTGCGTTTACATAAGAAGGCTGACCACCTCTTATCACGTTCCGGTTGACAAGCCTTTATTTGGGAACCACCCCAAAGTAGATTTGGTGGTCGTTAATGTGGCCCACTACCACACTGTAAGACCCAAGCATCTCTGCGCCCACCCCCTTGACCGGGAATCCAGACAACTTGACCAGTGGGGCAAACGCATGTATGTGTCCACTGCTCTTGCTGTTAGGGCCATAAACTATTTGACCCACATGGTACAGTACCAGAACTTCCTCTGGGACCAGGCCAGAGACCTGGTACAGACTCTTCCTGAGGACTCTACTAAAACTCAGCTTGCCCAGCTGTTAAAATCAGGATCAGATGTTAGCACATATGTTCTGCAGGCAGCATACAGTGCCATAGATGCCTCTGGGGCAGCAATGTGGGTCTACCTCCATCGCTATTCGTGGCTTGCCCTGATGTTCAAGCCAGCATCTTAGATGCCCTATTTCGAGGCTCAGTACTGTTCGGTGGTGATGCCCTGGACATAATCTCTGGGCTCCAGGAGTCCGCTAGAGCTCTAAGGTTGGTTACCTCACTCTACCGCTCTCATCCCCAGATGAGCCAATGTCAGTTCTTAAGTCGGGCCTTCTCAACAGCCCGCCAAAGGCCAGCAGTCGAGGGCCTCCCTCAAGCTCAAACCCCCCCAGCAGCAGCCACTCCTAGGGCCCCTAACGCCCACAGCCGCTCTGCCTACCCCCAGGTCCACTGCCTGACTCCTTGCCTGACCAGCTTCTCCAGCTGAGGCACTGGGGGAGGCAGTTTGGGGGGGGGGGTTGGTTCTCCCTCTGCCTTGATGAGTGGCGAGCAGTGACCACAGATCAGTGGGTGCTCCAGACCTAGAACACGGGCACACCTTAGAATTCCTAGAACCTCCTCTGGAAAACCCTGCCTTGCCCTCCCATTATCCTTCAGCTCCACCTTTCCCTCATTAGGGAGGAGATTTAGACCCTCCTGAGTAAGAGGGCCATAGAGCCCATCCCTCCAGCTGTAAGAAGAAGGGGGTTTTGCTCCCACTTTTTCCTCGTCCCCATGAAGACCAACGACCTGAGGCCGATCCTAGACCTTAGCAGCCTGAACCTGTACATAGATTACAAATGCTTCAGGATGGTTACCCTCCAGGGGCTGCTGCCTCTCTTTCACCAGGGGCACTGGCTCTGTTCCTTGGACATGAAGGATGCCTATCTGCATACACAGGTCTTTCTGGCCCTCCGCCGTTTCCGCTTCCAGGAGGACCACTTTCAGTCCTGGGCCCTCCCTTTTGGCATCTCTTCAGCCGCCCGGGTTTTTACCAAGTGCCTAGCAGTGGTGGCAGCAGCTCTGAGGAGACAGGGCTTCTATGTATTCCCCTACCTGAACGACTAGCTCTTAGCAGCCCCCTCTAGGGATCTTCTGCTTCTCACTGAATTTATCTGGGTCTGGAGTGCTGGTTCTTTATTTTTCATCTTTTGCTTCGGACCCTGGAATGCACCTTTTGGCTCTTCCAGGCTTTGGGATAACTGTCAGTTTGCCAAAGTCTTTTCTCTCCCAGTGCTAATGCTTCCTGCATATTGGGGTGGTTCTGGAGTCTGGACACCTCCTGGGGCAGGGCTTTCCTGCCAGAGGACAGAGCGGAGCACCTGATAGAGTAGGCCCATCTTCTCCAGCTGGCAGATTCCTGCCCGGGTGTTCCTGTGTTTGATGGGGCACATGGTGGCGGTCATAGCTATGGTCCCTCTGGCCTGCCTTCATATGAGGTTCCCCAGTGGACGCCAGGTCCTATGGGACCAGCACTTGAATTACCTGGATCCAGCCATTCAGGTCTCTGATCCGGTGAGGAGAACATGGTGGTGGCAGAATCCTGCCAATCTCCTCGAGGTTCCCTTCGGATTGTGTCCCCTCAGCAGATCCTCACAATGGATGCCCCGGGTCTCGGTTGGGGTGTCCATTTGGCTGACCTCCAGACCCAGGGGACCGGCTCTGAGGCAGAGCAGAATCTCCACATCAGCGTGCTGAAGATGCGTGCATTCCTTTATGCCTTGCAAGCCTTCTAGATCCACATTCTTCCTGGCTCGCTGCTGGTGCATACAGACAACATATCCATGGTGTACTACATCAGCAAACGGGGGCACCCACTCATACCCCCTTTGTTGGGAGGTGCTGAGAAGTCTGGTACTGGGCCATCGAGCCTGGCCTGAAACTCTGGGCTGTTCATGTTCCAGGTGTCCAAAATGCCCTGGCCAACAGTCTCAGCCAGACCGGTTGAGGGCTCACGAGTGGGAGCTTCTGTCATCAGTGGCAGAAGATCTTTCTGATAGGTGGAGTTGTCCAAAGTTGGACCTTTTTGCGTCCCTACTCAGTGCAAAACTGCCGCTTTTCTGCTTGCTTGATCCAGGACCTGGAGTTTTCTGGCGCGATGTGTTTTCCCTCTCCTGGAAGGTGATATTTCTGTATGCCTTCCCTCCCTGTCCACTCCTGCAGAGGGTCTTACTCAAGCTTCAGTCAGAGTGAGCAGAGATGATCCTCATAGCCCCCTTTTGGTCATGTCAGATTTGGTTCCCTTGCTGCAGCAGCTGGTGGTGGAACCTGGTTACCTGCCCCTGTGCATCGGCTTGCTGTCCCAGAGCGGGGCACTCTGGTCCCATCAGACCTCAAGTCTTTACATCTACAAGTGTGGCTTCCATGGTTCTTGCTGTTACCTGCTTGAGTTTCCTCTGGGTCGCTGACATTCTGGTAGCAGTCGAAGCCCTCCACCAGGGCTCATTTATGCTATGAAATGGAAGCGCTTCTCCATTTGGGCCACTTCTCGCCATTTGGATCCTTTCACCTGCCTGGTGAATCACGTGTTGCAGTTCTCTTTTCCCTTTTGGATTCAGACCTAGGGTATTCCTCCCTTATGGTATACCTTTCTTCCAGCTGTGCGTACCATACACCGATTGAGGGCAAATCTGTTGCCCAGCTAGAGGTATCCCGCACATTATGGTGGGGCATCCTACATTTGAAGCCTCCCATTTGGCATCCTGTCCCTCCGTGGGATCTTCTTTTCATGTTGGAGAAACTCCCTTTGCCTCCCTTTGAACTGGCCACTGTGACGGGATAACCATCTACTAGTTATGTGCATATAATTTTGATATAAATATATGTTTGATTTCTGCTTAGGAAAACAGACCAAGCAGCAAAGCATCATGGAACATAGGATTTGTACAGAGAGAAAAGAAGGATCTGCCCTATCCTTGACGCAGTGGATAAACTAATTCGAAAGCTTCCTTTTGACACCTGCCTGTTTAAAGCCTGTGTTAGCTGATATAACAGGTTGTAAAACTAGACACTGCTTTGAACCTAGGAAACCTGTTATAAAATATTGCATTTGACGACCTATCAGGAGGAAAGCAAATTCTGACAGAAGCCTGTGAAAATCCTCACAACTAGAAAGGTGTTTTGCAGGATGTTGTTCTGAGAGTTCAGAGGGATAGTCTGTCCTGTCATAATTCATGCTCTGTGGGTCACTAATTGGAAAGTATATATATATATATGTTTTAATTGGAATATTTAGCAGTGTGCAGTGGCATGTGACTTATTCAGTATGCAGGAATGAGAGTGATCTCACAGCCAGCATCACCGCAGAGCTGTGACCTCACAAACTGGGTGGGACACTTTCTCCTCTGATATTGTCAAGTTGCTGAGAGAACATTGCATACTTGTGTTTGGACTTTCAAGAGACGCTTGTGTTCTGGACTCTTAAGAAGCACATCTGCCAAAATTAGGTAATTTCAGCACCACTATTTACAAACTGAAACTGGGATAGGATCAGTTACTCAGTATAAGGCGGTTTGTTTATGCTTGTTCATTTATTTTTATGACTGTACCATTAATGTTATATGCTCTGTGTTTTGCATTTTATGTGCTATTTTTAATTTTAGTAAACTCAGTTTTCATTGAAATCCTACCTGAGCCATTTTCTCATTTTGAGTGTGAATGCTGTTGATAATTCTGACAGAACTGTTAAAGTGACTTGGTAACTTGGTAGAAACAGACAAAGAAGGCTTACGCCCATCTAATTGTTTCCTACAGCGGTAGGTTCACTTGTTTCGTTTATTGGTCAACAATAACTTACCTAAGGAGGTTTTAAATATTTCAAAGTTAGTAGCTTGTACTATATTGGATGGTAACGAATTCCAAGCTCGAGCAGCTCTGACTGTAAAAAAAAAAAAAAAAAAAAGTTGAATCTTTTAACAGTGTGCTTATAGTGTGTTTCCATATGCAGCCAGGTAAGAAAATACCTAGGTCTCAATTGAGTCAGAAGGGGGATTGTGAACCAGGTTGTGTGCCTGCTGAGTTAAGTATTGCACTGCTTTCCCCCGAAGTGGGTGTGATATTTGTACCTGTTACCTGGACGTGCTAGCGAAAAAGGGTACATATTTGACCTCGTGACTTGAGACTGGTTGTTGCTCGGACCCAAAACAGACAGGAGGGTGTCCCTGTTTGTCTCCTGTTCACATATTGCACTTCGAGGCTGGGTAAAGTGGGAGCAGAGAGTCTGACCCCTGGAGTGCGTTTGTGACAGATGCGAGTTGCGAGCTGCGCTTTTTTTTGTCATGGAAAGTGTTATTTTTAGTTGCTGTCACTTCTGCTCGAAGGATTTCCAAGCTCCAGGCTCTGGTGTGTAAAGAGCCGTATTTGGTTTTTCACAAAGGAAAGAGTGTCTGCGTATTAATCCTAAGTTTTTGCCTAAGGTGGTGTCTGAGCTGACTTTAAATCAGTACATCCACCTTCCAGTTTATTTTCTTGAGTATTCTAATCAGAGAGAGGCCTTGCTCAATACTTTAGATGTCCATAGGCTGCAGAGGTATTACACCCACTGCACCCAGCCTGTTTGAAAGTCAGACCAGTTGTTTGTTTCATTTGCTTTCAAGAGGAAGGGAGCACCTGTTTCAAAACAGTGTTTGTCTAAATGGTTGGCTAATTTCATTGTTTATTGCTACTTCATATACAACAACCCCTTGTCCAGGGTGGTTAAAGGTCACTCCACCAGAGGCATGGCTGCCTCCACGGTGTGTTTCAAAAATGAAATGTCTGCTTTGGACATTTGTGCAGCTGCCACCTGGAGCTCTGTCCACACTTTAATTAGACACTACAGTCTGTACATCGCCTCTTGGCATAGGGCCAGTTTCGGCCTCGCAGTCCTTCAGGGCCTTCTCTCTCTCTCTTGAGCTCTGTGCTGTTGCTTAGTTCCTCCACCCGGTTGCCTTTTTGGTCAGTTCTGGTACTGCTTGGGACTCAGTCCTACCAGTGTGGCCTGCTGCAAGAGCCACTTCGAAGTAAGATAGTACAGTTACGTAAGAGCTTACCGTAACAGCAGATGTTCAAGAGGAGCTCTTGCTGCAGGCCTGCCTTTCTTTCCTTCCCTCCCTCCTTCCCCTGTTAGCTTCCTTTTCTTGCACTACTTCTGCTTATGTTTTCTTGGGTCTAAAGAACCGCCTCAGTTCTCCTATTCGCTGCCCATTCTGGGTCTCCGGCAGGAGAACTGAGGTAGGTCTGGGGGACTGCCCCCTTTGTAGGATAGGCGGATGTCAGTGTGCTGACGTCGGTGGGGGCAGTCCCTCGTGATAGACTGTTAGCTTGAAGTTTTCCATGGGGTCCTAGCACCTGGTGGCTTCAGTTCTACCGGTGTGGCCTGTTGCAAGAGCTCCTCTTGAAGATCTACTTTTATGTTTTCTTATGTAATTATACTTTCTTTCTGGTCTTTCTATTTTCCTTTTTTTATCCAAGTCTTTTCTGTTTGTTTTCTTGTTCTTCGTCGTCCTGATGTGTTTACTTTTTACTCTCTGTGGGAAAAGGTACTGATGCATTTCGAACCAGCGTCCTCATATGTTGTGGTGGCATGCATGAGTTAGTGCAGTATGTTGGTGCCCTTGACCCCAAAAGTTCTAGATTCTCACAGGGTCTCTGTTCTACTGTTCTAAGACCAAAGAGTATCACTCTGTGAAGGAGACAATCCAAAGGATCAAGAGTTACGGTTAAGTAACCGTTCCACTGTTGTGATAAAAATGTCTTAATGTCAGACTATATAATTCCCTGCATTTTTATTAACTCATTTGCTCCCGGTGGCCATTTTGGGTCAGATCTAGCAATAGATGATTCCGATGCCATATGGCGTTTGTGGGAACAAATGTGTAGGTTGGTCAAGAAAAAACGAAATATCAGCTATTTCTTTTGTTAACTGGTATTTTGATCTGTCTGTGAAGAGGGAATTTGTGCGTGTACTGTTGTTGAATGTACTAGTTTAATTTTCAGCTGCTGTTCCTCTAAGTTGTAAACAGTGGCTATCAAAATAACAAATGCAGTATCAAGTTTGCTTGTTGTATGGAAATTTTACCAGGGATCTCTGGGAAACTGGATTTTTATGTAGCTTGTAAAAGCATATTATAAGAATGCTTTCTACAAGTAGAATTAGTAGTGTGAATCATCAAACTGATTGTTTTATAGCTCTGACTGCAGTATTTGTCAGTCCTTAGTTGATCCCACAAATATGAGGTACAAATTGTTTTTCCAGCCAAAGGTTGTGTCTGTCACTCCTGCATGGCTTGCTCCACCCTCTGCAGGGACCAGGTAGGAGTCCAAATAATTGACATTCCACAGTTGACATTCCTGGTTGGTACAGTGTCCCACAGACTTGCACACTCAAACCTGAAAGTCGCGTCACTGGTAGAAGGTAAAACGTTTACTATGATGCAGAGTTCTTTAAATGTGATTATTCACTGCTCTTAGTTTAATGAGTGAATGTGTCATTAGCAGTGTATTAAATAGCTGGTATAGCATAGCAAAACGCTACACAAAACAAGGGTAATGCTGAGTATTTCCAGAGCGAGTAGTAGTAGACTGCTGGCCATTTCTTGAGTGAATCCATAGCACAGTAGGCAGAATTAATAATATATATATATATATATATATATATATATATATATATATAACGTGTGTGTGTGTGTGTGTATGTGTATATATGTGTGTGTGTGTGTATGTGTATATATATATATATATGTGTATATATATATATATATATATATATATATATATATATATACACACACACATTAAATTTTGCTAACTATTCTGTGCCATGTGCTGTGCATTTTCACAGCTGATTAGCACTTTAGCGCACAAAACTGCTACTCAGTATTTTGGCTTATTTAATGCCCTGCATTAGTATGTAATTTAGAGACGGTGACGTTGCATAGTTTATGCAGGTGGTTGCATCATACTCTGTTTGATGTTGCAGATTCTCTGGGACTTTAATTAGCACCACTGTGATAGTGTAAATAGGCTACATGTTGTGTTCAATACTTGGAATCACTTAATAAATCTATTTATATCATTTAAAACACAAACAAGATGTCCCAGTTGTTGCGTGGAAGGTAGACCAGAGGCTGAATCATGAAAAACTTTAACAGTGTCATCTCCATACTCCTTATGGCCACTCTATAATAAATAATTGTGTCACTCGGTTTGAATCGGAGAGATCATGCATCCATCTAAAGAACTCAAGATTCCTGGGTTAAAACGACACAGTACATTTCTGTGGATTAGCTGACAAGGAATCTTGTTAGCAGACATGCAGAGCATGACACCTACCTTGCAACTTAGTGGAGGCATGCTTGTTTAAAATTAGCAAAGTGGTCAATAGTTGTGCCACGAAAGTGAACCAAGAGATTGCAGATTTGAATCTAGCGGTGTTGCAGTAACTCTGTGATAACTGTGACCATTTTCATTGGCCATACTGACTGCATTTGTAATCCTTTATTGTGCTTTTTTTCACGAAGTGTGCTGCAGTAAGTTGTGCAAAATTGAGGTTTTCTTTGTCAGCTGCCCCGTTTCTCCTTCCACCAAGAAATTATTTAGAATGCTGATTGTTACTCCTATAAAATCCAAACCCGATGGCATAATACTGTGATTTTACGATAACCGTGATAATTTTCCACGGTTATACTGTGACAGTTGCCTGGTATTGTGGCACGCCTATTTGAGTTGAATCATGACAACTGACTTTTACTGTGTGACCTTGATGAGGTAATTTGATTTCTCTGTGTTGCAGTACTTCTTGATGAAAATCGGATAGAAATTGAACCCCCACTAGAAATGAGATGTCACGTCAACCTCCATGGGGCTATTTAAAATGAGTCTCTCCCCCCCACCCCAAGTTTGATGAAACTAACACCTGATGAAAGGGATTGTGTCTGTAAGGTGGCTCAGCAGTGGAATAAGTTGGAAGTTCCAGTGTCCTGAACCACAGCGCTTCCCCATCTACTCTTACAATTGAAATAGAGGCAGTATAGTGCAGCGGTTTAAAGCTCTGAGCTACAAACTTGGAGACCTTGGTCTGAATCTCACAGCTCCCACTTGGGTACTGTGTGACCCTGAGCAAGTCACATAACTTCATTGTGCTCCCAGGTCGCCCCTGTAAATAAGCTTTCAGCTTAGTGTGTCTCTCCTGGTTAAAAAAAAAAAAAATGCCATCAGTCCCATTTCATTTTTAGGAAGGCTGAGAAAGAAAGTAGAGAATTTATTACATTTTATAGGCTCAAATATTCCAATTTTAACATTTGACACTGTTGGATGCTGAGGTGTGCCTTGTCGGATACGTAAGCATTAAGCCACGATGAGGTGTGCTCTAATGCTGGATTGATGCATTTGGGGGGTGCCCAAGGCGAGGGGCCCTGCCTCATCATCAATCACCGATAAACGCTGTGAGCTCTTATCTTTCGCTTGCAAAGCGATGGCTCCTGGAGGATGTTGAGGGGCCACTGTGAGAGCAATACAACAGGGCGCGAGGCGTGGACATTCTAACATTTTTTATTACAACATGACAAAGACGTGAACGACAGGTTAGATGCATACTAATGTGCTCAACTGAGCTTGGTGATCTACCGTCGCGGAAAGGAACAGATAACAGTTCTGTCATGTCCTGCCGAGTTCCGTCCGGCTATTGCTGTGTTATTCGTGCTGGGAGGTCTGCATTGGGGATTTCAACGGCTGTGAGGACCGCTGCCGTCCGCGGGGGATCTTGGTCGCCGTTACTTCCGGATGCGGCTTGGATTCTCGTCCAGGTGGATTGTGCTGCAGCTGCTGTCTGTGCTAATCCTCCATTCTCCCGGTGCCTACTACTGAAATATACGCGTTCCCTTGCATGCCCTTCTCCGTGCACACTCCTCTGTTCCAGCACACTGTGTGCACCGGAGGATCGACCCCTAGATGTCCTATATCTCCCTGCAGGACTGGAGTCAGAGCCGCCGCTTCGTTCCCCGGCTGTCTCCCTTCCACATAGGTGTCCAGTGCTGCTAGGCGGGGGTCTGGCTGTTAGGCGGTACTGCCGAAGCGGGCACGGCATATACGCTGGGTTAATACCCGCTTCGGGTGCCGTCTCGTGACCCTCCTACGCCTATCGCAGCACGAGATCACAGGCACACTATTGATGCCATGTTACAATGTGTGTTGATGGCTTGGCTAAGATCTTTGCAACTCAAGGACCACTTTGTCCCCTTCCCCACTCATTTAATATTGCCTTTTGTTTGAAGTGTTAAGCAGTACCATAATGTCCTGTTGTTGTGAATGTACCACTCATTGCTATTCGTAAAAAAAAAAAAAAAAGGCTAACGACATACAAGTATATTTGAACCTCCTCTTAAGCCATCTACTTTACTGAACTAAAAAAAAGGAATAGTTGGGGCAAGGACATGTTTTACATAACAGGGACAATGCCAGTGAACCTAATACAGCTGCGACGTCCTCTGATAGGTCCCCTACTGAGATGTTTTCTGCCAATTCATACAACAGCCTCGTAGTTCTAACTGGTCTCTGATAGTGGTAGTACAGAATCAAGAATAGGCATAGCTTTTTACCTGTGTGCCCTTCAAATCTGTCTGTCCAAGTTTTCAGGTAAACAGTTGGCAGTCCTTTGCCACGTTAGATGTAGCGATTTTTCTGTGCATTCACGGCAGTCATGATAGGTTTGCAACCTGGAGTGTGATGCTATAGCTCTGTCGTGGTTACTAAAACAAGAGTGAGCAGGTCCTTATCGGAACCTGCTTCCTTTGCCTCTTCTTGTTTGCCAGTGTTTATTGCAATGGATTAAAGTTGTTGATATTGTTTTGTTTTTTTGCTAAATAAACAAAATAAAGAAAACCAAATTAAATGATGCAGTTCTCTCTGTTTCCTAAGCTGGTCTCTGGGCTTCATTACGCCTGGGCTCCGCCTCCTGATGACATCACTGGGCAGGACTTAATGTTGTGCAGCAGGGGGAATAAGAACCCTCCACATCGATCGTTGCCATTTTACTTCCTGCCTTCTCTGAAGCAGGCAGCATGCAGCAGAAGCCCCGTCAATCGTGGCAGGGCTGAAGAGACCGTAGGTTTTTTCTCAACACTATTTTTGGGGATCGGCGATTCCGATTGTTAATTTCAGTGGTGGGATCCAGTCTCAGCCTTGCAAGCTGCACAGACTGGCCCCTCCTCATGGCCCTTTTTCCCGCGCATCAGGCCCCGCTTTCAAGTGCTGCATCTAGCGACTGCATTTCAGCTAGCGACTCTTATTGCCACAAGCCCAGGGGTCACCAGAGGTGGTGGAGCTTGATTTCTCTGCCGATGAAGCGGTCTGCGGAAAGCTTTAGACTGCTGTCGCGGCCTAGACAGCGCAATTCTCAGCGTGGGAAGCCAGGCGACTCCTCAACCGCCAGTCTGCTCCTCGCCTCATTGCATCTCGTTGGAAAGGTGAGAGGGCTTTTTCTGTCTCGCGACAGCGGAGGACAGTTCTAAATCCCCAAGCGTAACACTAGGAGGCAGTTCTCTCTGCCAGGATTCTGTTGGTGGCAAGGAAGAAGCAGAGCTAAAGGGCAGTTCTCTCTGCCAGGATTATGTTGGTGGCAAGGAAGCAGTGCTTAACCAGTGCTAAAGGGTTAGCACTTTCTGACTTTGGGGGGGGGGGGAGATAGCATATGGTCTACAGAAGCGAGGGGCACTAACAGTGGCCCCAGAAAAATCAAGTAGGGGAAAAAAATGTCAGCGCTGTAAGTCCCCACTCTTAATCACTTTTGCTGGCTCTCTCTGCCTTGCATATGAAAAGGCAGCGGCCACTAGTGGGGAGGGCTCAGTGGACGCAACCTCTCTCTCATCACAGGCAAATACCCAAGAGAGGTCTGACTGGATGGCTACTTCCAGGTCGGAGCGAGCACAGTCAAATGTTCCAGAGAGATCTGAACACCTGGGTGCCTCCAGGAGATCAGCAACGTCCAGAGACACCCCCACCTTAGACCCTGAACTGACAGACAGGCAGAATAGGGCCTTTGCTATGGACCCTTCTTCCTTTGAATGGCAGCCTTCAGGATCACCGGACAGGAGACCCCGCAAAAGGGCTAAAAGAAAAATCCTCCATCCTCATCTGACGAGAGGGGGCTATCCTATCATCGCTTCCACAAGAAAAAGAAATCCAGAGAAGGGGGCAGATTGTCAGACGAGGACGGTCACCATTCCTCTACGCAGGAGGAAGAAAGGGTCTCATGCCCGAAGTGGAACTATGGGCATGCACAAGAACAAGCAGCATAGGGGTTTTTCCCCAGAATCCTTGGTCACCAGTTCCTCTACTGAGGAGGGGGAGATAGTGGACTCATCATCAGACTCCGATGACTCCCCATCCAGAAATTTTGACCTGGAGGACCTATACTTTTTCATCAAAAGAGTCATTTCCGAGATTCACCTCGACTCTTCTCCTCCTGTCATCTCTCAACCAAAACAGACATTTCGCTTGGCATCTACCTGCAGACCGGCGACAGTCTTCCCTATACCTCCCGCCATTGAGGATCTGCTCAAAGAAGAATGGCAAGGTCCAGAACGCGCTTATCTGGTTCCCCAACGAATCTCCAAACTTCTGAAGTTTGACAAGAAACAGTCCGAAAAGTGGTTAGACTGTCCCAGAATCGACCCCTTAATTTCTAACCTCACCAAGAAAACTGTCATACCAGCTGAAGGAGGGGCTTCGCTAAGGGACCCAGTAGACAGAAAGGTGGACTCCTCCCTCAAAAAAGCCTTTCAAGCCTCGGCAACTTCCCTCAAGGTGGCCTCAGCGAACCTATTCTCTGCCAGAGCCACCCTATCTTGGGCATCGGATTTAGCCTTTCAGTTCGTGGAAGACCAGAAAAGAACTCCCCCATTATCCATCAGCTGCAATTAATGGGGTTGGCCTCTGCCTATACAGCGGATGTGTCAGAGGAGGAGGTCAGGTGTGCTGCGTGGACCATGTTTTATCAAACCTCAGCTCTCTGCAACCTATGACTTCAGGCATGGCAAGCAGATGCATCCTCAAAGAGCCATTTGGTAAGTGCACCCTACAAAGGCAACCTCCTGTTCGGATCGGCACTGAAGGAGGCGGTGAAGGAATCTGGGGAAACTGCAAAGGTGTATATGCCCCAGTCTAGGGGTTGGGCCAAAGCGTAGTCTTCAGGTCCGAGGCGCAGTTTTTCGTGACAGAGGCTACAACATGGGGCAGAACTCCAGCTTTTCAGGGAAAAGAACTTGGTTCTCCCGGAACCAGTGGAATTTCAGAGGAGGTGGTTCCAGCGGAGGCTCCAGAGACACCAGGAATAACACCAAAAAATCACAATGAGACCATGCGGGCCCATCCTCGAGTAGGGGGCAGGCTTTCAGAGTTTTTCGTGGAATGGGCCCGGACCACGTCGGACAGATGGGTACTAGACATTATCAGCAAAGATTACCTGATAGAGCTCGAGTCCAAGCCCCCATTGCCTCGTGTGGTGCCCTCTCCCATCTCAAACAACTCGTTCAAAAGACAAGCGACATGGCATGCTATCACTGACCTTCTGCTAGAAGGGCTATTGAACAGGTTCTCCCCGCCAAGAGATTAATCCGGGGGGGGGGGGTATCTCCATATTCTTCCTCGTACCCAAACGTACAGGAGGTCACAGACCTGTCTTAGACCTCAAATTCCTAAATCTTTTTGTACGCAGCAGACCATTCAAGATGGAAACTCCTGTCATCAATTGTCAAGGAAGTGCTGCAAGGAGATTTTCTGGCATCCATTGACTTGCAGGATGCCTACCTCCATATTCCTATTCACAGACTGCACAGGCAATATCTGAGATTCAAGGTAGGGAACCATCATTTTCAATTCAAAACTCTTCTTTCAGCTTTTCATCAGCCCCAAGAACCTTCTCGAAGGTGCTAGTAGCAGTGGTAGCTCACCTTCGGAACAGAGGGATCCAGCTGTTCCCTTATCTGGATGATATCCTCATCAAAGCTCCGCAGCTAAACCAAGCGGTGCAGGCAGTGACTGACGTGGTCCAGTGTCTCACAGCACACGGTTTTGTCATCAACCGGAAGAAAAGTTCCCTAATCCCGAGCCAGACCTTGAACCACTTGGGAGCAGTTTTCAGCATGTAGGACAACAAGGTGTTTCCCCCAGAGTGGAAATTCAGGGACCTGATGGAGCTCATCAATAAATTCCAAAGCTCTGCTCATCTGCCGGCACACTTTATGCAGCTGATCAGGACGTTGGTTTCACTGGCGGATTCAATTCCATGGGCTCTAGTGCGCATGCGTCCAGTTTAAGCTCATCTGCTCAAGCTGTGGTCCCAGTCCAGGCACAGTCAGCACCAGCTCATCCTAATTCCTCAGCAGATAAAAACCTCTCTCGCTTAGTGGTCTCAGAGGGAAAATGTGATGAGGGGCTGAAAGCTAGGCCATCCGCTCCAAACCAGAATCGCAATGGATGCAAGCCTCAGGGGGTGGGGGCCTCACCTGGACCGGATGTCGACCCAGGGCAAGTGGTCCCTGACGGAATCAAGTCACAGCATAAACGTCCTAGAGATGAGGGCAGTTTGGCTAGCCCTGATACACTTCCATCAACATGTGCGCAACTGGGATGTGTTGATTCTGACAGACAATCGAACAGCTATGACCTACATCAACCATCAGGGTGGCACAAAAAGTTCAAGAATGCTTTGGGAGACTCTTCTCCTCTTCCAGTGGGCAGAAAAACACCTGGCGAGTATAAGGGCCATGTACATACCGGGACAGGACAATGTCACAGCAGACTGGTTAAGCTGCCAAGACATCCTCCCGGGAGAATTGGAGCTGAAGGGAGTCTGCATTCCAGCTGTTAACAGAGAAGTGGAGCAAACCACAGGTAGATCTGTTTGCACGTCGACAAAATGCCAAGACGCAGCAGTTCTGTTCCCTGGCAAGAGACAATCTAGCACTAGCTTAGGACGCCTTCTCCCTAAACTGGGGTTGCCTCGGCCTCCTGTATGCTTTTCCCCCAATTCCGCTGTTATCCAAAGTCCTACACAAGGTGGCCAGGAACAGGGCGGAGATGATTCTAGTCTGCCCCAGGTGGCCTTGCCGCCCTTGGTTCCCACTACTCATTCAACTGTTGGAGGCATCACCCTTTGTTTTCCAGCTCAGCTCAGACCTCCTTCATCAGGGTCCGGTGCTGCACCACAATCTGAGCAATCTGTCCCTCTCGGCTTGGAGATTGAGCAGGAAACTTTCAGAGTTAGGCTACACCGCTCCAGTCATTTAAATGATGGTAAACTCGAGGCGCCCATCCTCCTCTAAAGTATGTTATAGAATCTGGAGAAAATTCTTGTTCTGGCTCCAATCTAAAGATATACAGGATCATCTAATATGCCTCCCGGTCCTTTTGCAGTTTCTTCTGGAGGGTTTGACAAAGGCCTGCAGCCAGCCACCTTACGCGTTCAAGTTTCTGCATTGGGGCACTCTTGTTGGAAGACTCTGGAGACACTCTGGGGTCTCACCCTCATGTCAGGAGGTTTCTAAGAACAGCAACGTTAAAACGCCCCCAATTAAGCCAACTGTCCCACCTTGGAGACTTAATCTGGTTCTCAGGGCCCTAACAAAAGCACCCTTCTATCATGCATCTCACAATGAAGGTGGTGTTCCTGGTAGCTATTACATCAGCCAGGAAAATCAGCGAACTGGGGGCGCTATCAGCCAAAGAGCCCTACACTGTTTTTCATCAGGACTCTGTGGTACTCCGGACGGATCCAGGGTTTTTACCAAAGGTTATGTCTCCCTTCCACTGTAACCAGGAGCTAGTCCTTCCTTCCTTCTGTCCTCACCCGAAAAATGAAAAGGAAAGAGAATTTCATACTCTAGATCCGAGGAGAGCACTCGAATTATGTATTAAGAGGACGGACGCTATTCACAAAACATTAAGCTTGTTCATTTTAACTGCAGGCCAAAATGTGGGTAAAAAGGCTTCAAAAGACTCTATAGCTAGATGGATTAGATCAGTAATCACTATGGCGTATGATCAGGTGGGAGTAGTCATGCCTGGTCCAGTGAAAGCTCATTCCACCAGGGCTATGGCCACTTCATGGACGAACTTCAGAGAAGCATCCCCAGCAGACTTATGCAGATCAGCCACTTGGTCATCCATTCACATATTTACAAAGTTCTCTGCAAACTGGATGTGATGTCCTCAGCAGATGCTTCCTTTGGCCGTCGAGTGCTCCAGGCAGTGGTGGACCCATAAGAGCAATGGACATTCTTCCACCCGTCACTCCTAGGGATGCACTGCTTTTGGATATCCCAGAGGTAATGAAGCCTAGACCAGCTTAGGAGAAAATCGAAATTTGGGTACCATTAATTCTTTTCTCCGACGGCTGGTCTCTGCTTCTGATTCCTCCCAGAATGTATATAGTTGGCTGGCTTCAGGGCCACTTAAACCATAACTGTTGTGTTTTTGGCCCCTGGGCCAATTATGCCGTAAATGTTGTTTTTTTGTTTCCAAGTTCTTGTAGTGCTGCCTCAGGGGGACTGTGTGAAGAAGGACTGGCAATGACCGGATGTGGAGGGCTTCTTATTCCCCCCTGCTGCACAATGTTAAGTCCTGCCTAGTGATGTCATCAGGAGGTGGAGCCCAGGTGTAATGAAGCCTGGAGACCAGCTGTCGGAGAAAGAAAATTTACAGGTACCCAAATTTCGATTTTGTGTATTCCTGACTTTTAAAAGAGCTACTGAGACCCTGGGAGAAACTGAAAAACATTTTCAGAGACTGCGCATCTTTACTTTCCCTTTTTACAGCTGCATAGTGTAGTTATGCAAGAGCTATTTAGCTGTCAGTAAGACAAGGCCAGAAGCAAACCCAGACAGGCCATTTTTTTGCCTTTTGCGAGGAGACTCTCATCATACAAATGTGGCCTTGTACCATTCCTGTGCTTGTTTTCACTTTTTCTGTTTACCTGCCTTATTGTACAATTGTATGTTAATGACCTAGCCTATTTATTTGTACTTGTTCGACTATATTGTACTTGTTTGATTTCATTCCACTGGAAATCCCTCTTTGTATTTGTCATGTTGCCTTGTAATTACGATTATTGACATGGAACCTTCGTAAAAGAGCACTTGTGCTCGAAGATTCTCTGGAAATTTTCAACAATAACTAAATAAATAAATCAAATAACAAATAAGAAACATAGCTCACCTCACAGTTATGGCAGAAGAGTGAGACAAGGTACTTTTCTGGTTAGTGTGATGGGAGGCACTCTGGGTTGATTCCTAGGAAATTTGTATGACCACAGTTCCTGGGCTTTGAAACTGGACTGAATGATCAGCAGCCAAGTAGCTTGCTCCCCCTACCTGTCCCTCTCCCTCTCCATGCAAGACTGTAGGATAAATTGTTGGCGGGTGCAGTGGTGGAGGAGGCAGCTTGAGCTATGAACACGCAGTTGCGGGAGTCGCATTGACTTTGGCGACTCTAAGCGTATTTTCTCTCCGAGTGCATTAAAAGATTAGCTGTGGAAGCAACTCTGACATTAACAGCAATGTTGCTTGCTGCAGACCCATTTGTCTCAATATGTTGAGACCCTTGGTGTCTGGGCTTTGACATTAATCTGCGGTAGCAGTTCTGACATTGATGATTCTGGCTGTATCACGCTCCTCTCAGCCCTACACGAGGCCTATCACAGTGCCAGCACCAGAGAGCACAGATTCAAACCGTCATGGTTACCCCACCTCTCGATCCTTCTCTCTCGATTTTTTTTTTTTCCCCTTTCTAAAGCTGACATGACATGTCAGTGAATAATTGCTTTTAAAATAAGTTAGTAATGAACGGATCTAACACAGAATGTGTTATGTTTGTCAAAATAACACCAGTTGAGGATTTGTGATCATCATATAATAAAAGTCGGTTTTCATTAAATTGGTTAATTTAAATTTTTTTTTTTTTTTTAGGTTTTTAACATTTTACAGTGGTATACATGGATTGTTTATGCTGTAGATTTTAGTATTATTAAATAGAAACAGAAGGTAAGGAAAGAAAATGACTCTGGTATGTTCCAGGGCGCTCCCTCACATTTTTCTTCCTTAACATTACTTTGCTCCCTCCGCAGTACCTCCCCTCCTATGCTTGCCCTCTCTTTACTAATGTCCTTTAAAGTGTCCCACCTTGCCTTGAGACCATTGTGGGCTTTGCGTCAAACACACTGTTGGGAAAGCTATTTCACTTTTCACTTTTCGAACACCCTTTCCATAAAAAAAAAAGTTTCCTACTGTCCTTACTAAAATTTCCCCTTGCCAACCTGAGATTTTGATCTCTGGTGTTTTGCACTGTTGTTTATTTTGAAAACTTCAGTCTATTCTACTCTGTTTTAACAACAGATGTATAACTCCTGATAGATCCCTCCTCTTCCACCTGTCTTTCAGAGAGTACATAGAAACATAGAATTTGATGGCAGAAGGAGACCAGAGGCCCCTTGATTGGTCCATTGAGTCTGCTCTTACTGTACTACTTCACCTAATGACCTACTGCCCTGGTGGGCTATCCCCACCCCCGCCACCCCAGAAGAGGACCAAGAAAAGGCAGATGTCCTGAATAGGTACTGCTCAGTCTTCAGCGTGGTGGGAAGGGGTGGACTACGAGGAGCAGCTGGAACAAGGGAGGCAGACTCAGGTCTGCTTTCAGAGGAGGACTCTAAAGGGACTTGCAACATCGAGTGTGACACGTCTGTGAGATGCTCTAAAAGGTACTAAAGGAACTCAGGGAGGTGCTAGCTGCCCCTTTGATGGCCTTGTCAACAGCCCACTGAAATCTGGCATGGTTCTGAAGGACTGGAGGAGAGCAGACATGGTCTCTTTACATAAGAGTGGTAGCTGCGAGGAGGCTAGCAACTTAGGTCAGTCAGTCTTAAGTCAGTGGTGGGGAAACTAATGGAAACACTATTAAAGGAAAGGGTGGTAGCAAGGTTCATATTTGGGTGGGGGATTGGGACAATTGGCACACAGTTTTTGATTCTGACCCACCTTTTCTTCTACCTTGGGGACGAGCTGCTCACTGTTATAGAGGTTTTAAACTGCTGTTTTATGAATCTGGGGTCAGCTGAACAATATGACCCATTATTTTTTTTCATTTGACCCCTTTTATATCCAGTGGGTCAGTATCCCATGTAGATAATTATCTAAAATGAACCCTGTTCATGTCATGGTTACAAAAAAACAAAACAAAAAAAAAAACATTGTCAGCAGGCACACAGTACTCCTGCTTCTTTACTTGCCAGTGGGAGTCCCCAGCATTTTTGCACATGTCCCCTGTATTTTACTATTTGTCCCCTATTTTTCAGTACCTGTGGGACATCATTCCACTTTATAAATTTTCAAGAAAAAACCCTGTGGTGTAGAGTAACTTGAATCCAATGAACTACCAGATCCAAGGCAGCATGGATTCATCGGGGGAAGAGGGGGGTTCATGCCAGACGAATTTGATTGATTTCTTCGACCACGTGACTAGGCAACTAGATCAGGGAAGGGCAGTGAATGTGGATTGTCTGAACTTAAGCAAGGCCTTCAACACTGTGCTATGCAGGAGACTAATCAAGATGTTGAGCAGCCTATGCGTTTTATCCAAAGTAGTGAACTGGTATTGGAACTGGTTAATAGATAGGCAACAGAGGGTGGTGGTTAATGCTGTTCACTGTAATGATGGGAGCGTGACCAACGGGGTGCTGCAGGGCGCAGTACTGGGACTGATCCTCTTCAGTGTCTTTATAAGTGACATTGTAGAAGAGTGGAAGGAAAATGTGCTTTTTGCAGAATAACACCAAAATCTGTAATGGGGGACAATCAGGAGGGGTGGAAAGAATGCGTATTGATCTTGGGGAAACTCGAGGAGGGGTCAAGAGCGTGCCAGTTGGGTTCAGTGCAGTAAGTGCAAAATGATGCCCTTAAAGCATAAGAACCCAGGAGAGGAGTATAGGATTGGGGGAGAGAACTGACCATCACTAGTCAGGGAAGGGACCTTAGGGGTTCTCATATCTGATGACCTCATGGTGGCAGGGCATTATGACAAAGCAGTGGGTAGGGCCAGTGGGATGCTGGAATATATAGGGAGAGGCATCTCCAGCAGTAGGAGGGAGGTGGTATTTTCCACTCTATCACTCGCTGGTCAGATCACAGCTGGAATATTGTGACAAGTTTTTTTTTTTTTTTCTCTCTAATTGTTTAACCAGGTGAGACACACTAAGCTGAAAGCTTGTTTACAGGTGCAACCTAGGAGCACAGGGAAGTTAAGTGACTTGCTCAGGGTCACACAATATGCAAGTGGGGCTGTGGGATTCAAACCCAGGTCTGCAGATTTGCAGCTCAGAGCCTTAAACCACTGCACTATACTGCCTCCTGCAGGCAGCACCTCGGAAAGGACATAGACACGGTGGAGCCAGCCCAGAGGACGGTAACTAAAGTAGTGCAGGGATTGCACCAAAAGCCCTATGGGGAGAGACTGAGGGATCTCAACATGTACACCATGGAAGAGAGGAGAGCGAGAGGGGACATGATAGAGACCTACAGGTACCTCATGTCGGTGAACCGAGTGCCAGAAAGGAGTCTCTTTCAAATGAGGAAGAGCATCGGGACCAGCAAGCTTGTGATGAAGTTGGAGGGGTGGAAGTTTAAGAGGGATATGAGAAAGTACTAAACTGAAAAAGTGGTAGATGTCTGGAATAGGTAGCGGAAGTGGTGGAGGCTAAAATAGTAGGGGCTTTAGCAGGTATGGAATACTCAACAAGCTCAGGTCCTGGTCAGGTGGAGTTAATTTTGGCCAGTGTCCCGTCCTTCGTGGGACCTGGCAAGAGTGTCCTTGTCACAGCTCTTGTTTGCCTTTGGTTGGAGCTATTGGCGGACAGTTAAGCTATTATATGTGGATAGCTGCGGTTATGGCTGGGGGGTTGGGGATGGAGTGGGATTGAGCACAAAATAGCATTATATGCAGATGACTCCATTCTTTTGTGAGTCGACCTCCGTTTTCTGTTTCCCGTTTGGTTGCTCTTCTAGCACAGTGTGTCAGTTGTTGGGGTATAAGATCAGTTTTACAAAATCTGAAATGCTTACACTCAGTGGCTGTTGCCCGGTGGGCTTTAAATCTGCTTACCCTTTTGCCTGGGATAGAAATAATCACCTCAGATATTTAGACATACAAGTGTCTGTGGACACTTCACAACTTTTTGATATTATTAAGACTGGGGGGGAGATGTTCAGAGGGATCTGACCCTGTGATCTTTGCTCCTGGTGACAGGACGTGTCAAAACCATTAAAATGAATATTTTATCTGGGTATCTTGGTCTTTTTAGTATGCTGGCTGTCCCTATCCCCTTTTCTTATTGGCTCCGGTCTTCCGGAGTCTCCATCGAGGGTAGACCTCATAATTTTTACAAGATTTTGGTGAATCTTGGGAATTGAGGGTCTCACCTTGTCAGATCTTCCAGGTTACTATCTTGCCAGCCAAATGACATATATATGCACATAGGCAAAACAGAGATGTGAGTTGGGCTGATATGATATTGAAGATGCCACCTGTGGAGAACAACCCTTACTTTGGCTCTATCCAATCCCTCCTGAGTATAACATGATAAACCCTCTAATCTTATTATATAATATTTGTATTATAAACAAATGTGAATGTCTGCTTAGGCACAAGAACAGGCTGACTGCTGCAGTGAGTGACCTTTGACCTCAAAGTTGTCAGTGTAGCTGAAAGCTGCAGGATGTTATAACAGACCAGAGAAACCTAATTAAAAGTTTCCTGTTCTGTCTTTAATTAAAGCCTTCTGGCCATCTGCCAGGAGATAGAATCTCCATAGAATTTTATGATTCCTCTAGGAAAAAGACCCTTTGGTCACAGAACCTTGTTAAGTCGTAAACGTGAGATCTCTAGCACAATACGAAATTAGCAGACACATATCAAAGGGGATGTTTTGATCAAAGACAGTCATATTTGGGAAATGGCTAGTGATGATTTTTTCACAATAATAACATACACCCTTGTGGATAATTATGTGAGAAATTAAATCTAAGGGAGGGTCTAATGGTGACTTCACCAAAAAGGGTGGGGAGATGGATCCTGAAATGAACAGATATCAGAGGGACACAGTGCAAATTATTTTGGACTCGAGAGAGACAGTTCTCTGGCCTTGAAAGCACTTAAGGATAACATCTAGATAGGAAAGAACTTAAGTATTTGTGGTAGTGGTTCGTGTTCTGTAACTTCACGTTTTCTTTTATGTGACTGTAAGATTAGTGATATAATTGTTCTGTGTTTGATTTTTCCTGTTTTTCAATTTTTAGTAAACAGCATTTTCTATAAAATACTGCCGGTGCTTTTTCTCAGTTATTTTACATGTGATGTGCTGAACCTGTGTGTAAGGCTGACAGCTGTTAAAGGCTTTAATGTGTTACTGAGCTTGCTTAAAAAGGTAAGAATATACCTAGGTCTCTTACAGAGTTGTCAGGATACATTTTGGGAATCTGGCTGGGTGCCCCTGGGCGAAGGATTGTACTGCATCCCCCGAAGAGGGTACATATCTGAGCCTGTTAACTGGGTATGCTAGCATAAGGTTCACATCTAACCCCCCGAGACTCGAGGCTAGTAGGTGATTCGGACCCAAAACAGACAGGAGGGTTACCCTGTTTGTCACCTGTTCACACTATTGCACTCTGATGTTGGCACTGTGGGAGCAGGGGGCCTGACCTGCGGAGTGCATTTGTGACAGATTTGGATGGCAGTGGTGCGATTTAAAAGTATTAGGTAAAACAAGCTTTAACAGTTCAGTGTGTCAGACTAATACTGTATAGCTCATGTGCAAAATAAGGCAGTGATTTAAAAAAACAGTCTTAAGTTCTTACTTGTTTTATTTTTATTTTTTCAAAGTGCAAGTTAGAGTAGCCATAGTTAGGGAAGAAGATGGCTTTCAACTACAGCGAACACACTGCAGACTACCTGAGGCAGTTATGCCAGGAGAGAGGAGTCCAGCACAAGGGCAGAACCAAAAATCACCTCGTAGAGGCTCTGGTGGCAGCCGATGCCCAGAGCCTCAAGTCACAGTCTGTGACTGAAAAGGACCGAATCTTGGGCGTGGAGAGGACAGGGTCCAGTGCAGTGTCTAGATCCATTGAGGAGGATAGCGGGGCCAGTGCAAGCCAAGGGCCACAGCAGCAGGGGAAGGTCACCAGCATTCTGGAGTTGGAAGCGATTGGGCTGCAGATGGAGTTGCGGAGGATGGAGCTGGAATTTGAACAAAAAAGGTTCGAAGCCCAGCACCAAAGGGAGTTGGAATTTGAGCAGAAGTTGTTCCAACTGCAGATGGAGGCAGAGGAAAGAGAGTGAAAGCTCCAGTGAGAGGCAGAGGAAAGAGAACAAAAACTTCAGCGAGAAGCTGAGTGAGAAGAGCGTGAGCGCCAGAGCCAACATGAAACTGGAAAAGCTATGACTACAAACACCAGCACCAGAGCAGATAAGTGGCCTGGGTTTAACTGGAACTCCAGGACTGGGCTACAAACTAAATTCTAAATTTAGGTAACTGCTTCTGCACTTAACTTCTGAGTTGTCACCAGTGTCATCATGCTATTAGCTGCAAATGTCTAACTTTTATATTACTGTGTCTTTTTGTGCGTTTTCTTTTTCCACCCAGCTAGACTAGATGACTGGTATGAGCGTGTTCCGTCACAAGCGTATCTTACTCTGAATTGTTGCTATTATTGCTACTATTACCTGTGCTTTGTACTAATGACTGTGAATTCAACTTCTGATTTATCGTAACCCTGACTGTAATTATTGTACCTAAGTTGTTGTTTTTGCACTATACTGCTGTCATTACTGTATTCTCAATTTTGTACTCTCCCGGGGCGTGACTGAAAATAGGCAGGTTTATTGCCTAGTGCACTTACCCGGTTACCAAAAGCTAATAAATAAATAATTAAAAAAAAAAGATAGCTGAATTTAAAGAGGGGGGAGATTTGGATGTCTTTTTAAATTCCTTTGGAAAAAGTATGCGTTCAGGCAAATATTCCTAGAGAGTCCTGGAGCTTCCAGCTATCCCTGCTACTTACCGGGAAAGCTCGGGATGCATTGGGTCAAATGGACAATGAGTACAGTAATGATTATAGTAAACTGAAAATTGCACTTTTTAAAAAAAAATATATGAGCTAACAGCAGAGGCATACAGAGTTAAATTCCGTAAGCTCAGGAGAAGTCCTGACATAAGCTACGAGGAGCTATCCACTAAACGTCGTCAGGTTTTAAAATGTTGGTGGGAAGGAATTGAAGCAGACTCTGTAGAAAAAATTTAAAATGCTGTACTGTTAGAGCAGTTTTTTTGGGCATGCCCAACAGAGTTGAAAACCTGACTGGAGGATCAAGATCCAAAAACGGTGCAAGAGGCTGCTGAACTCTCGGACCGCTATGCCAGGAGCAGACCTGCTCTGAGAGTGAATGGGGTGGGCGTGGCAGCGCAGAAATGGAAAAGTGCGCCTTCAGGGCAGCTGAAACCCCCCCTGCCTCCACTGAAACCAGGTAGCCCCAGGTTACAAAGAAAAGATTTACCAGAGAAAAGAAATGAATGTTGGGTTTGCAAAGAAACTGGACATATTGCAAGACAGTACAGTGCACAGAATGGTGCTAGAAAAGAAGTGGGTTGTTTTGTGTGTCCTTGAAAGCATGCCAATAAAATTGAGGGAACACATGTACCCAGTTACTGTGAATGGTGTACAGATACATGGGTTAAGAGATATGGGGGCATCCCTGACTTTGTTAAAAGGGGATTTGGTATAGCCGGGTCAGCTTATACCCAATCAGTTTGTAACTGTACGGGGATTCATTGGGGAGGAGAGAACCTTGCCACTTGCTAGTGTTCTTCTAGACTGGGGTGAGAAGGGGGGACTGTACAAAAGGTTGCCATGGCTGAAACTTTAGCTGTTGATGTATTCATTGGCACCAATCTCATGTAGAGGATGGTGCGTGCAGTTACCCGCAGCCAAGTGGCAAACGGAAATTCTCACCCCAGGAATGCTACAATATTCCTAACTCTTCTGCAGTATACCTTTAAGGTCAGATCCGACCGGAGATAGAATGCTATGCAAATGATGGAATCATTGGCATGAGCCACTTTTTAAATGCTGCCACCTATCAACTGCCTACATTCTAACCCTCAGATTTCTTTCTCCACCTGTCAAGACCAGATGCGTGGAGATTTCCTCTTCTTCATCTACTCTAAGAAGCCTTTATTATTAACAAATACTTAAGTATTTTCCAATTATTTTCATTTGCTGCCTCTTATCAGTGTTATTTTAATAACCATTAGTTTATTTAGTTTTGTGTTGTTTTCTTGGTTTCTCACGGTTCGGGATAACCGTTGAGGAACCGAGGTACTTTGTTAGTTTCGGGTTTTTTTCCCCCATTTTTTTAATAGTTTTTATAAGTTTTGTGTGTTTAAATCTTTATGTTTTAGAACTGATAAATTCGGTTCCGAACTGCTAACTCCGGTTCTATCTGTATCAGTTCCCGGTTCCACTCGGTTCCTCTGATCGGTTCCTGAACTGACCACAACCGATAAATTTGTTGTTTTTTGAATTAAAAAACCTGTAGTGTTTTGTGGTTGCGGTTTTTCTCCATTATGTCAGAAAAACCTAAAAAGAGAACCGGGGAACCCGGTTTTAAAAATTGTTCTGAGTGGTGGTGAGGTCTTTGCCAAGGCAGACAAACACTCTGTTTGCGTTTTCTGCCTGGGCTTTGACCATTTGAAAACTAATTGTGACATTTGTAAATCTTTTCCAGACAAAACATTGGAAAAATGTCTGGACAGATTGAACAAGAGATTCAGGGGTCCCTCTGGCTCTGACTAGCTGAAACCCTCAGGGTCTGTGGGTGACATCACAACTTGTACTATTTCTGCCCCTGATACGGGTAAAAAGAGACCCTCTGAACTGGCTAGCTGTCCAGCTCCAGTTAAAAATCTAAAGAAGACAAAGCACACTGAACCCCCTGTGGAAAAGGGGACTTCTGTGATGCCTGCCACTGTGACTTCTCCTTCTGAGATTGCACAAGCAATAAAAATAATGCAAACCTTGCAGGGTCTGCTGCCTGTGGTTTCACAGTCTCCAGTCCAGACTCTTTTACCTTCCAACCCACCCTCTTTTCCTGAACAGTGTGGTGAGGAAGAGGAGGAGGAAGAGGAGGAAGGTGAGCCTATAGAGCCTAAGGTCTCCCCTGAACAGTAGTTTGGCTCCCCTCTCAGGACCATAGAAGATTATTCTTCTCATTTTTCCTTTATCAGGATAATTGCTGATGCCTTGGACATCCCTACCACTGAAGCTCTAGAGGATGATGATGATGAGGAGGAGAAGGCTGAATATCTGGAAATGATGGGGCTGACTCCTACAAAAAACTGTCACTCCCCATCAACAAGTTTTTTAAAAGAGATGTTTTAAAACTCCTCCAAGCTCCCGGGTCTGTCCCTCCTTTGGACAAAAGGTTGGATAAAAAGTATCACATTGACAGAAAGGGCTGAATTCTTATTTTCACACCCTGACCACCAAGGGGTGGTGCAAGCTGCAGCTTGTGACAATGCTAAAGTCCCTCTGGCTTCTCATCCTCCAGAGAAGGACTCCTGGAAAATTGAAAGTATGGCCAAGAAAGGTTACCTGTTAGCCTCTCTGGCCATTAGGTAAGCTAATTATCAGGCCTATGCAGCCCGGTACCAGAAGGCTCTCTGGCAGTCTGTCCTGGACATGGCTGAGAAAGCATTTTCACCTCTTTTGGCAGACCTAGCTGAAACTGCTCGGTTTGGCCTGGAAGCTGCCAAATACCAGTTCCAGATGGCAGCAGACAGTAATGAGACTGCTGCAATGTGGATGGCAAATACCATCGCACAGAGAAGGTTTGCTTGGTTGAGAGCCACAAACCTTACACAGGATACCCAGAATAAGACTCTGGATTTTTCTATGGAGGGCAGTTCCCTATTTGGCCTACATGAAGAAGGTGGATGAATATAAGGACACCTTCCATAGCAATTTTGCAAAGGAAAGACCCTCCACCTCCTCTAGACCCTTCAGTAGGGGAGGCAGGGGCAGACAGTTTCATTCCAGGCCTTTTTACCAGGCCATGGTACTTCCTCAGGCACCCCAATACCCACAGCAAGGGTATTTCAGGAGTAGGGGCAGAAAAGGTGCCAGGCATTGTGCCCAGTCTCGGTCCCAATCGAAGCAGGACTCCTGACTTCATCGATTAGGCTGCCTCTCCTTTGCCAGTAGGGTGCTGGCTGATCCATTTTTTCCAGAATTGAAAAACCATCACCACAGACAAGTGGGTTCTGGAGATAGTGGGTCAGGGTCTGTCTTTAAGTTTCAAGTCTTCCCCTGTTCAGAAAATCAGAGTTTTAAAACCAACTTCCCTCCTGGAAAGCAAAAGGCTGGAAGAAGAGGTGAAACACCTTCTTTCACTAAAAGCAGTGGAACCAGTGCCTCTGCATCAAAGGGGAAAAGGACTTCACTCCAGGTATTTTCTCACACCAAAGAAAAATGGAGAGCTGCGGCCTGTCTTGGATCTCAGGGCCCTCAACAGGTTTCTAGCCAAACCAAAGTTCAGAATGGTAACTTTGTCTCTGATTCTGCCAGCACTCCAAAAAGGACATTGGCTGGCATCACTGGACCTAAAAGATGCCTATTTCCACATCCCCATAAGGGAGTCTCACAGAAAGTTTCTCAGGTTCAGACTCCTGTCAGGTCATTGTCAGTTCTCAGCTCTTCCCTTCGGTCTCACTTCAGCACCAAAGGTGTTCACAAAGTGGCTGGCTGTGGTAGTGGTACACCTGCGCAGACAAGGTGTCACAGTAGTCCCCTATCTAGACGACTGTCTGGTGGTGGGAAATTCACCACAACAGTTAGCAGAACACCTGCAGCTTACTCAGCAGCTTCTGCAATCTCTGGGTTTCTTTTAAATCTAGAAAAACCTGTTCTTCTTCCCTTTCAAATTCTGTAGTTCATAGGAGCAGAATTGAATACCATAGTGGGCAGAGCCTTTTTGCCCAGAGACAGGGTAAAAAGTATCCTGCAGTTGGCAGCCTCTTTCAGGCTCAATGTCCCAAGGCCTGCAAGCCATTTACTCCAGCTCCTGGGCCACATGGCAGCTGCAACAGGCACAGTGTTGGGCTCCAGGTTTCAGATGAGGGACATCCAATTTCACTTAAGAGCTCATTGGTGCCAACAAAAGGATTCCCTGTCAAAACTCGTTCCTGTAACAAAAACATTTATCCAAGCTCTTCAATGGTGGAAAGAGGAAACCAACCTCAGAGAAGGGGTCCCTTTCCAAAAATAACTGCCTTCGATGATTCTCACAACAAATGCATCCCTCCTGGGCTGGGGGGGCTCATCTAGCAGAGCACACTACCCAGGGCATTTGGTCAAGTGCAGAGACTGTTTTGCACATAAACTTGTTGGAACTCAGGGCAGTGTTTCTGGCAATGCAAGCTTTCAAACCACTGATACAGGGAAAGGTAGTGCAAGTCAGAACAGACAACACTACCACCATGTACTACATAAACAAGCAATGGGAAACAAGGTCAAGCCTCCTTTGCACGGAGGCTATGAGAATTTGGACAGTAGCTTACTCACTAGGCTCCTCACTTCAGGCCATTCATCTGCCAGGCAAGGACAGTGTTCTGGCGGATGCCCTGAGTTGAATCAGGCAGGACCATCACGAATGGTCCTTGTACAGGCAAGTGCTGCAGACCTTATTTAGGAGGTGGGGCACCCCAGAAATAGACCTCTTTGCCTCTCATCAGAGTCATCGCTTACCTCAGTTCTGTTGCAGGCCTCCAGTAGTGGGCATGGTTCCTCTGGATGCCCTTATTCTGGATTGGTCAGGGAAATTCCTGTATGTATTCCCTCCATTTCCCCTGGTATACAGAGTGCTGTTGAAACTCAGGACTCTGCCAGCAACAATGATTCTGATAGCCCCAGACTGGGCCAGGCAGTCATGGTACTCCCTGTTACGGTCCAAGTCAGTGGACAAATCAATACACCTTCCCAGGAGGCACAATCTTCTGACCTTCAACCAGGGGAGGCTCCTGTATCTGAATCTCAAGTCACTCAGGCTCAAAGCTTGGCTCTTGTGGACATAGAGTATGCTGGCTTACATCTTTCTGAACCAGTTATGGATGTTTTAAGAGGATACAGGAAATCCTCTACCAAGAAAACCTATGCTGCAACGTGGAAGAGGTTTTCTATTTAGTGCTCT
The DNA here is from genome assembly GCA_016271365.2 of Neoceratodus forsteri. NCBI lineage: Eukaryota > Metazoa > Chordata > Ceratodontiformes > Ceratodontidae > Neoceratodus > Neoceratodus forsteri. The sequence goes on from CM057453.1 coordinate 1,537,150,995, forward strand.
AGTAGGAGTATAGTGTCAACCTAGGCAGGAGTGCCATGGGTACTGGACTACCTGGTCTATTTACATTCCTCAGGCTTGCAGCCTTCTACACTAAAGCTTGATTTAGCTTCAGCCTTGGCCTATGCATCTGCAGGCAAGTCTGTTTCTTTGGCATCAAACCACATTTTTAAAAGGTTCTTCAAGGACCTTTCACATATGTATCCACTGGTGAGAGAACCGGTGCCAGCTTGGGACCTTAATATCTGCATTGCTCAACTCATGGCCCCTCTGTTTGAGCCTGTGTTTTCAGCACCTTTGAAGTATGTCACATGGAAAACAGTGTTTCTAGTGGCCATTACTTCAGCTAGAAGAATTACTGAGCTTCAGGCCTTTTGCATTGAAAAGGACTATGTTGCTTTCCACAGGGATAAGGTAGTCCTTCAGACATATAGGAAATTCCTTCCCAAAGTGGTTTGACTTCCATTTGAACCAATCTATCACTTTGCCAGTGTTCTTCACTGATCATTCTGCTCCTGGTGAACGTAGGCTGCATAGCCTCGGTGTCAAAAGAGCTTTGAGCTACTACATGACAACCACTAAGCCCCATAGGCAGGACAGAACACAACTTTTCCTCACTTATGGGGATGTGGGAAAGGGAAATCCAGCATCTAAACTGTTAATTTCTCGTTGGATTGTCCAGTGTATCCAATTTTGCTATTCAAAGGTGCAGTAGCGGCTCTAGCCACAAATGGTTACCAGGGCACAGCTGGGGCACAACAGATGGCAGCCAGGGCACTGATATATTGTTACACTGGGGGAGGTTCTGCAACATATGGGGCACCAACTGGGGCACAGAATTTTTTAACCGGGGCACGTGCCCTGGTGGGCCCTGGTGTAGAGCCGCCACTGCAAAGGTGGGCAAGGAAGCTCCAGCAGGGCATATAGCCCACTTCACAAGGGGTACAGCTGCAACACTGGCAGCTGCAAGGGATGTACCCTTGGTGGATATCTGTAAAGCAGCAACTGGGCGAACAGTACACACAGTTGTCAAGCATTACAGCTTGGATATGCAGGCTAGGACTGATGCCAGGTTTGGTACAGCTGTCCTGCAGAGCCTGTTTCCAAAATAGGTTCTTCCCGCCTCCTAAGGTACTGCTTTTTAGTCTGCAGAAGAGTTAGGAATATTGGAGTATTCCTGGTGTGAGAAGAAAAAGTTACTTACATAGTAACCTTATTTCTCCCAGGTGATACTCCAGTATTCATAACTCTCCCACCGTGCCTTCCCATTTTAAGAACCAGTGGCCTCTGTATTCCATGCTGTACCTTAGTATTTGCATGCCACATTCTACTTTTATTAGAAGTTGTTCTTACGTTTTCTCCTTTTCAGGTTATTCTGACATAGAAGCTTGTGGGATTGTTTATGATATGTTTATATTTCCCCCAGTTGGAGGTTTGGGTGATGAACTTTGAAGTTAAAATTTGTTATATTTTTAAATTTTGGGCCCTGTCTTGCAGGCGTCCACGAATTCTGAGGGTTAGAATGTAGGCGTTGATAGGTGGCAGCATTTGAAAAGTGTCTCATGCCAATGATTCCATCATTTGCATAGCATTCTAGCTCCGGGCAGATCTGACCTTAAAGGTATACTGCAGAAGAGTTATGGATATTGGAGTATCCCCTGGGAGAAATAAGGTTACTATGGTAAGTAACTTTTCTTGTGGTTCCCTGGACCCCATAGAAGCCCCTGTGGAAACCACTGAGAGGCTGGTTCTCTAGCCTGTCTCCTCTGATATAGAGAATAATGAAAGGGTGGTAGAAATTCCTCGGATACCAGTTAACCAAACCGCTACGGAGGGTTACTGCGAGGAAGGAGGGGTGACCCACTGTCAGAGGGTTAGGGATAACAGTGATCCTGAGTGCCCTGACGCTAGAGCTAGGGATCCTAGTTTTGACACTGAAGGGGACCTGTCCCATGCCTTTGGAATGTGTAAGGAGTTTGCAGCTGCTCAGAAAAGTGACCCTAGTCTAGAGAAGCTGAAGGCTTGGGTAGACTGTGACTGAGCACTGGGAGGTGACAGGAAACAGTTTATTGGGACAGTGGACTGCTGTATACGCAGGATGCTGAGACAGAGGGAGGGGTGATGGGCAGGCAGCTTGTCATTCCCCAGGGGTACAGTGAGCAATTGCTCAAGATTGCACATGATATTCCCATGTCTGGCCATCTGGGAATTGTGCACACTATGCAGCGATTAGCCCAGAATTTCTGTTGGCCCAGCTTCACCCAGCAGGTACTAGTCAGGGTGTAGAATGATTTCCTTAGGGCGATAGAGATGAACAGTCAAGTCTCGTTCCACTCAATCTCTCCTTAGCATTTGACACTGTGGATCATGGGGTGTTGCTGGATTGCCTGAAGGGAGCTCTGTGGACTCAACAGTACTGTCATCAGTTAGCTTGAGCCCTTCCTCACAGTTAGGAAGCAAAGGGTGGTGATAGGAAATTGTTCTTCCCTCCTGATGCCCCTGTCCTGTGGAGTTCCCTGAGGTTTGATTCTTTCACCCATGTTATTTGTGGTGTACTTGCTACCTCTGGAAGATATTAGACATTACAGGGTGGGTTTTCACTGCTATGCAGATTTATACCAAACAGTATGTGTTTGCACCAGGGACACAGGGTACGGTCTCTGTTCTGAATTCCTGTCTGATCAAGATTCAGAACTGGATGCCCTCCAGCTGGTTGAAGCTTAATTCAGATAACACTGAAGTATTGGTGATTGAACCTGGTTGCTGGTGAGGAACTGAGGTGGGGGAACAGGAGACTGGACTAGTATTTGGTTCTTCTTTAGTTGCTCTAGGAAAGGTGAAGAATCCGGGCATTATTCTGGATAGCGAACTGACACTGGAGGTTCAAGTGTTGTCCATGGTTCAGAGTGGTTTCAACCATCTCAGGACTATCGCCCGGATTAAACCTCTTATCCCACCCAGCGACCTACCCTCACTAGTACATGCTTTTGTGACATCCAGACTCTTATTACTGCAACACCCTCTACTGTGGCCTGAATGGAAGGACCCTACAGTGCTTGCAGTTGAAGCAGAACCTGTGGCCAGGTGGTCGATTAGCCTACCCAGATCCTGTCATATAACCCCAGTCCTACGTGAGCTGCACTGGCTGCTGGTGAGGTGGCAGAGTTCCTTCAAGGTCGACTTGCTGACCTATAAAGCCCTTTACAGACTGGGACCTAGCTACCTGCAGGACCTTCTGTTACCTCACGAGACGTCCCGTCTTCTTTGTTCCTTGGAGGTGGGCCTCCTTTTGGTTCCCAGGGTTCAGTTAAAATCTTCGGGTGAGAGGGCCTTTAATGTTGCTGCCCTGACCCTGTGGAACTCGCTTCCCAGATCTCTGAGAGAGGCCTCCTCACTGGAAGCCTTCAAAAAGGGTCTGAAGTCCCATCTTTTCATAGCAGCTTTTTGCCTGTTTTAGTTTATTGGCTGTTTATAGTCTATTTATCGTACTTTATTTTATTTTATATTCTAGTTATTTTATTCTTATAATTATTCATTGAGTTTTTAATATTGATCTTTATTGGTTTGTTTTTGTGGCTATTCTTTTTATATTTGCAGTTTGTATGTAATGCCATAGTACTGTATTGTATGTTGTATATTGTACAACGCTCAGAGCTCATGGGAATGGGCTCTTTATTAATAAATGTTTGCTTGCTTACTTTCCCTTAGGACCCTTGGGTACATGCTCTCTGGCCCTGGGGACTTCTCCGCCTTTAGGGCCTTTAGACCGTTCTGTATCCTGTCTGCCTCTACTCTGTCACTGACTCACCCTTTCCTCGCCCCCACCCCATTTCCTTGTAGCAGTGGTCCGTTCTGTCTAGTAAAAGTCAGAGCAGAAGTATTTAACCACCTCTGCTTCCTCTTCACTTCCTCTACCCAATCTCCTTCCTTCCTTTATTTGAAGAAGGCCTTCTCATTAGATTTTACTTCCTGTGGCAGTCATACTTCCTTTGTAGCCTTTGCCTCTAACCGCTCTGTTTGCCACTCTGGATTTACTGTAACACAGTAGTCCTCCCTATTCTCCTCATTCTGAGTATGTTGTACTTCCGGAAGGCAGCCTTTGTTTCTCTTATTACATCTGCAATTTCCTTTCTGAATCAGCTGGACTTTCTGGCCTTGGATTTCTTGCCTTTGATTTTGGCACACTCACTAGTGGCCTCCATCAGTCCCTCCTTAATTTTGGCCTCTTTCCATTCTACCTCCATCTCCTTTCTGATCACAACAAGACGTCCTACCAGAATTTCTCCTGTCTTACTAAAGTCAGCCTTCCTGAAGTCCAAAACCCTGGACTTGTTCTGACCATCTCTCTGCCCATGTCCAGGTGGACCACCACCATGTAGTGGTCACTTCCTGCAAGTGGCACTTCCACCTTTACTTCCTGAACATGCTCACAGTTGGACAGGACGAGGTTCAGTACTGCCCTCTCCCTAGTGGACTCCATGACACCCTGTGTCAAGAACCCACTCTGGAATGCACCAGCAGCACTTGATCCCTGTTGTTGGAGGTAGTTGGGATTGTCCAGTCCACCTCAGGCAGATTGAACTCCTTCATTATTACTACCTCTCCCTTGCCAACAATTTCTGTAATTTGGAATCCTAGTACCTTGTCTAGCTCCTCATCCTGTGAAGGTGGAAGGTAAACCACCATCATCCTTAGTTTCCTCCCCTTAGTGGATTGTACTTGCACCCATAACACTTCTGTTTTTCCCTACGTCCCTTTCTTTCTGGTACAGATTATCCCTACTTCACATACAGAGCCATTCCCACTCCCTTCCCAGTTCTCTATCCCTTCTATACTTTTTATACCCGGGGACTGTGAGGTCCCAGTCGTGGTTCGGTGTGGCCAATATCTCTGTGATAGATGCTGTGGCCACCTCTCTGTTGGCCATTAACACCTGCATCTGAGCCATTTTGTTTCTCAGGCTTCTGGCATTCAGAGACATCACCCTCCACTGCGAATCGGGCCCGCCTTTACCCGTCCCACTCTGTTCTCCCCCAGTCCCTCCATCCCATTTCACCCCTCTGCAAGTTCCTCACTACTCTGTCCTGCATGCGGGGAGGCCTTTTGGCATTCTCCATCAGGTGCCTGAGGGTACTTTGCACCCTGCTACCCTCCCCGTCAATTTAAAATTGAATTTTTTTCCATTAATTCCTCCAGCTTGCCCTTTAGAACCCTTTTTGCCCTTTTTACTTGGATGTAACTATCAGGTGCATGCAGGTCCTTATTCTCCCAGGTCCCTCCCCGGTCACCAACTATCCTATACCGCTCCACCTCACACATCCTCTGATTCATACATTGAATTCCTCAATTATAATTTTCCTTGCAGAGCCAACCCTTGGGACTGGTAACATCTCTGGGAAGGCTACTGAACTCCCTACTTCGCTACGTAATTTCCCTACCTCCCTAAACCTCTTTTGCACCACCCCCACCTCCCAACCTGTAAAGCTGTTTGTACCCAGGTGCACTATTATGTGAGGCTTTCTACCCTCCTGCTCCACATACTTGGCTATCAGAGATCCCACTCTCCCTTCCGTCATCCTTGACATATATTCTGCCCTTCTGCTGTTTGCTTTGGACCCTTCAACCCCACCTCACCTCCTTTACAATTGACTCCCCCAAGATCACCACCCTCCCCCCACCTTCTTGGTCCCATCCCCCTGCTCCTGCTGCTGTCGCCCACTCCTACCTGTCTCCACCTGCCCATCTTGCACTCCTCCTTGACCCATCACACCAGCTACTCCTGTCCCAGTCCCTCCACCTGAACCTCAGCACTCCCACTTTTTCCTCTTCTGCTTGTCCCCAGGCCTGACACCTCTCTCACCCATCTCCACTGTCCCCTTCCCTACTCGCCCACCCAATTCCTCTTGCCTGAACTTTTTTCCTCTCGCCCCCTCTACTTGCCATCCCCGAAATCCTCCCTCTTACTGCCTCCTTCTCCTCCCATCTCGCTGTCCCTGCCCATCCCTCCGAGTTCCCCCTCTTTCCTTCTGTCCTGTGGGAGGAAACTGTTTACCCCTGAAGGTGCTGCCACTGGACACCCTCCCACCCTGCCTTGCCCATTCCCCTTACCATTGTTCACCACCTCCCACCCGGGCCTTCTTCCCCACTGGGGGAGATGGACCTTGGGGACCTGCCTACTCCCTTCATTGTTCCTTTCCTCCCTTCATGCCCCACCACCATGGCTCCCCTGCTGTCCCCCCCCCCCGCCTCCAGGATCTGCAGCCACTCTACCATCTCCCATCATTACCCTACGAAGCCCCTCCCTCACTAGCACAGTCATCTCCTGCCTCAGCTGGCACACCTCTACCCTCAGCTGTCCAGTACACCTGCAAGCCAGGCACCCCTCATCTCCCAGAGAGTTCCCAGAAACATTACTGCCCCACACCCCCTGTACCCTACAACCCTACTTGCCTCCTCTCCACATATTACGTTCTAGGCACTCCTTAGTAATCCACTAGCTATCCCCTTTATCCTCATGGAACTTAAGCCCTGGACCTGGATAAATGGTGTTCTTAAAAGCAATGGCCCCTTCCCTCCCCATCAATCAATTAGAACATGGATGGGAGTGGTTGAAGAACTGCACCCGAACTTCCGCTGTGAGCACCACCTTAATGGCAGCCTGAACCTAGAGCTCCGACCTGCTGCTAGCTGAATCCACCTGAATCTGCGGGTAGTTTGAACTATCCAGACCCCAAATTAAAAAGGAAAACTTATAAATGTCATGTAGACACAAGTTGAAGGACAAATCTAACAGCCGGACCACCAAACAGACTAAGACGCTGCTCGACTACATGTTGCCAGCCTCGGCCAGCACATCCTTGGCCTCGCAGTGCTCCATACAGGACCCAGACATGTTGGAAGAATCATATTGTATTATCACCTCTAAACAGTTGTGTGCTATGCTGCAGAAAATGAATGCAACACTGGAGAGGCTGGAAACCAAGGCCCTGGAGGACCGCCGAAAATTAGAGCTACTAGTTAAAAAAAAAACTGATTGGCTTGAAGAGGGGCTCTCCGATTACTCAGCCGCTTCAGACATGCACAATTCTGCCCTATTAGACCTGCACCGAAGTGTAAAACAGACTCAATTATACAGGTTCCTAGTTGGTAACTATCAGTAATTCAGTAAAGCCAACACACTATTTCTTTGCCAAATTAGTTGTACTTTATTATGATAGTATTGATAAGATTAGCCAGAAAAATCCTATTGTAACAATAAAAACACACCCTGACAGGATGAATAGTTGTAATACACAAAAAGAGTGCATGCAGTCTGGCATAATTTGTAAATTAACTGTTATTTACCCAGTACACAAAAAGAAACCAAAACAATCCTATTTTAACAATAAGAATGCATCCTGTCATGATTAATAATCCTAGTTTACAAAAGGGAACACATGTTAACATTATTTTTAAACATCAGGTAGCCCACCACTACCTGGGTGTTCTTGTTACAATTTAGTTATAAAACAGCCATTGGGGCAATCCCAATGGGGTGTTTCTAACTTGCAATCTAGACAGCTAGTAATATTTGCATTACAGGGCTACAGATTTTTCAGAGAAAATGGAATTATACTCAACTTCCTCTGGGTCCCGAGCGCTATGGCCAGTTAGATATCACCATCTTCTTTCCTCTCTGAGCGACATTAGACCTGACAGTTCGCTCTCATTTATACCCAACCTGTTTTCATTAAAAAGGCAGAACTGGAATTTCCCCAAAACTACCTTAGCAGATTTAAACACAGACGATATGTCATTCAACAAGTCATAAGACTTGGGTTCAAAAATACATTGGCCATAAGATACCTTGATCATAAGATACTTTTGACACTTTGCCAAGACATACTGTCATTCTTAAATGGAAAAACAAGTAATCAAAGGATTTTTATGTATCAAAAATACTTACTTTAGGATACAGAAAACCTGCGAGGGGATGTGGCTGTTCCAAAAATAATTGGCTTACAGATAAAACCCAGACAGTGGCCAAATTGCATAGTAATCACAAGATGGGGAACTTCAATCATCAAGACCAGCTGCGGTTACTAGCAGTTGCGTTCTTGTCTCGGCTGTAACCTTTTAAAAAGACATGTTTTGGTACACAGTATTTTCTGCTGAATAGGGCAACTCCAAGTTAGACCTTGGTTTTGTGCTTAGATTTATTTTATTTTCTTCATTTTAACCATTAACCTTTTAAAGTCTTACACATACATGCATATTAACTGACATGGTGGTATCATTCATTTACTTAGCCACTTGCAGCCATTGACTAGCTAGCCATATTAACTTATGTGTTGGCCTCATTCAGTCATCCATTGGCCATTTGCATTTTCTGCAAGCCTTTTACACCTTGCCATGGTCAACTGTATGTATGTATGTGTGTGTGTATGTGTATGTGTGTGTGTGTGTATATATATATATATGTGGCCATCAGCAATTATATATAACTGAACTTGTATGTACCTGAGCCCTGGGGCCCCTTGACAAATTCAACAGAAGGTAGCAACAACTAGAGATCAGACTGGAGAACCGCAATAGGCGGAATAACATCTGCATTCATGGCTTGCCCGAGGGGACCAAAATGGCTCCTATACCCACATTTTTGGAATCCTTTCTTACTGAGATCTTAAACTGGCCGTTGGAAAAGCCCCTGAATATCATCAGAGCCCACCGGTCCTTAGTACTTTGTCTGAGAGACACAAAGGCCTGCCCACGTTCAATTGTTATTGCATTCCTAGATTTTCGTACCAAGGTGGAGGTTTTAAAGCTAGCCTGGGCAAAGAAGGAAGTCATCTTTGGAGATACAAGACTTTTCTCCAATCAGGATTATACTCCCCAGCTCTTGGCCCAGAGAATAAAAGTGTTATCAGTGGTTAAATCACTTCAACTCAAAGGCATTAAATTGTTTGTAGACTATCCCGCTAAATTGAAGGTACTCACGGAGAATGGACTACGGAGGTTTCCTGATTTACTGGCCACACAGAAGTTTCTCCTTTGCCTGGACGTGGAGGTGCCACAGGATCCCACCCAACAGCAGAAGGCCCAACTGGAGAACAGGTCCTGGCAAGTGGCCGGCACGGAAGAGTAGGTAGACACATCCGGTGTGTGGGATGCAGTTTGGTCCCATAAAGAACCCCTGGCTACACTGAATCGTGCTGCAGAAGACGTGGCCCCAAATGGCTCATCCTCCCCATTCAGAAGTAGATTCTGAAGACACTCCTGCATGGATAGACTACCTTTAATATCCAGAGGTTTATAATATATAGGACAGCGAGTGACATTTGTTTAATGACCCCAGAGTGATGCAAAGCTGAACCTCTGTGTATTGGTGAGCACTGGGGAAGCTCAGACTTTTCGAACAGAACCACGATTGTATAATTGCCATATAAAAGGTGTATAAAATGTGGGAATTGTTTGGGGTTACATTTACAGAGAGGATAGGGAGGAGGGGCGGGGGTTCTCATCTCAGGTGTCCCGGGGTGGGAGAGGAGGCTACTGAAGGGCGGCGGGTGGCACCTTTGAAGGTTGCTGCTATAAGAGGGGGTTGTGGATGATAGCTGAAACAGAGGCCAAGAACCAGCCAATTCAAGAAACAGGCTTCATTAAGATAGCAGGTTTTGGAGAGACCCCAGCGACTAGATTGCTGATCAGTTTGATAAGCACTAGTGAGGGGCCCTATGTTAATTAAACCTATTAAACCTATACAGGGGATGTTCTTAAATACAGACTCTGGAGGTCAGTTTGGCCCGTCCTCAGGGTAGGGCCACTAACGATGAGTCCAACAAATAAAACTGTCCTGCTGGTTGGATTCAAAGGGATACACCCTGAGACTACACCACTCAAAGCCTGGAGAGCTGGTCCCATACAAGCTTTATAATTTTGGTTCCGGCGTCCCCAGGCTCCGTCCTGAAGCATTTATGATAGGAGACACCTGTTATTAGGTGTCAGTTTCGGCAATGTGCAGCCCCTGATAAGTTGCCACACTGAGTAGCCCGGGGGAGCCTCCCCCTCGACGTGGGATGATGCCTGGGTAGGGCATGGATCGGCGCTCCCTCCTTCCTCCGGTATGTGCCTCAGATATAGGGGAGATCCATTACCTTTTTTCCCCCCTACCCGATCATATCTCCAGACGCTAACCCTGACTACAAGATTGTGAACAGTTATACTACAGCGGTATGGTTGGGAAAACTTGCGGCTCAGGTTAACCAGAGTTTACTACATCTTATCTCTGGTGCTGTAGCCATTCACTGCCCTTCTGGCTAGCGGGCTGATTGGTAGCCCAAGTCAGACAGAAGGCCCAATCATAGTGGGTCTTCGACCACACCTCAAAAGCCATAGTACTGAAGAGTGTGGGAATAGGGTTAATACACCTTGAAGTTATAAACACAGGATACTAAGATTATCAGGTTGGTTATTGTTACACTGTTTTGTTATTTGTTAATTGTTCTATACAAATGTTCAAAGTCATTTAAACAGGTGGGTGCTTCTCTTCCCCCCCCCCCCACAGAGTAGTCATTTGGTCTCCCCCTTATGGAGATGGCTGACCTAAAGGTTATGACATTTAATGTATGAGGGATCAATAAGTCCAGTAAAACGGGCCAAAACATTGCAAGAACTCCAAAGGCAAAGGGCTACAATAGCATTTTTAAAGAGACTCACTTAACGGCTGCTGAACACCTTACATTGAGGAGATTGTGGGTGGGACAGGTATTTTCCTCACATTATCTGACCACCCCACACCATAGAGGGGTAGCCATCCTGGTTCGGTGAGATGCTCCGCTAGTGATCTCGGATGTAAGAACAGACCCGGAGGGTAGGTTTGTCCTTTTAAGGGGAACTTACAGGGGACAGGAGTGCACCCTAATGAATATATATATATATATATATATATACACACACACACACACCCCAAATGAGGAGAAACCCCGCCTCTCCTTCTTAGAGAAAATAATTAAGGAATGTGTGGTGGACACACAGAGCTTGGTAATAATAGGAGGGTATTTTAACGAGGTAATACAATCAGAGGTGGACCGTTTTGGGGAGAAACCAGGGAGGTGTTACTAGAACAGGAAAACTTCTTTCGAGATTGAGTCAGGAGCTGGGTCTTACAGAGAGCTGGTGATTTATGCATCCCAGGGGCAGGGATTATACTTATTCTTCCCCCCGCCACAAAGGTACTCTAGGATATATTATTTCTTGGTCTCAACTAATTGGTTTCAGAGATTATGCAGCTGTGAGATAGGATACATAGCCCTCTCTGATCATGCCCGTAGCACTTGGGTTATCCACCACATTGCCCCTCCCCCAAGAAACCTGTTGGAGCCTGAATGTTAGTCACCTCACCAGGGATGATTGCAAAGAAATGAATGAGAGTATAATCCAGAGGTTTGGCCAGGACAATCCCGTTAGGGGACACGGCGGCGGGTATTGGATGGGACACCCTGAAATGTTGTTTAAGAGGAGAAGTAATAAAATATTCAGCTAGACTTAAAAGGGAACGAACACACACTAGATTACAGTTAGAACAAAAATTAGTCTAGTTAGAATCCTCCCATCAAGATAATCCTGACACACAGATAACTGAACAACTAGATAGGACGAGAACAGAGCTGAACCAATTACTGGATATACAGATTGAAGGAAAACTGAGATTTGCCAGACAGAGGTATTACGAGAATGGGAATAGAGCTGGGAGACAGCTGGCCTGGCAGTTGCACAAAGAGGCGGTTACAGGGCAGTGATACGCATAAAAGAGGGAAGGGGAATCTCCCCTGTTACTTCTCCGGAGATTGTAAAGAGATTTGCAAAGTTTTATTTAGATCTTTATGATACAGCCACCCACAAGATCACCAGCTCAGAGTACAGCAGTTCTTGGACACTCTCCCTATACCTGCCTTGTATGACTCTGCTAAACTTGCTTTGAACGCCTCGATTACTAAAACAGAAGTACTAGCTAAAATCAAAGATTCCAAAAATGGTAAGGCCCTAGGGTTGAATGGCTTTCTGGCCGAATTTTATAAAACATTTCATCAGAAATTAATAGATCCACTGGTAGCAGCGTATAATGAAATTCTAACAGGTCAGGAACCAGTCCCACCGTCATGGAACTTGGCACAGATATCAGTAATACTTAAACCAGATAAGGACCCAGAATGTTGTAGCTCTTATCGCCCTATCTCACTGCTCTCGGTGGACATGAACATTTTTACGGGAATTTTGGCTGATTGATTGTGGTGTATTATGGTTGATATACAACTCTGCAGTCTAACAGGTTTCATCTCGGGAAAGTTCCTCCAAGATAATACATGCTGGTTGCTTAATATTATCTCAGCTCAACGCCACTCTACCTCCTTCCAGTTAGCCATAAGTATGGATGCTGAAAAGGCATTTGATAGGGTGGATTGGACTTTCATGACTTCCACCCTGTCTAAATTTGGACTGGGAGAGAATTTTATCTCGGCAGGATCTGCCCTTTATAACACTCCGGAAGCTAGAGTCAAAGTAAACGGCTTTCTATCAGACCGCATACCTCTAAGGAGAGGCACCAGACAGGGCTGCCCTTTGTCCCCTTTGATCTCCGCTTTAATGCTAGAACCGTTGGCAATCTGGATTCGGTATAACCCAGACATTAGGGGAGTGATGGCAGGAGGAGTTGAACAGAAGGTTGCACTTTATGCTGATGACTCTGTTCTTTTTAAGTGACCCCCAGCGTTCTCTACCCCATCAGTTAGAGACATTGCTTAAATGTGGCGCCCTGGCGGGATGCAAAATAAATTTATCTAAATTGGAGGCCATGGTACTCAGCGGTATACCCCTAAAATGTTTAAAGAAAATTTCCCTTTCACTTGGGCTAAAAAGAACATGTTTAGGTATCTAGGTGTCCAGGTCTTGTCTGATACATCTAAACTATTCAGAAATAACTATATTAAACTATATAACACCATACAAGCGGACCTGGCATGCTGGAACCTTTTGCTCCTTACATTGTACGCAGGGCTTCAGATAGGATTTTTTGGGATGAGTACCGTACTCCTCATTTTGAAAGTGAGGCGAGTAAAACCAAATTCAGATGCGTACAAATGTCTGGACAGAGTGGGGCGAGGAGTACATTTCTAAAAACAATGCAGTTTTTTTCTGGATAAGAATTGATCAGGGACCGACAATGCTGCGGATAATGTCGGCAGGTAGGAGTAATTTACTGGCCAGTTTTGAAACAGAGTGAGTAAAACAAGATTGGGATGGGTATAAGTACTGTAAATCTGGAAATAATTGCTCATTTTGAATCACCAGTTGTGTTATGAAGCAGAATTCTTTGGAGTGTGGGGTATTTACAAATGTTGGGTGAGTATCGATACTCATTCAAAAAAATTTCTGAAGAGTATTTACTAAAATTAGGTGAGTAAAATAGGTCGGTACTCCCATTATCTGGAGCCCTGTATGTATGGCAGGATACACATGATTAAAATGAATGTGCTCCCAAGATTGTTTCTTTTTCAGACCCTTCCGATTATTATCCCCCTATATTTCTGAAACCAATTGAATAAAGAAATATTGAAGTTCATCTGGTCAGAGAAGCTCTCCAGAATATCGATTAAAACACTAAGGAGATCTAGGGAGGGAGGGGACTTGGGTCTCCCCTACTTGTATTACTACTGTTTAGCTGCACAGGGGGCACAATTATGTATGTTGGTGAAACAGAGGGAGAGTCGGGATGGTATCCCATAGAAGCAGAGGCCTTGGAGGGGGGAAAAAGTCTGGGCATTACCCACCACTGTCATTGCTCCTCAAATATGGTCGCTACCCTCCAATCCGTGGGTCAAACACTCTTTCCGAGTGCTGCTACAACTATGCAAATTAACCTATACCCGAATACTTTAGGTCCCCTTTCCCTTATCCGACATGAGGATAGCTTTATCCCTGCAAGACTGGATCCGGGGTATGCTTTCTCGGAACATAGGGGCCTCACTACATTTGCACAACTCACAGACAGAACAGGGCGTCTCACCTTTGCTACCCTCCAAGAGTGATTTTCCCTTCGCAGGGAAGATTTTTTCAGATACTTACACATCAGGCATTTCATCAATACAGAGGACAATCTCCAGATGATATGCAGAGACTGGACATCTTTGGAGGTATACTGATGGGACTCCATTAGAATTCAGGATAAGTCGAGATATGTATCAATATTATACACGGTCCAACTCTTCCCCAACCCACCCTGTAGAGATACCCGTATTGGAGGAGATTAGGGAAAGATGGGAGCGAGAGAGCGGATAGATAATACCTAGAATGGACTGGTCCTGGAGGTTTAGGCGAGGATGGCAAGTTGCGTCTTCCTCGGTGTGGAGGGAATTTAATTGGAAAATAATCTCCCGCTTTTTCAGAACCCCCACTATCACAAAACGCTTTAATCTACAGGTGACACAACAGTGCTGGCGCCTCTGTGGGGCACCTAGGGGCTCACACTACCACATATTTTGGGGTTGTCACAAATTGGATCAGTTTTGGAAACAAGTACACAGAGTCACAGAACAGACGGCAGGTTTCCCCTTCACATTTCAAGATTTGGTATTGGGACTCCCAACCTTATCTAAGTTATCCACTAGGTTGCTGGCTTTCAAGCAGACAAGACAGACCATTTGGCCTATTCTGCTGGCTCTTTAGTATGTTAGTAAAAAGAGAAAGATAGTGGAATTAAGTCAGATTCTGAAATGCATTACAGCCAAGTGGCTAGCATGAACCCCATCTCTGTCACGATGGATCTCCAGGGTGGATGACCTGGAAAGAATGGAGAGTATCATATATACAGTCCACTTGGAAAAAGAGAAATTTTCAGAACTCTGGCACCCATGGCAGTTTTGGGAAGAGACTCTTGGGAGGGAAGCATTGCGGGAAGGAGAAGATGTGTGAGAGGCAATATAACAAAACCCATTGGAAGGAGAATAGGTGGTTAGTTTAATACATGGCTCTAATGTTGTATATGACACATAGTACTGTTTAAGTCAAAGTTATGGGGGGAGAAGGGAGGAGAATGGAGAATGCGCCCAGAGGTTGTATACTTGTAGAAAAACACACAAAAGAGAACAGACTATCATTATGATTTTGTTGGAGTTGGTATAGGCTTCTTTTTTGTTATGATTATACCAAAAATTGTTTTCTCAACAAAGACCAGATTTTCCACTGAACAGTTAGCAGAAACGCGGATATCACTGCACGAAACTGTATCCATCATTTTGAGGTCCTGGACTTCCTGCAGTGTAATTTCTCTCCAAGTCTCTAACATCATTTAAAGTGGATTTCCGTCAAAAAGGTTTAACAACCTCAAGTTTGATAGTTTAAGATGAGTTATATTGTTCTTGATGTGTTCCTGATGATATGTTGTATATGATCTAAATGTTGGATGCTTTTTAATATCAATAAAAGATGCTTGAGTAAAAAAAAAAAAAAACTGCACCCAACCCACCCCTTCCTTTCCACTTGACTACCTCAATAACAGCTTTAATGCCTAGCCACCCTTAGGTATACACTGTCAACCTTTTTACTGTTTCTTGCCCACTAGCTCCCCTTAGGCTGACTCCAGATAGGGAGTAACTGAGACCCACGCTAACCTAGATGTGACCCGCATGAGTTCCAACTGAAACTCCTACATGCTGACTCCCCTGTAGTCTGACCTTAGATAGAGAGTAGCTGTGGCCCGCAAGTAATGCTGCTGTCCACTCCTCCTAGCTGACAGATAGCTGCCCTCCCCTTCTGTTACTGTTAGACTAGTTGTAGGTCTTCCCTAGGTAGGGACTACCTGTAGCCCCTACCAGAGTTCTCTGGTGTCCAACCCCAGCTACTTAGTAGCTGCAGTTCTTATTGAACTTGCACTTCTTTCCCCCTTGCCTTACCTGTATTACTAAGCACATGCAGAGTTATGTTCTGTGTTCCTAAGCACGTGTAGAGATATGTTCTATGTCCTGCTGCATACTAGGAACCAAGCTTCAGGTGGCTGATAGTGATAGAGATTTAGATGTGTTGATCGGCAACCTGAAGAGTAGAACTCATTGTAAACAGGTAGAAAATAGAATTAACCATTTAACCAACTGCATTAAGCAAGACTTTTTTCCCAAAAGTTAAGCTGTTTTATTGTCTCTTTACAAGTCATATATAAGACCTCACCTCGACTGTTGTACATAGTTGGAGTACCTATCTAAAAAAGGGTAATGATCTGCTTAAGAGGATACAACGTAGATTTACCAAGTTAATCCTTAAGCTTGGGTCCAAACTGTACGAGGAAAGACTTGCAGATTTGGGCCTATGGTCCTTGAGGCAAAGGAGACCAAGAGGGGATCTCTTATTTCTGTACAAGTTGTTAGAACATGCAGATCTATTTAATGGGTTGGGTTTATAATTTAAGGACCAGAACCATTACCTGAGAGGCCGCAAACACCAACTAATAGACTGCACACTTAGAACCGATCTTCGAAAATACGCCTTCCTGCCCAGAACAATTAGAATGTGGAACCAGTTAGCGGATATTGTTGAAGCAGCTAACCTTGCTAGTTTTATGAACAGAGTGGACAAATTCCTCCAGGGTAACCCTTGTAGTTACTACCACTGAGCAGTGGGACAGTTAGTGTGGGCTCATGCTTTCTACTGTCCTAAATCCACAGTATCATCCACAGTATTATGTTCTCTCACAACAGTCTTGATTAATTTTATTTGGTTATTTTATTTATTTAGTTTTTGTTGACCGGGTGAGTGCGCTAGCCAAAAAATGACTATTGTCAGGCACGACCTGGGAAAGTACAGGACAATTTATCAAACATGAACATTTCACAAGTGCATAACAGCTTAGGTATCAACTTTGTACATGACAGCAATAGGTATAACTTAGTTCATACCAGAAGAACATGAATACAAGCCCTTTCTGAGCACTTAACCACATTACAAATTGTTTATCTTAGAACACCTCACAATAGAGTGCAACAACATATAGAGAAAAATAAACGAGAAAATGGGAGTTTTTAACTGAAGCGTAAAGAGGGAAAGACATGGAGGACCAAGTAGAGATCAAGTCGGATCAAAGCAAGTGCATGGGTCTGACTGGGATAGATAACACCATAATTTAATTTTAAAATGATGGTGAGATGCTGACCGTTTTAGATCTTGGGGAAGAGTATTCCAAAACAGAGGAGCCGTGAGCTTAAATGCACCAGCACCCTTGGAAGTGTGACACCTAGGAACATTTAGTAGTGCTTTGTCAGCAGATCATAGCCCATGGGAGGTGTGGAGGGTAAGTAATGTTTCAAGGGATGCAGGGGTGTTAAGCCTGATAAATGAGTCGCACAGGGAGCCAAGATAGTATTGCCTAGATGCAGAAGGGGAGAGCCACCCCAGGTCACTGTAGAGCTGACAGTGGTGCTTCAGTCGGGATGATGAGATGAAATGACAGATATTATTGTATGCGATATCCCATTTTTGTAGTGAGGTTTTGTGCGCTACAGTAAGGATAGGCGAGCAGTAGGTTGGTGCAGGAAGTAATACCCCTCTGGCAGTGGCCAACTTTACGGACAGAGTTAGCATGTGGCTAGTCTTGTAGGCAACACCCAGTCTACTATTAACTGTTTTACAGGTGGATTGAATGTGAAGGTTTAGATCCAGTGGTTGATCAAGCATAACACCAAGGTAGTTAAAAGACGTGACAGTTTCAAGTTTGGACCCTTCTTTGTCATAGATCATTGGGGACGACGTACTACTGTAGTTCTGAGTTTCGGGACCGATCCTAGCAAATCCTAATGATGCTTGGGTTGCTTTCCCATCTCCACACCAAGACAGAGTTGTTAAAACTTTTGACTGGTTCTGTACAGTTCTCACCTCCTTTAGAATAATTCCGTCTAAAATTCATTTCTCTCCTCCCTCGGAATACCTTTGTTTAAAATCCAGTTCCCTCCTACAGAATACCTTGGTCTAAAATTCATTTCTCTCCTACCTTAGAATACCTTGGTCTAAAATGTTGGCATGGAACCTTGTTTTCCTCTTCTTGCCTGGAAAACTTTCTTTATGTAGTATTTTAATTCATGGGCAGGGAGTGAACATTACAGAGCAGCAAAAACTTGTCTTGCGGACTCCATTTTTTTCACACAGAAATTCTTTATTTCGTACATTTGTGGGAAGAGGTGCCTTTCAGTGGGAAGTAAACTTTGGGATCCATTCTGTGTGTGCTTTGTGGGGCTGGTCACAACATACAAAATCACAAGGTTGGAGAGATTTAAGCAATATACCACGAGAGGGTGTGGGCACTGGCAGGGATTTACCCATGCCTGGTGTGTTTCAGTTACGAGGCCATGAGCTGAGTGAGGGAACCACACCAGAAGTGGGTAAATCCTGCCATCACCCACACCCTTGAGGGGCATATTGCGATTATACAATGTGCCCCTTGTTTGTTTTGATTAAAAAAGGTGATGGAAAATATTTTTCTTACATTTTTAGTTTTTTTTTCCTTTGAATTTGTTGCTGCCTGAGAATAAAATAGTGCAGGGCTGGTAGGGCTTTCCGTATCTGCACATGTGCAGTGTTGAGCTGGTAAGTGGAGTGGAGAACGCTGCAGTCCGCGAGAGGGGACAGTGTGAAGCAGCAAGGAGTATGCGACCTTGAGGTGACTGATTTTATAGGTGATCACTAGAAGACAGTTCAGTGGTGTTGGAGCTTTGTTTTTATTTATTTAGTTATTTATTTATTTCAGAGTTGTCGGGAGGAGCAGCTCTATTTTCAGCAGTATAGCTTAGAGGTTAGAGTAACGAGCTGTGAATGAGTTTGGTACATCCAGCAGACAGACCTGGGTTTGATTCCCACAGCCTCCACTTGCATACTGTGTGACTCTGAGCAAGTCACTTAACTTCCCCAGTGCTCCCGGGTCACCCCTGAAAACACACCTGTGCCTAGTGGGCCTTACCCGGTTACCAAAGAATAAAATAAAAAAATAAAATTAATTATTTTTGGTTTTGAGTTTTGCGATTAGCGGGCAGTTCAGTGGGGGATCATTGTAGTGGTGAGGAATTTTGATGCTGAGGTGTCTGAGCGATACTCAGTGGGCAATAGATGAGGCTGGCTGGTACTGGCACTTTTTCCTGTGGGGTGATGGCACGATATACATGTTGTAAAGCGTGCCAGCCAGCCAATCGGCTCTATTTTGAGACCTGTTGTATAATGTAATTTAACTCGCTTTTGCCTAAGAGCAGCTTCTTTTCTGCTGAGCCTACAACCTCCGCTTTTCATTACATTGAAAAATCATTCCCCTAAACATATGTGACTGACAGTTACAGAATCAGCTACCAGGACTCAAACAGCCAGTAGCGCCAAAGATAGCAGACAGAAAATGTTATTCATGTAGTTACTTTTTGCTGGAAGTATTTTGTCTTCTAGTTACTATTATCAATTAGTTGCTTTTCTGTCTGCCAGTAGTAGGTGTGATGTATAGAACAGCATGTACCTGGAAGCATACTTTACCTGTCTGGTTGTCTTTCCTTTCATACCTCATTAGTATTGTAATCTCACACATTGTGACATCACCAGTGACCAATCTGGCAGAATGCGGGTGGCTCCTCTTGTTGAGTCATCATGATGCTATAATCAGTGAGGTCAAAATGCTGATGAGGTATGATGGGGAGTAGAACTATATATGTCAGCCTCCAGGTAGCCTACTGTTCTAGACATCACATCTAGTACTGCCAGGGAGAATAGCTTCTAAATAACAAAAAGGGAAAATAAAAAGTCCTTTAGGTTTAAAAAGTCCCAGTTGACTACTTTTGAAGGTGCATATTCATTTCAGGTGGTGTACTGGCTTTTTCTGTTTAATTTTGGACAGCCCTGGGATAGTGCAGCTTTCAGTGTTGCCAGAATTGCCGGTACCATACTCCTTTCCTTTGCCAAGTAAGGTACATCAGTTTAACAGCAGTTAGTGCTGAATGCTGGCAGATATTAACTCTCATGGTCCTTTTCTACTCTACCTAGTGCTGTCCATTAAATGATTCCGTTGTTACCGTCCAGCTCTGAGGCCTTCTCTGGCAACCTTTTAGCCCCAAACCACTTGCCTCCACCAACGCCTCCCAACCTTGTTGGTTTTTAAACACAACTGGTAAGGTTGGGCTTCTAGGGACATGGATATGGTGCACTAACCACACTTAGGTAACTCTTCCTTTCCTTTTAGATCTTGCCGTAAGGTCTTCAAATTAAGCTCCTTCCACCCACCTGGGTGGTGTCCTCCTTGGCACTGAACCATGACGTCAGATCTTCCGTTTCGCTGGAAGTATCGGATCTCTTTTGCAGCTGCTGAGTGCAGTGTAGGCCCACCTTGGTCCCGACTATTTCTTTCACAAACAGTGTTAAAATGGAACGTGACTACCAGAAAGTTGGTCCAGGGTTCAAGTGAATTGAAGTTAGCATCGGCCCACTAGTCAAATGGTGGTATTTTTTGTTTGTTTGTTTTATCGGGCTAATAAATAATTTTTTTAAGTAGCCCTGTGGGATTGTACTGGAGAAGGTAATATTTTAATAAATACACTAGCTGGGCCAATAGAAAATCTGTTGGGCTAGTGGATTTTCACAGTCATTATCCCTGCTGGGCTAGTGCCTGCAAAAATTAATTTCAACCCCTGTTCAGTTGTTCCTGTCCAGGCTTCTGGCCCCTTGGTGTCCCTGTCGGGACGGTTGGTTGAGACATGGGTTGACCAGCCAGGCAAGGTTTTTCTTAACCTGGTCGACCCATTATCAGAGGACAGTGGGGACAACTTACTTTTGAACACCCTGGCCCTCTTGGCTGTCTCAGGAAGAGCCGGATAAGCCTGCTGATCTGGTTGCCTCCCCTCTGGAGATTAGCCCCTCGGCAGTCCCTTGGGGCCTGGCTCCAGTTGATTACACAGTGCCTTCCCCATTGTTTCCTTCCCAACAACCCAACCATTGTCGGTCGTGGTCCCTGTTGAGATCTCGATCTGGCTCCGATCGAGATCAAGGGAATCTCGATTACCACTCTCAGCTATCAACCAAGAAGCGCCATTGGCACTATTCATTTTCCTCATCTTTGGATGAAGACAGGCTCTGCTGCAAATTGCGGTGTTGTTACAAAGAGCTGGTGTGGTGGCAGTGAATCCTCGGCAATGGCCGAGCCTCACCTCAGCCTCTGGGGCTCCCATGGTCACCTCTGCTATGGCCGGCTCCAGTCACACTGGTCGAGCCAGCGCTTGCTTCTTTTCCCATTTGGGTGGAGCCTCCGCAGCCCTTGCACATGGCCCCTTCCAAGGCTGTCTACACAACTTCTGGTCTCCTCGGTCGGATCTCCATCAAAATTACACATTTGGATGAGCCCTGGATTGTCCAAGAGGAGTCTGGGTTGAGGGTAGTGTTTTGAGGAGTCTTTTGAGTCAGAGAACTCATCCAGGCACTCCCTTCGGACTCTGGCCTTTGACTGGGAGTCCACCGAGGAGCTCACCACTGAGCAAGGAGTAGTCTCCTTCGGGGCTTTGCTCTGACTGATCTCCGAGTCCATGGGGATCCCATTAGAGCCAGTCCAGAAGCAGGCCTAGTACCCCCTGACTGAAATCCTGGACTGGTATTACTCCCTTCTGGTTGCCTTCCCGGTGGCAGAAGCCATTCTCAGTCCCGCTCTTGAGTGGTGCCTTTGGCCCATACGGTCTGCAAGTATGTAGTTTCTACCGGGTCTCTCCCTGGTTTCATTGACCATTCTTCGGCTGAAGGATTGCTGGCAGACTCTGTGTTCTGGCAAACAGGCAACGTCAGGGATGTTAAGCTCCCCCCCGCGACAGAGTCCAAGAAACTGGACCACGTGGCTAAAGAAGTCTACGCTGCTTCCTCCCTGGGCTTTCGGCAGGCTCTCAACTGTTATGATAGCCAGCTTCACCCATGCTCTTATGGGTGTCCTGGACCAGGTTCTTTTTCGCCTCTTTGCAGACCTGCAGTTGGCAGATAAGATGGTCTGGGATCAGGGACATTCTGTTGCCAAACAGCTCCAGATGGCCATGTACATCAGCGACTCTTGCGCCCGGTCCGTGGCTGCTGCAGTCGCCCTATGGTGCTGTGTTTGGCCACAAAGCTCCACCTTTGTGGCAGATACCCAACATAATTTAGCAGGTGTTCCCTTCTTGGGTACCAACCTGTTTTGTCCGGGAGTGAATGCTTACCTCACTCGGATTGAGAAATCCAGTGCCACCCTGGATTCCGTAATGCTCTCTCAGATGGACTCTAAGGGCAAGAAACAGAAAAAGATGCCCTTTTAGATTTGTCCCTACCCGGTGTCACAGCCCAGACCACAGCAGCCCCAAGCCTGGTGGCCTAAGCCTAAGCCTGCCGTATCTGGCTCTAAGAAGTCTGGAGGCTGGGGAGCTGGCATTCCCCTTGTGGCCTGTGCTGGAGCCTCCACCAGGCCTGCCCAGTGATGGGTTGGGGGTGTCACTCTTCTGCCCATCCTGTTCGAGCCTTGTGTTCCCATGGTGGGCCAAGCGGTCCTTATCTGCCGTCAAAAGTCTTGTGTTTCTATGAACAGGTACTTTTGCTCAGTATTCACCAGGGAAGGGGAGGGTGAAGGACTGAGACTCAGTAAGAGAGGTATTCGGGGGAGGGAGGTAGATACCAGCCCATTCACGGTGGAAAGAGTCCTACAAGAACTCTGGAAAATAAAAGCAGATAATGCAGTGGGGCCAGATGGGATCCACCCCAGAATACTAAAGGAACACAGGGAAGTGGTGGCGGAACCACTGGCTGCCCTTGTCAGCGCATCACTAGAGACAGGAGAGGTACCTGAGGACTGGAGGAGGGCAGATGTGGTCCCGCTCCACAAGAGTGGAATCAGAGAGGAGGCAGGCAATTGCAGGCCTGTAAGCCTGACCTCAGTAGTGGGAAAACTAATGGAGTCCTTACTTAAGGAGAGGATTGTGAAGTTACTGAAGGGTAGCGGGGCACAGGATCCAAGGCAGCATGGATTCTCAGCAGGAAGGTCTTGTCAGACGAATCTTATAGATTTGTTTGACTGGGTAACTAGGGTGGTAGATCAGGGAGGGGCGGTGGATGTAGCCTACCTGGATTTCAGCATGGCTTTCGACACCGTTCCACACAGGAAATTTGCTAAATAAATTGGGGAACCTGGGAGTGGGTCCTACGGTAGTAAAGTGGGTTGGGAACTGGCTAAGGGACAGGACTCAGAGCGTGGTGGTAAATGGCATGAAATCTGAGGAGAGGGAGGTGACCAGCGGGGGTGCCACAGGGGTTGGTGCTGGGGCCAGTCCTATTCAGTGTCTTCATTAGCCACATTGCAGAGCGTGTGGAGGGAGAGGTGTGCCTCTTTGCAGATGACAGCAAGATCTGTAACAGAGTGGACACACTAGAGGGGGTGGAAAAAATGAGAAAAGATCTAAGCCTATTAGAGGAGTGGTCGGGTGTCTGACAGTTGAGTTTCAGTGCTAAAAAGTGCAAGATCATGCATCTGGATCACAGGAATCCAAGGGAGGAGTACAGGATGGGTGGAGAAATTCTGGCCACCACAAGTCGGGAGAGAGACTTGGGGGTTATATTTGACGACCTGAAGGTGACCAAACAGTGTGAAAAAGCAGTGGGAGAGCAAACGGAATGTTGGGGTGCATGGAGAGGGGCATAACAAGTAGGAGGAAAGAGGTGGTGATGCCACTGTACAGGTCACTGGTGAGGCCTCAGCTGGAGTACTGTGTCCAGTTCTGGAGACCACATCTCCAGAAGAACATTGACAAAATAGAGGCAGTCCAGAGAAGGGCAACGAAGACTGTACATGGACTGCACCAGAAGCCCTACAAGGAAAGACTTAAGGACCTTAATATTTATTCAATGGAGGAAAGAAGGGAGAGGGGAGGTATGATAGAGGCTTTCAAGTACCTTAGGAGAATAAATAGAGTAGAGGTTGAAAGCATATTTCAGAGAAAGCTGTGCACAAGAAAAAGGGGGCATGATATGAGGCTGAAGGGTGGAAGACTCGAGGGTAATGTTAGGAAGTACTTTTTCACTGAGAGGGTGGTGGAGCCATGGAACAGCCTTCCAGCAGAAGTGGTGGGTGCGAAAACAATATGGGGGTTCAAGAGAGTAAGGGATAGACATAAATGTAACCTGGAGATGTGCAGAGCTGGAGAGCCGTAGATCAAATGGGATCTGGGGCTGCAGCAGTGAGTAGGGAAATGGACAGATTAGGTAGACCGTATGGTCCTTATCTGCTGACATATTCTATGTTTCTGTGTTTCTGGCATGCCTGTTCTGTCATCACATTGGACAAATGGGTGCTCGATGTGGTGGGTCATGGTCTGCCTCTAGACTTTGAGGCTCTCCCACCCTACTGAGCCCATGCCCCACAGGAGGCCGTGGTGTCCCTGGACATGCTGTCCGCCGTTCGGGAGGATGTCTCCAAGCTCCTTGAGAAAGGCGCTGTAGCCCGGATGCCACAGCCAGTCAGGGCTTCGTGCCCAGATATTTTCTAGTTCCCAAATGATCAAAGGCACCCCATATTGCATCTTCAGAGCTCAATTAGTACCTGAGGAAATGTGTAAGTTCTGATGGGCACCCAGAACCAAATCATCCCATCCCTAGAGCGGGACATGTGGTTCTGCTTTCTGGACATCTAGAATGCCTTCTTCCACATCCTGATCCTGCTGTCCCACCGGCAGTTCCTTTGGTTCGCACGGAAGGGTACTGTATGAGTTCCATACCATGCCGTTGAGCCTCTCTTCGGCCCCCAGGATCTTAACCAAGTGCATTGCTATGGCGCCGCGGGGTCTGGGTGTATCCCTACCTGGACAACTGGCTGATTGCTGGTTCCTCTCGGCAGGAAGTGGACCGGTCCAGGGACCTGGCCCACCAGATTTGTTCAGCCCTGGGCTTGCCAGCCAACGCACCCAAGTTGGAACTTCACCCTTGCAGGTTATTCACTTTGTCAGTGCAGAGCTTGACTCCTTGTGGGCCAAAGCCCGTCTCCCAGATGCCATGGTGGTGATCTTACCTTCTTTGCCTGATTATTTCAGGTTGGGCACTCGTGCCTTGCCTGGGACTGCAGCTGCTGAAGTACCCGGCTTCCTGCATCAGCATGGTTTGGTGGGCCCACTGGCAGATGCGTCCCCTCTGCAGTGGGAGCTGGCCCAGCAGTGGTCTTAGTGACTCAGCCACCTGGACTAGCTGGTTACGGTGACACAGCCAATGTGGGATGCCATCCAGTGGTGGTTTGCCCTGGAACATCTGCAGGAAGGAGTCCCATTTGTCTGCCTAGTCCCAACAGTCATTCTGATGATCACTAAATCTCTGGTGGGATGGGGAGTCCACTTGGGAGACCACAGGGGTCGATGGGCTCTGGCCCCCACAGGGGGTCCCAATATCACATCAACCTGCTGGAGCTCTGTGCAGTGCGCCTTGCTCTGATGGCCTTCGCTTCATCCGTCCAGGATCAAATCGTGCAGGTCCAGAAGGACAACACCATGACCATGTACTACCTCAACCGGGAGGGCGGAACACATTCCCTCTGGTTGTGTCGGGAAGACCTCCGTACCTGGACCCTCATACACACTCTGGACGCTGATCTCCTGGCGATCCATGTAGCTGGTGCCTCCATCCAGCTAACGGACGCCATTAGCCGAGTGGACGAGTTGATCGCCTGTTCTCCCAGTGAGGCACTTCCCTGGTTGACCTGTTCACCTCACGGGAGAATGTGAAGCTGGACTGTTTTGTGCCCACCCCCCTACTATGTGGATCACTGCTAGGGGATGCCTTTGTGAGGCCATGGGCCCTGGGCCTCATGCATGCCTTCCCTCCATTACCACTGATCCACAAGGTGTTGCTGAAGGTGTGGAGGGATCCTGGTTGCTCTGGACTGGCCACGCCAGTTTTGCTACCCAAATGTCCTCGGCCTCAGCAGCAGACCTCCGTGGCACTTGCTTCTGTGCCCGGACCTGCCCTCTTGCAGTCAATGGAAGGTTTTGCATCTGGACCTTCAATCCCTGCACCTGACAGCCTGCTTCCTGAGCGGCTAGAGTTCCAGGCTGTGTGTCTCTCTGACTAGGTCCTTCATGTTGTCAAGGCCTCTCGGAAGGAGTTGATTTGCCAATGCCATGCCTTCAAGTGGAAGCAGTTTTCCATTTGGTGCTAGAGCAGGGAGCGAGACCCCCTGTCTTGTCCTGTGGCTAGCATCCTGGACTATCTGTGGCCCCTTTCTGTCAGGCCTGAGGTCAGTGAACCTCAAGGTGCACCTGACAGCCATCTCTGCATACTGGGTGCTGACTGTGGTGCAGGAGAAGGTGGTCAGGTGTTTCTTTAAGGGCCTTGACCACTTGTCCCTGCCGGTGCATGAACCTCCACCACTTTGGAACTTGTTGCTGGTACAGGCAGTGCTCATGGGCAGGCCATTGGAACTGATGCACAGGTGTCGCATTTTTCACCTTTCATCGAAGACCATCTTCTTGGTGGCTGTAACCTCCGCCAGAAGGGTCAGTGATCTCCAAGTGTTCTCGGTGGAGTCTCCATACCTGCTTTTCCACAAGGACAAGGTTGTCCTCCACTCTAACCTGAAGTTCCTTACGAAGGTTGTTTCAGAGTTTCTTCTTAATCAGATGATTAACCCCCTCGATGTACTTTACCAGTCCAGCCTCGGAGGCTGAGCACAGGCTCCACATGTTGGACCTGAGGTGAGCGCTTACTTGCTATGCAGAGCACATGGCTGGAGCTCGGGGGGAGGTTCGCCAATTTTTTGTCACCTATGCTGAAGCCACATCTGGCAAACCAGCAGCCTAAGGCCATGCCCAACATTTTGCTGCAACTGCAGATCTTACTTCGAGAGGGTTTCTGCAGTAGGTCTTCACATATAGGACTGCGCCCCCTGGCATTGGGTCCGAATGGCAAACTTGCAGATAGCAGTCATCAGCGGGGACCGCCCCCGACGTCCGGTGACATGACGTCAGCCCAACTATAAAAGGGGCGGTCCCGCGCCCGCCCTCCAGTACTTTCCCGACGTTGCCGCGGTACGTTCGGCAATGAGATAGAACAGCAATCAAACGTCTGCGTTTTTTGTTGAGGTTTCTTCACCTCATAAATATTTTTCTCTTTTAAATTGTCTTCGATTGATGTCTTCTAGACCGAAGAAGTGCTCAAAGTGCGGCGCCCAAATCCTGCACGGGAACGACCATTCCCGCTGTCTCCTCTACCTTGGCTCCAAGCACAACACAGGAGTGCTCCATCTGCCAGGCCTTCAACCAGGCAACTCGAACCAGGCGCAAGCGGACCCTCCTCGAGGCCCACCTCCTGACCCCAACTGACATCGATGGAAAAGGAGCTCCAGGAATTAAGGGAAAGATCATTGTCGCCAGCCCCAAAAAAGAAGAGCAAGGAGAAGCACCGGGACAGGAGTCAGTCACCACTCGGGAGGCCTACCAAAACCGCGAGTACTGCTTCTGGTACCCCGTCTGCCTCTTTGGGCTGGGCATCTTCTCCTCCTCATGCGGAGACGAGCGGGCAGCTGGGGGTAGCCTTTTTGGAGGTCTCTGTTAACTCGCCTGGCCTAGCCGATAAGTTACCCCTTGACCCTGTTGAAGAGCGCGTGGCTCCAGCCGATTAGTCTAGTGGTGGTCTCCTGGCCACCGCCAGCCTGGCTCGGTCCGATCAGTCGGACGACGGCTCCTCTGTCGCCCGCCCACTCTCCCGACGGGATCCAGTTTGGCCCCTGATGTCGGACAGAGTGAGTGGCACAGCGACATCTCGTCCCATTGGGTTATTCACCTCAGGGACTTGCCACCCGATCCTCAGCTCTTTCTTGCAGCAGGATCACTAACTGACCTGTCATTGGGGTCCTTCCCGGATCTTCCCCCTTCACCAGGTCTACCGCCGTCGCTGGCAGGGGATCCTTCCATGGAGCCTCCTCCCTTGGGACCTTCGGGGGCCCTCCTGGATCTCTCGCCACCTAGTGGTGCTATGGTACATCTCCCGGTAGGACCAGATCTGTCTGGCGGGTTCCCGGGTCCAGAACCCAACGTCCCGCCTCCGGGCGGCCCACCATCCGCTCCGGAGTACCTGACGCCAGGCCATGTGCCCCCGACACCCGGATATCCTGGGTACCCCTGTTACCCAGAAGCATTGCCGGGCTGTCAGTATTCACCTTGGCAATACCCTCAGTACCCAGGCTACCCTAACTTCCAGTCTTCTCCTCCTCCACCCACGGTGCTGGACCACGAGTCGGCTCCCCAGTGGTGGCTGGATGCCAGAACCCAGCTCCTATCGGAGATCAGGCAGTCTGTTGGGGATATTATCCCTCCCAGGGCCCCCCTCCACCACCTCCTTCTGGAGGAGCTTTGGGTGATTTAGTAGTGGGATCTGCTGGGGTGGATCTGTCCACCCCAGTGGCTCTGAGCCCTCCGACTCGGAGCCTGACTCTGAACCTTCGGACCCCAGATCCCCTGTTGAGGTCCCTCCTAAGGAGTCCCCAAGATCTCCTCCAGAAGACCTCTCCTTCGGAGACCTCTTACGAACAATTCAGGCAGCTGGAGGCTGGCCTTCCAAAGAGGTGGACCTGCAACGAAAAAGGCTGGCGGAGCATCTGGATCTTACTACTTCTGATCCCATCCCCATTCCCCCATGGATGGACCCTCATGAGGACCTGGTGACCACAATATGGCAGCAGCCGTCCTCCGTCCAAGCAGTCTCTAGAAAGGCAGATCGCACTTATTATCCCCCGGAAGGGATCCAGCATCTCAACACCCATCCAAAGGCTGACTGCATGGTTATCACTGCCGCTCACGATCGGTCAGCCCAGCCGAAACACCTGAGCTCCTCGCCTCCGGACAAGGACTCTCGTCAATTGGACCAGTTTGGAAGGAAGATCTCTTCTTCTTCTTCTTCTTGCGCCGTTCGGTCCTCAGCTATGTCTCTCACATGGTTGCTTTCCAGAAGGCTTCTCTTTCAGACCTGGAAAAGGACCTCATGTAGGATCAGGTGAAACCCTCAGGAACAAACTCCTGGACAAGGTCGGGATGGGTAAGTCCTCGTGTCGTCACGCACTCCACGCAACGTACAACTCAGTGGACTCGGTGGCTAGATCGGCAGCCACGGGGATCTGTCTCTGCCACCTTTCCTGGCTTCGGATAGCAGGTCTGGCACAGGATGTACAAACTTCCTTTTGGATGCCCCTTTTAGGGGTTCTGTCCTCTTTGGCGGTGATGCCAAAGATATTATCGCAGGACTGCAAGAGAGTGGGCACTCCTTAAGAGACGTGTGCTCTGTGTACTGGACGGGTCACAAAAAGCAGCCTTTTCGCCACCAAAGAAGGTGGAATAAGAACCAGGGTAAGCATCAGGGGAAAAAGACACGCCCCTGGCTCAGGAGAACAAACCCCACAGGCCAAGTTCCCCAACCAGGCCTCTGGGGCAAAGGCTACCCTCATCTTGGCATCCTGACTCCTTTCCCCTCCTTCCGCTCCCTCCCTTAAGTCAGGAGGAACCGGTCGGAGGGAGATTCGGCCTCCACCTTGACGGTTGGAGGTTCATCACCGCAGAGTCTTGGGTGCTTCAGCTCTTCCAGCGGGGTCACTCGATAGAGTTCTCAGAGATCCCAGCCCCTCTTCCGCCAGGATGGTCTTTCTATCCATGGGATCAGGTCCCCTTAGTATCCCAAGAGATCCAGGCACTTCAGCTAAAGAAGGCCATAGAACCCGTCCCTCTAAATCAGATAGGAAGGGGATTTTACTCTGATGTCTTCCTAGTCCCAAAGAAAACAGGCGACCTAAGACCGATCCTGGGCCTCAGCATGCTAAACATCTTCGTCGAGTACAAGAAGTTTCACATGTTGTCTCTTCAGGGGCTCCTTTCCTTGCTCCATCCAAACTCCTGGCTGTGCTCCCTGGATATGCAGGATGCTTACCTGCACATCCCTATCCTTCAGGCCCACCGCCGCTTTCTGTTTTGTCTTTATGGGGAACCACTTTGTTTCATGCTCTCCCATTTGGCCTTTCTTCGACCCCTCGAGTGTTGATGAAATGTTTAGCGGTGGTGGTGCCATCACTACGCCGTCAGGGTATTTATGTCTTCCCGTACCTGGACAACTGGCTCCTCGCAGCACCCTCTTTTTCCAGCCTGAAAGAGTCTCTCTCTTTCACTCTGATCTTGTTCTCTCTCCTGGGTATTACAGTCAGTTTCCCCAAATCCCAGCTAGTACCATCTCAACGTCTCCAGTTCATTGGAGCGGTACTAGATATAGTTCAGAGCAGGGCGTTTCTACCATCAGATCGAGCCGAGACCCTGGTTGCTCAGGCCACTCTCGTGGCCCAGGCTCAATGGATCCCAGCACACTGTGTGCTTCGTCTGTTGGGACTGATGGTAGCGGCCATTTTGACAGTGCCCCTGGCCAGACTTCATATGAGGGTCGCCTAATGGTCTCTCCGAGTCCTATGGGATGAGAGGACAGACGACATGAGCAAAAAGTCATGATCTCCAACAGCCTTCAGAGAGATCTTCACTGGTGGGAGGATCTCTCCAACCTTTCCAGGGGGACAACCTTTCACTCCCCTGTCCTGACCCAAATCCTCACCACGGACACCTCAGATTTGGGCTGGGGAGCCCATCTGGGGATTCACAAGACATAGTGGTCTTGGTCCGATCAGGAGCTTATGCTCCACATCAACATTCTGGAGACTGGTGCGGTTCTTTACGCCTTCCAAGGTGTTCCAGTCACTTCTGGTACCGGGACCACTCCTAGTCCAGACGGACAACATGTACACTGTCTGGTACATCAACAAACAGGGAGGAACTCACTTGTACCCTCTCTGCAGAGAAGCAATGAGGGTCTGGTACTGGGTGATTCAGCACAGCCTTTTCCTGATAGCAGTCCACATCCCAGGTGTAGGCAATGTCCTGGTGGACAGTCTCAGTCGATCAGTAGCCAGGGCTCACGAGTGGGCACTGAAGTCAGAGGTGGTCAAAAAAACTCTTTCTTCGATGGGGTCGACCAGAGATAGATCTGTTCGCCTCCCCATTCAACGCAAAACTGCCCAGCTTCTGCTCGCTTGTTCCCGGGCATGGTGCTTTTTGGTGAGATGCACTGTCTCTCTCCTGGACAGGGAGGTTTCTCTGCACCTTTCCTCTTATTCAGAAGGTGCTGGTGAAACTTCAGCAGGAAGGAGCACACATGATTCTCATAGCTTCTCTATGGCCATGCCAGATTTGGTATCCTCTCTTACAACAACTGGCATCGGAACCTCCGGTCCACTTGCCGCTTTCACACGACCTTCTGACTCAGGAGCAGGGAAGCCTGGTGCACCCGAGCCTTCAGTCTCTCCATCTTCATGCGTGGCACCTGTGGATATAGCGGTCTCCCACTACGGTGTCTCCTCGTAGGTGGCACATATCTTAGTAGAAGCCAGAAAACCCTCTACTAGATCAACGTACACCATGAAGTGGAAAAGATTTTCGATCTGGACCCTAGCAAGGAGTTGGAACCCCTTTTCATGCTCGGCGGTCCAGGTGTTAGAGTACCTCGCACGTTTGTCCGAGACGGGCCTTAGCTACTCCTCCATTAAGGTCCATCTCTCTGCGGTGTCTGCTTACCACCTCCCGGTGGAGGGCAAAACCTTGGCTCAGCTGGAGGTTGCCAAAACCTTTCGGAAAGGCATCCTTCACTTGAAACCTCCGATCTGGAATCTCTGTCACCCCTGGGACCTGAATTTCATGCTCGAGAAGCCGACTTTACCCCCGTTTGAACCAGCTTCTACTTGCATCTTACGCTTCCTTTCACGGAAGACTTTATTTTTAGTCGTGGTCACTTCCGCCAGAAGGGTCTCTGAGCTTCAGGCCTTTGTCTGTAAGGAACCCTATTTAATTTTTCATAGGTACAGAGTAGTCCTTCGGACTAACCCTTCATTTCTCCTCAAAGTGGTTTCAGAAACCACTTTGAATCAGAGCATGGAATTACCAGTTTATTACCCTCAACATTCCAGCAGGGGGGTATACTTGCTGCACACCTTGGATGTGTGCCAGATTCTGAGGTACTACACAAACTGAACTAAAGATGTTCGTAAATCCAACCAACTCTTCGTGGCCTTTGCTTCCCAGTGTCAGGGCAAGGCTATCTCCAAACAGACCATCTCCCGATGGTTAGCCAATTGCATCCACTTTTCTTACAAGAAATATGGGAAGTCCCTTTCGGGGGCAGTCAAAGGTCACTCCATCCGCAGTGTGGCTACCTCTACTGCCTTTTTCAGGAATGTGTCTACTGCAGAGATCTGTGCAGCGGCCATGTGGTTGTCTGTTCACACCTTCACTAAGCATTACAGTCTGGACATTGCCTCTAGGTGCAGAACCGACTTTGGTCTTGTAGTTTTTCAAGGCCTCCTGTCATGATTCCCTGTGGCGACTTCTCCTCCTCCTCTTCTCGGATGCACCTCAGTATTGGTTATTTTGAGGACTGCTTGGTATTTAGTCCTGTATGTGAAGACCTACTGCAGGAACCCTCTTGAAGTAAGATATTGCAGTTATGTAAAAACTTACCGTAACAGTAGATATTCGAGAGAGGTTCCTGCAGTAGGTCTACCTTCCCCCATCTCCTGGTTGTTTTTCCTTTCCTTTTCATCTTGCTTAGTCCTTGGATCCAGAGATGAAACAGGGTCCTAGGAGTCCTTACTCCTACTTTATTCTTACCTTCTCATAAGTCTCCGGTGGAAAAGAACTGAAGGGCGGGCGCGGGACCGCCCCTTTTATAGTTGGGCTGACGTCACGTCACCTGACATCGGGGGCGGTCCCCGCTGATGATTGCTATCTACACGTTTGCCGTTCAGACCTGACACCAGGGGGCGCAGTCCTATATGTGAAGACCTACTGCAGGAACCTCTCTCGAAGATCTACTGTTACGTTAAGTTCTTACGTAACTGCAATTTCTTCATGCACGCTGCCATGTAGCTGTGTAAGCCTGTGAGGTACTTTAAAAGCAGAAAACAACCTGCCACTGAATTGTTTAAACTCCAAAAAGAAAATTGAAGTGCGATTCCCAGAGAACTGCATTGATAAAGCTTTGATTACACTGTCAACGCATGATACCCAGATCCCAGACCCTGAAGGAGCCCATGGAGTGAGAAACGTTGGGCATGGTCAGGGGATCATATTTGATATGCATATGAAATAAGTGTGACTAGTCTTTTGACTTTTTTTTTGCATTATTTGTTTATTGATTTTCTTATAACAAACATATCAACATAATGACATTTACATTACACACACATTAAAATACATAACTTATATACAATCAGTCCATTCTCTTAATCAATCATGCCTTAAAACCAATCACAGATAAATTATTATTCCACCCTCTATCAGTGGGAGGGGAGAGACAAGGAATGTGGAGCTCCAATTTCCCCTTTACCCATAGAAGTTCATCTATAACTCACAAGCGTCCAAGATCTTTCTTATAACAGCCACGCTTCCCTCAACATAATGTTGTCAGCAACTGTAAGAGATGTTAAATATGGCTGCCATATTCTTTGAAACAGTTCCTCCTTATCCTTAATGACATATGTCAATCGTTCCAACGTGAGGGCTTGCAGTATCTATCAGAGCCTTCCATTGAGATATGGTAGGTTTCACCGCATTTACCCAGGTATTAAGGATACAGTGTCTAGCCATGAGTAATACCACTCTGAGCCATCTTTTAACAGGGGGCCCATTCCCCATCTTCTACTACCTCTATACCAAAAAGCAACAATAATGGTGACTTGGCATATTGCTGCCCCGCTATCTTTCGTAACTCTGCTACTATCTTCCCCCAAAAGTCCTGTAATACCGGGCAAGCCCAGAAGTAATGGTAATATGAAACTAGATTGTTATTACATCTAGGGCATACAGGGGATATTGACTGGTTATATTTATGAACAACCAATGGTGGACAATATAATCTATGACAGAATTTGTAGTAAGACTCTTTATATTTATTACACAACAATATGCCCTGATGGAGTTGAATTATTAATTTCCAATTCTCTTCCGATATGGGAGTCCCTAGGTCTCTCTCTCCCAGAGCATTTTAGTGCTCTGTGTCTTGTCTGGAAACCAAGGTTTACCCTCCTTGGCTATTCTTCGAATAGTGCCCTTGGGATTTTTTTGCCCCACAATTATCATTTGTTAAATTTTTTCCCATTTAGACTCCGAGTTTTGTAACCTACCAATAGAACTAATATAGACCCTGAGTTGTAGATAACGGAAAAAATGTTGTCGGCCCAATCCAGTCCAAGCCTGTATATTTTCATATGACTCTAGTCCATCCCAGGTAAACAGCTGTCTTAAACAGTAAACACCCCTTGCCTCCCACTCCTGATATCCTTTATCCTCTACGCGAAGGAGGAACAAGGGGTTCCCTTTCAGGGGCAGAAGTAACGTATCCTGCCATCCCACCTCCCTTCTCATTCCTCTCCAGCTCTCTAAGACTGCCTTAACTAAGGGATTAGGATTGGGCAGATCAAGAAAAGCCCTCCAGCTTCTGACAGTCAAATAGGTGGAAATCCTGCCAGGGCATCCCCTCTCTTCCAAATCAAGCCATCCTGCCTCTTCTGGCCTTCCAACCCAGTCTTGAACATATTAGCATTGAATGGCTGCATGGTAAACTTCCAAATCTGGGAATTGTAGTCCCCCTTTCTCTATTGGTGCTTTTAGTCTAGCCAAACCCACCCTAGGTCGTTTACCATGCCAAATAAAGACAGAAAAAGCCTTTTCTAATTTCTTAATATCCGATTTTTGACTTTTTGATGTACATCCACACGACCCACTCTGGCAAGTGGCACATGGATCCTTGCTCCCAGCGTGCAAGATCTGACATTGCGGGATGGCGCCAAGGAGGATACCACCAGGGTGGGTGGGAGGAGCTAACCTTGAAGACCTTCCAACAAGATTTAAAGTGGAAGGGAGAGCTGCCTAAGTGTGGATGTGCACCATATACCACTACTGGAACTACGGTTACAGGTGAGTAACCCTCATTTGTGGAGTGGGTCCCAAGAGTACTAATCTGTCATCTGATAATATTAGGAAGGATGTTCTGCCCATTAATGTTGCTGCTGTTAATGACTGGGACATGCTGTATGTTCCTCCAGTCTTCCTGCCAGCACTGGGCCTAGCCTCATGCAGAGTGTGGCCCTCCTGTGAAGGAGCAAGATCCTTGGCACTAACAGGCGGTCACTGTGGCAGAAGGCTATGATTCCAATGTCCCCTGGCCTAAAAGAGAGACCACCAACAGCATTTTTCCAGTCCTGGCTGCCCAAGTATGTTTCACTCGACTCCACTCCTGAACTTGGGTTGCCTAGGACATACTACTGCTGGGCCATGAGAAGGCATTGTTAGGAGTCATCTGTTTTAATATGGCCTGGGAGACCACTCTTACTGTTTTAAGAGTGGTCTCACATATAGTCCTAGGGTTTCAAAACCACTCACCTTCCCACAATCTAAAAATGGTGCATGTGACCATTTTTAGAACCATGAGGGCTGTCTTCCTAGCTATATAAACATATGGTAGAGATTCCCAAGTCTTGCAACCAACCCTAAGAAAGCAAATGCAAGACATTACGTTCAGCCCCTCATATTATCTATTGTCTCCACAAAAGTAATAGTAGTGGAGACTGTCCATGTTGTTCTGAGGCTAGCGCATCACATTACCTTGTTTTAGGCCCACAGAGCTTCTGCTAACTCCATAGTGAAGGTCCAAAACCCCTAGAAGTGCCGTGAGAGTCAGTTGACCAGAGGAGCAGGGGGTTCAGAGATGTACCGTATCTCCAGCCCTCCCCTACACTAAACTTTTTTTAACCTGATTTTCAAAAAATGTATATTTTACCAAGCTTGCCCTACCCACTGCTCATGGCTGATGTTTTTTTGCCTATAATATGGATTGGGAAAGTTCACGCCAAAATTTCCCAGTTTTTTTTGGGCAGGTAAGACCACGTGCCGAGCCTGTCGCAAGCTAGCAGCTCCTAAACAGTCAGGTGACCTTAGACTCTCACATTTCACCTTTTATTACTGGGCTAGCTGTGCTAGCAGGTATCTATGGTGGGCTGCACTGGACCTCTCCTCTGAAGAAAAGGCCTATATGCCCATATGGCTCTACATTAAAAAATGGGAAATATCTGATGTGCACATCTCCCCCCTGAGCTATTTTACATGTAATGTATCAAAGCCTAGAAAAAAACTTAAACAGTCCATTATTGGAACTGCAGTCAAAATTCATCACCAGCTGGGTGCTAGTCTGAAACTTAACTGGTCCAAAGATATTAGCAAACCCTTACTACTTAACTCAGATTTTAAAAACAGATGGCATAAGTTTATCACCAGAATGGTTACATAACACCACCATACCTGCCATATCCCTTCCTCATGCTGAATGGACACTTCCTTCCCTTTAACTCTGTTAAAACCACCTGTAATCTGATCAACAGGGATGCCTTGAAATTTCTTTGAGATACCCATACCATAGCCACTCACTTGGGATCTGGCCCCTGGACAGTAAATCAGCAGCAGATCCTCCACAGCCTCATGCAATCTCCCACTTGTACTCCTCCTCCTCCTCGTTCCTGCACGCATATCTTTCACTAGATGGTACCTTTTGCTTTTGGAACATAGGCTTCCCCACAGCCTAGTTTAACTGTGAGAAAGTTTGGTGCGTTCTACATACATGTATTAAAGGGAATGTGTACCATTTACTATATGATTATTGTAAATGTTACTATAGGAATCCAGTATGTAGAGTACTGGGTTATAGTTAGCAAATGTCAGTAAAATGGAAAAAATCCTTTTGAAATTGTGATGTGAAAGCATCCATTTTGTGGACCAGCATGGTGCTGTGATGATGTCACTGCCTCACCAGCCCCAACAGTGTGCAGTGAAGCAGGTTACAACAAATTACTCCTACAGACAGTTATCCTGTCAAATCATGAAGAAAAAAACACTGGATTGTCTTGTTCCACAGTGTCAAACATAAAGTCCAGGATAAAAAAAAAAAGGAATGACAAATTACGTCTGATACCATTTCAGATTTTGAACAATGTTTATTAAACCTCAACTAAGCTGGTTAAATTGGCAGGTTACAAGTCGTAAGATGTACACACTGTGAAACAGCTGAGATGAGGGTACGCTGATTCATACATTCTGCTAATGCCTGAATGTACAGCATCTGTGTAACAGCATCAGGGGCAAAACAGATCTTCTTCTGGGCATCAGTGAACTATTTACATCTGAAATCTCTGTTGTGGGAGACTTTTCTAGAGTATCTGTAAAAGAAAGTAAATATCAGATGGCTATGATCTCACAAACTGTGAAGAAATTAGTGTTGTGCCTCTGGCTTGACCGAGAGAGTGTCTTTTACACAGAGTGGTTAAATGATTGATCTACTGTTTAATCTCAGGATTGAGAAATGGTAGCTAGTGTAAATAACACCATGAAATCATACGATATGAAATGGAGCAAATTACATACTCTTCATTCACTTTACAGCGATACACCCAGTTCTCCCTAATTCATGAACTCTGGTTCATTACCTGTTTTTTTTTTTTAGTGTTTTTGTATAAATTAGTATATGAGGACTTCGTACAGCTATGAGTTGTTACATATTGTGCCTTGAATAAGTCATTCACTCTGCACAGGTAAATAGTTGGGGATGTGTGTTTGCATTGTCTTTGTTATGTTCGATAACATTAATAAAGTACACTTAATTTAAAAAACATTGATTATTTTTGGCACTTCATTTTTATACTGATAACCTATTAGGGCAAAACTGAACGCCTACACATTTTTGTTGAAAATCTGTAAGGGGGTGGGGGGCCCTGAGTCCCAGCCTGGCTCTCAGATCCTGGTGCTCTTTTCTAATGTCACTGCTGTTCTATACTCGTGAAGAAGAAATTGTGTGCTGCTCATCCTCCAAAACGCCATCTTATTGCCTGGAGAGAGGAGTACAGATTAAACAGATTGTGTGACTGTAGTAGGTGAATGAATTGTATACAAACGTACCTGGTGTGCTAAAGAAGACACTTGCTGTTTAAAATTCATCTTATGACAGTAGTAACCTTTATCTCGTCGTCAGTTGCCAGTGCAAGACCAATATTGCTTGAATGTTAACCAGCAGGACTCTGTTGTTCTCTTTTAACAGCACCATCAAACAGTTTAAAGAAGAGATCTCGAAACGCTTTAAATCCCAGACTGAACAACTTGTGTTAATATTTGCTGGAAAGATATTGAAAGATCAAGACACTCTAACGCAGCATGGAATCCATGATGGACTTACTGTTCACCTAGTCATCAAAACACAAAACAGGTAATGTTATATTGATAAAACTGAGCTTTAGAGTATGTGTATGATTCGGAGAGATGCCCAAATTAAAAAAAAAAGGCACAAATAACCCCCCAAAAAACAATTTCATTGTGCTTAAGATTTTAACTATTCCTGGATTTCAGATGGGACTGTTTTCTAGTAGTCTTCTGCAGTGATTGATAATGTTTTTTTAAATGGACTGCTGTGATATTGCGCTGACCTGTCCAGGTTGCTAAATGTAGGATCAAGGGTGCCTGATGGTAATAAGCTGGCTTACCATGCTGATGGCCCATGTACACAGTTCTTGTCTGGTCCATTATGGATAGGGAGACAGTGAAGACCACTTCACTATGTTTGACATCAGCAGCTTGGGTGGACAGCTTAAAGAAGAGCCTGACCCAGCACTTAAGGATTTCAGAATAAAAAGTAAAGTGTCAGCAGTAATATAATAATTTCCTTCAAGGACATCTCCCTCAATAGAGCCACACACAATTTATTGTAAGCCATTGGCATTAAGACCGCTTGGACTCTTATGTATCTAGGGTCACCCACAGTGTTGTACATTCGTGGGTCCATACCTCTTTAGACTGCTCTCCTGCCGTTGTTGAACTACTTGGGAATCATTTAATGTGTATGATTACAGAGGGAGATGTCTTTGAAGAACTTTACTTACTTACTAGTGACAGTAGATCTTACTTCGAGAGGGCTCTTGCATTAGGTAATTACATATAGGACTGATGCCGGCCGACGGCAGGACCTGAAACATTTCTAGCCTTGCGTCCCTGGCGAGGACGCCCCATGTCAGGTGACGGCGTCATGCGATGTCTGTATAAGGGGCGGTCCCGGACGCACGCCTTCAGTTCTTCGCGCCCGTTAGCTCGTGCTGCAGCTCTGCAGTAAAGTTAGTCTTTGTCAGCCCTGCCTTTCGTCCGGTTTTGCGAAAATAGTTATTCTTTTGTTCAAGCGTCAGGTATATGGAATGGGTGTATGGTCCCTACACCCTCCGAGCACAAAAGCAAGTCACTCATCGACCCAGCTGCCACACAAGGACAGCCATTCCAGTGCTTCTTCTGCCTAGGCCCCGATCACCTGGTCGACAAGTGCCAGCGTTGCCTCAACTTCAACGCGGCTACCCGTAAGGCGCCAACAGTCCTGAAGCCCATCTCCTCAAGAAAAAGATGTCTTCGATGGAGAAAGAGTTGAAAAAGTTGAGGCAGGCGTCCACTTCCCGAGGACATCGAAAAAAGAAGGACAAGGAGAGGCACGGAGAAGTCCTCCTCTACTTCGTCTCCACGGAGATGCGGCCGATGCGACGTCCCGGGGAGACCATTGACAGCCTCAAGGTTTTGGAGGGCGTCAAGCCCGCCCGTCTGGCTCGCGCTTGGGCCTTGCGGCGCCTCCGGGCAAAGGAGGCCTCCATACCTGATTTGCCCGCAGGCTTGCAGCCTACTGGTGTGGGCGGCTCCACTAAGTCGGCGTCTGCTCCTCCGGCGTCCGCATGGAGGCTTCGATAAGATGCCTGACCCCGGTGGCCGCGACCATTCCCCGGACCGGACCAATCCTCTCCCTCGGCCCACCTCCAGTGAGGATCCTGTAAGCGGATGCGGCTCCTCCAGCGCCCGCCGAGAACTTGCCATAAGCCACCGTTGGCTCCTCTGACATCTGACGGCGCGAACCGGCGACTGACCCCCCGTCCGTCGTACCTGGTTCCCGCAGCCTTCGCCGCCATCTGGGAAGCCTGAGTCACCCCAGCCTGACCCGAGGTTTTCTCTCCTCCATCCTCGGGTGATCTGAGGATCTTCCTCCTCCGTCAGACCCTCCTCCGATGGAACTGGATCTGGCGTTGGACCCCAGACGCCCGGCTCCAACGCCGGTCCGCCCGGCCCCGCCCGATGCCGGCAGGGGACATCCACCTTCCGTCGGGCCTCTGCCATCCAGGCCCTTAATGTGGACCGCCTGTGGGGCTGCCGACCGGGCCGTCTGCTCTGGCATCTCCCCGGCTCCCGGTACCTGCTGTCCTATCCGGCGCCATCTTACCGGGACCACAGTATCCAGCACCACAGTACCCGGCGCCCGATACTACGGCGCCACAATACCCGACACTGGGTTTCCGCAGCGGCGGGTTTGGATACTCTCCTTACGGGTACAACCCGTATGCCTTTTCCCTCCTCCTCCACCTCCACCGCTCCCATGGCGCGGTGGATCTGCAGAGACTCTGGCCTCTTGGTGGGCCAAGGCCAAGGCTCAACTCACCAAGGAGGTAGAGAGCCACCTTACGACGATGGTGGCGCTACTGGCTCCCATATGTCCGAGGCGGCACACTCCCTCACCACCTCCGGACTCCAGGGCTCTTCCCTCTGGATCCCGAGAGGGGCAGGACACGCGTTCGGGTACCACCAGGAACCGTTCCTCCCCCTAGTCGTGTCAGGGAGTCTTTTTCTTCTTCTTCTTCTTCTTCCCTCTCTGACTCCTCGGACTCTTCAGCCGGATGCGCCCGAGAGGGCGGCCGAGCCCGCTCTCGTCTAAGCCCGGCCGAGGACCCCTCCGAAGTCTCCTCCGGAGGACCCTTCCTTCATGGGTTGCTTAGAAAAATCCAGCAAGTTAATCAGTGGTGCTCCTTGGAACCAGACCCTCAGCGGGTTAAACTCGTCGAGCATCTGGACCTGCCCGTGACAGCTCCAACCCTAGTGCCACCCTGGATTGAGCCTCATGCCCACCTTGTTTCCACGATTTGGAAACAACTGTCGGCGTTGGCCCCACTTCCCAGGAAGTCTAACAGGCTATACCAGGCTCCCGAGGGTGTAGATTATCTCGACTCTCACCCTCGTGCCGACTCTGTCGTGATTAGCACCGCTCATGGCCGGTCGGTACATCCAAAGCATCTGAGCTCGTCTCCTCCGCATAAGGAGTCTCACCTTCTGGACCAGTATGGAAGAAAGATTTACGCCTCTTCCACACTGGGAATTGGAGCCCTGAATTATGTAGCCCACATGGAGGATTACCAGAAGGCTATCCTTACCCAGGTGGAATCCAAGCTGGACTCCTTGCCTGACTCCCAGGTCAAACAGGAGTTAGCCGACCTCGTCTGTTCTGCTTGTTCAGCCAGTCGCCACATTTTGAGGATGACATACGATGCAGTGGACACTGCGGATGGAGCTCCGCTTCGCCCGTGGGACTACGGTGTCATGCCTGGCTCCAGCGTGTCAGGTTTGGTCCCGGAGGTGCAATCCGCTATTCAGGAGGCACCTTTTAGGGGTCAGTGCTTTCGAGGCGATGTCAAGGACATCATCACCGATTGCAGGAAGAGGGATGGCCCTGAAATCCCATTGGATTCCATGTACCATCCCCATCAACAACAGCCTTCACATGAGCCAGATCGGCCAAGCGAAACCACAGGAAGCGTACCACGTCAAGCATCCAGCCGGCCAAGCCCCCGCCCAAAAGCAGTGGGTGCTTCCGGCTGCGGGCGCTACCCACACCACCTGACTCCTTTCCTCTCCCACCGCCTCTGGACTTTCCAGAGGAACCGGTAGGAGGGAGGTTCTCCCTCCACCTTCCGGGATGGGAGAGGATAACTACGGATTCTTGGGTGCTCCAGCTCATAGCGGAAGGGCACTCCATAGAGTTTCTTCAGAAACCACCCCGCCACCCACCTCTGAAGTCGACCTATTCAAGGGAACACCTTCCTTTGGTCCGGGAAGAAATCTTGGCTCTTCTTTCGAAGCAGCGATAGAACCCGTCCCCCGCCCGTCTTCAGGGGCAGGGTTACTATTCCCATTTCTTCCTGGTCCCGAAGTAGCGGAGATCTCAGACCAATTCTAGATCTCAGTTCCCTGAATCTTATGTTCGAATACAAAGGTTCAGGATGCTCTCTCTGCAGAGCCTTCTGCCCCTCCTTTGGCCGGATCAATGGCTTTGTGCCCTGGATATGCAGGATGCCTATCTGCATCCCCATTCGCTTTCTCACTGCAAGTATCTTGCCTGCGTTTCAGGGGACCACTACCAATTCAAAGGCGCTCCCTTTTGGTCTATCCTCGGCCCACCAAGTATTTACCAAATGCCTGTCTGTGGTAGCAGCCCACCTGCAGTACAATGGGAGTTCAGGTGTTCCTTACCTGGGCGACTGGCTCCTCATTGTCCACGTCCAGGAGGAACTCCTGCGTTTTCTCTCCCTTACCCAGCAGGCGTTTACCTGCCTGGGCATTACCATCAACCATTAAGTCTCATCTGGATCCTTCCCAGAGATTACAGTTCGCCGGGGCCATCCTCGATCGACTGTCAGCAAGGCTTTCCTGCCTCAGGACAGGGCAGCCTCTTCAATCCCAGATTTCTCTGCTATTGGGCACGAGGAGAGCTCGGAGATCGGTCCTCCGTCTTCTGGGGCTTATGGTGGCCGCCATCCCGGCGATCCCTGAGCTCGACTCACATGAGGATCTCTCAGTGGACTCTTCAAGTCTCAGCAGGATCAACTCACGACGACCTAGATCAATGGTTCTGATCTCATCGCTGATAGTTCGGGACTTGCAATGGTGGATGGTCCGAGTGAACCTGTTTCGGGGTGTCCCCTTCTTTCATCCTCTCCCCTCCCAGACTCTGACTACAGACGTGTCAGGCGAAGGTTGGGGAGCCCATTTAGGACCTCATCGGACCCAGGGCTCCTGGTCCAAATTGGAACAAGCTCTCCACATCAGTGTGTTAGAGCTTCGGGCTGTGTTGTACGCTCTCCAAGCCCTTCACCAGTACATTCTTCCTGGCCACCTAGCCGTTCAGGCGGACAACATGTGCGTAGTGTGGTATATCAACAAACAGGAGGAACTGGGTCCTACCCTCTTTGCAGAAGGCAATGAGGGTTTGGGATTGGCGACACACGCGACCTTCACCGCAGCGATTCACGTCCCAGGGTAGACAACACTCTGGCAGACAGGCTCAGCCACTCCTCTGCCCTAGCTCATGAGTGGGAACTGGATCAAGGGGTACTAGGCGACATCTTTCAGCTTGGGGGACTCCGCAGGTGGACCTGTCGCTTCCCCAAGCAAAACTTCCCACCTTTTGCTCGCTCGCTCCAGGCGAGGCACTCTGGAATGACGCTCTGTCTCTAGACTGGAAGGACAGATTAGTCTATGCTTTTCCCCCAATTCCTCTGATCCCATGAGTATTGAAGAAACTAGCCACAGAAGGAGCGAAAATGATTCTGATCGCTCCTTTCTGGCCCAGGCAAATCTGGTTCTCTCTTCTACAACAATATTCAGAGGATCCTCCTCTTCTCGGGGGTTGCTGACCCAGGACCATGGGACCCTGGTTCATCCAGGACTCAAATCCCTTCAACTTCATGCATGGCTCCTGCAGACCTAGCCCAGTCTCGCTTTGGGTCTCTCCAAAAGTGGCGGAAATTTTGGTGGAGGCTAGAAAACCATCCACCAGGTCCATTTATGCCATGAAATGGAAGAGATTCTCTATTTGGGCAGCCTCTAAGAACGTGGAGCCTTTCTCCTGTTCAGTGGCTTTTCTGCTGGAGTACCTGCGTCATTTATTCGATCTGGGTCTCAGCCATTCATCCTTGAAGGTTCACATAACGCCTGTCTCAGCCTACCATGTCACCTTCGCAGGTAAAGCTTTCGCTCAACTAGAGTCTCAAGACCTTTCTCAGAGGGTTCCTCCATCTGAGGCCCCCATTCGTACTCCTGCTCCCCTTGGGACCTGAATTTTGTCCTCAGAAACTTACTCTTCCTCCTTGAGACCTGCAGCTTCTAGATTTGAAATTTCTTTAAATGGAAGGCAGCTCTTCTTGGTGGCCATTACCTTGGCTCGGAGAATTTCCGAGCTTCAGGCCCTGATGTGCAAAATCCCTTACTTGATTTTTCACAAAGAACAAGTTGCTCTTCGCACGAATCCTAAGCTTCTACCTAAAGTAGTAGCAGAGTCTGCCTTGAATCAGTCTGTAGAGCTACCTGCCTTTTTTACGCAGCACTCTAACCAGGGGGAGTACTTACTCCATACTATGGATGTTCACCGGATTCTGAGATACTACACCAACAGGACGAAGGATCTCAGAAAAACTGACCAGTTGTTCGTCTCTTTTGCTCACAAAAGGGAAGGCAATGCTGTTTCAAAGCAATGCCTGTCTAAGTGGTTGGCTCATTGCATCACTTTCTGTTATGACAAGTAAAACAAGACCCTTCCGGGTCAAGTCAGAGCCGCTCCACGAGAGGAGTAAGCGGCCTCGGCTGTTCAAGAATGTTTCACGCAGCGAGACATCTGCTGCGCCACCTGGACTTCGTCCACACCTTATGAAACACTACAGTTTGGACATTGCCTCTCAAGAAGCAGGCTTGAAGCTAGCTGTTTTGCAAGGCCTCCTGTCTTGAGGCTTGCATGGCTAAGTTACTTATTGGAGTAGTTTTCCTCCTCCGGTGCCTACCTTGTTCCAGACTGCTTGGGATTCTGTCCTGTATGAATTACCTACTGCAAGAGCCCTCCGAAGTAGATGGTACAGTTACGTAAGAACTTACCGTAACAGTAGATCT
Organism: Neoceratodus forsteri; assembly: GCA_016271365.2. Lineage (NCBI taxonomy): Eukaryota > Metazoa > Chordata > Ceratodontiformes > Ceratodontidae > Neoceratodus > Neoceratodus forsteri. The sequence continues at coordinate 1,537,195,859 of CM057453.1, forward strand.
TCGAGAGAGGCTCTAGCAGTAGGTAATACCTTCCCGCCCTCCATCCCCCTAGGCTTTTTCAGCTCCTTTTCGATTTAGGAAAATATCCGCTCCTCTCTCGTCCGGTCTCTTTTGGCCTGTGGCGGGAAAGAACTGGAAGGCGGGTGTCCGGGACCGCCCCTTTATGCCGACATCGTATGACGCCAGTCACCTGACATGGGGGCGGTCCCTCGCCAGGGACTGCTAGCTAGAAGTTTTTCTGTGGGGTCCTGCCGCCGGCCGGCGTCAGTCCTATATGTAATTACCTACTGCAAGAGCCTCTCTCGAAGATCTACTGTTACGGTAAGTTCTTATGTAACTGTACTATCTTCAACAGACTCTCTACCAGAGAGCCACAGCTCTCCCACCAACCTGTCCCCTTCTGAATTTCCTGGTAAAGTACTGTCGAAGCTGTGCCAGTTGCTGTATGTTTGGTCATGTCTGTGCCTGTTCTCTTGATGGAGTCTCTTTATTTTCCCATCTCATGTCTGCCTGTTTGGATTTTGGTCTCTTATTCTGTTGAAATTGTACAACTCGAGTTTGTCTATGTCAGGAAACTGAGGGCATGAGTCCTCCCATATTATATAGATGCTGCCAATGTACATCGTCATGGGCGACCCAACTAAGCAAAAGTTTGTGTGGTGCTGATGGTGACGTCTTATATAGCTATAACCCATGACAGGGTATGCTGTTATTGGGGATTAACGCACACTTGGGTGCATTGTGGGGCACGAGGCCGCAGGCAGTGTCTCCTCACAGCACCCGAGTGTGCGTTAATCCCCAATAACAGCATACCCTGGAGTCGGTTATTGAGCTTATAACATGGGTTATGTTTAAACAGCAAAGAACTTTCAAACATCATATATTTTTTTCTGTTTAAACAGCAAAAAAGGTACTGTATCCTACAGCCTTGCAAAATAGTCCCTAACAAATAATGCATCCTGCAGTCATTATGCACATAGAAATGTCACGGATACAGTACTGACATGATCTGTGAAATTTCTTGTGCTTAACAGTATCTCCTAATTTGCCTACCACCGTTACTGTACCGCCACCCCCAACCCATGATCTCAGCAGCTGGCTCACAGTGTCTGTCTGTCTCACACACACACACACACACACACTGCACGACTAAAGGCACAGAAGTAACAAGCTCTACACACCAGGACAGGGACAGTGGAATACACAGGAGAAACAGCTGATCTTACTTCGAGAGGGTTCCTGCAGTAGGTTTTCACATGTAGGACTGCATCCCCTGGCGTCAGGTCCACACGGTAAACTTGTGAAAAGCAATCATCAGTGGAGACCGCCCCTGATGTGACGTCAGCCCGACTATAAAAGGGGCGGTCCCGCGCCCGCTCTCCAGTTCTTTCCCACCGTCGCCTCAGTAACGTTCGGCTCCTGTTTGAACAGCAATCCAACGTCCGCGTTGTATTTTGTCGAAGTTTTCTTCGTCTCTTACTAATATTTGTCTCAAAGTTTTCTTCAAATTGATATCTTCTAGACAGAAGAAAAAGTGCTCTAAGTGCGGCGCTCAAATCCCACACGGGGATGACCATTCCCGCTGTCTCCTTTGCCTGGGTTCTAAACACGACGTCCAGGAGTGTTCCATCTGCCAGGCCTTCAACCAGGCGATCAGAGTCGGGCGCAGATGGTCTCTCGAGGCCCATCTTCTGACCTGACGCTTGACGTCTATGGAAAAGGAGCTCCAAAAACTGAGGGGAAGGTCGTTGTCGCTGCCCCAAAAAAGAAGAAGAGCAAAGAGGAGCGCTGGGACCGGAGTCCATCGCCACATGAGAGGCCTGCAACTGTGAGTACTTCTTCGGGCACCCCGTCCGCCTCCTTGGGCCGGGCCCCTTCTCCCCCTCCTGCCGAGGTGAGCGGACAGCCAGGGGTTGCCTCCTTGGAGGTTGTAATTTCCACGCCTTGTCCTGCCGGTAAGACACTCCTCGCCTCTAGCGAAGGGCGCGTGGCCTCTGCCGATCAGTCTAGTGGCGGCCTTCCAGCCGTCTCTAGCTCGGCTGAATCTGTTGTATCATTCGCCAGCTCCTCCGACATCCATCTGGATCCATCCACTCTCCTGTCGAGCTCCACTTTGGTCCCCGACGCCAGACAGAGTGAGGGACAAGTCGACGCGTCGTCCCCTAGGGTTCTTCACCCCAGGGACTTGCCACCTGATCCTTTGCTTTTTGCATTAGCCAGATCGCACTCGGACCTGCCGTCAGGGGTCCCTCGAGCCCCCCCCCACCAGGCCTTCCGCCGTCTCCAGACAGGAGTCCGTTGCCAGCTGGGGATCCTGTCATGGAGCCTCTACCCTCTGGTACTTCGGGCGCGCTCCTAGATCTGACGCCATCTGCTGGCGCTATGGCACTGGCCCTCGTGGGTCCTTTGGCTGGGTTCCCAGACTCTGAACCCAACCTCCCACCCCCCCCGGGCAGCCCTCCGTTGGTCCCTCAGTGCCCAATGCCAGGCCTTGTGCCTCCGTCGCCGGGCCTCCTGACGCCATCTTATCCGACTCCGGGGTTTCCTACCCCAGGACATCCCACGCCGGGTTATCCCAGGTACTCTTAATATTGCCCTTCTTGGCAGTATCCAGGGTGTCCGAGCTTCCAGCCCCCTCCTCCTCCACCTCCAGTACTGGACATGAAGTTCTTTCCCTTTGGTGGAAGGGCGCAAACGCAACTTCTGTTAGAGTTAAGACAGTCGGTGGGAGGCACCCACCCCAGGTAACCTCACCACCGCCTCCTCGGACCAGGCTTTAGGCTCTTTAACTGTTGTCACCACGGAACTAGACCCTTCTGTTCCTAGCGGTTCCGAGCCCTTTGACACAGAGTCCGACACGGATCCGTCGGACTCTAGGTCTCCCGTAGAGGTTCCCCGGAAAGACACTCCCAAGTCTCCACTGGAGGACCCCTCTTTTGGAGATTTGCTGCATTCCATTCAGGCAGGTGGCGGATGGCCGACCAAAGAGGTAGACTCGCAAAGAAAACGCCTTGCGGAGCACCTGGATCTGGCCATCTCTGACCCTATCCCCATTCCCTCGTGGATGGGGCCCTATGAGGATCTTGTGACCACAATTTGGCAGCAACCGTCCTCCATACCAGTGGTTTCGCGCAATGCAGACCGCACCTGTTATCCCCCGGAAGGGATCCCTCACCTTAACTCCCACCTTAAGGCTGACTCCATGGTCATCACGGCCGCCCACGACCGTTCAGCCCAGCCCAAACACTTGAGCTGTTCACCTCCCGATAAGGACTGGCGTCAACTTGATCAGTTTGGGTGTAAAATCTACTCTTCTACCTCTTGTGCGATACGTTCCCTTAATTACATCTCGCATATGGTCACCTTTCAAAAAGCTTCTCTTTTGGATCTTGAAAGAGACCTCCAAGAGGTTCAGGATGAAACCCTGAGGAAAACGTTGTTGGACAAATTTAGGATGGGGAAATCATTGTGTCGTCATGCCCTCCAGTCGACTTACGACTCTGTGGATTCTGTGGCTAGAGTGGCAGCCTCGGGGATCTGTCTCCGCGCCTGTCCTGGCTCCATATAGCAGGTCTGGCACAGGGCCACAATCCTCTCTTCTGGGCCTTTTAGGAGTTCCATCCTCTTTGGCGGTGGCGCTAAAGATATCATTACTGGGTGGCAGGAGGCGGATGCTCTTTGCAGGCGTCCATTCCTTATACAGGACAGGGTCAGAAAAAGCAGCTTTTCATCGCCAAGAAGGTGGAACAAATCCCAGGCTAAGCGCCAAGCAAAGAAAGCGTGCCCCTGGATCTGGGCTCAAACCCCACAGGCCAAATTTCCCAAACAGGCCTCTGGGGCAAAAGCTTCCCCTCCCCTCGGCGTCGTGACTCATTTCCCCTCCTTCCGCTCCCTCCAGTAATACAGGAGGAACTGGTCGGAGGGAGGTTCGGCCTCCACCTGGACGGTTGGAGGTTCATTACCGCAGAAACTTGGGTGCTTCAGCTCATCCAGCGAGGTCACTCGATAGAATTCAGCGAGATTCCAGCCCCTCAACTGCCAGGACGGTCCTTCTTTCCTTGGGATCAGGTCCCCATTGTCTCTCAGGAGATTCAGGCACTTCTTTTAAAGAGGGCCATAGAACCTGTCCCAACAAACCAAATAGGAAGGGGATTTTACTCCCACTTCTTCCTGGTACTGAAGAAAACCAGCGACCTGAGACCGATCCTGGATCTCAGCACACTAAACATCTTCGTCGAGTACAAGAAGTTTCGTATGTTGACCCTTCAGGGGCTCCTTCCCCTGCTCCAACCAAATTCATGGCTGTGCTTCCTGGACATGCAGGATGCTTACCTGCATATTCCTATCCTCCCTGTCCACTGCCGCTTTCTCTGTTTTGTCTTTATGGAGAAGCATTTCCAATTCGGAGCACTCCCTTTTGGCCTCTCTTCGGCCCCCAGAGTGTTCACCAAATGCCTAGCGGTGGTGGCAGTGTTTTTACACCGTCAGGGCATTTATGTCTTCCCATACCTAGACGACTGACTCCTCAAAGCACCCTCGCCTACCAGGCTGAAAGTGTCTCTCTCTTTCACTCTGAACTTGTTTGCTCTTCTGGGCATAACAGTCAATTTTTCCAAGTCCCAGCTAGTACCATCCCAGAAACTCCAGTTTTTTGGAGCTGTACAAGACACAGTTCAGGGCAAGGCTTTTCTGCCGTCGGATCGGGCTGAGACCTTAGCTTCTCAGGCCACTCTAGTGGTCCAGGCACGATGGATCCCAGCACACTCCGTGCTCCGTCTCCTAGGACTGATGGCGGCCTCCATTTCAACAGTTCCCATGGCCAGGCTCCATATGAGGGTCACCCAATGTCTCTTGAGTCCAGTGGGACCACAGAACGGATGACATGAAACAAAGGTCATGATCTCCAACAGTCTTCAGAGATCTTTGCTGGTGGCAGGATCTCTCAAACCTATCGAAGGAATTTCTTTCCATCCTTCAGTCCTATCCCAGATTCTTACCATGGGCGCCTCAGACCTGGGCTGGGGACTCACAAGACACAAGGGTGTTGGTCGACCAGGAGCTGATGCTCCACAGCAATGTTGTGGAGACCAGGGCGGTTCTTTACGCTCAGGCATTCCAGTAAGCTTCTGGTTATGGGATCTCTACTAGTCCAGACGGACAACATGTCCACAGTCTGGTATCTGAACAAACAGGGAGGAACCCGTTCATATCCTCTTTGCAGAGAAGCAATGAGGGTGTGGTACTGGGCGATTCACCACAGCCTTTACTTGACAGTAGTCCACGTCCTGGGTGTAGCCAACGTCCTGGTGGACAGCCTCAGTCAATCAGTGGCCAGGGCCCACGAGTGAGAGTTAAAGTCAGAGGTTGTCGAAGATCTATCTCTTCACTGGGGTTGGCCAGAGATAAATCTGTTCGCCTCCCCATACAACGCAAAACTACCTGTCTTCTGCTCGCTCGTTGCCGGGCATGGTGCTTTTTGGCGAGACACGCTCTCTCTTTCATGGACAGGGTGGTTTCTGTACGTCTTTCCTCCCTTTCCTCTCATTCAGAAGGTCTTGGTGAAACTACAACAGGCGGGAGCTCACGCCATCCTCATTGCCCCACTTTGGCCACGCCAAATTTGGTATCCTCTGCTGCAGCATTTGGCACTGGAACCTCCGGTTCTTTTGCCCATTTCCCACGACCTTATGACTCAGGAGCAGGGCACCCTGGTGCATCTGAGTCTTCAGTCTCTCTACCTTCATGCATGGCACCTGTCGGCATAGTCATTTCTCACTATGGGATATCTTCGCAGGTTGTGCATATTCTAGTGGAGGCCAGAAAACTCTCCACCAGGTCTACTTACGCAATGAAGTGGAAGAGATTTACGATATGGGCCCAAGCAAGGTGCTGGGATCCATTTTCGTGCCTGGCTTTCCAGGTTCTAGAGTACCTCGCATATCTGTCTGAGGAGGGCCTTAGCTACTCCTCCATTAAGGTCCACCTTTGTGCGATGTCGGCCTACCACCTCCCGGTGGAGGGCAAAACCTTGGCTCAGCTGGAGGTTGCCAAAACCTTCCTGAAAGGCATTCTTCATTTGAAACCTCCGATCCGGAATCCTTGTCCACCCTGGGACCTGAATTTCATGCTTGAGAAGCTGACCTTACCACCGTTCGAACCAGTTTCTTTCTGTGACTTACGCTTCCTGTCTTGGAAGACTTTATTTTTAGTTGCAGTTACTTCAGCCAGAAGGGTTTCCAAATTACATGCTTTTGTCTGTAAAGAACCTTATTTGATTTTTCATAAGGACCGAGTAGTCCTTCGGGCTAATCCTTCTTTTATACCCAAAGTGGTTTCGGAAACCACTTTGAACCAGAGTGTGGAATTACCGGTGTACTGTCCACAATATTCTAACGGGGGAACACCTTCTGCACAGCCTTGATGTGCACCGGATTCTGAGGTACTACATGAACAGGACTAAAGAGGTTCAGAAATCGAGCCAACTGTTTGTAGACTTCGCTCCACAGTGCTAGGGCAAGGCTATATCCAAGCAAACCATCTCTCGATGGCTAGCTAACTGCATCCATTTTTTGTATACGAAATATGGGAAGTCCATCTGGGGGGCAGCAAAAGGCCATTCCACCCATAGCGTGGCGACCTCTACTGCCTTTTTTAGGAATGTGTCCACAGCAGAGATCTGTGCAGCGGCCACGTGGGGTCGTCTGTTCCACCTTTCACTAAGCATTACAGTCTGGACATTGCCTCTCTGCGCATAAACTGGCTTTGGTCTTGCAGTCTTGCAAGGCCTCCTGTCGTGATTTCTCATGGCGACGTCTCCTCCTCCCGGATGCACCTATGTTTTGGTTTTTCTCTGGGACTGCTTGGTATTCAGTCCTATATGTGAAGACCTACTGCAGGAACCCTCTCGAAGTAAGATACTGCAGTTACGTAAGAACTTACCGTAACAGTAGATATTTGAGAGAGGTTCCTGCAGTAGGTCTAGATTCCCTTCCTTCTTCCCCCAGTTTTTGGATGTTTTATCCTTATTTCCATCCTTTATAGCCCTTCGGGACCTGAGTGGAAGCCGGGTCTGGGGAGTTTTTACTCTGGTCTCATCCTTACCTTTCTGTAGGTCTCTGTTGGAAAAGAACTGGAGAGCGGGCGTGGGACTGCACCTTTTATAGTCGGGCGGACGTCCCGACGCCCGACGTCAGGGGCGGTCCCCGTTGATGATTGCTATCTACAAGTTTGCCGTGCAGACCTGACGCTGGGGGGTGCAGTCCTATATGTGAAGACCTACTGCAGGAACCTCTCTTGAAGATCTACTGTTACAGTAAGTTCTTACGTAACTGCAATTTTCCCTATTGTGATTCAGGACAGGAGACATTATCTTCTCTCTACACTCTCTCCGTTCTCTCTCTTACCAGTACAGGATGCTCACACTCCCTCACTCTCTCTTGCTGTCTCTCTGCTCACATTTTCCCGATACTGCTCTTTCCCACCGTGTCTAGCAACAGCAGTGCTCTGCCAACACGATCACGGTTCACTCTCTCTGACACACAAGCTGCTGTTTGTGTGTCAGCTCTATGGCTGCCGCTCTCTAATTTCCCTCTCCCTGGAGCTTCTCTGTCTCTTGTGTCTCGTGAACGCTGCAAGGGAGAGCTGAGATTTTTGGAGAGGGTTGCGGTGGGCATCTGCGCAAGTGTGGCACCCTGACATCTCCCGCGATGCACAGCCAGAACTAAGAGGAATGGGAACGGGAGAGATAGACACAGAAGTGACTGGGCTGCTTCTTCACTTCACGGATCGGGGGCCCTGTACGACAGACACCATCACTGCGCACCATCCACAGATTACAGTGTTGTACTGAAAGGGGGGGCCCCTCATACACTTTACATGGCCACGAACTTTGGGGTGTAACACTGGGAGCAGGAGAGAACCTGGGGGGGGTGGATTTCTGTCTTTCTAATCCTGTACGTGTGCCAGAAGTCGGGGAACTGGCATAGATTACACTGCTCTTCAGTGGAGGGGTGGGGCGGATGCCAACTACGAGGACAAATGCCTGTGGTCAGCTAACTCCTGGCGGCTTCACTCTGTGCTTCATTTGTGGAGGTCCGTGGGGCATGTGGTGGGTAGCCACAGACCTCCGAGGAGACAGTCAGCACTGTGGGCATGGCAAGCTGCTCCACAGACCTGCTCACTCAGACAGAGCAACACAGAATGGGGAGTACGGCACTTTTTCTGTCTGTGATACACTGGACCTGGGGGGCACATATTATTGCTGGAAGCAATCTGGCTCGCTCTTGCGACTGAACATTACCTAAGTTGCACTTCCTTATCCAGTCCCGCTGTATGACTGTCTTATAACAGGGCTATTGCACACAGAAACGCGGACACAGACAGGATTCATGCACTAACGGTACTCATTCTCTCGTATGTCTCTCTCTCTCTCTCTCTCTCTCTCAGGAGCACTCTCTCAGCCCACTCACTGTGGGGTTCCCAGTGGTCCTCGGGGCAGGTGGGTGGGCAGGACAATAGACATATGGGGTGACTAACAGCCAGGGGAACACAGATCTCCATCTCTCCCATTCCATCACACCTGCAGTTGTTGTGTGGGGTAATACTTTGTAAAGGCAATGGGAGTTGCTTAGCTAGGACTACAGATGGCTGCCTTTGCAAAATTATTTTCCATACACAACAAGTGCAGCTCTGCTCAGGGATCTCCCTCAGACCCCTTCACCCTATCTGTGCTGATAAGGGTGCATTAATGCACTGTCACCTGACGGCACTACACCAGTCGCCTCCCTCCCTCTCCCTACCCCATGTTATAATGTTCAATATGTATGGCTCTAAGGAGGAGATTTTCTTAAAGTCTACCATTACTGGTAAGTAAGCACATTTTTTGAGACTACACAATTTACTTATCTGTTTCTATTAATTATGTACTACTGCTAGCTATCTTTTATAACTTATGTAATTTTTGTTTGTGGACTGTGTATGTTCTGTACCTCCTGCCTTTTTTTTGCGAATGAACTATTTTATAAAGAGCAACTGTATAATCAGCATAATGTACTTCCTCTCTGAATTGTCCTAAGCAGTTATAAGTTCACCACTGAAAATAAGGTTTAGCTCATGGCGATTCCATTTTCATCACTGAAAGAATAAACATATTGATTGATTAATGTTAGTCTCGTGTTTTGGGGAAGTTGTAGTATTTTAAGAGTGACTCCGGCCAAAAGTGCTACATTGCAGAATTAGAATACTTGTACCCCAATAAATCTCATACCAAAATTAGGTTTTACTTTACTTCATTTTGAAGTTATGAGATATTTTGTAACCCTGATTTCACTACCTGTTCAAAAAGCCAGTTTCAGTGAAGACCTGTTGATGATGTCATCTCCTGAACTCTTATCTACTTCTCCCTGTCAGCAAGCATATAGGACCCGTTTCTCCAAAGTTTAAAGATCATGTGCAATAGTTTTCACAAGTAAAACAGTCAGCACCAGTCAATAAACATTTTATAAAAACTATGTGTGTTTCAGGTTTTGTAACAAAGTTGACAAATTCTTATTTTTTTAATGCCTTTTTGGTGTGGTCCATTTCTCCAGGGTTGCTGGATGCTGAGTTAGCATGCTTCCAGGCTGCTGATACCATTTGGGGTGCTACTCTACTCAGTGACAGCACTAGGGGTTTTAAAACATGGGTCAAATTAGACCCATAGGTGTAAAAAATGTGGGTCAAAATGAGAAACAACTGGGTCCAAACCTAATCGTAAGTAGAAATTTCATTAGTACAGAAGCTTAAATTTGTTGAATGAAAATACTTTTCTGTTGTTTAGTTTTCCATCTTTCAGCTATTGTTAGAGACAGGTGCACCACTTTGGACCCACTGCCCTGTGGAAAGTGGGTCATTTCTGGGCAAGCTGCAACTTTTTCCCTTTTTGCCCTATCTAGCGCTGTCTCTGACTCTACTATGCCTGTTAGGAAGTTGTTTTGCTACTGGTATTATAATGTCGGTAATTTCATTACTGTCTGTCTGTGTGTGCTTTACAATTAGTTTTAATAGGGGCCTTATGTGTGTTAATTCCTGCTAGGCGTGGATTTGTTGGCCCTGGTAAATTGATCATTTTAATAAAGGAATAATGCACAACAGGATGTGTGTCGTGCTGGGATGAGGTCACGCTGCAGGTGGTTGGGCATAAGACCGCAGGCCAAGTGTGTGACACACCCCAGAAGTGATGTTATCCCAGCATGACGCACATCTTGGAGTGCATTACTGCTGTTATACAATGGTTCCTTTATTGAAAACAAACAAAAACGATTAATAGACCTTAGAATACATTTTCCCTTACATTTTAATGTTAGGACATAGTCCCCCCACCTTTTTAATTTTTTTTAATCAGTTAACTCTTATTTTGGTAATGGTAAGAGCAATATAACAGCTAATATGCTGATTTACAGACAACAACAGGAATTCTGGGTGGATTATAAAGGTTTAAATTTGAGTATGTTTTAGGTAACCTAGTTCATCGGGCTGTTTATTCTGATGGCCTGTCTCCATTATCTGATCTAGTTGAGGTTGAGATGTTCAAGCAAACATAAGATCACTTCAGGGTGTTGTGTTGATAGCTCACTGTGCTAAAAATAATTATGGTCTTAGTTCATTTTGTATACCAGGATCCCTCCTTATGGAATAACTTACGCTCTCTAAGATCAGTTAAGTCTTAACAGCATTTAAGGTTAGGTTTAAACAGTATTTATTAGAATTGTCTGTTTGCACATGTTATGCTTGATATTTGATGTTTGTATATTGTCATTATTTATTATTGTATTTTTTTGTTATCATGTTTTTGATTTATGTTTTCTGTCTGGGTCAGACCTGAAAAAGGGCCTCGACCCAGCATCCCAACCCGGTTAACAAATAAAATGAAATGAAACTTACATTTTCCTTACTCAGCGGTACCATCTATTTTGGTAGTGGTGACTGCAGTATAGCATCTAGTATATAGATGCATGTGGCAAGGCATTGTAGATGCAATTTCAAGCTGTCTTCCTTTTTGCTTGAAGATGCAGTCTCCTATTTTTGTAGTGGTTACAACAACATAAGATCACAGATGTTTATTTTCAAAATTAGGCATTGTGCATACACTATATACCTGACAAGATTTCTTTGCTGAGTGATGTCTCCTGTTTCTATAGTGAGTACAGAAATATAATAGCCTGTATACCAATTTAAGTAGTGAGGAATTGTGGGTACAGTAAATAGCTAATTTTTCTGTCTCCTACTGATAATGATTAGGTCATGTGTGTGCTGGGACTAGATCCACGATGTTATGCTAGGATAACATCACGGTCCAGATAGATTGACCAATCAGAGCCAGCATTCTTTCTTGCCATTGTGTAATTTGGTGTACAGAATAGATGAGCCTGAATGTAGGTCAAGTAACAGCCTGCCAGGGGGAAAGCACTGAACTGGCTACTGCGTAGAAATTTGTAGTTTCAAAACAGCATTACCTCTCCCACCCACATTTATAGGGAGATGGGATAATTAAGCAGTAAGGCATGACAGGGTGTGGTATATCATGGGATATCATCACGCCTCGGGTGGTTAGGTACGAGGCCGCTGGCCAAGTGCATCCAACCACCTGAGAAGTGACGATATCCCATGATATACCACACCCTGGAGTGACTTATTGCTATTATGAACTGAGTTCCAAGTTTTATAAATAAAAAAGTAAAAGAAACAGGTTTTAGAACGTTTTATGAATGAGTTTTTGGGTGGTGTAGGAGTACAGTTTGAAAAATAGTTCTCAGACAGTAGAGAGCAAGGAGGCTGGTGATGCTAGAACTTTTTTGAAGCTGTGATGATGTAGCCCGATATCATCACGGCTTCAAAGAGCTCTGGGCCAATCAGATTCATCTATTCACGATCCTCCGTTCATAATTAAGCAGTAATGCACAACAGAGTGAGGTATATCATGGGGTATACTAGCATACTAAAATGCCAACAGAATAGGCCTAACGGTCTTTCATGTCTGCTCGTTTGGTCAGCTCTACCCTGGGCGCTGACCTTGCTGCCCCTCGTCCTCTCGGCTTCTCTCTCCCAGTCCGGATATTCCCACTGCACAGGGCTTTGCGTCCAGAACCCGTCCCTGTGCCTGTCCCACCCCTCTTGAACCCTCCACCAGCCCCTGGGCAGTGCATTCCATGGCTCCACCACCCTCTTTAGTGAAGTAGTACCTCCTCATTTCTCTCCTGAATCCCCCAGCTTCCACCCATGCCCTCTAGTTGCCCCCTCCTTCCTTCAGAGCACCTTGACTGCTTCTCCCTATTTAACCCTTCATGTACTTGAAGGCCTCTATCATGTCCCCCGGTCCCTTCTCTCTTCCAATGTGTACATATTTAGCTCTTCGAGCCTCTCCCCATCGGTCCTGTCCCCTAAGCCCCAGATCATTTTGGTTGCCCTCCTCTGGACCCTTTCCAGGAGTTCAGTGTCCCTCTTTAAGTGTGGCCTCCAAAACTGCACACAGTACTCGAGGTGCGGCCTCACCAAGCAGTTATACAGGGGGAGTATCACTTCCCTCCTTCTGGAGGTGATCCCCCTAGCGATGCATCCCAGCATCCTGTTGGCCTTGGCCGCTGCCCTCCTACAAGTCTCAGAGTTGTTCATCCTGTCATCCACTACCACACCCAGGTCCCTTTCAGCCATTGAGACTTGTAGCATCCCCGGTGTACTTTTGGCCCAGATTTCTGGCTCCCAGATGCAGTACCTTGCATTTCCCTGCATTAAACCTCAGCTTCCACTTTCTAGACCACCTTTCCAGAGCCTCCAGGTCCCCCTGTAGAGCCACCCTCCTCTCCTTCCCGTCCACCACCGCCCCAAGTTTTGAGTCATCCGCAAAGAGACTCATCTCACTCCTGATACCCTTCTTTATGTCAGACATAGGCATTGAACAGGAGGGCCCAAGGACTGATCCCAGAGGACCCCACAATATTGTCACACTTGGATGCATTGAGTCATGTGGCTACAGGCTGAGTGCCTCATGCACCCGAAGTGACAATATCCATGATATACTACACCCTGCAGTGCATTATTGCTATTATGAACGGTTCCACATGTACAGTAATAAAAAGTTGTTAAAAAGCAAAAGAGTGTCAATTATTATTTTTGTGAGGTGTAGATGTACATTTAAAAAAAAAAAGTCCCTTTATTATTTGTATAGTAGGCCAGTAGGTGACGCTGTTTGTAGTTGGTAGTAGTTTATGTGCAACAGTAATGTACCTGTTCCTGGCTTAAAACATTTTTGAAGTGGTCTGTTTCGTGGATGAGAAGATTCGGGAATCTTCAGTTGTCACGGAGTCTCTTGCTCCTTGCTGGAACAGCTTCTGGTGCGGTCAAGTGTTTTTTTTTTGTTTTGTTTTTTTTTTTGCTTACAAAGTCTTGCTTGTATTACTCCCATTCTGCCGTGAGGTAGAAGATGGCATAACGGCACTGGAGTAGCGGCTGTGAATAAGACTGAGTCCACACTGTAAATAACTTTCACTTGTGTAGTTTTAATTAAATGGTGAAGCTGCTGTTGGTGTTTCCATCAGAGCATCTGTTTGTGCCAAGTCCGGTCCTGTCATGAGGCAGAAGATTGTGTAATGGCATCAGAGTGGCAGCAGTAAAGAACAGCACGAGTAATAAGTTTTACTAGTGCGGCAGTTTAAATTAGAAATGTTAACCCAGAGGGGATGAAGTTAGGTAATTTTGTACTTGGTGGCAGCGGGCAACCGAGGATGATTGGTGACTCTGAAGCACCATTTTTTGTTCACTTTAGCTACAAGCATAGAGTGGTGTAATTTGTGGTTCAGATATTTGACAGCTACTGTGATTTTGTGTGGTACACAATGGTTTTCACTCAGTTTGGGGGGTGAGGGTCACTGATGAAGTATTGTGCGTTTTTTCCCCGTAGTCAGTGGGAGACAGTTGTGTATATGGGAGTCGACCATTATGCTGCTTCGGGCGGCTTGTGAAGGTTTTGTGTCTCCAAATAGCTACCATCTGGAGGGCTTGACTCTTTCTGGACCGCTTGAAGTGGGGAATGCCGCGCTCGGAGGATTTTATTTGCTAATGAGAAGGCTGGAGGTTGGAGGTTTTTGAAGCCATGAGTATGTAGTGGAATATCATCACGGCTTCAAGGAGCTCTCGCCAATCAGCTTCCTTGATTTTTTTTTTTTGATCCAGTTCATAATTGTTTTAAGTGACATCCTGAAAATCACCTCAATTGAATGACTGGTGTGAATGATCACAGCCTTTCACCACATCAGAGCTATCCAGTCCGCAAACCTCACAGCAATGTGCTATGACTCAGCATTCAGCAACCCTGGAGAAATGGACCATAACAAACTGACACCAAAAAAAAAAAAAAGTCAACTTTGTTACAAAACCTGAAACACTCGTGGCTTTTAAAGCAATGATTATTGAATGGTGCTGCCAGTTTTACTTGTGAAAAACATTGCACATGATGTTTAAACTTTGGAGAAACGAGTCCTATAAGCTTGCTGACAAGGTGGGACTAGACTGTGAGTTCAGGAGATGACATCATCAGCAGCTCTTCACTGAAACTTTTTTTTTTTGAACAAGCAGTGAATTTAAGGTTTAAAATGACTTGTAACTTTTAAACAAAGTAACTAAAGAGCTCATTTTGGCATGAGGCTGATTGGGGCTATGCTGATCTGAATTTATTGATCCCAGAAATTTTGACCGGAGTCCCTCTGGCCCGTGGTTCAGATGCTTAAACAATTCATTTATATATTGAGGCAGATTCCACTTGTGAGTGCATTATATTAGGAAGAGACACTACCAAGTGCATAAGAAAGTACATTCCTAGTTCTCAAGTAGAGGCCAATGAGACCATGAACAGAATTGGCAGAAACTCAAGGCAGCCAGCCGCTGCTCCCAAGAGACCAAACTGGCAGGGGAGCCAGAGGTACTTAATACTGCCAAGTGTGAAACTGACAACCAAAGTAAGTGATGTTTAATATAAAAAAAACTAGTAATATTTAGGCACTACCAAAACCATGGAATTAATGTTTTGAAAACATAAATGTAAGGCCGTCCCAGTGGTGTGGCGCAGTGAGGCACTGAGTGCCCCCCACACTGGAGATGCTGGTTTGGGAATGGACCTGAATCACTGGGGTCGGGGGATTGAGCATCCACAGGCAGCTGTTCTCCTTCAGGGAAAGGGGAGACACAGTGAGCTGCTGCTTGCCCGCCACCCAGTGGAGGCTGGGTTGCTCAGCATTAGTGGATGCTTCCTAGAGGGCTGGGGGGTTGGGGCAGCAGGCACTCGATATGTACAGTGTTTTCATGCTGTATCCCCGTACTGTGCATTTCCGACCTTTGGGACAGGAGCAAAAATTGAGGAAGAGAAGCCCCCTGAGCGCCAGGATGAAGACCAGTGACCTTGCAAGCACCACTCCACCGCCCATGGCACCAACTCACATGTTGAGGTAAGGGGGTCTGCTCGGGGATAAACGAGTGATAAACAAATAGTAGAAAAAAAAAATGAAACCGTAAACGTAGAGGAACGTTAGAGAATTGAAAATGGCCACTTGACTGAACTCCTGTACTGTTTGAAAGTTGAAGATTTGCCATTAAACATTGGCCATTGCATCAATAAAGACTGAATAAGTGCATTGCACTGCCACCTGGGAGATTCAGGTTTATGTACGAGTCCTGGAACCACCGTGTGGCAGGCTTGGGGGCAGGTGTGAAACAGAGGTGAGACACTGTACTACTGAGGCGTGTAGGTGTGGGCTGTAAGTCATTAGCATGAAAAAGGCAGAATGGGGATAGGAGTTGGAATGCACCCCTATGTGGAGGTTACCTGGGTCTTTTAAATTGTCCTTAGGAGGAGCAGTCTCTTAAACTCCTCTGAAAATTATTCTGGTTCGCTGAACCCCTGACAGAGGGATGGGGGATAATTTTATTTTTCACAAAGCCACTAGCATCGTATAAATACGACAACAGAAAGTTGCTTTGCCAGAAAGATATATAATATTACAGTCTAATCAAATGACATTGTCAGATGGGCTACAGTTTACTGCAAGGATATTCAAGAATGAAGATGATAATAGCCGGCCCGGTGGCGCTGAGGGTTGAGCGCTGAAGCCACCCCTCGCATCACGCCAGCGACCAGAGTTCGGGAGCGAGCTTGGGCGCTGGGGGTTGGCTGGGACCGGGCGAGGATTGAGCGGCCGCTGGGCTGCTCTCCTCTCCTCCCCTGGGGGCAGGCCGGGGGATAGCTCGGCATGCAAGCGGCTCACGGTGGAGATCGGGGGTGCTACAACGGGTTGGCTGCACATTACGCTATGTGGATGCCGCTGGCAGGATTGCCTTGTGCCAGAGCGGCACGGGTGCACCACGCAGGGGAAGGGGCACTCAGAAAACAGAAAAGCCTGGCCCTGAGGGGGAGACGACGGCACCTGACCCCCATGCCCACCTCTGGATCCACCCTGCCTGGCCTTCCAGGTCCTCAACCCAGGGGCCCACTCCCACAGCCAGAGTATACAAAGTGAAGAGCGCCCAATGAGGAGGGGTGGCCCCACCTCGGTGGGGTTAAGCTGGGGGAGCTGGCTGTGGGAGGGGGTAGAGGAGAGAGAGGAGGCACAGGTTCAGGGGGACCTCAGGCGGGCAGGAACAGTCAGGATGCCTGAGAGATGCTTCCTCGGGCCAAGACCGGAGGGAAATAGAATCAAAAAAAAAAAAAAAAAGAATGAAGATGATATCCTAGAAGAAAAGTATTAGACTTTTCCTTTACACGGAAGTACATTTAGCTGTGGCGCACTGAGGAAAAACTGTTTTATGTAGGCGGTTATCTTCTGTGGATCCAATGAACCTTGACATATGACAATTTAAAACTACTGTTTTTGTGTTATACAGATCACAGGATCAGTCGTCTCGGCCCACAAGCAACAGTAACAGTAGTAGCAACAACACCAGCAGTACTGCTATCACCACAGCAACATCCAGTAACAGCACGAATACCTCCACAACAGCAACCACTAACCTGTTTGGACTGGGTAGGAGTCTGCCAGAGATGGCAGTTGTTTAAAAATGGAGAATCTTTTGTAATAGAAGAAAATAATTTCTCTTTTTGGCAAAAGTTTAAAAGTCAAAACAAAGTGATCAATTTATCTTAAATATAAGTTTCTTTGTCTTTTAAGGGGAACCTGTACCTGAACTAGATTTCTTCAGTCACTTGCTGGTGCCTCTCATACCTGTGATTAGTAAAAGGCTTCAATTCCACATTTAAGGAAAGGCTAAAATATAGTGACATTTCTACTGCTGTACAGGATGCAGGTTTTGACACAGGTTATTATTTAGACATAACTGAGCAATAGCACAGTACGTTCTCTCACACATACTCCATTGGAATACCCTTACGCGTTGCCTTGGTTTGTTGCAGTGAAGTAAGAAACTTTGCGCGCACACACACACACACACACACATACACACATGACCGGAGTCCCTTTCCCAGTGAATGATGGTCCACATCACACTTACCACTGCCAGTGCTTTGCTCAGAAGTGGCTCTGAGGAAAATGGAATGGGGACTGACTTACCCCTCAGACTTTCTAGCGTAGTACGGAAGCATCTTGGCAAAACAGAAGAGAGTCTGCATTGATCCTACCCACCTGTTTTTTTATGTTCTTTTTTTTTTTTACTTATGTTTTATTGATTTACCCAATAGAACATTACATTTTATTCCCAACAGGCAGGCATATACTAATGAAACATTTGCCCAGAGGGCAACTTCAACATTTTACATTGACATGATGTAATCACCCACTGTTCAGTGTTACATCACTTGGGGTGGGGTTGCATATTGTCCCAAACTTTAAATTACAGTTAATAAGTTGATACACCATTACCTACAATGTTAATCCTAAAATTAAAATACTCCAGCATCAGCCAATGCAGCCATGAGCTGGGATTGCAGAAATGTTCAAATCACAACGTGCACCCTGTTTAAGGGTTAATCATCCCACCCTCATAACATCTATGTAACAAGTAATATCTTTAAACCCTCCTGCATAGATTCAGACAGAACACTATAGAATAACAGCTATTCAATTATTATAACTGTATCTTTAACCTTGCTTAGTGCTTTATATTGCAAAGTAAAATTCTCCAAAAGCACGGGAGTGAACTTAGTAAGCAAACAGAAGTTAGCTTGTGGTAGGCAAACAGGTCCGCCTCCGTATCGAACATTTAGTTTGTAGTGGGAATGGGATCCTGGGAGTGAAGACAGAGGTAAGAAGAAAGGCATCACATTGTGCACCTCAGTGCTCCATCTTGTAACAGTCCCCATATAAACAATAGTCACCAAACAAATCTTATTTAAATGAGCATGCACTTTCTGGAGTATTTTTAATAAAAGTCTAAACATTTAGACCTTCCCTTTCTGACTCCCAAACTGTCCCATATAATAGTCACTGGAACTTTAGTTCTTTCTGGCATCTTAGGCTACGTCGGATTCAGAAAAGTCCTATCTGGCTACAAATTTACTTTCAGTCTTCAGAAGTTTAGACTCCTCCAACCCATCAGAGAACTGGTCGTCTTACCTCTGTAGACGATCCGTAAGCTGTCTGGCATTGAAAGGACATTGATGCACCCCCAGGGTCTGAAGGCGCGCCCCCACCCCATCAAAACTCTTGCGCCGCATCCTCACGGCATGACTGAAGTCCGGGAAGAGATGTACCCTATGTTCTTGCCAGATGAGTGGGCTTAAGGTTTTAGCCTGCTGTAAAATAAGGTCCCACTCTGTAGATGTTTGCAACTCCAGCATTACTGTACGTGGTGCAGGATCCCCTGTTGCTGCTTGCGGTCCACCACCATATGGTGTGATCCGGTATGCCTTGAGGATCTCAAAGTTCATTTCCAGCTGTAGGAGACCTTTGAGCCAGTCCTTCAAGAAAATGATGGGGTTTTCTCCTTTAGTGTTCTCCTGGAGGCCAAGTACATGAATATGAGTAGCACAAACTATATTTTCAGTATTTTCCAGGCGTCTCCACAATAGGCCATTCTCCTTCATAAGTCCTGAAGCAACTGCAAGTGCCTTGTCTGCATTTTTCATCGCCCCTTTCATTTCATCAGCCGGAACCCCAGCCTTATTG